>CAWUFW010011656.1:0-598096 GCA_963921515.1 Calotriton arnoldi | reverse complement strand
TGTTGTGATATTTCAGGTGGTAGACACATATGTTGCAGCTCTTGTAGGTTTTTCTGAGGTACCTATGCCCTTGGTACATAGTATACCATATACTAGGGACTTATAAGGGCACTCCAGATCCCAATCAGTGATGTGCCTAAGACACATGGAAACCATTTTAGAGAGGAAGCAGCTAGGCTGGGGTTCTGAATAGCAGGGCCCCAGCCAGACTAATGTCGAAAAACAGTGAAGCATCAGCAAAAAGTGGGGGTACCCATGTGAAGCAGATCCTACTCTCCTACACTGACTGACTGAGAGAGACTGACTGAGAGAGACTGACTAAGAGAGACTGACTAAGAGAGACTGACTGAGAGAGACTGACTGACAAAGAGACTGACTGACTGAGAGAGAGAGAGACTGACTGACTGAGAGAGAGACTGACTGACTGAGAGAGAGACTGACTGACTGAGAGAGAGACTGACTGACTGAGAGAGAGACTGACTTAGAGAGAGACTGACTGACTGACAGAGAGACTGACTAAGAGAGAGAGAGACTGACTGACAGAGAGAGAGAGAGTCTGACTGATAGAGAGAGAGACTGACTGACTGAGAGAGAGACTGACTGACTGAGAGAGAGACTGACTGACTCAGAGAGACTGACTGACTGAGAGAGAGACTGACTGACTGAGAGAGAGACTGACTGACAGAGAGAGAGGAAAACCTGCTTTCGCTACAATGAAGCAAAGCAGGATTGCATGTCAGCAGCTCCCCTTGCTCAAAAGCAATGCCGGCTCCCGCAGGGGGTGGGGAGCCGGCTGGACCATGGGGGCTTTGGGGCTACCCCCACGGTTCCCAACACAAAGGGCCGGCCCCGGGGGATGGGGTCCCCGGGGCCAGAAGTGGCCCAGGAGGGGGGCCATGCAGCCCCCATAAAATATTAAAATTAAAAAAATAAAATAAAGAGGCACAGCCCGGGGGATGGGATCCCCGGGCCAATAGAGGCCTAAGGAGGGGGGCCACGCAGCCCCCCTCCTTAAAAAATAAATCACAAACAAACAAAAAATGTGGCCATGCCCCGGGGATGGGGTCCCTGGGGCCGAAATTGGCCTCGGGGGAGGGGCCGCGCAGCTCCCTTCCCTTTTTTTTTTTAAATGTAAAAAAAGAGCAGGCCCTGGGGGATGGGGTCCCCAGTGCCCCAAATAATGTAAAAGAAAGGGGGGCCACACAGCCCCCCTTGTAAAAAAAAGCTGGCATTGCGCCGGAGGCCCCGCCCCCTCCCTGCAGCACTCAGCAAACGCGCCGCCTGGCGCGTTGTAAATTGGGGAATTAATTCCCCTTGAATACTGAGGGTCCCTGGGGGCCAACGAACCCACCATGTATCTCCAGTAAGCGCCACAGAGCTGCGTTGCAGAGAGGTGGTCTGAGGCCACGCCCCTTTTTACACCTCTCTGCAACGCAGCTCTGTGGCGCTTACTGGAGGTACCTGGTGGGCTAGTTGGCCCCCAGGGACCCTCAGGATTCAAGGGGACTTAATCCCCCAACTTAGAACGCGCCAGAGGGCGCGTTTGCAGAGTGCTGCAGGGAGGGGGTGGGGCCTGATATAACAAGTTAGCAATCCTGCTGTGTGGGACTTACTGGAGGTAATAAAAGGGGTAGTTGGCCCCCATGGTTGACATTGGGGGCTAACTATCCCTCCTGTTACTTCCCCTAAATCCCGCACAGTGGGATTGCTAAAAGGTGTTTGAAGGCCACGCTCACCTTTATCCACGACTGCTATGTTATAGTTGGAAATTAGCATTTAAAAAACCTTTGAAATTCACTGAAAAAACCATGGGTTTCAGGGACGTTATAGTTAAAAATTAGCTTTTAAAAAACCATTGAAATTCACTGAAAAAACCATAGGTTTCAGGCACGTTATAGTTAGAAATTAGCATTTAAAAAACCTTAGAAATTCACTGAAAAAACCATAGGTTTCAGGGACGTTATAGTTAGTTGGACATTTCACTCGTACAAAACCATAGAAATTCCGCAGTTATAGTTAGTTCAGCTAACTATAACTCGCGCCCCCGCAATACACTGCTGATGACGTCACATATTACATCATTCATGACATGGTCAGTGACATCACTGATGACATCATCCACGTGAAAATCTGATGGACCTCCTCACACTCTAATATAACCTTTGATACACCCACTGTAAAATACAGACTACCATTTTCGAAACCATCGACACACCAATACCAGTTACTACATACGTACTCACTGATTCCTAGGTCTACACACACATCCACTCATTCACCCATACAATCACTCATACATGCAGTCACTCATCAATACAACACTATCATATGCACTCATACACCTATACAGACACTCAAACACCACCACTCATCCAGAGTTACTCACACACCTAGTCAGTCATGCAAAGAATCAATCACACTTCCATTTACTGACCTATACAGTTATACACACACCACATCACTTATTCATACAGAAACAAACGCATACTTACTCTCTCATACAATCACTGATACAAGTACACACTCATCCATACAGCCACTCTCACAATCACTGACTCTCACGTATAGTCATTTATATACACCAACTCTCACATACACTGCCTTTTACATATGTAGTTACTTGGACATGTGCCACTGAGACATACATACACTCACCCACCCATACAGCTGTTTCCACATGCACTCTTGAACCCATACACCCAGTGAATCAACCACTCAAACATCTATGCACAGAGTCACACACCTCCCACCCACCCACCCACACACACACTCAGGCACCCATACAAATACTCAGGCAACCAATCGATAACCCATATAGACACTCATGTAGCTATTGACCAATCCATGCAGCAGCTTATACAACAACAGACAGACTGATACAGACATTCACATAGTTTAGTCACTAATCCATGCATTCAGTAATACACATGTAATCACTCACTTAAACAGTCAGTCACGCACCTACTAAATCCTCCATCCAGACACTTATACACCCACTCATTCTTCAATACACCTTGGCATAAATATAATACATATTTAAACTTTAAAGAAACACACAGTCACTGGATGATGTCATCAGTGATGTCATCAGTGATGTCATTTGAGATGTCATCAGTGATGTCACTGACCATGTCATGAATGATGTAATATGTGACGTCATCAGCAGTGCATTGCGGGTGCGAGTTATAGTTAGCTGAACTAACTATAACGGCGGAATTTCTATGGTTTTGTACGAGTGAAATGTCCAACTAACTATAACATCCCTGAAACCTATGGTTTTTTCAGTGAATATATATATATAATTGAATTATAACTATTGTAGACAGCTTATCTGCAAAACAGACATGTTTTTAAAAGATATTTTGAAAGCAGTCACATATGAAATCGATGAGCCCTGACCCTGCAGTGACGTAACAGTGGTGACAGAAAGGTCATGCTTCATGCAATGCCCGCTAGAATTGCTTATATGAGCTTTTTGGGGACATAGAAAACACTCTGAAACTCTTCATATTCAGTCCTACATTATTAAATTGTGCATTTGATATCCGAAGCATGTCTTCAATCAATGGGAGAGAAGCGGCAGATCAACAGGAAACGGAGGGGCCTATATTTACAGATACAAACAGACAACGTCTTAAAGGTAGGGGAGACAAAAAGGAAAATCAATGTAATGCATCGTGTAATGCGCCTAAGAGATGTATCAAGTATGGATTTTACATTAATGTTTTATCATCATGGGTATAATAAGATACACCTTGAGAAGATGTAAGCAGCACAAATATTAGCCGCAAAGCAAATATTTAACAAGCTGGTTTGAGGAACAGTATCTCTTAAACAATATTTGAGTTTACACTTTTGTTTTCATGGTAACGTGCTCATATTAACATATTGTTCTAAACTGTTTTCCTACACGCATAAATATTGCATACTCATAGACACAACTGGAACAGACACAGACACATGCTTATACATTCAAACAAACACATGCACCTGGTCAAGAGTGCATATTCCCACATTCATATATAAACACACAAACACACCCACACACCAACTTTCCACACTGGGTAAAGCAGTAATATTTTCAACATTGCCATTTCGTCTCCTTTCCTGTTCCGTACTTATATGAGGTCACTCCACACTCACCTGGCATTCAGTATCCATGTATTTATTATCTACCTTTCTCCATTCTCTTACCATAAAGGGCGTGCACACCCTATAGGTATTCTGTTTTTCCTTGTGTCTACCCTCGGCAGTCACCCTGAGCTCTGACAGGATCTGAGTCATTTTAGGGTGGTGGAGGTCATTACTGGAGCAAGAGGGGGGTGAAGATGGTGTGTGGTCACATCAGGAGTGGTCCAGGTTTTTTCTCTTCCCACACACTTTCCTTCTCTGACTCAAGTAACTGTACCCACAACGGGATCCTCTTGTGGGAGTTCCTAAGTGGGAAACCTTCAGTTGGAGCTCCAGAGAGAAGCTTCCATCATGGGCATTGCTTTGTCATGTAGTTCCTATAAAACCTATATAGGATCTGCGCGTTTAGACAACATACACTGTTGGATTGGTGTCAGACTGATTCTAGACACCCCCACCGGGTATGTTGGCCTGTGTACCAGCTGTGAGAAGTTGGCCTGGCATATGCTGTCCACTAATTATAGTGGGCACCTTGCACCAGTCCAAATCGACTCTTATGGTAGATAGGTTAAAGACAACCTTATTGAAAGCTATCCTAGTGGTAGCTATGGAGAGCAGCCTTCAGGCTAAGTCTTGAAGGAATGTAAAGCAGCTTGTTTTACCAGTCTATAATCTCTTGAGTGACCAAATGAAAGAGCACCACACCAGGTATATATTCAAAATATATGTATTTATTACTAAACACACCCCTCTAGTCTCTTTATGAGGCTAGAGTTCGAAGTACATAGGTTATAAGATCTTAAATCACAGTAATAGCACAAATACACGTTTGGGCCCTAGGGGCGTACCAAACCATATACCAATAAAGTGGTATGCGAACCACGACTGAACTAGACACTAGGCCTAGAGCCTCTAGAAGTGCTTGGACCACAAGGAACCACCCAAGGTAGTGACACAGGGGACCCACGGGAGACGCGTGCAGTGTAAATACACAACCGCGATACGCCGTTAACTTCTATGGAGAAAGTCGGGATCGGGAAAATAGAGGAAAGGGACACTTAAAAGAGGACTAGGACAAAACCCTTTGAGATCTAGGACTTTGAAGAGTCTCTACCCACGGGAGCACCGGAGTACTCGTGTTACCTCACCCAGGGAAGCCGGGTGCATAGGTGCCTTTCGGGGTCGGGTTTCGTCGTCGATTCGAATGGCGATCTGCTGCAAAGTGCTGCTGGCGGCCAAGAGAAAAGTGTCCGGGTGGATCCAAGAGTGGATCGGAGTTCTGGTGAACCTGAAAGCAGAGGGGACAGAGTCTGGGTCACTAGCCAGTGACCAGGAAGGCGATGGACAGATGCCCACCGATGTCGAGTGCTTCAGGTGCGTTGACAGTCGTCTTGACTCTTCAGCCACGAGGTCCGGGAGGCGTTGTCGGCAACCAGGAGCAGGATTCTGGCTGGTGCTTGATGTCTGTCGAGTGCTGAGGTGTCGGCAACCGGAATGGACCCAATAAGCCTTGGCAACGGCAAGTCTCGAGCAAGATGTAGATCGTCGATGGTGCAGACCAGCAAGGTCTGTGGAACTCACCCAGCAAGGGTAAGTGAAGGCAGGCCTGGAGCAACCAGGATGCCAAGTAAGGAAAAGATTGGCCTTCGTTAAGGGCTACTAGCCAACGGGCTAGCGACCGCAAAGGAGCCTCGTGACGCCGCACGTGGAGCTGGCTTACAGGACACTCGTGGAGTGGGGGCCAGTGATCTTCGGTGCAGGTGGTGCTGGAGGCTAGGGCTACTCGGAGCCCAAAGCACGACTTCTTGGGAGACCCAGAAGATGGTGCACTTGCAAGTGTGCTCGGTGTCCAGGGGTCACAGTCTCAAGTCACCCACGATAGCCACGGGCCTCAGCTTTGCTGGGGACTCAGGGTAGCCTCAGGGAAGTCTGAGAATCCACCTCTGGTGATGCGATGACTTCGGCGTCCAACGGGAGCTTCAGAAATGCGAACCGGACAGATGCTTCTTTGGTGCCTGCCAAGCAGGGGAGTCACTCCTTGACCCCAAGGGAGATTCTTCAGTCCTCTAATCGTGAGTAGAGCGTCGAAGGTCCAGGATTCAGTTTCAGAGTTTCGTCCAGGTATAATCTAATCTTGCTGTGGCAAGGTTTCCCCATTTTAACCAGTAAAACAGGGAGGGACTAACTCTATGACCCCACCTATGGGAGGGTCAAGGGAGGGGGTGGCTACACCCACTTCCCTTTGTCCAGTTTCGCGCCAGAGCAGGGGCAGGTAGCCCCTGAGCTGGTTTGAACTGGCATATGCACAGAGGAGCCTTTTGCTCCCCCAGTGCAGGACTTCAAAGCACTCTAAGAGTGCACCCACCCAGCCCCAATACACATTATCCTGTCTGGGGAGGTGGTCACACCTCCCTGCAACAGGAAACCTATTGTCCAGGCCTCCCCTGCCGGAGTTTCGTCCAGCAGCAGGAGGCCAGACTTGTGTCTGTGGCAGCAGCATCCATTTTGTGATGCCAGGGCTTCAGAAAGAAGTTACCGGGTAAGCCAGAGTTAACATGTCTTTCCCTCTAGAAGGGTAGAATTCTACCCCCGCCGCCAGGATTGGCGGGGGGTAGTATTCCAAGATGTTTGACACCAAACACGACATGTTTAGGTGCAGCCATTCCAAAGTTAGCATTTTACCGCGAGGATATAATGCGCTTAAGAGTATATGGTCAGGCTGCACTACAAACAGCATCAGAGATGGTCTCCGAACGCTGCAGAGGGGCCCTGCTCATGCAGGGGCACCCTCTCACATAGGAACCATGCACTCTGCCTTTAGGATTGATAAGGCCTGCCTTAGGAGTGACTTATAGGTTTATATGTGTGTATGTATTTCGTGATAGAGGTAACCTATATCACAGTAAGGGGTGCATGCACCACCTTACCCAGGCTGCAGTAGCAGACCTGTGGTGTCAGGTTGGATGGCCTTCCAGGGGTGGCATAATACATGCTGCAGCCCCTGGCAGGCCTCTGAGGTACCTATGCCCTTGGTACATAGTATACCATATACTAGGGACTTATAAGGGCACTCCAGATTCCAATCAGTGATGTGCCTAAGGCACATGGAAACCTTTTACAGAGAAAGCAGATAGACTGGGGCCCTGAATAGCAGGATCCCAGTCCAACTAAGTCATAAACCAGCAAAACACCATAAAAAAAGTGGGGGCAACCATATAGTCAGATTCCACCTTCCTACATAACCCCCCCCCCCAAACGAAAGGAGATAAGGCTAACCTTGGCCAGTTGAGCCTATATTGACTAAGTGGCCATATAAGGAAGCACCTGCACTAGCATGGTTGCCCCCTATTTTATGGTCCACTAAGCAATCCCTCACCCTAAGGGTATGAGAGGGTCTCCACCATGGGGAATCACTACCTCTGGTGTGCTTAGGTAAAGTACAAGGCTGGTGAGGTGTCTGAGTAGGGAAGTGAGGCCCTAGGAATGTTGGCCTCAGCTTCCTCAGATCACTGGTCACCATGTATGCCTGTCTTTCCATGACTGAGTTGCACTTTGCTCTAAGGGTCAACCTTTGGCTGCCTACAGCTGGGGGTTGGGTCCCTTTGGATGGAACACTGGAGGGACATGGCAGGTTTGGAACCTTCTGGTCCCAGGTTTGCCCTTGCCTACCAGAGTCCTTCTGGGGGAGGTCCCTACATAAAGGTATGGGGGATCCCTCAGTGTGTAGAGGAATTTTCACCTGGCTAGGGCTACTAGACTGGGTGCCCCTAATCTGCTGATGGGGGTTTCCTCTGGACAGGGGGCCCTGGGGGTCCACTGACCTCCCTGACCTCTGCAGCCCTGGGCTGACTGAGGCAGGGTAGAGAGGGGCAGGTTACCTGCTCCAGACTGGGTACCACCTTGGAAGGGTCCTCTGCCATCAGGGGTGTGGCCAGGCCAGGCCTGACTACTTCTGTGGCAGTTCCTTCACTAGGGGTAGGGTCAGTTCCCTGAGGAGGCTGACCCTTACCTATTGTCTGGGGGAAGAAGACTTTTCTTCAACCCTTGTGCTCTCTTTTGGGGGAGAGTGGGCCATTCTTTCAGGCTCCATCTCTCCAAATTCTTGGGCTGGGGCTGTGGCCATCACAGCCCCACTAACCTTTACAGGGACGCCCAACATCCTAAGATGGGTTTGGTGTTCAACTTCAGCCCAGGCTGAAATTTCCAAATCATTGCCCATCAGGCAATCTACAGGTAAGGTGGGGGACACTGCCACTCTCTTTGGGCCTGTGACCCCTTCCCAGCTGAGATTGACTATGGCCATGGGGTGATCTGTTCTGACACCATCAATGTTGGTCACCTGGTACTTAAACTCAGGTAAAAACTGGTGAGGGGGGACTAGTTTCCCTGCCACCATGGTGACACTAGCCCCTGTGTCCCTAAATGCCACAGCTTTCTGACCATTAATCATTGGCTCCAATCTGTACCTGCCCAATGCTATGGGACCCATGGTAAAGGTGGCAAATCCTATACGACCATCAGAGTCAGAGGAGTCTGTTGAGGGGTCCCTGTCTAAACTAGGGCCCACCTCTGTTCCTCTTGCAAAAGCACCTAACTTTTTGGGTGCACTACTCCCAACTGGAGGATTACTACTGGTAGTACCAGGAGGGGTGGTAGTAGTTGTGGGAGGAACATTTTCTTTATTGCCAATCCTGGGGCAACTGGGATCAGTTTTCCAGTGCCCAGGCTTTTTACAGACATGGCAATATGGTTTCTTTTCAGGAGAGGAAGGAGTTTGGGACCCACCCCCAGAAGAGGAATTTTGGGGCCCTGTAGGGGACTTATCCTTAGATTTATCCCCACCTTTCTCTTGGGACTTAGTAGAATCTTTCTTCTGGTCACCACCCTGATTTCTAGTTTTTACTCTGGTTCTGACCCATTTGTCTGCCTTCTTTCCCAATTCTTGGGGAGAGGTCAGATCAGAGTCCACCAGATACTGGTGCAAAAGCTGGTTTTGACAATTATTAAGGATCTGCTCCCTCATAATCAAGTTGTACAATCCTAAAAAGTCATGCACTTTGTTGCCATGTATCCAACCTTCCAGAGCCTTTGTAGCACAATCTACAAAATCAACCCAGTCTTGAGTCTGAGCTTTTTGGGTGTCTCTGAACTTCAACCTATACTGTTCAGTGGTTAGGCCAAACCCATCTATCAGAGCACTCTTCAAGACTGTGTAATTGTCAGCATCCTCTTCTCTTACAGTGAGGAGCTTGTCTCTACCTTTGTCTGCAAAGGAGAGCCACAAGATTGCTGCCCACTGCCTCTGGGGGACCTTCTGAACTTTACAGGCCCTCTCCAGTGCAGTTATCCATTTGTGGATGTCATCCCCACTCTGGTAGGGAGGGACAATCTTGTTTAGGTTTCTATGGTCATAAGACCTTTCCCTATCTCTAGGGATATTGTTGCCACCATGGGACTCTAGTCCCAACTTTCTTCTCTCTCTAAGGAGATCTAGGGATTCCCTATCTAAAGCCAATTGCTTTTTTCTGATTTCCAGCTGAGTTTCCTCATACTGGACCAGCCTCTTTCTTCTCTCATGAGAGGATTCCCTCCTATGAGATGAGACAGAGCTCCCTATGGAGGTGCCAGAGTGGTTAGACTCCTGAGAAGGAGACCTAGACCTCTGGGCACACTCTTAATCCTTCCTGGGGGGACAAAGAGGGCATCATCTTGATCATCCTCATCATCATCCACAGGAGGGATTGAGTTTTCCAGGTCAGGGTCATTGTCACCCTCCTGGCCAGTTTCAGAGGGGGGGCTGGGGGTATTGGTACCCCTGGCGTCCTCCTATTCTCCTGCCCCACCCTCAGCTCCTACCCCTTCAGTCCCTACAGGCTTACTAAGGTCATAAGCCACCAACAACTCCTTGAGGTGTTGGGTGGTGGGGCTTTGGCCTGTCCTTATTTTTCTCAAGTTACATAAAGCTCTCAATTCCAAGAATGGGAGTGTATCATACTTGGAGGGTGGAAGCTCAATGGCTTCCTGCAAGGATTCTTTGGATCCTGCCCTTAAAGACATTACTAGTGTGGTGTGGTGTATGCACTACCTACTCTAGTGTGGCCTACTAAACTCTCTTGAGTTGTAGAAAGGGTTGTGCTATCCCTTAACACACAACTCTAAGTTCAGTAGAACTTACTGTTATTCTAAGCTTAAATTATATGTACCTTAGGTACCTTTAGTGGTTTTCAGTTGATCAATTCAATTGAGATTATCTGGTAAAACAATAGCAAGCTGGAATCCCACACGCTGCACACCAATGTGAGAAGTTGGCCTGGCATATGCTGTCCACTAATTATAGTGGGCACCTTACACCAGTCCAAATCGACTCTTATGGTAGATAGGTTAAAGACAACCTTATTGAAAGCTATCCTAGTGGTAGCTATGGAGAGCAGCCTTCAGGCTAAGTCTTGAAGGAATGTAAAGCAGCTTGTTTTACCAGTCTATAATCTCTTGAGTGACCAAATGAAAGAGCACCACACCAGGTATATATTCAAAATATATGTATTTATTACTAAACACACCCCTCTAGTCTCTTTATGAGGCTAGAGTTCGAAGTACATAGGTTATAAGATCTTAAATCACAGTAATAGCACAAATACACGTTTGGGCCCTAGGGGCGTACCAAACCATATACCAATAAAGTGGTATGCGAACCACGACTGAACTAGACACTAGGCCTAGAGCCTCTAGAAGGGCTTGGACCACAAGGAACCACCCAAGGTAGTGACACAGGGGACCCACGGGAGACGCGTGCAGTGTAAATACACAACCGCGATACGCCGTTAACTTCTATGGAGAAAGTCGGGATCGGGAAAATAGAGGAAAGGGACACTTAAAAGAGGACTAGGACAAAACCCTTTGAGATCTAGGACTTTGAAGAGTCTCTACCCACGGGAGCACCGGAGTACTCGTGTTACCTCACCCAGGGAAGCCGGGTGCATAGGTGCCTTTCGGGGTCGGGTTTCGTCGTCGATTCGAATGGCGATCTGCTGCAAAGTGCTGCTGGCGGCCAAGAGAAAAGTGTCCGGGTGGATCCAAGAGTGGATCGGAGTTCTGGTGAACCTGAAAGCAGAGGGGACAGAGTCTGGGTCACTAGCCAGTGACCAGGAAGGCGATGGACAGATGCCCACCGATGTCGAGTGCTTCAGGTGCGTTGACGGTCGTCTTGACTCTTCAGCCACGACGTCCGGGAGGCGTTGTCAGTGACCAGGAGCAGGATTCGGGCTGGTGCTCAATGTCTGTCGAGTGCTGAGGTGTCAGCGACCGGATTGGACCCAACAAGCCTTGGCAACGGCAAGTCTCGAGCAAGATGTAGATCGTCGATGGTGCAGACCAGCAAGGTCTGTGGAACTCACCCAGCGAGGGTAAGTGAAGGCAGGCCTGGAGCAACCAGGATGCCAAGTAAGGAAAAGATTGGCCTTCGTTAAGGGCTACTAGCCAACAGGCTAGGGACCGCGAAGGAGCCTCGTGACGCCGCACGTGGAGCTGGCTTACAGGACATTTGTGGAGTGGGAGCCAGTGATCTTCGGTGCAGGTGGTGCTGGAGGCTAGGGCTACTTGGAGCCCAAAGCACGACTTCTTGGGAGACCCAGAAGATGGTGCACTTGCAAGTGTGCTCGGTGTCCAGGGGTCACGGTCTCAAGTCACCCACGATAGCCATGGGCCTCAGCTTTGCTGGGGACTCAGGGTAGCCTCGGGGAAGTCTGAGAATCCACCTCTGGTGATGCGATGACTTCGGCGTCCGACGGGAGCTTCAGAAATGCGAACCGGACAGATGCTTCTTTGGTGCCTGCCAAGCAGGGAGTCACTCCTTGACCCCAAGGGAGATTCTTCAGTCCTCTAATCGTGAGTAGAGCGTCGAAGGTCCAGGATTCAGTTTCAGAGTTTCATCCAGGTATAATCTAATCTTGCTGTGGCAAGGGTTCCCCATTTTAACCAGTAAAACAGGGAGGGACTAACTCTATGACCCCACCTATGGGAGGGTCAAGGGAGGGGTGGCTACATCCACTTCCCTTTGTCCAGTTTCGCGCCAGAGCAGGGGCAGGTAGCCCCTGAGCTGGTTTGAACTGGCATATGCACAGAGGAGCCTTTTGCTCCCCCAGTGCAGGACTTCAAAGCACTCTAAGAGTGCACCCACCCAGCCCCAATACACATTATCCTGTCTGGGGAGGTGGTCACACCTCCCTGCAACAGGAAACCTATTGTCCAGGCCTCCCCTGCCGGAGTTTCGTCCAGCAGCAGGAGGCCAGACTTGTGTCTGTGGCAGCAGCATCCATTTTGTGATGCCAGGGCTTCAGAAAGAAGTTACCGGGTAAGCCAGAGTTAACATGTCTTTCCCTCTAGAAGGGTGGAATTCTACCCCCGCCGCCAGGATTGGCGGGGGGGGGTAGTATTCCAAGATGTTTGACACCAAACACGACATGTTTAGGTGCAGCCATTCCAAAGTTAGCATTTTACCGCGAGGATATAATGCGCTTAAGAGTATATGGTCAGGCTGCACTACAAACAGCATCAGAGATGGTCTCCGAATGCTGCAGAGGGGCCCTGCTCATGCAGGGGCACCCTCTCACATAGGAACCATGCACTCTGCCTTTAGGATTGATAAGGCCTGCCTTAGGAGTGACTTATAGGTTTATATGTGTGTATGTATTTCGTGATAGAGGTAACCTATATCACAGTAAGGGGTGCATGCACCACCTTACCCAGGCTGCAGTAGCAGACCTGTGGTGTCAGGTTGGATGGCCTTCCAGGGGTGGCATAATACATGCTGCAGCCCCTGGCAGGCCTCTGAGGTACCTATGCCCTTGGTACATAGTATACCATATACTAGGGACTTATAAGGGCACTCCAGATTCCAATCAGTGATGTGCCTAAGGCACATGGAAACCTTTTTACAGAGAAAGCAGATAGTCTGGGGCCCTGAATAGCAGGATCCCAGTCCAACTAAGTCATAAACCAGCAAAACACCAAAAAAAAAGTGGGGGCAACCATATAGTCAGATTCCACCTTCCTACACCAGCTAGCTCACAGTGCCACTAGAAACTCCTCTTATCAGGGAGAGAATAGTTCTTGGCAACTATCGAACATGACAACCCTGATCCCTCAGGACCGTGGAAACACTACTTTTCACTAAGTCACTCGTGCTCACTTAGTCTCAGAGAGATACACAGAATAAACGGTATGGACGTTTTTCAATAAGCATTTATTGAACAGTCGTTATTCTAGTGTAAAATAGGTGTGCTGAAACAACCATTAGACAGTAACAGATATAAATGATTAGAAGCACTAAGAAAGTAAAAGGATGGTAGATTTCTACCATTTTGCTATAACCATGAATACAGGCAAGTATATAAAATACATGACAATAAAATGCATACTCCTACGATGCTACCCTAACTAGATGTACCTAAGTGTACCTAGCATGTATGTAGGTGTTAAGCCAAGAATCCCTCTAGGATAAATTCAACCCCTTTACCTGAAGTGAGAGACTGTGGGACCCCGTCTTGGTCTCGAGTCGGACACACCGCAAGGGATGTTAGACCACTGCGAGCTGGAGTATCTGCATGCAGGAACCTCAGCGTCTCGCGTCAGTGTGTCGACAGGGAAATCCTGATCTCCTCTGTTTTTCTCAGCAAGATGTGATGTTTATATACCCAAAGGTCTCCCCGGGGGTTCTACTTTGCTGTGCCACTTGTTGGACTTAGGATAACATCGGGAATTAACTTTATACATAGTTATTATACAGGAGATGGTAGTCCTGCTGAGTTTCCAAGAATCCTCATGCATAATGTATGAGGCTTTTACCAGGGAAAATCCCGTGTTCTGTGTGCAGTGTCTGTGAGAAGTTGGCCTGGTATATGCTGTCCACTAATTATAGTGGGCACCTTGCACCAGTCCAAACAACCCCTTATTGGAGATAGGTTAAAGACAACCTTATTGAAAGCTATCCTAGTGGTAGCTATGGAGAGCAGCCTTCAGGCTAAGTCTTGAAGGAATGTAAAGCAGCTTGTTTTACCAGTCTATAATCTCTTGAGTGATCAAATGAAAGAGCACCACACCAGGTATATATTCAAAATATATGTATTTATTGCTAAACACACCCCTCTAGTCTCTTTATGAGGCTAGAGTTCGAAGTACATAAGTTAGAAGTTATTTAAACACAGTAATAGCACAAATACACGTTTGGGCCCTAGGGGCGTACCAAACCATATACCAATAAAGTGGTATAAGAACCACGACTGAACTAGACACTAGGCCTAGAGCCTCTAGAAGTGCTTGGACCACAAGGAACCACCCAAGGTAGTGACACAGGGGACCAACGGGAGACGCGTGCAGTGTAAATACACAACCGCGATACGCCGTTGACTTCTATGGAGAAAGTCGTGATCGGGAAATTAGAGAAAAGGGACACTTAAAAGAGGACTTGGACCAAACCCTTTGAGATCTAGGACTTTGAAGAGTCTCTACCCACGGGAGCACCGGAGTACTCGTGTTACCTCACCCAGGGAAGCCGGGTGCATAGGTGCCTTTCGGGGTCGGGTTTCGTCGTCGATTTGAATGGCGATCTGCTGCAAAGTGCTGCTGGCGACCAAGTGAAAAGTGTCCGGGTGGATCCAAGAGTGGATCGGAGTTCTGAAGAACCTGAAAGCAGAGGGGACAGAGTCTGGGTCACTAGCCAGTGACCAGGAAGGCGATGGACAGATGCCCACCGATGTCGAGTGCTTCAGGTGCGTTGACGGTCGTCTTGACTCTTCAGCCCCGAGGTCCAGGAGGTGTTGTCGGCGACCAGGAGCAGGATTCGGGCTGGTACACAATGTCTGTCGAGTGCTGAGGTGTCGGCGACCGAATTGGACCCAACAAGGCTTGGCAACGGCAAGTCTCGATGCAGAGGAAGATCGTCGATGGTGCAGACCAGCAAGGTCTGGGGAACTCACCCAGCGAGGGTAAGTGAGGGCAGGCCTGGAGCAACCAGGATACCAAGTTAGGAAAAGATTGGCCTTCGTTAAGGGGTACTAGCCAACGGGCTAGCGACTGCGAAGGAGCCTCGTGATGCCGCACGTGGATCTGGCTCACAGGACACTCGTGGAGTGGGGGGCCAGTGATCTTCGGTGCAGTTGGTGCTGGAGGCTAGGGCTACTCGGAGCCCAAAGCACGACTTCTTGGGAGACCCTGAAGAGGATGCACTTGCAAATGTGCTCGGTGTCCAGGGGTCACGGTCTCAAGTCACCCACGATAGCCACGGGCCTCAGCTTTGCTGGAGACTCAGGGTAGCCTTGGGGAAGTCTGAGAATCCACCTCTGGTGATGCGATGACTTCGGCGTCCGACGGGAGCTTCAGAAATGCGAACCGGACAGATGCTTCTTTGGTGCCTGCCAAGCAGGGGAGTCACTCCTTGACCCCAAGGGAGATTCTTCTGTCCTCTAATCGTGAGTAGAGCGTCGAAGGTCCAGGATTCAGTTTCAGAGTTTCGTCCAGGGATAATCTAAAGTCCTAAGGACTGGGTTCCTATACTTATACTAAGGATAGGGGTTGGACTACTCTGTGGCCCCACCTATGGGTGGGTCAGGGCAGAGGGGTGGCTACACCCTTTCCTTTGTCCAGTTCGCGCCAAAGCAGGGGCTGCAAGCCCCTGATCCGGTTTGAACTGGGGTATGCACAGGGACACCAAATGTGCCCCCAGTGCAGGACTTCAAAGCACCCGAAAGTGCTCCCGCCCAGCCCCAATACACATTATCCTGTCTGGGGAGGTGGTCACACCTCCCTGGGACAGGAAACCTATTGTCCAGGCCTCCCCTGCCGGAGTTTCGTCCAGCAGCAGGAGGCCAGACTCGTGTCTGTGGCAGCAGCATCCATTTTGTGATGCCAGGGCTTTGGAAAGAAGTTACCGGGCTAGCCAGAGTTAACATGTCTTTCCCTCTAGAAGGGTGGAATGCTACCCCCGCCACCAGTATTGGCGGGGGGGGGGGTAGTATTCCAAGATGTTTGACACCAAACACGACATGTTTAGGTGCAGCCATTCCAAAGTTAGCATTTTACCGCGAGGTTATAATGCGCTTAAGAGTATATGGTCAGGCTGCACTACAAACAGCATCAGAGATGGTCTCCGAATGCTGCAGAGGGGCCCTGCTCATGCAGGGGCACCCTCTCACATAGGAACCATGCACTCTGCCTTTAGGATTGATAAGGCCTGCCTTAGGAGTGACTTATAGGTTTATATGTGTGTATGTATTTAGTGATATAGGTAACCTATATCACAGTAAGGGGTGCATGCACCACCTTACCCAGGCTGCAGTAGCAGACCTGTGGTGTCAGTTTGGATGGCCTTCCAGGGGTGGCATAATACATGCTGCAGCCCCTGGCAGGCCTCTGAGGTACCTATGCCCTTGGTACATAGTGTACCATATACTAGGGACTTATAAGGGCACTCCAGATCCCAATCAGTGATGTGCCTAAGGCACATGGAAACCATTTTAGAGAGGAAGCAGCTAGGCTGGGGTTCTGATTAGCAGGGCCCCTGCCAGACTAATGTCGAAAAACAGTGAAGCATCAGCAAAAAGTGGGGGTACCCATGTGAAGCAGATCCTACTCTCCTACACAACCCCCCAAACGTAGGGACATTAAACTAACCTTGCCCAGTTAAGTCTTCATGTTCTAAGTGGAAGTACCTAGAGAGTCCATCTGCATTGGCATGGTTACTCCCAGGTCTATGTTCCACTGTAAAGTCCATCCCCTGTAGGGAAATGGACCACCTAAGCAGTTTGGGGTTTTCACCCTTCATTTGTTTTAGCCATAAGAGGGGCTTATGGTCTGTCTGAACCAGGAAGTGTGTACCAAACAAGTATGGCCTCAACTTCTTCAGAGCCCAGACCACAGCAAAGGCCTCCCTCTCTATGGCTGACCTACGTTTCTCTCTAGGGGTCAGCCTTCTGCTAATGAAAGCTACTGGCTGATCCTGACCTTCTTCATTCAATTGTGACAGTACAGCCCCTACCCAAAATTCAGATGCATCAGTTTGAACAATGAACTTCTTGGAGTAATCAGGACTCTGTAGAATGGGAGCAGTGCACATGGCCTGCTTCAGGTCATCAAATGCCTTTTGACAGCTAACTGTCCACTGAACCTTTTTGGGCATTTTCTTAGAAGTTAAGTCATTCTGGGGTGTCACTATTGATCCATACCCCTTGACAAATCTCCTATAGTACCCAGTCAGGCCTAAGAAGGCTCTCACCTGAGTCTGGGTAGTGGGAGCAGTCCAGTCCATGATAGTCTGGATCTTGCTCTGTAAAGGTTGAACCTGGCCTCCACCCACAAGGTGGCCCAGGTACACAACCTGACTCTGCCCTATCTGGCACTTAGTGGCCTTGATAGTCAGGCCTGCCTTTTGCAGGGCCTGTAAAACATTCCTGAGGTGGACCAGGTGATCCTCCCAGGTGGAGCTAAAGACAACAATATCATCTAGATATGCTGCACTATAGGCTTCCAGACCTGTGAGAACTGTATTCACCAGCCTCTGGAAAGTGGCAGGTGCATTCTTCAGACCAAAGGGCATTACCACAAATTGATAATGCCCACTAGGGGTTGAGAATGCTGTTTTGGGCTTTGCAGTATCAGCTAGTCTGATCTGCCAGTAGCCAGCTGTTAGGTCAAATGTGCTGAGATATTTGACAGAGGCCAAAGTATCTATGAGCTCATCTGCCCTGGGTATTGGATGGGCATCAGTCCTAGTGACTGCATTGAGACCCCTGTAGTCCACACAAAACCTCATCTCTCTTTTTCCACCACTGGTGTGAGGTTTTGGTACAAGGACCACTGGACTAGCCCAAGGGCTATCTGAGGGTTCAATAACTCTAAATTCCAACATTTTCTGGACTTCAGTCCTGATACAGTCCCTGACATGGTCAGGTTGCCTATAAATCTTGTTTTTAATAGGCAGACTGTCCCCAGTGTCCACTTTATGAGTGCACCAGGTGGTCTGACTGGGTGTCAGTGAAAACATATGTCTAAACTGATTGAGAACTTGCCTGCAATCAGTTTGTTTCTGGGTAGTGAGGCTGCCTGCCAAGGCTACACCATCAACTGACCCATCGTCAGGGTTCTGGGAGAGCAGGTCAGGGAGTGGGTCACTCTCTTCCTCTTGCCCTTCATCAGTAGCCATGAGCAAGCCCATGTCTGCCCTGTCAAACATATGGTTTTAACCTGTTGACATGGAGAACCCTGTGGGGACTCCTGGGTGTTCCTAGGTCTACTAAGTAAGTGACCTCACCCTTCTGCTCAACAATAGTGTGGGGTCCACTCCATTTATCTTGGAGAGCTGCTGGGGCCACTGGCTCCAACACCCACACCTTCTGTCCTGGCTGGTAAACAGTCAGAACAGCCTTTTGGTCATGCCAGGCCTTTTGAAGTTCCTGGCTAGCCTCAAGGTTTTTGGTTGCCTTTTTCATGTACTCCGCCATCCTGGAGCGGAGACCAAGTACATAGTCCACTATATCTTGCTTTGGGGGCTTGAGAGGTAACTCCCATCCTTCCTTCACCAAGCACAGTGGACCCCTCACAGGGTGGCCAAACAGAAGTTCAAAAGGGCTGTAACCAACCCCCTTCTGAGGCACCTCCCTATATGCGAATAAAAGGCAGGGCAAGAGTATGTCCCATCTACGCCTAAGCTTTTCTGGGAGCCCTTTAATCATGCCCTTCAAGGTTTTGTTGAATCTCTCAACTAAACCATTGCATTGTGGGTGATAGGGTGTGGTGAACTTATAAGTCACTCCACACTCCTTCCACATTGCTTTTAAGTACCCAGACATGAAGTTAGCACCCCTGTCTGAGACTACCTCCTTAGGAAAGCCCACTCTTGAGAAAATTCCCAGGAGGGCCCTTGCCACCACAGGTGCTGTAGTGGTCCTGAGGGGTATAGCTTCTGGGTACCTGGTGGCATGATCCACTACCACCAGGATAAACCTGTGCCCAGAGGCTGTTTGGGGATCCATGGGACCAACAATGTCAATCCCTACCCTTTCAAAGGGCACCCCCACCACAGGTAGTGGTATCAGGGGGCCTTTGTAGTGCCACCTGCCTTGCCACTGGCTTGGCAGGTTACACAGGAGCGACAAAACTCCTTGCTGTCTTCAGACATGTGGGGCCAGTGAAAGTGAGGGACAAGTCTGTCCCAAGTCTTGTTCTGGCCCAGGTGACCTGCTAAGGGAATATCATGGGCTAGGGTCAATAGGAAGCCCCTGAACTTCAGAGGTATAACCAACCTCCTGGTAGCACCAGGCTTGGGGTCTCTACTCTCTGAGTACAGGAGTCCATCATCCCAATACACTGTATGGGGACCACTAGCTTTCCCAGCAGCCTCAGCAGCAGCTTGCTGTCTGAGGGGTTCAAGGGAGGGTCAGCTCTGCTGCTCCTGGCTCAGATCTGCCCTAGAAGGTCCCCCTGTCCCCAAGAACTCAACCTGGTCAGGTTCAAGTTCCTCTGGGACAGTTCCTTCTTCAGGGCTGAGATCATCCCCCTCAAGGGACTGATCTTCCTCCTGAGCCAAGGGGGAAGGCACTGCCTTAACCCTACTACTCCTCCTCTTGGAAGGCACTTGGTCCATTCTTCCAGAATCCAAGGCCTGTTCAGTGCTAGACATTTTGGCTTGTGACCTGGTCACAGCAAACACATCTGCAGGGATCCCCAGCATTTCTGCATGGGTCCTGAGCTCCACTTCTGCCCAAGCAGAAGTCTCTAAGTCATTGCCAAGCAAGCATTCGACTGGTAGGTTTGCACTTACCACAACCTTCTTAAGGCCAGTTACCCCTCCCCAGGAGAAGTTAACAACTGCCAGAGTATGGTCTGTTCTGACATTGCTAGCATTGGTCACTTGGTACATCTCACCAAGTATAACCTGCCCAGGATTCACAAGGTCTTGTGTCACCATTGTGACACTTGCCCCTGTGTCCCTAAATGCCAAAGCCTCACATCCATTGATTAAAGGCTGTTGTCTGTACTTGCCCAGATTACTGGGACTCACAGTGGAGGTCACATCCATGCCTCCATCACAGACTAACACAGCCTGAGTCAGTTCTCTGACTAGGTCAGAGCCCAACTCAGTACCCAGGGTGAACCCTACTAAACCCTTGGCTGGAGCACTCCCACCAACTGTACTAGGGGGAACAGGTGCCTTAGGGGCATTGGTGGGTGCTGGACTGGAGTCTTTGGACTTGGTGCAATCACTGGTCCAGTGGGTCTTTTGCTTACAGACCTTGCACCATGGTTTCCTTTGGCCTTTCCCTTTTGTAGACTGTGAATCCCCACCAGAAGAAGATTTTTGGGGGCCTGATGAAGACTTTTGATCTTTACCCTTCTCCCCACCTTTGTCAGAGTTCTTAGCATCTTGCTTCTTGGTTTCCCCACCTTGGTTCTGTACCTTCTGCTTCACCCTGGTTCTGACCCATTTGTCTGCCTTCTTTCCCAATTCTTGGGGAGAGGTCAGATCAGAGTCTACCAGGTATTGATGCAACAGCTGATTTTGACAGTTATTAAGAATCTGCTCCCTCATTATCAGATTGTACAATCCTGAGAAGTCACACACCTTACTGCCCATCAACCAGCCTTCCAGAGCCTTGGCAGAACAATCCACATAGTCTACCCAGTCTTGAGTCTGTGCTTTTGGGTATCTCTGAACTTCAACCTGTACTGTTCAGTGGTTAGGCCAAACCCATCAATAAGAGCACTCTTCAAGACCTTGTAATTATCAGTATCCTCCTCTCTAACAGTGAGGAGCTTATCTCTACCTTTGTCAGCAAAGGAGAGCCACAAGATTGCTGCCCACTGCTCCTGAGGGACCTTCTGTACCTTACAGGCCCTCTCTAGAGCAGTTATCCACTTGTGGATGTCATCCCCATTCTGATAGGGAGGGACAATCTTGCTCAGGTTCCTATGGTCATAGGACCTTTCCCTATCTCTAGGGATATGGCTGCCACCATGGGACTCTAGTCCCAACTTTCTTCTCTCTCTAAAGAGATCTAGGGACTCCCTGTCTATGGCTAGTTGCTTCTTTTTGAGTTCAAGCTGAGCTTCCTCATATAGAACCAGCCTCTTTCTTCTCTCATGAGAGGATTCCCTCCTATGAGATGAGACAGAGCTCCCTATTGAGGTGCCAGAGTGGTTAGACTCCTGAGAAGAAGATCTAGACCTTCTGGGCACACTCACAATCCTTCCTGGGGGACAAAGGGAGCATCATTCTGATCCTCCTCTTCATCTTCCTCAGGAGGGGTTGGATTATCCAGGTCAGGGCCATTGTCGCCCTCCTGGCCAGTTTCAGATGGGGGGCTGGGGGTACTGGTACCCCTGGTCCCATCCTCATCATCTGCCCCACCCTCAGCTCCTACCCCTTCAGTCCCCAAGGGCTTACTAAGGTCATAAGCCACCAACAACTCCTTGAGGTGTTGGGTGGTGGGGCTTTGGCCTGTCCTTATTTTTCTCAAGTTGCATAAAGCTCTCAATTCCAAGAATGGGAGTGTATCATACTTGGAGGGTGGAAGCTCAATGGCTTCCTGCAAGGATTCTTTAGATCCTGCCCTTAAAGACATTACTAGTGTGGTGTGGTGTATGCACTACCTACTCTAGTGTGGCCTACTAAACTCTCTTGAGTTGTAGAAAAGGTTGTGCTATCCCTTAACACACAACTCTAAGTTCAGTAGAACTTACTGTATTCTAAGCTTAAATTATATGTACCTTAGGTACCTTTAGTGGTTTTCAGTTGATCAATTCAATTGAGATTATCTGGTAAAACAATAGCAAGCTGGAATCCCACACGCTGCACACCAATGTGAGAAGTTGGCCTGGTATATGCTGTCCACTAATTATAGTGGGCACCTTGCACCAGTCCAAACAACCCCTTATTGGAGATAGGTTAAAGACAACCTTATTGAAAGCTATCCTAGTGGTAGCTATGGAGAGCAGCCTTCAGGCTAAGTCTTGAAGGAATGTAAAGCAGCTTGTTTTACCAGTCTATAATCTCTTGAGTGATCAAATGAAAGAGCACCACACCAGGTATATATTCAAAATATATGTATTTATTGCTAAACACACCCCTCTAGTCTCTTTATGAGGCTAGAGTTCGAAGTACATAAGTTAGAAGTTATTTAAACACAGTAATAGCACAAATACACGTTTGGGCCCTAGGGGCGTACCAAACCATATACCAATAAAGTGGTATAAGAACCACGACTGAACTAGACACTAGGCCTAGAGCCTCTAGAAGTGCTCGGACCACAAGGAACCACCCAAGGTAGTGACACAGGGGACCCACGGGAGACGCGTGCAGTGTAAATACACAACCGCGATACGCCGTTGACTTCTATGGAGAAAGTCGTGATCGGGAAATTAGAGAAAAGGGACACTTAAAAGAGGACTTGGACCAAACCCTTTGAGATCTAGGACTTTGAAGAGTGTCTACCCACGGGAGCACCGGAGTACTCGTGTTACCTCACCCAGGGAAGCCGGGTGCATAGGTGCCTTTCGGGGTCGGGTTTCGTCGTCGATTTGAATGGCGATCTGCTGCAAAGTGCTGCTGGCGACCAAGTGAAAAGTGTCCGGGTGGATCCAAGAGTGGATCGGAGTTCTGAAGAACCTGAAAGCAGAGGGGACAGAGTCTGGGTCACTAGCCAGTGACCAGGAAGGCGATGGACAGATGCCCACCGATGTCGAGTGCTTCAGGTGCTTTGACGGTCGTCTTGACTCTTCAGCCCCGAGGTCCAGGAGGCGTTGTTGGCAACCAGGAGCAGGATTCTGGCTGGTACACGATGTCTGTCGAGTGCTGATGTGTCGGCGACCAGATTGGACCCAACAAGCCTTGGCAACGGCAAGTCTTGATGCAGAGGAAGATCGTCGATGGTGCAGACCAGCAAGGTCTGGGGAACTCACCCAGCAAGGGTAAGTGAGGGCAGGCCTGGACCAACCAGGATACCAAGTTACGAAAAGATTGGCCTTCGTTAAGGGCTACTAGCCAACGGGCTAGCGACCATGAAGGAGCCTCATGACGCCGCACGTGGATCTGGCTCACAGGACACTCGTGGAGTGGGAGCCAGTGATCTTCGGTGCACTTGGTGCTGGAGGCTAGGGCTACTTGGAGCCCAAAGCACGACTTCTTGGGAGACCCAGAAGAGGATGCACTTGCAAATGTGCTCAGTGTCCAGGGGTCACGGTCTCAAGTCACCCACGATAGCCATGGGCCTCAGCTTTGCTGGGGACTCAGGGTCGCCTCGGGAAGTCTGAGAATCCACCTCTGGTGATGCGATGACTTCGGCGTCCGACGGGAGCTTCAGAAATGCGAACCGGACAGATGCTTCTTTGGTGCCTGCCAAGCAGGGGAGTCACTCCTTGACCCCAAGGGAGATTCTTCTGTCCTCTAATCGTGAGTAGAGCGTCGAAGGTCCAGGATTCAGTTTCAGAGTTTCGTCCAGGGATAATCTAAAGTCCTAAGGACTGGGTTCCTATACTTATACTAAGGATAGGGGTTGGACTACTCTGTGGCCCCACCTATGGGTGGGTCAGGGCAGAGGGGTGGCTACACCCCTTTCCCTTTGTCCAGTTCGCGCCAAAGCATCCATTTTGTGATGCCAGGGCTTTGGAAAGAAGTTACCGGGCTAGCCAGAGTTAACATGTCTTTCCCTCTAGAAGGGTGGAATGCTACCCCCGCCGCCAGGATTGGCGGGGGGGGGGGTAGTATTCCAAGATGTTTGACACCAAACACGACATGTTTAGGTGCAGCCATTCCAAAGTTAGCATTTTACCGCGAGGTTATAATGCGCTTAAGAGTATATGGTCAGGCTGCACTACAAACAGCGTCAGAGATGGTCTCCGAATGCTGCAGAGGGGCCCTGCTCATGCAGGGGCACCCTCTCACATAGGAACCATGCACTCTGCCTTTAGGATTGATAAGGCCTGCCTTAGGAGTGACTTATAGGTTTATATGTGTGTATGTATTTAGTGATATAGGTAACCTATATCACAGTAAGGGGTGCATGCACCACCTTACCCAGGCTGCAGTAGCAGACCTGTGGTGTCAGTTTGGATGGCCTTCCAGGGGTGGCTTAATACATGCTGCAGCCCCTGGCAGGCCTCTGAGGTACCTATGCCCTTGGTACATAGTATACCATATACTAGGGACTTATAAGGGCACTCCAGATCCCAATCAGTGATGTGCCTAAGGCACATGGAAACCATTTTAGAGAGGAAGCAGCTAGGCTGGGGTTCTGATTAGCAGGGCCCCAGCCAGACTAATGTCGAAAAACAGTGAAGCATCAGCAAAAAGTGGGGGTACCCATGTGAAGCAGATCCTACTCTCCTACAGTGTCGTATCTAGGTAAAAGGTCAGTCCCCAAGAACCATTATATGTGTAATGTAGGGGAGAGTATAGGTGAAAGGTTACGATGTTACCTGAGCCTATATTGGGGTACCTATATGGAATATAACAGCTTGCGCCTGTGATCATGCCCCTTCTGGATGTGGTTTTGGTGTTCAGAAAATCTGATCAAGCTTTGCCTGCTATAAGGCGATAAGTGACAAAACATTTCTGTTTATTTCTATAAGGAGATCCTGATAATGGCTACCCCTTTTGAACTCTTATTTGAATCTGTTTGGGCTTGTATGGACGCACACAATGTAATGTATATTAAAGAGAGCTGTTTATGTGCCTGTTTGAGGTGGCAGTGACAGTAGAATTCAGACAGGCATCTAACTAAATTACTAAAGGTCCTTATGAGTTTGTATAAAAGAGCAATCTCGACCTATGGTTGAGGTAATGTGTTTCTGTTCAAGAGGGTCAAACATATGGATAAATCCCACCATACCGCTCCTTCTCAATCCAGATGGGTGTGGAAAGAGAGTGGTAGACAGAGGCCTTCCTGCTCACTTCACTCTCCGCCCCTTTCTGAGGGTCAGTGGCTGGCCTAAGGACAGTCTGTGTCCGAAGCATTGGACAGACAACAGAAAAATGACCTGCCTCTCAAGCTTCTTCAGTCTCCTCGTAGATTACTATCTCCTCTATCATCATTTTGTTATTCCACAAAGTATAATGATGATAATGATAACCATATCATTGAGAATTCTGTCCCATTCCCAGGGGTAAATATACACAGAAAAGGACTTACCTAATATGGCCAATTGTTTGTCTCCCAACCTTTCATTGCCTCCTGATGAAGATCAGACTGGTGTGTGTTTCTGTCAGTTTCGTAGACAACACTATTCCAAAACCTCCAGTCAACTGAGCAATGTTTGACCTTCTACAGCAAGAGTTGCACAATCTTGACAGGGCATTGGCTCCAAGGTTAATGGGTTATCTGTATCTCCTGTTTAAAGGTGATATGTAGCTTCCACGGTCCCCTGTCATTGATCCGTTTTTGAAAAATATAACAAGTCACACAGCAATGTTCACAGAAGAAAAACACTTGTGGATGGAGGAGACAGAACAGAATCTGCCTTAAACACTGCTTTGGGGGCAGAAGCTTTCCATAGGGTGCTGGAGTCTATAGAATTTATGCATCACAATCATTGGTGAAACACTTTCACACACTGTGCTCAGCTATACAAGAAGTTGACGATTGTTCTAAGTTGCTCATGGAGGCGGCAGCTCAATGTTTATCAGGTGTGACATGATAAACTGAAAGTGTCAGCAATGACTTAAAGAGCAGTGGTGTATGCCCGTTGGCACTTACATTTGTGTGGTTGGCAATTCGAGGGATCATAAAAATCACACTGTATAAAAATGCCAATCTTGGATCCCAAATTGTTTGGTGATGAACCTGAATCAGTTCTCCACAAGTGTTTCAAACATCAGAAAAATGCTCAGCTGAACCAGCCACATGCTAGATATCTAGATCATGGTAAAACTTTTATGAGTGTTCTCACCAGTGGATATTGGAACCTGATTCCAATCTCTTTTGCTTTCAACCAAGAGGCCTGTGTGGTCCTTCCTCCAGAGTTCCACCACCCTCTAGGGAAAAAAATCAATAGTAGTCCCGACTTTGCAGATTTCCATTGGATGAAGAGTGAGGTGGTGATGGGGGGGCGGAGCTTGCCTGGCTCCAAAATGGCTGCATTCTAGAGGAGCTTTGTGAGCACGGTGATCAATCCTTCATTATCCTGCCTGCTATCCCTGCCAGGATCAGCAAGTCCAAAGGAAATATGTTGCAGAACGATCGGAGCACAGAATTCTCTGTTTATCGGAAGATTTGAGGCCAGCTGAGAGCCGATCCGGCGCTGAGCTTCCGGCCTAGTGCGGCCTTCGCGATATCGTGGGACGCCACGTGGGCCGCAGCAGAGGTGCGTGAAGTCCAAGGAGGCCTGAGCTGTGCGGGGGACCAAGCGGACCTGGGCTCGATGTGGTGGTTGCTGGAGCGGCGCCCCCGCTATTGTGAGTGAAGACCTCTGCCTAAGCTCGGGCCCGAGATCCAGCCAAGAATTTGCTGGCGCGGGGCACTGGAACTGCGGTGTCGGGCCCTGATTGATCGACGGAAGATTCGACTGCTGCAGGTCGCGGAATCCCGACACCATCCAGCTGGAGACGCAGTGCCATACTCACGCTGCGGTGGTACATTTTATTGAAAATTATGGAGCAGCGCCCCCCAACCACTGTATAGAAGGATCCCCCCTTCCAGGTTAATGGGGGTGTATGCGGCAAAGCCTGCCTAACATGCGATGAGCTGAGCTGAACCTGTAAAGGCAGTTGATTCATGCTCTGTGCCCACCCGAATTTCGCTCCACAATAACAGGTGAGGAGTGACGTGTCTGCAACGCACAGATAGGGGAGGTCGAAGCGGGCCAGCCCTGATTGCTTTGCGGGGAAAACCGGATTCCCTACAACACTTGCGTATTGGCTTCAGCGCACCGTATCCTGAATCAAGAGCGGCGTGGGGGATCTCTTCCCCTCCGGAGTGTACCGAGTGCGAGGCCCTGGATTACAAGACCTGCTCTCCCCTGTACAATATGTATGTGATTACTGTGAGAAATATTTCGGCCATGTACTGATGGTGCACTCTGCACCAGTCTCCTCCCCTCGACACTGGTCCTCATTTACATAGAACTTGCTGCGTAGACAGATTATAGCGGCTTGTGGGCTCTCTACTCCTTCACACTCCTGTTGGCATAGCAGGTGGAGGTGGCGGGGCTGAGCTCTCCTCCCTGAAGAAGACACTCTGAATTTGGATCCAGGCATGGGGTCAGCCTTTCTCATGGGGCGAACGGACAAATCACAATCGAGGCTCCAATTTGAGCCTCGTAAAACCCCAGGAGATGGATAAGAATGCCTCAGAATCTGGCTCTGAGATGGGCGACAGTGCTGCAGACCCGGACCTTAAACAAATCCTGGCTGCGATGCAGCGCAGCCTGACCAAAATAGATGGGAAAATTGATGCGTTATCCTTTCGCATGGACAGAATGTCTGAGCGCCTTGATAAACACACTGAAAGGCTCGATGCTGTGGAGAAAAGGGTCTCAGAGGCAGAAGACAAAATATCCACAAGCTCGCTAGCTCGCACAAAGATGGACAACATCCTGCAGGCCGTGCAATATAAGGCAGAGGATCTAGAAGCATGCTCCAGGTGCAATAGCATCAGACTGATTGGCGTTGCGGAGTCTACCAACATCCCGAGCATGGAACTCTTTGTGGAACACATACTAGATACACTCTTTGGCAGAGACACTTTCTCAACGGTGTTCATTGTTGAGCGTGGCCATAGGTCACTGGCCCCTAGACCTATTTCGGGAGCCCCTCCGAGACCTATTATAGCAAAGCTGCTTAATTACAGAGATCGCATTGCTGATCCAGATGGAGATGAACAGTGACTCCTCCAAGTCCTGCAGTTAATGCCACAGGTTCTACCAGCTCCGGACAGGAGGCAATGTGATCAACGCATCTGAAAGCTTCTGAAGGCATCACAGCTGCCACTGAACTTTCGCCTAATAAGGTAGTATGGAGCAGAACTATAGCAGGGATGAGAGACCTTAGATACACTTGCTGTTGATCTGCTGATTGGGGGAACCCAACAGGACTCTAATACTAACACTTGCGAGCTGGAAGGCACTCTGGCGATTACAGATATGGGTATACCCTGAAACGCTCCTCTATAACTGCTCTCTGGGCTACTGCCCTAGGGTACTAGTTTACAGGCACAATGAGGGGGTCTCACACTTCTCTCTTCTTTGTGACTCATGCTATTATGGGGCTTACTTTGGTTTGGTCGGGATGGCAGATTTTTTATGTTTACGCCGGCTTACACGAGTAATGCAGTTCTGGTAACATCCGCCCCTGTGTGTTACTCACTTAATGACAAGGGAATTGTGCCTTTGGCTGTTAAGGTAATTGTATTGATTAGAAAATGTTAAGTCACTGGAGGGTGGGAATAGTATTGTCTATGCCAAGTTGGGGGATACATGGCGTGGGAGGGGGGTCTTTTGTTTTCTTGTTCACAGTATACATGCTGAATGCACATAATGCTTGTATATGGTTGATGCTGCTAAGGTTGGGATGTGGGAATGCTGACCAGTGGTGTACTAAATTACCTCTAGGAAAATGTCACACGACACACGCAACAAAGTTAGATTTGTAACATGGAACATCAGGGGCCTCAATGACTTTAGGAAGCTTCGTAAAGTCATAGCTTATCTCAAGAGACATACGGTAGATGTAGCGTTTATACAAGACACACATCTTCCCCCTGATAGCAGAAGGCTCACTAATAAATGATTACAGGGTCATTATAATACTGCTGGGTTTACCACAAACGCCAGGGGGGTCCTCACTTGGGTTAATCCAAGATCGGTTATCACATTGGAAGTACTAGAAATTGACCCCAATGGTAGGTTTGTGATCTCCAGATGTAATAGGGAGGGTTTAAGTTAGGGGTGGGCGGAATTTGCGTAGTCGCGCTCCGCAAAGCTCCGCGAAACGGTAAAAAATCTCCGCGAGCACGCAAAAGTTGCGCAAACACGCGGAATTGCTTGTTCCGCCCATTCGCGATGCTTTTTTCCTATTCGCAAACGCTGTTTGCGTGCTCGGGGAGAAATATCTCGCGAACACACATTTTGAAAGCGCGAACAAGCAAAAAATTCCACGAAGCCGCGGATCGCGGAATTTTTGGTAATTCCTCGTTCTCCGCGGAACGCGAAATTACCCAAATTCCACGAATTCCACGAGCGGAACGGAATTTACCGCCCAGGCCTAGTTTAAGTATGCACGTAGTCAATATCTATGGCCCAAATTTCAATGATCCACATTTCTATCATAAGTTATCAACACTCATGTTGAGAAAGTCTGACATACCTCAGCTCTGGGGAGGTGATTTCAGTTGTATCCTAGACCCTTCTCTGGACCGCTCTGGGGGCCCTCCTCGGTGTCCCTCGGCTGCTGCAGGAGCCATAGAGGACATAAGTGATCAGCTGGGCCTACTAGATGTTTGGTGAGTGAGATCTCCTGCTGACGGCGGGTTCACACACTACTCAGCCCCCCCACAATACCCACACCAGAATTGATTTCTGGCTTGCCTCCAGATCACTTATTTCACGGGTAGTCACTTGTAAACCCCTTCCACTCACATATTTGGATCACTCCCCAGTACTGTTGGACATTGAAATTCCCCCGAAAAGGTGCGCTCCTTTCACATGGAGATTCCCTCCTTACTCCTTATTAGACTCTGTTTTCAAAGCTGAGGTAGTCTCCTCTATTGAAGACTTTTTCAGCGTTAACATTGGGTCAGTAGATCATTTCTCTACAGTATGGGAGACTTTCAAAGTGTATATCAGGGGGGTGGCCATTTCGAAACATGCGGGAGTGCTTTTATTGTTGCGGAGTAGGATATCGACTCTTGAGGGGCAGCTGGACAGGTTGGAGCGTGCTCTCTTACAGGGAGGCGATGCCCAGATTCATGAAGAACTGAAAAAAGCCCTTGAAGAATACCACAAGGTAGCGGACAGCGAGGTGAAGCATATGGGCAAATACACCACAGCTAAGACATATGGTGAGGGCGAATGTCCTGGCTCAGTACTTGCCGCTCTGCAGCATCATAAGAGGGAGTCCAGCTTGATTCATGAGATGCATGATGAGGATGGGAATGTGCTACATGAGTCCTCAGAGATAGCAGATAGATTCCGTAGATATTACATGGAGCTGTATGGTTCTAAGGTGATCCCAAACGATGCCGCTATACAAGATTACCTCGGGCACATACAAATGCCATGGCTCTCAAACGCTCACAGAGAGCACCTCGTGGGCCCCCTGGACCCCAATGAGATCCACACCGCTCTTAACGCGATGCGTGATGGCAGTGCACCAGGCCAGGATGGCCTCACAGTGTTCTTCTATAAAGCATTTAAGGAGCTACTAATTCCGTAGTTGGTTACCTTATTTGAGGAGATGGTGGAGGGGGGAGAGATGCCCACATCTATGAGAGAGTCTTTGATAGTGACACTGTTGAAGCCGGGTAAACCTCCAGCGGATTGTTCTTCTTATAGGCCACTGTCGCTTTTAAATGTTGACACAAAATTGTTCGCCAAAATTCTAGCAAATCAAATTGCTCCAATAGTCCTGCTATTAGTCAGCCCGGAACAGGTGGGCTTTGTCCCGGGTCGCACCTTGACGTGTAATTTGAGAACTGTATTTGGGGCTATTCAGGATATAAAACCGGAGATAAAAGCTGCTGCGGTCTTCCTGGATGCGGAGAAAGCATTCGACTCTGTGGAGTGGGCTTTTATGAGAGCAGTGCTATTACGAGTCGGCGTGGGAGAGATTTTTCTTAAGATGGTATCAGTCTTGTATATGTATAACTCGCCAGCAGCCAGGATTAGGGTTGGTGATGTCGTCACCTCGCCCATTGTCATATCCAGAGGCACTAGGCAGGGGTGTCCTTTGTCCCCCCTGCTATATGCCATTTTTGCGGAACCACTGGCATGTGCACTCAGAGTGTATCACGGACATAGGGGGATTTGGTTTCCTGGTTATCATCTCATTCTCTCTGCATATGCAGATGATAAGCTATTATACGTTCGAGAACCGAGTAGGAATCTCACTCAGGTTCTTACTGAGGTTGGTAGATTTGGAGCCATATCAGGCCTCAAGGTCAACTGGGCTAAATCCATCATTTTCCTACTAACCCCTTCCATGACTGCTACTGATCTAGATTTCCCGTTGCAGTGGTCCTCGGACCCGGTTCGCTATTTGGGCATTCAGGTGAACACAGATTCGGAATTGGTACTTAAGGAAAACTATGGGAAGGCTATCACTAAGCTTGAAGACGATGTTAACAGATTGATTTGTCTCCCATTATCTCTGATAGGCCGCATTTCCCCAATGAAAATTATAGTACTTCCCCGTTTTTTATTCCTCTTTCAAAACATTCCGATAATACTCCCGAGGCACATGTTCAAAGTTCTCCGCTCCATACTGATTAAGCTAGCCTGGGCAACAACCCAGAGTTCAATGGGACACACTAACGTTGCCTTATTCCATGGGTAGCCTCAACGCACCCGATTTAGAACTATATTATAGAGCTGCACAGAGCTCCCATTCTCACTACTGGATACATGGTCCTATAGACCTCCCACACATACACATTGAGCGGGTGGCATATGAGCATTACACTCTCCCACAAAAGATGTTTCAGCCTCCCATCAGAAGAACTGGAACACTGGACTCTATTAACTCCATGGTTCACGCATGGCATAATTTATTAAACAGACAAGTGAGTGCACTCATGTACTCGCCTCTTTCTCCGCTGGATTGCTGCCATTGGCTCTCAGTTTGTGGGGACAAGGAAGTAATACGGGCACTAGCTGCACTCAACATCACTAAATTGGGAGATTTGTTTTTAGACGGCAGGGTTCGTAGCTGGGCAGACGTCGCTGCGGTGGGGCGCGACTGCACTACTCCTACACAATTTAATTTTTATAGGATCAGACATGCTCTGCTAAAGTTACTGGGTGAAGACATGCAAGAACCTCCTGAATTACTATCTCTCTCCTTTCTTTTACGCTCTTCCTACCCCACAAAGATGGTGACCACCATTTATAGATTGACCCAAGAGGTTCGGAGATCGAGCCAAAATAGAGCCAGACTAGACTGGCAGTCCGAGTTGGACATAGTTATTGATGAGACAACTTGGCAGTATTGTTGCAAAATGACAAAAAATATCTCATTAAATGGCAGGCACCGTTTAATCCATTTCAAATTTCTAAATAGGGTCCATTATACTCCTGTAATATTGTTTCAGTATGGCCTGCATGAGTCGGCAGCCTGTTTTCGTTGTTGTGAGGGTGAAGCTGGATTTATGCATCTTGCTTGGGGTTGCCCTAGAATTGCGGCCTTCTGGGTCAAGGTTTTTCACATAGTAAATGAAGTTACTGGCCTCACTCTGACACTTGACCCCCTGCTAGCCTTGTTGGGTTACACTAAAAACTTTAAAAAGGAGGTCAGACGCTTGGTTGCGATTGGCCTACTACTGGCTAAGCGCAGAGTAGCAATTTGTTGGGCTAAAGGCCCAGTCCCGACCATTGAGGACTGGTCCAAAGACATCTTGTACTGTAATACCCAGTCAGACATTTATAATGAGCTTTTACCCCCTCAAAGCCGGCCCAAAGGATTTTGGGGGCAATATCAGCAGTATTTGGTTGGAAAGGAGACCGGAGAACCAGAAGGCAATGCGGATAATTAAAGTGCTTGAACCGTAATTTGTATTGCAATCGAAAGGGTTTTGAAGCTTTGCGGGGTGGGGTCCAGTGTGGTCTTGAGAATTTAATAATGCGTGTTCTGAATGTATACATCTTTATCTTATGTCACTGAGTGACTTAATTGTACTGGTTTTCTAGTTGTGATAACAATTACTCTTCAGGTGCCCTATGGGGGGCAGGACAGCATCCAGCCTTTATCAATGTATTATTGTGATGTGTGCATGTGACACTGTAAAATGTTTAAATAAAATAATAATAATAAAAAAAAAGAAGAGTGAGGTGGTGATCGACTGGGCCTTTTTCATCACCAATTGTATTAGTCAGTTACCAATCAATGCAGTTGGGAAGTTGTCACCTCAAGATATTCCATCAACTTTTCCTCTATGCTTCCTGCTTCTGGCTTCATTTCCACCCCATGGCACACAAGGAAACAGAAATGAAAAGCATTGTTAAGCAACATCAAAAATCTAGTCATTGAAATAGCAGTAACTAAAATTCGCATCAGTGAGGAATGTCAGGGCTGGTATTTAATAGCTTTCATCGTATTGACACCCTCAAAGAATTACAGATTGGTGCTAGATCTGAAGAAACGTAACTTATTTGCACAGACATCACAATTTAAAATGGAAACACTACAACACATTTTCGCTCTGATTTCCAAAGTGGACTTTTTAACGTCTGTCCATCTCCAGAATGCATATATCATCATGTCCCAAAACATCTCTGTCATCTTTGGTTTCTGAAGTTCTATAGTGTATAGCGGTAATCAGCACTTGTCATGTGTCTTAGATAGGCCAATGAAGGAACGCTGCCATTTTCAACCACGTTTCTTACATTGCCCTTCCTTTCACACAATAACCTTTTACACACATTTGCGTGCGTGACAATGCTGGATTAGTTTCTTTGAAACTGCTTCACTTACAGATCCCGCTTCGCTTAACATTATCACGACTCCTTGAAAACATGTACAAGGTCTCAACACACATTGTGCGAATGTCATTCTATTTTTCATTCACAAGGCGACACAGCTATCTATATACCTTAACAATGCTGGCTTGCAAAGGTCTCACAAGGATGCTTTTCATTATAAATAAACAAGCATTTCTGGGATTAGTTAGAGGTTTAGTCTGCCGTCATTGGCGAGGTCTCTACTCGCTGAAGCTGCAACCCAGCAGCTTGCTGATATCTCTGCAAGGGTGCCTAGCTCGTGACCAAGACGGGGACTTACATTCTTTCCCTTCAGGTAACTGGGGTTGGATCATCCAGCACAGGGATTCTTGGCAAAACACACACACCCTAGACACTTTGGGTAGGGACTGCATAGTAGGAGTACGCCAGATTTCTAGATTGTTTTATATGCCTGGAACTTTTAATTCTGTTCACTGTTTTGGTACTTCTAAGAACATTCATCTGCTTGTGTCTATTGATCATTGCGGCATATATATTCTATACAAGAATCTTGTTGGTTCAATAAACATTGAAAACGTCCCTCTGTGTATTCCTTGTATAATTCTCTGAGAATAAGATAGCACGAGTGACTGAGCAAAAGGGTTCTAGACCTGTTGCCACAATCCCTGGGGATCAGGGTTGTCATGTTCAGTGGTTGCCAGAACCATTTGTTACCCGCCTGGGTTTAGGGGTATTTATAGTGGCACTGTGAGCTAGCTGGCCTATAGGACAACATATCCTGAGGAGGTGTATAGAATCAGTCTGGTACCATCCCAGCGTTTATGCTGTCCACAAACATGCAGTTCCTACCGTAGGATGGAACCTACATGACATGGCACTGCCAACGTCAGTTGAATACTTATTTTAATGGATCACCTGAGTAGTTCAATCGTGCCTTCTCAGAGACCGCTACTTACCTCCAAACCAGAGACATCTGTGGTGGTAGGGAAAATCCTCCTCAGCTGAGAAGGTAACCCCTATATATTGGCTGTAGGTTGTTCAAGCTTGAACTCCTAAAGGGTTTACTTCCAGCTATGTATACCCACTCTGTAATTCATCTCCTATCATGTCCAGAGACAAAGGTCCCGGGCATTAAACATTGCAGAGAGCTGCAGACATGCGGTTACCCTGAAACTATTACACCATGGTCTCTCAGCCAGGAGTGGAAATATGTTACCTTCGTGGTTGAGGCACACAAAGGATTTAGGACAGAGGTGTTCTATTCTTGGGTTACTTCCCAGCTGCAGACAACACTACATAATTATTTCACACCTACACTGAGGATGAAACACCGAATGTCTACTCTCCATTTGAGGAAATAGAAGTTCCTCTCACTTACCAAGAACACATATATTGGTTTAAAGGCACCCTCCCACTCACAACAGAAAGCATTCTGCAACAAAAACAAAAATCAGTGCGCTCAGTAATAATGGAGCAACATGGCCAGTCTTAGCTGGATACACACCGCATCCTAATGTTGATAATTTACCACCAGCAGAGATGTGAACAATATACAAAGATTTAATAAAAATATATAAAAGTCTTACACAATCATTGACATTTAACCCTGCATAGGCTGCTCAAGCTGCACAGCCACAATTGGCTACCCCCGGCATTAGCCCACAAATGCTAAATGAAGTAATGAGAAAAGTTTCCGCCAGACAGGAGGAAATTCCAATCTGGATTGCACAAAAAACAAGCCAGCTTGAAGCGGTGTTTCAAGATCCAGGTCCACGGGAAAAACACAGAATGTTAACTATCTGCTTACCGATGAGGATGGCTCTCCCTGTGGAGGACTGCACCACCTGCGGGCACAGTCTTTGTTGCAGTTTATACACCAGAACACATGGCACCCATTCTATGGCTATTTTGTTCTTTTCAGAATGAGTACGGGGCAGCACCTGCCCTGGACTTGGGGATGAAACTGGTGGGCAATTTTGCCGCAGTATCTGCCATTATACTGAGTAACATAAAGGGGCAAGCAGCAGCGCTGGCCATACGTCAACGCCTAAGGAATGTGACTCAGGCACAGCAGGATTGTGAATTACCTAAAATTATCGAAGAAACCTATGCTACGCTAGGTAGAGATAACCACAACCAAAGAGTAATTCTGAAAAGGATTACTCTAAGCAAGCATCCAACTCTTCACCAAAGAAGAAGTGGGTCAATAACAAAAAATTAATTAAGACAAAATTCCCGGGTGGGTCTCCTCAATAGGACGCCAATGAAAAATAATTTACTCTTCAAAACCATGATAATATTAGACCCCCAAACAGGCCTCAGGATACTGATACACGTTTGTCTCGTTCCTTTCAGGAATCATCAGATAAACGATCAGAGAGAGGCAGACGGTCAGAGCGCAGATCGGAGAAGCATGTGAAACTGATGAAGGACTCACAACGCTTGTCTGAATACACCATCAAACAGGAAGATAAACCCAAACATTCCAAGCCGCAATTCAAAACTAAAAAGGTAGCATGCCACGTATATTGAGGACTCCGCTTCTGAGCGGGGAGTGGGTGGTGACAAGGCTAGACAGCGTGGCATAAGAATAGTTCTCCGGAACCTGATTAATTGTCTGGTGAGAGTAGCACTCAGTGAGCATATCACAGTGGAAACACCTGATATTAGGGTAAGTGTTCCCCATCGTTTATACAAAATTCAACTCCAATTGGATGGGGATATACCCAGATACATCAATGTTCTCTTTTGGGAGTACTGAACTTACGGTTACATTATTCTTTTGGCTAAAAAGGATTGGCCATCTGATTTTGTAATGGAATGCAAAAAATGGGGAAACAGAAATTTTACCTGATTTCATTGACCTCGTACCAGAATCACTAAAACATTCACACACCAAGGAGTGGGCTTTAGCACTAGCTCCTGTGTTATACTGCAACCATGTGGGGTAGGATGACGGTTCCCCTCATCATGATATCCCATTGAGGATGAACCATTAGCCTCAACGACAATACCCAATTAAACATGAGTCTAAGAAACAAGTTAGAGAAATCCTAGAACAACTTGAATACCAAGGTGTAATAGAAAGTTGCACTTCATGCATGAATAATACTTTGTTTCCAGTAATGAAACCAGACCATTCATATCGTCTAGTATTAGACTACAGATATTTAAACACAGCTACTCGCATATTTTCAGTACAGAATGCACAGAGTGCTGCACTAATGAACAATATTGTATGGAACAATATTGTATGGAAGAAATACAAAACAACGCTCGATATCTCAAATGAATTTTTCTATGAAAATATAGCACCTGGAAGCAGATATTTGACTGCTTTCAGTGTGCTAGGCTCTCAGAGGCAAAATTGTCAATTGCCCCAGGTCTATAAGAATAACCCGGGCTGTTCTCAGCCAGAGTAACAGAGCTACTACAACATTTTGATGACAGGCATTGTCCTATGCCGATTACATATATCTGACGGATGATAACCTTATGGAACACTTGACAAGAGTGAATCGTATAATCTTGGGATCTGCTTCACATAGGCTACAAATTCCATTTAAAACAATCAAAAATTGCCCACTTCAATGTCCTTTTTCTGGGATATGCGCTGTCAAGTGAGGGGAAAAGCCTTACAACACACTTCCTAGAGAAATGTGCGCTGCTTAAACCACCAACAACACTGAAAAGACCACAATCCATGTTGGGATGCCTAAATTTTGGCAGAACATACATTCCAGATTACGCAGAACAAGTTAAACCATTCTACACCCGGACGTCTCAAGCACACATTGGACGCAGGAACACACAAGCATTTTACATTCCATACAAGCTGACATGATAGCACATGTGTGAACACAACAAACCTGTTGATCTGCGTCATCGCAGGAACAACAGGGTACACTTATGTCATGATCAGTGAAGGTGGCACAGTACCAATTGCATATAAATTGCATTTATACACCAATGCTGAAATGCGTTTTGCACCTACTGAAAAAATCCAAACAGCAGTACAGACTGCGGTAGTGAGAGAGCGAGCCCTTGCTCAGGGTAAATGCATAATTGTCGTGACTCCAGTGCAGACCTTAGAGGCTGTCACCAAAGCAAGCGTTCCAAATGCTAAGGCTTTACATCCATGATGGATACAATGGACTAACTTACTCACTGCAAAAGATGTAGACTAGGCCTGGGTGGAGTTCGCGGAGTTCCACTATGCTAACTCCGGAAAGTGACCAAAACACTCTGCTCGCTACACGGAGTTCCACTAGCGGCAGAGTGTGTTATGTTGCACCGTTCGTGCTAAGTTTTTGCACCGGGTGTTTGTCCCACTCTGGAAAAACAGTGTGAATGGCACTATGCACAGCGCAAGAGGGCTCTGCTTCTTTCTGTTGCTCTAGTAGATGTTCTGCTCAAGCAGGGGCTTCCTCAACGCAGGCGGAAGGTTTGTCAACACGAGCGGTTGAGGACATCCGCGACCCCCCGCATTGAGAAATCTTGGCAGCAGATGGTCTGAAGTAAGATTTTCCTCGCTCACGCTCGCCAACCTAACATTGGCAAGCAAGGAAAAAACTCTGCTCCGTGTTTTCAGAACTGCGGAGTGGGAAAAACTGCAAACTCCGCGAGGGGAGCAGAGTTTCGCACCCAGGCCTAATGTAGACTACAGATTTGATTCAACACCACAAACACAAGCCTTTCTGCAGTATGAACAAGAATATCCTCTGCCGAATGAAATATTGCCTATAGATCGCTATGATTACATCATATATACTGATGGGTCTGCCCAGCCTGACATAGGGACTAAACACCAATACTCAGCTGCGTGCGCAATTGTGAAAGAGTGCATGCATGATGGAGAATTCCATCCTGAGAAAACCTACACACAGTCACTTGGTGACTTCACAGCGTAGTTGGTAGAACTAAATGCTCTAATCCTGGCACTAGAGAATATGGATCATGTATTCCCCACACTTATAGTGTACGGTTCATATTACTGTGTCCAGTCCTATAATGAATACCTAAACTATTGAAGCCAGAATGGATTCAGAGATTAAAGGGGGTGCACAATAAAGCATAAGTTGCTGTGGGAAAAGGTGGCAAAGCTGAAAGATTGCTTGCCACGTACTCAACATTGATTCATCAACGTGTTGGCATTCATGTTGCAGGGAATTCCATTGCTGATGAAGCCGCAAAAGCAACAGTTTGCACTGCTGCAGTTGCTGCAATCACTCGTTCTAGCACGAGAATAGACAGAGACATTATGGTGGTTATCAACCCTGAACGCGGAGATACCAGCCTGCCTAAGGGCTTTCCACTCAAGTACTGCTACATGTTAGATGCACAAAATACGCCATATGCTCACATTCCTGGAGTGGGGCTAGAGTAATACCAAACACTGATCGTAGACTGGGGTTGAAACTAGCTGCACACGAGGGTCTGGCCTCTGCACATGCGGTGGTGACTGCTACAATTACATTATTGCAGCAGTGCTAATGGTGGCCCAGTCTTCACAAATAGACCAAGGGCTTTGTCATTAAATGCGACATCTACCAGAAGATGAAGGGGTGCACCTTAGCGCTCCACCACAGACACCTCTACTGATTTCAAACAAGCCATTGGCTTGTGTCTATTTGGCCCTCTACAATCAGATGGGGCTTACATCTTGGTGCCAGTAGATTCCTGCTTCGTTTCGGGTGGGTATGGCCACTGACACCCGAACTGTTATAAGGGATCAATCAATCAAACCGCATTTATAAAGTGTAACACTGTCATCCCTAGGGTTAGCTGGGTGCTGTGTCTCTGTCGAAGAGCCAGGTCTTGAGTCTCTTTCTGAAGTGTGCAAATGAGGGGGCTGTACGGAGCTGGGGTGGGGGAGGTCGTTCCATGTCTTGGCAGCGATGTAGAGAAGGATTGGCCACCGCTGCTGCTGCAACGGATGCAGAGGGGTGTGCGATCACAAGTGAAGAAGAGTGCAGTTGTCTAGCAGGTTGGTGGAAGTTCAGTCGATGGTTGAGGTTGGCAGGTCCTAGGTCATGGAGGTCTTTGTATGCGTGTGTGAGGTTCTTGAACTGGCATCCTTTCTGGTTGGGGAGCCAGTGGAAGTCTGTCAGGTGGGGGGGCAAGTCATGATTAAGACATATGCAATTAGCACACTACACTCCGACCAGGGTCCGGCGTTTAGCTCTCAGGCTTACAAAGAGGCCATGGGAAGTCTGGGTGTGACCCTGTGTTACTCCTCCCCCTATCATCCTGAGAGAGAAATTCAGTAGTGGAGAGGAAAACTCGTGACTTAAAGCAGACTTTAACAGCAACGGTTCTAGGCTCAGGTCGCAGTGGGTCCATCACCTATATGGGGTCCAGAGGGCACTCAACAACATGCAGAGAAAATCCCTGGGTGGTCGGACTCCCTATGAAATCCTGCTTGGGTTAAAGATGTGGGTCACAGACCTTGACCATCCCAGCACAATGGCTGCAGAAACACCATTTGACATCAATTAACGTTTTGCAGTTTTATAGGAACGGAACGATTTCCAGGACAAAGTAATGTCCAGGTAAAATGCACCACCACTGGAAAAGTGAAAGCAGTGCCAGTGACACCTGGCTGGAACCTGAAGGTTGAGGCTCTGGTCAGGGAGAAAATTGTGAACAAAAAAGAGTTTAGGCCATCCTGCACCTGTACCTGTCCTGGCTGTTGAAGGTACCAGAACCAGAAAATACAACAACCACAGCATATGTGAACTGTCAGTTTGACAAAGAGTTCAATATTCTGTATCAGATAGTTTTCCAGCTGTCATCCTTGGCAGAATAGGAGTTTCTTAAATTTCAGGAAGCAGGCAATTTTAACCCCTTCAATGCTCGTGACGAGCTCAGCTCGTCATGCTGCGCGGTCGCGCTGTGCGCATGACGAGCTGAGCTCGTCACGACCACACCCGCGATCGGAATGTCCAGCACAGGAGCGGAATTCTGATCGCGGTCAAGGGGTTAAAGCAGTTGCACCGAGCAGGATATTTCCATTAGCCCAAGAATCTGTCTTGGGCCAACCTCTTTTTTTTTTAGCACATATGCAGACAGTTTGAAATTCCAATAGTAATCTATTTGCTAACTATCTGAACACCCAGCTTCTTTATTTTCTCAAGATTCCACAGTACAGAAGCCCTGGGAATAGATGTGTTTCTGAGCCCCTGGCCATTGGATTGTCTATATGTTTTGCTTCCATTAAATTGATTCTTCACCTCTTAGCCAGAATCCAGAGAGATAATTCAAGAGTTTTCCATATAGATCAACTTGCACTCCCACCAGAGTCACATTTTCCTCTTGCAACTTATTCTATGAGCCATCCATCTCTGAGTTCAATCTCCTTCCAGTGCCATAATCTGTTCATATGGAATTTGAGAGGGCAGGGATTCCACATTTAGGTCTCTTGTTTCCAGTAGCTCCCTCCTTTCAGGCTTCATGTAAGTCATCAAGAAGGCGGTCCTATGACTATCAATGTGTGTCTTATTGACAATGGTTTGTATTCAAGGACACATCCCCTACTGTGATCACTGGAACTAGATCTTCAGTTCCTTCAAGATGATTTTTACTTGGGCATTTCAGTTTCTGCGCTACATTAACAATGGTAACCGATCAGAGCTCCTGAGCTTTCACTCCACATGACATGGCAGCCCATCAATTGACTCTCTATTGGGTCATAAACTTCAGATTATTTTTTTTCTTTTTAATTCTTACTTTTGGTGGCAATGGCGACTGTCAGGAGGTTAGGAGAGTTGAATTCCCTTCCATGTATTCCTCCACATTTAAGAATTATTGAGGGTCAGATGCTATTAATCTTGTATCCAGGATATATTCCAAATGTCAATTGTGTTTGCATTGGAGGTGGTGCTTCCCTCTTTATTGACTCATCCATCCTTGAAGGTTGAAGCCTTCCTTCATTTACTGGCTGTGGTTAGTGCTGCATAAATTTACTTCCACTGATCAGCAGATTTTAGGAGATGTGATAGGGTTTTCATTAATTATGGTGTAGCACTACTGGGTATTAAATCTTTTGCTAATTGGTACTTTTGGGTACAGTCAGTGATCTCCACATCATACAGTCAAGCTGGTGAGTCCCTCAGCAATCTGGTTCAGGTCCAGCTTTAGAGAGGCATGACACCAACCTGGGCAGACTTCTGAGGGGACTCTATTTTGGACACTAGAACTGTAACTATCGGTGCCACTCTGTCCACTTTTATTTCTGACTACTTATTCTGAACTACTGTTGGGTAATAGTGTTTGGGCAAGTGGTTCAAGAGTTTGATTACATTTGTTTTGATATATGTTCTTTCTAATATTACAACAATAAGTGATGTGCATTGCATTTCATATTATGTGTTGTATGTCTTTTAGATGGATCGTTATGTCGTGATGAATAACATGTAGGCTTCATTACTCAAATGTCCGTCCCAGTACTTAAGCCCCGACCTCTCTTCCACAGGTTCTTCATCTAGGTTTTTTTGCCTTTTACTTAATCTGTATAGGATGCTTGGTAGACATGAATTACTTTATAATAAGGAGGGTTGGGAAGGAAGATACTAAAATAATAATAGGGTGCTGTGTGCTGGGTGAGGGAGATGGGACCTCATGTAAGTAAGTATTGGGGAGAGGAATCATTGGAGTACTGAAGATATCACAATCATAAACTCGGGTAGGAGCAATTCACTATTTTTCACTGCCCAAGAGCGTAGGCAGGGAAAAAGTTTTGTTCTCCCACCTGGCGAGAGCAGCTTTGTACTCCTGCCGAGTGAGAGCAAATTACACTTTCCCTGCCCATGCTCTCTGACAAGGAAATAGATGAGCCGCCCCTAGGGGATGGTGTCCCGGGGGCCATTGAATGGCTCTAGAAGGGGGTGCTGAGCACCTTCTTTCCATTTGCTAAGTTGCAGCCCTGGGAAATGTGGTCCCTGCCCCCTTTCCTTTATTGAAATGTTGGCCTGAGGATGGGGTTTCCGGGACCTCTTAGAGGCTCAGGGAGGGGGCAGCACAGCCCCTACCCCTATATAATTAGGCACCAACCCCGAGCCCTGGCCCACCCCGGCGGTGATTTATTTTATAGTGACGGAGCCCACATATTTATTTTTTTAATCTTATTACCACCAGCAGGCCTGGGGGGCATGGTACTCCTACCCTGCCCCTTATATATTTTTTTACTTTTCTCCTTGGGCATGAGGCTGAGTCCAGAGTCCTAAGATGGCTGCCATCACATCATTGTTGAATGGTGGCAGCCAATCAGATCTCAGCTTGAGATCTGTCAGCCCTGTGGATCCTCTGTGTCATGAAATGTCAAAGTTTTTGAGCCTTAATTGCTCAAAAACTAATAAACGGAGTTCACAAAATCATAAAAAGCACTCTGGATAAAGAAATAGCTTTCTGCTGGTGTAAATCCATTCAGTCATTTGGGCTGTAGCTGTGTCTAAAGTTCCTGTGGAAAAATGGATGTGGAAAATGCGTTTTGGGACCCACCCCTTCTTGGCCCTGCTTAAAGGATCACCCCAAAACTTTCCATGTACAAACCATTTGCTAAGTTGTGACCCCGGGGAATGAGGTCTATGCCTCTTCCCTTTTTTTAAATGTTGGCCCGGGGGATGGGGTTCCCGGGGCCTTTTAGGCCTTTCAGGGAGCTGGCCATGTGGCCCACTCCCCTAAATAATAAATACACCAACCCCGAGCCTTGGCCCAGCCTGGTGGGGATTTTTTTTTTTGGAGCGAGGGAGCTCGCACATTTATTTTTTAAATATTTTACAGCGAATTCACGGATCCACTGCATATTTGCTGCAAAAGTTTTTTTAAAACTATGTTTTTGACCACCAGGTGGAGTACCTCTAGCTGGGACACCATCAACAGGCCTACGGGGGCAGGGTATCCCTACCCTGCCCCTTATGTCTTTTTATTTTTATCTTTTTCCTGGGACTTGGGACTGAGTCCAGAGTTAACATTTACACAACTCCAATCTAAACCGAGTTGCGGAGTGTGTTGGACACTAAACGGGTGACATTTACTATTTTCACTCCAATCTAAACCAATTCGGGGAAGGTTTTGGACACTAAAGGGGTGACATTTACTATTCCTACTCCAATCTAAAGCAATTTAGGGAAAGTGTTGGACACTAAAGGGGTGACATTTACTATCCCCACTCCAATCTATACCAATTTGAGGAAGGTGTTGGGCAATAAAGGGGTGGCATTTACTATTCCCACTCTGGTTTAAACCAATTTGGGGAAGGTGTTGGACATTAAAGGGGTGACATTTAATATTCCCTCTCCAATCTAAACCAATTTGAGGAAGGTGTTGGACACAACTTCCTTCTTTGGCAAAGGTAGAGCTGCTGCAAGATGCAGGGTATTGTGTTTAATTGAAATGTTCTCTGCTACCAGAATAATCTGCTCATACTTAGTTAAGCGACTGTTTGTAAGATGCTGAGTATGTGCACAAATCAGCAATGTCTCAAAATATGGTACCAGCACAATAAGTGTGTATCCCATCACAATTGTCTCACTTTGTACAACTGTCAAAGAAATTGCTGCAATGCTCTTCATACATCCATTAAGCGTGGCGGCCACTGCATTAAATGTAGCAGTAAAATATGTAATGGACTGTTTCGTCCCCTCATGATGCTGTGTGAGTATTGAAAGTGTGCACTCCTCTCTTGCCTAACAAAATTAATACAAATCTTTTTCGTAGTTTGGCATTCCTAGAACAATGGCGCTACACAAGCTGTGTCTGAGCTCCAGGAAGACTTACATACATTCATTGTCCAAAAGCACCGGGTCCCTCACATCACTGTGAGTCAGGATCCGTAAGGCTTTGAAATCAAGGAAAAGTTTTGAATCCACTGGTGACAGTATCCAGCCACCTCTAGATGCGTCCTCACTTCTCTCTGTGTTGTTGGTGAATTCATTTTCAGAATCACAGAAATGTGTTCTTTGAACACTTTCCTTACTCCGTTCTCAGTTTGGTGTCCCAGATAAATCACTTCCTGCTGACCGTACTGTAATTTTGCAGGGAATACTTCTAAATCCTTAAACAGTTTTGCATGCAATCAGGCATCTATGCCTTTACCTTGCTTTTTGAAGGCGATTCAGTTTTATCTGTTGTTCCTTCCTTTATTACAGTACTTTGTCAGTTGGATTCCCCGCCAGAAAGACTACATCTGCAAGGAAGTCACCTGTGGTCTTCTGAAAGTCTAGGCAGGGCACTGAGTGCGCTAGGTGAGTTGGGTCTGGAATTCCAACATGGAGCTGCTGCTCTTGATGCTGATTCTTGATGACGAGCACTGCGGCGGTTTGAGCATGGCCTTTTAATGAGTCTCTTGCTACCGAAAGGTATGGCTTGGTGAGCCTGCCGGGTAAGGGAAGGTGGCCGAAGCTTATTACAGGTAACAGTTTCACCCTTATGGCTCTTCGAATGGCTTCAGCCGAGTGGCTTTGTAAGTCATGACTTAGTTTGGATAGAGCATACGTGATTCTAGATACTTTTTCTGTCACTACTGTGCCCTGCCACAAGGTTTTACTAGTTTCTGACAGCCAGATGCCAAGATAGTTACATTTGATGGTTTTGCATATTTTTAAAGGGCCCAATTGCCATTCCAATTGATGTTTCTTATATCTTTGGCCAAAAATCTGAACTTTTGTTTTGGAGGCATTATGTGCAGAACATTCTTTGTGTGATATACGTGGAATGTGTCCAAAGCCTTCTTCATCCCAATGCGGGTTTGGTCCAATATCACAAGACCGTCTGCATACTAGCATCTGATCTTTTTTCGGTGGGAATTAATTCACTTTCAGCAATACCCCACCAAAGTCAGCGCGATATAAATTAAGCAAAGTGGGGGCAATGGCACAGCCCTGCTTAAGCCTTCTATTGGTGTAAATTTGTTCCGTTGCCTGGGTCCGCTTTATTTTGATTTGGACCCAGGTGCCAGTGTACAATGCTGTAGTTGCTCACAGAAGCTGCCTGGGTATGCTCCACTCCACCAGTTTTTTCCAGAGGATATCTCAGTTAATTCCATCGAACACTGCACTGTAATCTATAAAGCAGGCATATAATGGGGGGGTAGCTTCCATGGCCTTTGCGCTCAGATAGGAGAGAGCGATAAAGTTATCCATCGTAGAAGAGTTTGGCCGGAAACCCGTCTGATATGTTGGTATGATTTTATTTTCATTGATCCAGTCTTTCAGCTTGTGTAAAAGCACCTCGGCAAAGGCTTTACCATCAACATCCAATAAGGCTATTAGTCTGTAATTTTCGGGTTGAGTGTGGTCCCTCTTTTTGTGTATTGGATGCAGGATGGAGCCTTTCCATGAGTACAGAATGGAAGGTGATAGAATACATTCATTAAACAGGCTAAGCTTGTAGGGAGCCCAAAAAAACGCTTCTTCCCTGAAGATGCTCCCCGGGAGGCCATTTGGGCAAGGGTCCCGGTCTTTACGAATGCTCTTCAGGATGCATAACATCTCCTTTTCAGATACTTGCATGGGGCCATCTTCTAGGCCTTCTAGGGATGGAGCCAGGAATTGCTTGCTGCTTTCCCTTGTTTTATCAGCGTCCACGTACAGTTTTTGTACCTAGGCCTCCCATTCCTCCAGAACACTGCATTCTCCTTACTGGCAGTTCGATTCACCAGATCCAAAATTACCTGGTCATATTTGGTAGCAACAAGACATGTATGCATTTCCATTCCTCATCTATTTGCTTTTGTTTTAGATTCCAGCTTATTGTTTTGTGATGTCTTCTGGCCTCTTTCATCTTGCTTTCCATATGCATGTTTTTCGCTCTTCTGTGTAGCACCTCTGCATCGGCATCTCCATTTACTCTCTGTTCTCTTGTGGAAGGTGGGGTAGCCTCCCGATTGTTGGCATAATTTGCTGATTAGTCAGCTTTTGTGTTGTTACTGCTTCGTGGAATTTGTTTACCATTTGCTCCCAATGTTTCTTGGCCTGGTGTACTTTGTCTCCCTTAGTCGGAAAGAGGTAATCTAATTTCCAAGGTGAGTACTTGGCCAAGCAGGCTGGGCCCAATATGACTATCTTGATTAGTGGGCCGACACTGTTGGAGAGTGGATGGCCAGCTGGCTTGTGGATCCTGTGTCATCGCACTCATGTTAACCTCTTTTGATACTGGGTGGTGGTCACTTTCTGTTCTTGTTTGAACCTGATAGTTGATACATCTGTTTAACAAATTCTTGTTTAAGAAAATAAAGTCCAGTGTTGAAATGTTTTCAAAGGTAGACATTGATCTGCCTCCCTTTGTGCCTTTTTGGTCGGACGATCCCAACTTGAATTCGCTGAGACAAGCTTCAATGATGTTCCCGGTACGATCCCCACGATTGTTCTCTAATTGGCACAGGTCACGTATGTTAAAGTCTCCGGCTTCTATGCACTCGTGCCCCAGATGTTTGTAGAGGGTTGCTTTGATCGGCTTACATAGAACTTTCTAAAAACATGAGATAAATTGACTGCCATGATCAGTGATAAGCACAGATTGTATATAATGCAACTTTACTGCCACTTGTAGAAAGTCGTATGCTAGTTCACGAGCCATGAGTCATTTCTCCAAGGAAACAAAATGTGCCACCTTGGTGAGATGGCCCACTACTATGTTCAAATACTTCTTTAATGGCTAATAATTCGCAATCATAAATGGTGTAGGTTCTTTCAGTCACAGTAAGTGGTCAACGGAAAACGGTCTAAAATGTCATTTTCCGGATCTCTTTGAGAAAGCACAGTTCCAGTGACATACTCTGAAGCACCCATTTCCCCAGGCAAAGGAAGCTGCGTCTGGGCGGCTAATTATAGATGCTGATATGAGGGAGTGTTTTAGATGTTTAAAAGCTTTTACTTGTCTTTCTTACCACTGAAATGGAATGCCCTTCTTTGTCAATATTGTGACTGGCTTGATTATATCCATATAAATGGGTAATGATGTCTATAAATATTCTCAAAATCAGTACACCTCTGCATATCCTTATGTTTGGAAAATCTGGCCATTCTTTTACTGCCAAGATCTTTTGTGGATTCGCACTGATTTCTTGTTCTGACATTACAAAACCTAAAATGATTATGTTACATTTTTCAAAACTGCATTTCTCTAATTTGTTATTTCAATTATGCTTTCTTAGTCTGGATAATATGCTTGTAAATGGAAACAATGGTTTTCCAATGTGTTTCAAAACACCAGGGGCTGTATTTTCACAAAGTGCCCCAGGGGGGCAACGGATGTTTACGCCCCCTTTGCGGTCCCCTGGGGCACTTTGGTATTACTGAAGGGGCCGGAGACGCTTGTACAGCGCTTTCTCAAGAGGGTGTTCCCTCGTTTGCATGGGGTCCCATGCAAATGAGGGAATCCCTTTGCCTCTGCTCCCATGCCATATTATAGAAGTGGGCGCAGAGGCAAAGAATCTGTCAGGAGGCGCACTGGCAGTGCGACACTGATAGCAGCCCTTTGGAGGGGGAAAAGGGGTCCTATAGATGCCCCAGACATCCCCTTGCACTCATTGGACCCGAACCTGCAGTCACTCACTGCACCCGCATGCAAGGGAATCTCTAATCCCCCTTAAAAGTGCAGGCAGGGTGCCACCTGCACAATGAAACACAGAGCCACTGCTTCAAAGCCGCTCCGTTTGTCACCTGAATGTGCTGGCCTAAGGGCAGCACAAGTTCGCGGTTGCCCTAGGGCCAGCGCATTCAATGTAATAGGGCGCACTTTCCCTGTTTGCACCCGGCGCACCTGTTTTAAGGTGCACAAGGAGCAAACAGGGAAAGAGCGCCCTACACATTATTGGGCCCCAGAAAGTCATCTAGAAAGATGATGATAAATGAATCTGTCAAATCTCTAAAAAAATCATTGACAAAGACTCCATATCATGTATTGAATACTGATGACCTTTCATCCTGTGGTTTGATTTAGACTAAATTGTACGTTCCTAGAAGATCTAGCTTTGTTAAGATTTGGGCTGTCTTAATTTGGTCTAAGAGCACTGAAATAAGTGGCAGTGGATAACTATTTGTATTGTACTGCCCATAGTAGTGGTTTTTAATACCTTGTTTAGTAGAATTGAGTCGCCATTTGGAAAGCCTCGATAAAGCATTAAACAGTTGTGTATATATGGTTTCATTACTCTAGCTTTAGTTTCTGTAGCACTAATTTGACCAAGGAGATCTGTGCTACTCCTGGTTTAGGATTAGAGAGCTCCGTGCATGTCACCATATATCTCATGATTCTAAGGGACTAATACAACCAGGTGAATGGCTCTGAGTACAGGATGGATGGATCTTGCGATGGTTTAAGGATCAAGCAGACATATGACTCTTCCAGGAAAAAGGAATGTGAGCCCACAAAGACATATGGGCCAATAAAAGAATGAAATAGCCATTGTTTGAATTTTGGACCTCTGATCATCCTACAAGACATTTCTTCATGGATCCAGGCTACTATGGCTGGTGCTCTCTCACCAAACCAGACAGAGAGTATTAGGTACCCAGAAATAGGATAAAGATATGCAAACAAGATTTTGATATAGGGAGAGGGGGCTCAGTGTCCTGGCTGAGGAATTCAGTGCAGGAATAGAAATCTGCATAATGGCAGGCCAGAAGAGCTTTAACATCTTACAACTTCACTGGAAAATTACTGGAGACTGTGGCATAGTAGTTGGTCTCCATGTCCTGTGAGAAGAAAGCATCATATCTCTAGTCTACGCCACACGATCAGTGTCAGGATTTCCATGGCCGCAGTCACTTGAAAGCGTATGCAGCAGTGTGCAAAGAGCATTGGCCTGGCAAGGTGGTGGCCAAGGCATGGAGGCCTGAAAGATAAGAAGCATGGGCTTCTTCTTCTCGTACCTCAGAGGCACCATATCCCTGAATATATAGGTGTGGCTAGTCCTAAATTAAGGCCTACCCCACATGGTTTCTTTTTCAGCGGCTGTTGCCTGAAGTTCACAGTACACAACAGTGCTAATCTTTTTACCTGTGATGTCATTTCCATATATATGGAGGTATTGCCTTGAGATGGATGTGTTGAAACACATTTGTTCCCCCAAGTTGTGTTGCATTTGTTACCCAATTGCCAGCATTGTTTGTCCCTGATTTTTGTTTTACTTTTTGAACAGCAGGATTCCATCTGATCTACTTGTTTCTGGAAGACTTATGCTGCCCTTTTTCTCAATCATGATTCAAGATGATTTTGGTGCTTTGCTGTTCAACTCCTGTTCTATATCTTTCATCGAGAATTTGAAATATTTCCAAGGAGTTTTTTTGCCCTTCATGGCCTTCTTCTCTTCTAAATGAGCCCTTTTTAAGGATACATTTGACACCTTTCACATGTGTATTACTGTACAGGGTGGCACCATGGCTGCTGGGAGAAGTCACCCTTTTATCTGATAGGCAAGGAAAATTCTAGCGAGACATTCACAGCATCCAGCCCTTGACATAGCAGGACATCCAATTTGGTCTCAGTCTACAGGAAATGGGCATCATTCACTCCACATTGAAGAAGACACTCAGGAAGGATCAATGTAGAGCTGGTTACAGTGATGCTATTTGAAATGCTGGAGTCCGATTACAGCTGTTATGGCAATTCCAATGCAGTTGGGCAGCAGTCTAGTGTGAATCACAAGTAATGCAATTTTGAAAAATTCCCTTCACATTTGTTAGACCACTAGTATCCACTTCTGGGTGGTGAACAGATGTTGCTTGTCAGAGGCAGGCTTGCCCGCCCACAGCATGCATGCAGGCTTTATTGCTCCAAGTAAAGGGTAGCCACAGGACCCCTAACTAGATGGAAAACCTTGTGTATCCCAACCAGATAATTCCAAGTGAATAAAACATGAGAAAGTAGATGTTCTTGTCTTTGATGCAGGCAGCATTCATCCACCATATTGCACTATTTATGGATGAATATGTTTCTGATCTGCTCTAGGTACCCCTGCAAAAGGTGTTTCAGATATGATCACATTCAACTTTCCACTTGTACATATTCTAATGTGTATGACCTTCATTGTCATCATAATGCATATAATGATCATTGATATTAATTTAATTAAAACAAAATAAAAATATGGGTGTTTTCAGAGGGTGCTGGACTCAAAGTGAAAGGGAGGTGGCAGAGTCATAATGCCCAGGTTCTGCTACTGTGCTCCAAATCCATGAATATGGTGCCACAAAATATTAGCCAGCAGGCTATCTGAGCTAGGGATCAGAGATACCACCCTTACGCTGCTGACATCTTTTCTTGCTAATAGGACCTTTTCAGTAGAATCGGGAGGCTTTTCCTCCGAGTGTTTTACACTTCCTTGTGGTGTACCTCAGGGCTCATCCTTGAGCCCCACACTCTTTAACGTATATGTGGCCCCATTGGCCTCTATCATTAGGCAGTTTGGGTTCTCAGTGGTCTCTTATGCTGACAACACCCAGTTAGTGGTGTCGGTTTCAAGCAATATTGAGTAGACAGCGGACCGTTTCAACAGCTGCATGACACAGGTAAACCTGTGGTGCGGTCCAACTGCCTTAAACTTAACGGCGTAAAGACGGAGGTCCTGTTATTAGGCTCTGATTCATCTTTTTGGTCACCTAGATGGTGGCCCACCAGTCTGGGCGACTGCCCAGCCCCAGTGCCTAAGGTCAAAAATCTTGGCTTCATCTTTGACAATAAGCTGACATTCAAGAATCAGATCAATACCCTCTCCTCAACCATTTGGTTCATCCTAAAAATGATTAGGAAAATTCGCTGTTTCATTCCTCCCGACTTCCTAAAAAAACTGGTTCTGCCACCTAATAACTAAACTTATGTGTCCCCCTATGGGTGGGACTCTCAACATATGTTTAAAAATGCACAACACTGAGAAAGAATGACAATTTAAATTTGAAAAAACTTTTGTATTTGAAAATTATTTCGTGAGTTAAAGACAATAACCAAATGACATTATTCAACATACACAACAAATACACGTGAAAATTTACAATAGTGCTATAAAGAGTGACAGATTGTGACTACACACATCACGATAATACACAATTTTTACAAAAAGAAGAACAACAACATGAAAAACATCAGTTTTTCTTTGTTAAGTTACTAGCAACCAAAGGCACCCTAGAAAGACCTCTTATATTACATGGGTCTAGCTGGGCAAGGCAGACTGCTAGCGGATATATTACCAATCAAATATTAACATAGACCTAGTACAACTTAGGTCTGTGCAAACCCAACTTGATAAGTTTGGGAATTCAGTTCTCCGGCTCTTGCTCTCTACGTTTACTCCGAGCAGTCATGCCGGAGAACTGAATTCCCAAACTTATCAAGTTGGGTTTGCACAGACCTAAGTTGTACTAGGTCTATGTTAATATTTGATTGGTAATATATCTGCTAGCAGTCTCTGAGCGTGGCACGCCGGAAATTTACTGGGAGCCCATATGCCCCTGAATATTTGAATATCCTCTTGGATACCTTATTTGACTTCAGAAAATATTGATACGGCAGGATCAAGATACTTCGGGAACAAATTGAAATCCTTCTGGACTAATTGACTGGATAGCCCACTGCGGTTCTTGATATAATCTTGAAGGGCATACACAACAGTTTTTGTCCTGATGAAGACTCCACTGTGATGTTATTGACACGCACATACCAATAGGTGTCGAAACGTCGACATTCCAGATCTTGCATATCTTGCCCAGCTAGACCCATGTAATATAAGAGGTCTTTCTAGGGTGCCTTTGGTTGCTGGTAACTTAACAAAGAAAGACTAATGTTTTCATGTTGTTGTTGTTCTTTTTGTAAAAATGGTGTAGTATCGTGATGTGTGTAGTCACAATCTGTCACTCTTTATGTCACTATTGTAAATTTTCACGTGTATTTGTTGTGTATGTTGAATAATGTCATTTGGTTATTGTCTTTAACTCACGAAATAATTTTCAAATACAAAAGTTTTTTCAAATTTAAATTGTCATTCTTTCTCAGTGTTGTGCGTTTTTAAACATATGTTGAGAGTCCCACCCATAGGGGGACACATAAGTTTAGTTATTAGGTGGCAGAACCAATGTTCCTATACTGTACTTATCCCCAGGTTCTGCGCATAACTGGGTTACCCCGTTGACATTATTAATCCTAAAAACACTGATCACAGCATTAGCCTTGTCCAGGTTGGACTACGGCAACGCCTTGTACATTGGGATCCAAGCTCAGTATCTACAAAGGTTGCAGCGGTTACAAAACGTGGCAGCCAGAGTGGTAGTGGATATCCTTAGGTTCCAGCCAGTCGCCCACAGTCTAAGAACCCTGCACTGGCTTCCAGTGGACAAAAGGATTAAATTCAAATCCCAATGCCTAGCCTTCAAGGCACTACATGGCGCCGGGCCTCAATTCCTGACGACTCATCTGAAACGGTATGTGCCGGCTAGATGTTTAAGATCTGCACACAGCAAACTCCTGCAAATACCCAGGTTCAAGTAAGCATGCTGGGGAGGAAGAAGCTTTTTGTTAGGGACTGCAAAAACTTGGAACTTACTCCCGGTCAATATAAAGGGCAGCCCTGCGCTGCTATCCTTCAGAAAGGCGCTAAAAACCTGGCTCTTCTCCAACTAACGTGATATGTACACCTTATTGGCAACCTTTCTTGGCCCACCTGTCTGTAGTGCCAAGACGCCTTTGGGCATTTGTAGGAGAGTAGGATCTGCCTCTTATGTTGCCCCCACTTTTTTTCTGATGTTTACACTGGTTTCTGGCTATAGTCTGGCTGGGACCCTGCCAATCAGGGCCCCAGCCTCTCTGTTCTCTCTAAACGACTTGGAGTGCACTCTAGGTGCACTAGTGATTGGATACTGTGGTTCCTTATGAGTCCCTAGTATATGGTACCTTAGGTACCAAGGGCATAGGTACTTCACAGGCCTACCAGGGGCTGAAGCATGTATTATGCCACCCCTGGGAAGCAGACTAAATCTGACACCACAGGCCTGCTACTGCAGCCTGGGTGAGTAGGTGCTAGCACCCCTCACTGAGATATAGGTTCCCTATATCTCCCCTGCACACACATTTAAACCTATCAGTCACCCCTGAGGCAGGCCCTATCAATCCTATGGGCAGGGTGCTTAGTTTCTATGTGAGAGGGTGCCTCTGCCTGAGCAGGGCCCCTCTGCAGCTCTCAGAGTCCATTCTCTTGGGCTGTTTGTGAATGCGGTCAAACCATATACTCTTAAGTGCATTATAACCTCGCGGTTAATGCTAACTTTGGAATGGCTGCATCAAAACATGTCGTGTTTGGTGTCAAACACCTTGGAATCATACCCCCACACCAGTACCTGGTGTGGGAGTATGATCCCACCCTTCTAGAGGGATAGACATGTACCTACTGTGGAAACGCGGTAGAATCCTGAAGAGCCCTGGCATCACAAAATGGATGCCACCAGTCACAGACACTGGGCTGCCCTCCTGCTGATGACCGAAACTCGCAGTGGAGGAGGCCCAACAATAGGTATCCTGTCCCAGGGAGGTGTGACCACCTCCCAGACAGGGTTTAGTGTATTGGGGCTGGGTGGGTGCACTCCTAGAGTGCTTTGAAGGCCTGCACTGGGGGAGCAGAAGGCTCCTCTGTGCATACACCAGTTCAAACCGGCTCAGGGGCTACCTGCCCCTGCTCTGGCACGAAACTGGACAAAGGGAAGTGGGTGTAGCCACCCACTCCCCTGACCCTCCCATAGGTGGGGTCATAGAGCTAGTCCCTCCCTTCCTTTTAGTATAAGATAGGGAACCCTTGACCTTGCAAACTAGATATCCCTGGACGACGCTCTGAAGAAGAATCCTGGACCTTCGACGTTCCACTACCTCTGGAAGACTGAAGAATCTCCCTTGGAGTCAAGGAGTGACTCCCCTGCTTGGCAGGCACCAAAAACTACAATGACGGTCGCAAACTACGCCGCTCCCGCTGGAGCCTGAAGTCCCTGCAGCCCAGGAAGAGGATTTCCTGACTTTTCCAAGGCCATCGTGAGTCCCCAGCGAAGTTGAGGCAAGTGGACCCCACGAGTGATGAGGAACCGCAGTCCCTGGGTAACGTAAACTATTTTCGAGTGCAACCCCTTCACGACATTCTACGAACCTGTGCTTTGGACCACGTATGGTCCCAGCCTTTAGCAGAGATCCCTCCCAAACTCAGCAGCCTACCCCATCCCGAGTGACCGTGGGCCCCTGTTGAAGGAATCCTCCTGAGGCATCTTTGCGATCCCTTGCCAGCTGGCTTGTGGGTCCCCTGAAGACTTTTCTACAAATCCAAAGGGCTCCCCTGGTTGCTCCAGGCCTGCCCTGACTTACCCTTGCTGGGTGAGTCTCCCAGACCTTGCTGGTCTGCACCATTGATTTTTTGTTCTTTCCACAAGACTTGCTACTACCAAGGCTTGTTGGCTCCAATCGGGTCGCCGATACCGCAGTCATCTGCAAACATTGTGGGACACACTGAATCCAGCTCCTGGTTGTCCTCGACACCTCCTGGACCTCGTGACTAAAGAGTCAAGACACCCGTGAATGACCTGAATCTGTCGACGACGGTGGGCATTCATCTTCCTTGCCCCGGGTCACTGCCAAGTGACTTTGAACACTGTCCCCTCTGCTTTCAGGTCTTCCTCCTTCCGAATCCAGGCTTGGATTCCACCGGACACTTCTTCTGGCTTCACAAGCAGGAAGTCTTCATTGGCTCCCATTGAAAACGACGCCGCGACCCGACACCAAATGACACCTATGCACCCGGCTTCCCTGGGTGAGGTAACTCCAGCACTACGGTGCTCCTGTGGGTGTTGGCCCTAGAACTACTTACCCTGTAAGTGACTTGCTTGTAGCTACTCCCGAAGTGCCCTTAAACTCTTAATTTCCAACCGCGACTTGCCCCATTGAAGTCTACGGCGATCCGCGCCTGTGTTCTCTCACTGCACGCGTCCCCCATGGGTCCTTTACTTACCTACCTTGGGTGGTTTCGTGAGGCCCCAGCACTTCTGAAGGCCCTGGGCCTTGTCCCTTTGCAAGTCATTGTTCTTAAGTCTCTTTTTTAGTATATGGTCTGGTACGCCCCTAGGGCCCCAGCCATATTTGTGCTCAATTTGTTGTGAAACGTTGATTTGTGCATGTGTTCCTGACTTCTAATCTCACAAGAGATTAGTAGAGAGTTGTTTAGTAATAAATACATATATATTTGATATATATACCTGTGTGGTGTCTTTTCATTTGGTGATTCAAGAGATTGTGTGGTAAAACAAGCTGCTTTACATTCCTCCAAGACTTAGCCTGAAGGCTGCTCTCCACAGCTACCACTAGGATAGCTTTCTGTAAAGGTTGTCTTAAACCTACCTACCATAAGAGTCGAATTGTACTGGTGCAAGGTGTCCACTTTAACTAGTGAACAGCATATACCAGGCCAACTTCTCACATTGGTGGCAGCGTGTGGGATTCCAGCTTGCTATTGTTTTACCAGAAAATCTCTATTTGAATTACTAACTGAAAACCACTATAGGTACTCAAGGTACATATAAAGTCAAGCTTAGTATCAATAAGTTCTACTGAACTTAGAGCTGTGTGCCAAGGGATAGCACACCCTTTCTACAGCTCAAGCTAGTATCAGTAGGCCACAAACTAGTGTAGGTAGTACAACACTGCACAACACTAGAATGTCCTTAAGGGGTGGACCCAGTGGATCCACTCAGCCTCAGTATAAGGACATGACTTTCTTTGACTTGAAAGCCATGTGTGCTGCAAGGCACCTGAAGCTAGGACAGAGTCCCTCCACACTACACCTGATAGATCTGCTGACAGCAGATGATCTTAGATTAGCTCTAGGAGCTAATGGGTCTGAATCAGTGAGTGGGTCAATTACAGTGTCTGGGTCAGATGATGGACATCAGGATGACCAAGACTCTGTGGTTGTAGGGCCAGATCCCAAGGGGTCTGAACAGGACAGAGGAATTCTCCCTAAGAGAACTGACATAGTGGAGGAGAGGCCTAGGTCCCTTTCTAGGGAATCTGACCACTCCTATCACTCTGGCAGAGAATCTGTCTACCAGAGGAACTCCTACTTCCCAAGAAGAGAGACCTCCTCTGACAGAATGTACAAACTGCTGCAGTATGAGGAAGCAAGATTTGCCCTCAAAACCAAGCAGTTGGCATTAGATAAAGAAGCCCTGGAGCTCCAGAGAGCTTCTAGAAAAGAGGGGTTAGAACCCCCTGGTGGCAGCAACAGTGTCCCTAGAGGCAGAGAATATATTCCAGACCATAGGAACCTGAGCAAGGTTGTTCCTCCCTACCAGAGTGGGGATGATATCCATAAGTGGGTAACTGCTATGGAAAGGGCCTGTAGAGTACAACAGGTCCCCCAAAAGCAGTGGGCAGCAATCTTGTGGCTCTCCTTTTCAGATAAAGGTAGAGACAAGCTCCTCACTGTTAGAGAAGAGGATGCTGATGACTATGAAGTCCTGAAGAGTGCACTGATAGATGGGTTTGGCTTAACCACTGAGCAGTACAGGTTGAAGTTCAGAGACACCCAGAAGGCACAGACTCAGGACTGGACTGACTTTGTAGATTGTGCAACCAAGGCTCTGGAGGGTTGGCTGGTTGGCAGTAGGGTTACTGATTTCAAGGGATTGTATAATCTAATGATGAGAGAACAGATCCTTAATAATTGCCAGAACCAGTTGTTGCATCAATACCTGGTGGACTCAGATCTGACCTCTCCCCAAGAATTGGGAAAGAAGGCAGACAAGTGGGTCAGAACCAGGGTGAGGCAGAAAACCCAGAACCAAGGGGGTGACACAAAGAAGCAGGATTCTAAGGGCTCTGAGAAAAGTGGGGATAAGTCAAAAGACCAGAAGTCTTCACAAGGGCCCCAAAAATCTGCATCTGGTGGGGAGTCACAATCCAACAAGGGAAAAGGCCAAAAGAAGCCCTGGTGCAAATTCTGTAAACAGAAAGGGCACTGGACTTCTGATTGTAACAAGTCCAAAGACCAAACCACCACCACTCCTGCCCCTAAGGCAACTGTTCCCCCTAGTTCAGCTACTGGTGGAGGTGGTACTCAGAATAAGGGTGTAGTAGGGTTGACCCTGGGTTCTGAAGTGGACTCTGGCCTAGTCAGAGTACCCACTCAGGCAATGCTGATTTGTGATGGAGACATTGACATGTCCTTCCTGGTGAGCCCCAGTAATCTGGGCAAATACAAACAGCAGCCTGTAATAAATGGCAAACAGGCTTTGGCATTTAGGGACACAGGTGCTAGTGTCACCATGGTGGCAGAGGATCTTGTGGACCCTGGACAGATCATCCTGGGCGAAATGTACCAGGTGACCAATGCAAGCAATGTCAGGACCAACCATAGTCTGGCAGTTGTGAATTTCTCCTGGGGAGGGGTAACTGGCCTCAAGAAGGTTGTAGTCAGTGCAGACCTCCCTGTAGAATGTCTATTGGGCAATGATCTAGAAACTTCAGCCTGGTCTGAAGTAGAGTTATGGACTCATGCTGAGATGTTGGGCATCCCTGCAGAGGTATTTGCTGTGACCAGGTCACAGGCCAAAATGCATGACACTGAACCAGCTCTGGATCCTGAAACCATGGACCAGATGCTTCCCAAGAAGAGGAGCAGTAGGGGTAAGGCAGTGCCTTCCCCTCTGTCTCAGATCACTGATTCCCCTCTTGAGGGAGGAGGAGCAGATCCTGAAGAAGGAACTGCCCCAGAGGAACTTGAGCCTGATCAGGTTGAGTTCTTGGGGGCAGGGGGCCCTTCTAGGGAAGATCTGAGTAAGGAGCAACAGTGCTGCCCCTCTCTTGAACCCCTCAGACAGCAGGCTGCTGCTGAGGCTGCTGGGAGTGCTAGTGGGTCCCATAAAGTTTATTGGGATGAGGGACTCCTATATTCTGAGGGTAGAGATCCAGCCCCTGGAGCCACCAGGAGGTTGGTAATACCTCAGAAGTTTAGGGGGTTCCTCTTGACCCTAGCACATGATATCCCTTTAGCAGGTCACTTGGGCCAAAACAAGACCTGGGACAGGCTTGTTCCACATTTTCATTGGCCACATATGTCAGAGGACACAAAGGAGTTTTGTCGCTCCTGTGTCACATGCCAAGCCAGTGGCAAGGCAGGTGGCACCACAAAGGCCCCCTGATACCACTACCTGTGGTGGGGGTACCCTTTGAAAGGGTAGGGATTGACATTGTTGGTCCCCTTGACCCTCAAACTGCATCTGGGCACAGATTTATCCTGGTGGTAGTGGATCATGCCACCAGGTACCCAGAGGCAATTCCCCTGAGGACCACCACAGCCCCTGTGGTGGCAAGAGCCCTCATTGGAGTTTTCTCCAGAGTGGGTTTCCCAAAGGAGGTCATCTCTGACAGAGGTACAAACTTCATGTCAGGATATTTGAAAGCAATGTGGAAGGAGTGTGGTGTAACTTATAAGTTCACCACCCCCTATCACCCACAATGCAATGGGTTGGTTGAACGTTTCAACAAAACCCTGAAGGGAATGATTAAAGGACTCCCAGAGAAGCTTAGGCGGAAATGGGACCTTCTTCTTCCCTGCCTGTTGTTTGCATACAGAGAGGTTCCACAGAAGGGGGTTGGTTACAGCCCATTTGAGCTTCTGTTTGGGCATCCTGTAAGAGGTCCATTATGTTTGGTAAAAGAGGGCTGGGAGTTACCTCTCAAACCCCCCAAACAGGATGTGATGGACTATGTACTTGGTCTCCGCTCCAGGATGGCCGAATACATGAAGAAGGCAACCAAAAACCTGGAGGCCAGCCAAGAATTACAAAAAGCTTGGCATGACCAAAAGGCTGTGCTGACTGTGTACCAGCCAGGACAGAAAGTGTGGGTGTTGGAGCCTGTGGCCCCAGCAGCCCTCCAAGACAAATGGAGTGGCCCCCATACAATAGTTGAGCAAAAGGGAGAAGTCACCTATCTGGTGAATCTTGGAACTCCCAGGAGCCCCCTGAGGGTGCTCCATGTCAACAGATTGAAACCATATGTTGACAGGGCTGACATGGGCTTGCTCATGGCAACTGATGAGGAACAGGAGGAGGAGAGTGACCCTCTCCCTGACCTGCTCTCACAGAACCCTGATGATGGGTCAGTCGATGGTGTTGCTTTGGCAAGCAGCCTCACTGACCATCAGCAAACTGAGTGCAGACAAGTTCTGCAGCAGTACAGACATATGTTTAGCCTGACCCCTAGTCAGACTACCTGGTGCACCCATGAGGTGGACACTGGGGACAGTCTGCCTGTCAAGAGTAAAATCTACAGGCAACCTGACCATGTCAGGGACTGTATCAGGACTGAAGTCCAGAAGATGTTGGAGTTAGGTGTGATTGAGCCTTCAGATAGCCCTTGGGCTAGCCCAGTAGTCCTAGTACCCAAGCCTCATACCCAGGGTGGTAAGAAAGAAATGAGGTTTTGTGTAGACTACAGAGGCCTCAATGCAGTCACCAGGACTGATGCCTATCCCATACCAAGGGCAGATGAGCTGATTGATACTTTGGCCTCAGCCAAGTATCTGAGTACATTTGACCTAACAGCTGGCTACTGGCAGATCAGGTTAGCTGATGATGCAAAAGCCAAAACAGCATTTTCGACCCCTGGTGGGCACTACCACTTTGTGGTGATGCCCTTTGGATTGAAAAATGCACCTGCCACTTTTCAGAGGTTGGTGAACAAAGTTCTGGCAGGGATGGAAACTTATTGCTCAGCTTATCTAGATGATATTGCTGTCTTTAGTTCCTCCTGGCAGGATCACCTGGTCCACCTCAGAAATGTTTTGGAGGCTCTGCAGAAAGCAGGCCTCACTATCAAGGCCACTAAGTGCCAGATAGGGCAGAGTCAGGTTGTGTACCTGGGCCACCTTGTGGGTGGAGGCCAGGTTCAGCCTTTACAGAGCAAAATCCAAACCATAATGGAATGGGTTGCTCCAACCACCCAGACACAGGTGAGAGCCTTCTTAGGCCTGACTGGGTACTATAGGAGGTTTGTGAAGGGATATGGATCTATAGTGACCCCCTTGAATGATCTGACCTCAAAGAAAATGCCAAAAAAGGTTCAGTGGACAGCTAGCTGTCAGAAGGCATTTGAAGACCTAAAGCAGGCCATGTGCACTGCCCCCATCTTACAGAGTCCAGACTACACCAAAAAGTTCATTGTCCAAACAGATGCTTCTGAGCTGGGTGTGGGAGCTGTACTGTCTCAACTGAATGATGAAGGTCAAGACCAGCCAGTAGCTTTTATTAGCAGGAGGCTGACCCCTAGAGAGAAACGTTGGTCAGCTATAGAGAGGAGGCCTTTGCTGTGGTGTGGGCCCTGAAGAAGCTGAGGCCATACTTGTTTGGCACTCACTTCATAGTTCAGACTGACCACAAGCCCCTCCTATGGCTTAAACAGATGAAAGGTGAAAACCCAAAACTTTTAAGGTGGTCCATTTCCCTACAGGGGATGGACTATACAGTGGAACATAGGCCTGGGACCCAACATGCCAATGCAGATGGACTCTCAAGGTATTTCCACTTAGAGCACGAAGACTCAACTGGTCAAGGTTAGTTTAGTGTCCCTGCGTTTGGGGGGGTTGTGTAGGAGAGTAGGATCTGCCTCTTATGTTGCCCCCACTTTTTTTCTGATGTTTACACTGGTTTCTGGCTATAGTCTGGCTGGGACCCTGCCAATCAGGGCCCCAGCCTCTCTGTTCTCTCTAAACGACTTGGAGTGCACTCTAGGTGCACTAGTGATTGGATACTGTGGTACCTTATGAGTCCCTAGTATATGGTACCTTAGGTACCAAGGGCATAGGTACTTCACAGGCCTACCAGGGGCTGAAGCATGTATTATGCCACCCCTGGGAAGCAGACTAAATCTGACACCACAGGCCTGCTACTGCAGCCTGGGTGAGGAGGTGCTAGCACCCCTCACTGAGATATAGGTTCCCTATATCTCCCCTGCACACACATTTAAACCTATCAGTCACCCCTAAGGCAGGCCCTATCAATCCTGAGGGCAGGGTGCTTAGTTTCTATGTGAGAGGGTGCCTCTGCCTGAGCAGGGCCCCTCTGCAGCTCTCAGAGTCCATTCTCTGGGGCTGTTTGTGAATGCGGTCAAACCATATACTCTTAAGTGCATTATAACCTCGCGGTTAATGCTAACTTTGGAATGGCTGCATCAAAACATGTCGTGTTTGGTGTCAAACACCTTGGAATCATACCCCCACACCAGTACCTGGTGTGGGAGTATGATCCCACCCTTCTAGAGGGATAGACATGTACCTACTGTGGAAACGCGGTAGAATCCTGAAGAGCCCTGGCATCACAAAATGGATGCCACCAGTCACAGACACTGGGCTGCCCTCCTGCTGATGACCGAAACTCGCAGTGGAGGAGGCCCAACAATAGGTATCCTGTCCCAGGGAGGTGTGACCACCTCCCAGACAGGGTTTAGTGTATTGGGGCTGGGTGGGTGCACTCCTAGAGTGCTTTGAAGTCCTGCACTGGGGGAGCAGAAGGCTCCTCTGTGCATACACCAGTTCAAACCGGCTCAGGGGCTACCTGCCCCTGCTCTGGCGCGAAACTGGACAAAGGGAAGTGGGTGTAGCCACCCACTCCCCTGACCCTCCCATAGGTGGGGTCATAGAGCTAGTCCCTCCCTTCCTTTTAGTATAAGATAGGGAACCCTTGACCTTGCAAACTAGATATCCCTGGATGACGCTCTGAAGAAGAATCCCGTACCTTCGACGTTCCACTACCTCTGGAAGATTGAAGAATCTCCCTTGGAGTCAAGGAGTGACTCCCCTGCTTGGCAGGCACCAAAAACTACAATGACAGTCGCAAACTACGCCGCTCCTGCCGGAGCCCGAAGTCCCTGCAGCCCAGGAAGAGGATTTCCTGACTTCTCCAAGGCCATCGTGAGTCCCCAGGGAAGCTGAGGCAAGTGGACCCCACGAGTGACGAGGAACCGCAGTCCCTGGGTACCGTGCACTATTGTTGAGTGCAACCCCTTCACGACGTTCTACGAACCTGTGCTTTGGACCACATGTGGTCCCAGCCTCTAGCAGAGATCCCTCCCAAAATCAGCAGCCTACCCCGTCCCGAGTGACCGTGGGCCCCTGTTGAAGGAATCCTCCTGAGGCAACTTTGCAGTCCCTTGCCAGCCGGCTTGTGGGTCCCCTGAAGACTTTTCTACAAATCCAAAGGGCTCCCCTGGTTGCTCCAGGCCTGCCCTGACTTACCCTCGCTGGGTGAGTCCCCCAGCCCTTGCTGGTCTGCACCATTGACTTTTTGTTCTTTCCACAAGACTTGCTGCTACCAAGACTTGTTGGCTCCAATCGGGTCGCCGATACCGCAGTCAGCTGCAGACTTTGTGGGACACGCTGAATCCAGCTCTTGGTCATCTTCGACGCCTCCTGGACCTCGTGAATGAAGAGTCAAGACACCCGTGAACGACCTGAATCTGTCAACGACGGTGGGCATTCATCTTCCTTACCCCGGGTCACTGCCAAGTGACTTTGAACACTGTCCCCTCTGCTTTCAGGTCTTCCTCCTTCCGAATCCAGGCTTGGATTCCACCGGACACTTCTTCTGGCTTCACAAGCAGCAAGTCTTCATTGGCTCCCATTGAAAACGACGCCGCGACCCGACACCAAAGGACACCTATGCACCCGGCTTCCCTGGGTGAGGTAACTCCAGCACTACGGTGCTCCTGTGGGTGTTGGCCCTAGAACTACTTACCCTGTAAGTGACTTGCTTGTAGCTACTCCCGAAGTGCCCTTAAACTCTTAATTTCCAACCGCGACTTGCCCCATTGAAGTCTACAGCGATCCGCGCCTGTGTTCTCTCACTGCACGCGTCCCCCGTGGGTCCTTTACTTACCTACCTTGGGTGGTTTCGTGAGGCCCCAGCACTTCTGAAGGCCCTGGGCCTTGTCCCTTTGCAAGTCGTTGTTCTTAAGTCTCTTTTTTAGTATATGGTCTGGTACGCCCCTAGGGCCCCAGCCATATTTGTGCTCAATTTGTTGTGAAACGTTGATTTGTGCATGTGTTCCTGACTTCTAATCTCACAAGAGATTAGTAGAGAGTTGTTTAGTAATAAATACATATATATTTGATATATATACCTGTGTGGTGTCTTTTCATTTGGTGATTCAAGAGATTGTGTGGTAAAACAAGCTGCTTTACATTCCTCCAAGACTTAGCCTGAAGGCTGCTCTCCACAGCTCCCACTAGGATAGCTTTCTGTAAAGGTTGTCTTAAACCTACCTACCATAAGAGTCGAATTGTACTGGTGCAAGGTGTCCACTTTAACTAGTGAACAGCATATACCAGGCCAACTTCTCACAGCATTCGTTGCGCTTTATAAATTTTTAAATCAAATCAAATTAAATCACTAGCCAGGAGATAAAGGGCTCAAGTGGGGTAACCCCTTGAGACTGTGGAATGGTGAAACTCGTTCAGCGTCTTGTCTGTTCCAGGAGTCAGAAAGGGCTGCCACACTCCAACATATACAATTTAGCCAATGTTTGTGAGTTTGGAGTTCAAATAGTACATCTGAATAAACCCTGGGCCACCAATATATGCTCTTTCTTCAGTGTATATGTAGGAAGGTGGAATCTGACTATATGGGTGCCCCCACTTTTTTTATGGTGTTTTGCTGGTTTATGACTTAGTTGGACTGGGATCCTGCTATTCAGGGCCCCAGTCTATCTGCTTTCTCTGTAAAAAGGTTTCCATGTGCCTTAGGCACATCTCTGATTGGAATCTGGAGTGCCCTTATAAGTCCCTAGTATATGGTATACTATGTACCAAGGGCATAGGTACCTCAGAGGCCTACCAGGGGCTGCAGCATGTATTATGCCACCCCTGGAAGGCCATCCAAACTGACACCACAGGTCTGCTACTGCAGCCTGGGTAAGGTGGTGCATGCACCCCTTACTGTGATATAGGTTACCTATATCACTAAATACATACACACATATACACCTATAAGTCACTCCTATGGCAGGCCTTATCAATCCTGAAGGCAGAGTGCGTGGTTCCTATGTGAGAGGGTGCCCCTGCATGAGCAGGGCCCCTCTGCAGCGTTCGGAGACCCTTCTCTGATGCTGTTTGTAGTGCAGCCTGACCATATACTCTTAAGCGCATTATAACCTCGCGTTAAATGCTAACTTTGGAATGGCTGCACCGAAACATGTCGTGTTTGGTGTCAAACATCTTGGAATACTACCCCCCGCCAATTCTGGCGGCGGGGGTAGCATTCCACCCTTCTAGAGGGAGAGACATGTTAACCCTGGCTTGGCCGGTAACTTCTTTCTAAAGCCCTGGCATCACAAAATGGATGCTGCTGCCACAGACACAAGTCTGGCCTCCTGCTGCTGACCGAAACTCCGGCAGGGGAGGCCTGGACAATAGGTTTCCTGTCCCAGGGAGGTGTGACCACCTCCCCAGACAGGATAGTGTGTATTGGGGCTGGGCGGGAGCACTTTTGGGTGCTTTGAAGTCCTGCACTGGGGGCACACTTGGTGTCCCTGTGCATACCCCAGTTCAAACCGGATCAGGGGCTTGCAGCCCCTGCTTTGGCGCAAACTGGACAAAGGGAAAGGGGTGTAGCCACCCCTCTGCCCTGACCCACCCATAGGTGGGGCACAGAGTAGTCCAACCCCTAAACTTAGTATAAGTATAGGAACCCAGTCCTTAGGACTTTAGATTATCCCTGGACGAAACTCTGAAACAGAATCCTGGACCTTCGACGCTCTACTAAAGACTAGAGGACAGAAGAATCTCCCTTGGGGTCAAGGAGTGACTCCCCTGCTTGGCAGGCACCAAAGAAGCAATTGTCCGGTCTGCATCGCCTAAGCTCCCGTCGGACGCCGAAGTCTTTGCATCACCAGAGGTGGATTTCCAGACTTCCCCGAGGCTGCCCTGAGTCCCCAGCAAAGCTGAGGCCCGTAGCTGTCGAGGGTAACGTGGGTAACGTGGAACCGTGACCCCTGGACACCGCACGCATTTGCTAGTGCATCCTCTTCTGGGTCTCCCATGAAGTCGTGCTTTGGGCTCCGAGTAGCCCTAGCCTCCAGCACCAACTGCACCGAAGATCACTGGCCTCCACTCCACGAGTGTCCTGTGAGCCAGATCCACGTGCGACGTCTCGAGGCTCCTTCGCGGTCGCTAGCCCGTTGGCTAGTAGCCCTTCACGAAGGCCAATCCTTTTCTTCTTGGGCACCCTGGTTGCTCCAGGCCTGCCCTCACTTACCCTCGCTGGGTGAGTTCCTCAGTCCTTGCTGGTCTGCACCATCGACGATCTTCATCTTCATCGAGACTTGCCCGTTGCCAAGGCTTGTTGGGTCCAATCCGGTCGCCGACACCTTAGCACTCGACAGACATCGTGTAGCAGCCCGAATCCTGCTCCTGGTCGCCGACAACGCCTCCTGGACCTCGTGGCTGAAGAGTCAAGACGACCGTCAACGCACTTGAAGCAAGCGACATCGGTGGGCATCTGTCCATCGCCTTCCTGGTCACTGGCTAGTGACCCAGACTCTGTCCCCTCTGCTTTCAGGTTCGTCAGATCTCCGATCCACTCTTGGATCCACCCGGACACTTTCCACTTGGTCGCCAGCAGCACTTTGCAGCAGATCGCCATTCAAATTGACGACGAAACCCAACCCCGAAAGGCACCTATGCACCCGGCTTCCCTGGGTGAGGTAACACGAGTACTCCGGTGCTCCCGTGGGTAGAGACTCTAGAACGACCTAGTTCTCAAAGGGTTTGCTCCAAGTCCTCCTTTAAGTGTCCCTTTTCTTTAATTTCCTGATCGCGACTTTCTCCATAGAAGTTAACGGCGTATCGCGGTTGTGTATTTACACTGCACGCGTCCCCCGTGGGTCCCCTGTGTCACTACCTTGGGTGGTTCCTTGGGGTCCAAGCACTTCTAGAGGCTCTAGGCCTAGTGTCTAGTTCAGTCGTGGTTTTTATACCACTTTTTTGGTATATGGTTTGGTACGCCCCTAGGGCCCAAACGTGTATTTGTGCTATTTCTGTGTTTAAATAACTTATAACTTGTGTACTTCGAACTCTAGCCTCATAAAGAGACTAGAGGGGTGTGTTTAGCAATAAATACATATATTTTGAATATATACCTGGTGTGGTGCTCTTTCACTTGATCACTCAAGAGATTATAGACTGGTAAAACAAGCTGCTTTACATTCCTTCAAGACTTAGCCTGAAGGGTGCTCTCCATAGCTACCACTAGGATAGCTTTCAATAAGGTTGTCTTTAACCTATCTCCAATAAGGGGTTGTTTGGACTGGTGCAAGGTGCCCACTATAATTAGTGGACAGCATATGCCAGGCCAACGTCTCACATTGGTGTGCAGCGTGTGGGATTCCAGCTTGCTATTGTTTTACCAGATAATCTCAATTGAATTGATCAACTGAAAACCACTAAAGGTACCTAAGGTACATATAAATTAAGCTTAGAATACAGTAAGTTCTACTGAACTTAGAGTTGTGTGTTAAGGGATAGCACACCCTTTCTACAACTCAAGAGAGTTTAGTAGGCCACACTAGAGTAGGTAGTGCATACACCACACCTCACTAGTGATGTCTTCAAAGCCAGGACCCAGTGAGTCCTTGCCAGAAGCCCCTGGGCTTCTTCCCTCCAAGTATGATACACTCCCATTCTTGGAATTAAGAGCATTATGTAACTTGAGGAAACTGAAGACAGGCCAAAGTCCCACCACCCAACATCTTAGAGAGATGTTGGAGGCTTATGATCTCAGCAGGCCCTTAGGGACTGAAGGGGTAGGAGCAGAGGGTGGGGCAGAAGATGAGGATGGGGCCAGGGGTAGCAACACCCCCAGCCCCCCTCTGGAACTGACCAGGAGGGTGACAATGACCCTGACCTGGATAACCCAATTCCTCCTGTGGATGAGGAGGAGGCTCAGAATGACCTCCACTTTGTCCCCCAGGAAGGATTGTGAGTGTGCCCAGAAGGTCTAGATCTCCTTCTCAGGAGTCTAACCACTCTGGCACCTCGATAGGGACCTCTGTCTCCTCTCATAGGAGGGAATCCTCTCATGAGAGGAGAAAGAGGCTGATTCAATATGAGGAAGCTCAGCTTGAACTCAGAAAACAGCAACTGGCTATAGACAGGGAGTCCCTAGATCTCTACAAAGAGAGAAAAAAATTGGGACTAGAGTCCCATGGTGGCAGCAATATCCCTAAAGATAGGGAAAGGTCTTATGACCATAGAAACCTAAACAAGATTGTCCCTCCCTACCAGAGTGGGGATGACATCCACAAATGGATAACTGCACTGGAGAGGGCCTGTAAAGTTCAGAGGGTCCCCCAGAAGCAGTGGGCAGCAATCTTGTGGCTCTCCTTTGCAGACAAAGGTAGAGACAAGCTCCTCACTGTAAGAGAAGAGGATGCTGACAATTACACAGTCTTGAAGAGTGCTCTGATAGATGGGTTTGGCCTAACCACTGAACAGTATAGGTTGAAGTTCAGAGACACCCAAAAAGCTCAGACTCAAGACTGGGTTGATTTTGTAGATTGCGCTACTAAGGCTCTGGAAGGTTGGATACATGGCAACAAAGTGCAGGACTTTTTAGGATTGTACAATTTGATTATGAGGGAGCAGATCCTTAATAATTGTCAAAACCAGCTTTTGCACCAGTATCTGGTGGACTCTGATCTGACCTCTCCCCAAGAATTGGGAAAGAAGGCAGACAAATGGGTCAGAACCAGAGTAAAAACTAAAAATCAGGGTGGTGACCAGAAGAAAGATTCTACTAAGTCCCAAGAGAAAGGTGGGGATAAATCTAAGGATAAGTCCCCTACAGGGCCCCAAAATTCCTCTTCTGGGGGTGGGTCCCAAACTCCTTCCTCTCCTGAAAAGAAACCATATTGCCATGTCTGTAAAAAGCCTGGGCACTGGAAAACTGATCCCAGTTGCCCCAGGATTGGCAATAAAGAAAATGTTCCTCCCACAACTACTACCACCCCTCCTGGTACTACCAGTAGTAATCCTCCAGTTGGGAGTAGTGCACCCAAAAAGTTGGGTGCTTTTGCAAGAGGAACAGAGGTGGGCCCTAGTTTAGACAGGGACCCCTCAACAGACTCCTCTGACTCTGATAGTGGTATAGGATTTGCCACCTTTACCATGGGTCCCACAGCATTGGGCAGGTACAGATTGGAGCCAATAATTAATGGTCAGAAAGCTGTGGCATTTAGGGACACAGGGGCTAGTGTCACCATGGTGGCAGGGAAACTAGTCCCCCCTCACCAGCTTTTACCTGAGTTTAAATACCAGGTGACCAACATTGATGGTGTCAGAACAGATCACCCCATGGCCATAGTCAATCTCAGCTGGGAGGGTGTCACAGGCCCAAAAAGAGTGGCAGTGTCCCCAACCCTACCTGTAGATTGCCTGATGGGCAATGATCTGGAAATTTCAGCCTGGGCTGAAGTTGAACACCAAACCCATCTCAGGATGCTGGGCGTCCCTGTAAAGGTTAGTGGGGCTGTAATGGCCACAGCCCCAGCCCAAGATTTTGGAGAGATGGAGCCTGGAAGAATGGCCCACTCTCCCCCAAAAGAGAGCACAAGGGTTGAAGAAAAGTCTTCTTCCCTCCAGACAGTAGGTAAGGGTCAGCCTCCTCAGGGAACTGACCCTACCCCTAGTGAAGGAACTGCCCCAGAGGTAGTCGGGCCTGGCCTGGCCACACCCCTGATGGCAGAGGACCCTTCCAAGGTGGTACCCAGTCTGGAGCAGGTAACCTGCCCCTCTCTACCCTGCCTCAGTCAGCCCAGGGCTGCAGAGGTCAGGGAGGTCAGTGGACCCCCAGGGCCCCCTGTCCAGAGGAACCCCCCCATCAGCAGATTAGGGGCACCCAGTCTAGTAGCCCTAGACAGGTGAAAATTCCTCTACACACTGAGGGATCCCCCATACCTTTATGTAGGGACCTCCCCCAGAAGGACTCTGGTAGGCAAGGGCAAACCTGAGACCAGAAGGTTCCAAACCTGCCATGTCCCTCCAGTAGTCCATCCAAAGGGACCCAACCCCCAGCTGTAGGCAGCCAAAGGTTGACCCTTAGAGCAAAGTGCAACTCAGTCATGGAAAGACAGGCATACATGGTGACCAGTGATCTGAGGAAGCTGAGACCAACATTCCTAGGGCCTCACTTCCCTACTCAGACACCTCACCAGCCTTGTACTTTACCTAAGCACACCACAGGTAGTGATTCCCCATGGTGGAGACCCTCTCATACCCTTAGGGTGAGGGATTGCTTAGTGGTCCATAAGACAGGGGGCAACCATGCTAGTGCAGGTGCTTCCTTATATGGCCACTTAGTCAATGAAGGCTCAACTGGCCAAGGTTAGCCTTATCTCCTTTCGTTTGGGGGGGGTTATGTAGGAAAGTGGAATCTGACTATATGGTTGCCCCCACTTTTTTTATGGTGTTTTGCTGGTTTATGACTTAGTTGGACTGGGATCCTGCTATTCAGGGCCCCAGTCTATCTGCTTTCTCTGTAAAAGGTTTCCATGTGCCTTAGGCACATCTCTGATTGGAATCTGGAGTGCCCTTATAAGTCCCTAGTATATGGTATACTATGTACCAAGGGCATAGGTACCTCAGAGGCCTACCAGGGGCTGCAGCATGTATTATGCCACCCCTGGAAGGCCATCCAAACTGACACCACAGGTCTGCTACTGCAGCCTGGGTAAGGTGGTGCATGCACCCCTTACTGTGATATAGGTTACCTATATCACTAAATACATACACACATATAAACCTATAAGTCACTCCTATGGCAGGCCTTATCAATCCTGAAGGCAGAGTGCGTGGTTCCTATGTGAGAGGGTGCCCCTGCATGAGCAGGGCCCCTCTGCAGCGTTCGGAGACCCTTCTCTGATGCTGTTTGTAGTGCAGCCTGACCATATACTCTTAAGCGCATTATAACCTCGCGTTAAATGCTAACTTTGGAATGGCTGCACCGAAACATGTCGTGTTTGGTGTCAAACATCTTGGAATACTACCCCCCCCGCCAATTCTGGCAGCGGGGGTAGCATTCCACCCTTCTAGAGGGAGAGACATGTTAACCCTGGCTTGGCCGGTAACTTCTTTCTAAAGCCCTGGCATCACAAAATGGATGTTGCTGCCACAGACACAAGTCTGGCCTCCTGATGCTGACCGAAACTCCGGCAGGGGAGGCCTGGACAATAGGTTTCCTGTCCCAGGGAGGTGTGACCACCTCCCCAGACAGGATAGTGTGTATTGAGGCTGGGCGGGAGCACTTTTGGGTGCTTTGAAGTCCTGCACTGGGGGCACACTTGGTGTCCCTGTGCATACCCCAGTTCAAACCGGATCAGGGGCTTGCAGCCCCTGCTTTGGCGCAAACTGGACAAAGGGAAAGGGGTGTAGCCACCCCTCTGCCCTGACCCACCCATAGGTGGGGCCACAGAGTAGTCCAACCCCTAAACTTAGTATAAGTATAGGAACCCAGTCCTTAGGACTTTAGATTATCCCTGGACGAAACTCTGAAACAGAATCCTGGACCTTCGACGCTCTACTAAAGATTAGAGGACAGAAGAATCTCCCTTGGGGTCAAGGAGTGACTCCCCTGCTTGTCAGGCACCAAAGAAGCAATTGTCCGGTCTGCATCGCCTAAGCTCCTGTCGGACGCTGAAGTCTTTGCATCATCAGAGGTGGATTTCCAGACTTCCCTGAGGCTGTCCTGAGTCCCCAGCAAAGCTGAGGCCCGTAGCTGTTGTGGGTAACGTGGAACCGTGACCCCTGGACACCGCACGCATTTGCTAGTGCATCCTCTTCTGGGTCTTCCACGAAGTCGTGCTTTGGACTTCGAGTAGCCCTAGCCTCCAGCACCAACTGCACCGAAGATCACTGGCCTCCACTCCACGAGTGTCCTGTGAGCCAGATCCACGTGCGACGTCTCGAGGCTCCTTCGTGGTCGCTAGCCCGTTGGCTAGTAGCCCTTCACGAAGGCCAATCCTTTTCTTCTTGGGCACCCTGGTTGCTCCAGGTCTGCCCTCACTTACCCTCGCTGGGTGAGTTCCTCAGACCTTGCTGGTCTGCACCATCGACGATCTTCATCTTCATCGAGACTTGCAGTTGCCAAGGCTTGTTGGGTCCAATCCGGTCGCCGACACCTCAGCACTCGACAAACATTGTGTACCAGCCCGAATCCTGCTCCTAGTCACCGACAACGCCTCCTGGACCTCGTGGCTGAAGAGTCAAGATGACTGTCAACGCACTTGAAGCAAGCGACATCGGTGGGCATCTGTCCATCGCCTTCCTGGTCACTGGCTAGTGACCCAGACTCTGTCCCCTCTGCTTTCAGGTTCTTCAGATCTCCGATCCACTCTTGGATCCACCCGGACACTTTCCACTTGGTCGCCAGCAGCACTTTGCAGCAGATCGCCATTCAAATCGACGACGAAACCCGACCCCGAAAGGCACCTATGCACCCGGCTTCCCTGGGTGAGGTAACACGAGTACTCCGGTGCTCCCGTGGGTAGAGACTCTAGAACGACCTAGTTCTCAAAGGGTTTGCTCCAAGTCCTCCTTTAAGTGTCCCTTTTCTTTAATTTCCTGATCGCGACTTTCTCAATAGAAGTTAACGGCGTATCGCGGTTGTGTATTTACACTGCACGCGTCCCCCGTGGGTCCCCTGTGTCACTACCTTGGGTGGTTCCTTGGGGTCCAAGCACTTCTAGAGGCTCTAGGCCTAGTGTCTAGTTCAGTCGTGGTTCTTATACCACTTTATTGGTATATGGTTTGGTACGCCCCTAGGGCCCAAACGTGTATTTGTGCTATTACTGTGTTTAAATAACTTATAACTTGTGTACTTCGAACTCTAGCCTCATAAAGAGACTAGAGGGGTGTGTTTAGCAATAAATACATATATTTTGAATATATACCTGGTGTGGTGCTCTTTCACTTGGTCACTCAAGAGATTATAGACTGGTAAAACAAGCTGCTTTACATTCCTTCAAGACTTAGCCTGAAGGCTGCTCTCCATAGCTACCACTAGGATAGCTTTCAATAAGGTTGTCTTTAACCTATCTCCAATAAGGGGTTGTTTGGACTGGTGCAAGGTGCCCACTATAATTAGTGGACAGCATATGCCAGGCCAACTTCTCACAGTATGTAGGATTGGAGTTACAATTAGGCCCAGGCGGAAAAATTCACTCTGCTCGCGGAGTTGGCAGAATTAGGAAACTCCCTGCTTCACGTGTAATGCAGAGTTCCCGTTAAATTCCGCCATTCGGCGCATGGCAGAATGTTTTTTCCGTTGGCGTGCATGACTTGTTTTGGTGCACGCTGGCAAGCGCAACAAGACTTGCTGGCCACGCGGGAGCCTGAGCATGCAAGATTTGCCGCCCACTAGCATGGTTTCCAGCCACTACGGCACATTCAGGTGCATTTTTTGTGACGCTGGCGAGCACAAGTGACCACGACCGTTCAAGTTGTTTTTTAGTGCGAGAAGCCTTTTTTGATTTGACTTTTTTTTCAACAAGAGGGAAGTGCCCCATATACTCCATCTTCCTGTTCCTGTCTAGCAAGCTCCTCCCAGTGCTTTGTCCATCTCCTGGTCACCTTCATTTGGATTTGGAGATAGAAGGATCACTTTCTTTGTCTGCTGCACATATACCACTGGATTTAAGGAATTTGTTTTTGTGATATCACAAGTAAGTTCAAAAACTTTTGTATAGGGGGGCGTGGCTTCGCCGTGGAGCGTAATGGCCACCACCTAAGTTAGCTCCGCAGCTTACCCGACCGCCTTCCGTCTATCCGCCCAATCCATCCGTTGCCCCGCAGGGGAAAAAGCTGTTGGACTCTTGGCTGGGGCCGCGCTTTGGAACGGCGGGTCCGTCTGACCTTTGGCAAGTGGAGAAGTCGTGGTCCCGGGCTGGGGCCTGCGTCGACTCCGGAGCCGGGAGCTGGCATTCTGGAGAGGTGGGCGTGGCATGCGGGAGTCTGGCCTCAGGACTACGCGAGGCCGCAGAAGACATGATGCCGGAGCCCGGGCTGCAGGAAGCATCGCCAGGGTTTTCGAGTCCCCCGCTCAGAGGGAGTGAGTCGTGCTCAGGTTGCCTCTGATTGCATGAGCGGGGGCCTATCTGGACCGGGATGGAATCGACCCCTATTTCCAGCCACGTGATGTGTCATCGGGAGGGTCCCGACCGGGACCAGTGATCCGACGCCACCCGATCACACAGTGCACTGGCCACCTCCGAACCTGGAGGTAGGAGAGTATCTGAGACGACTGGGGGCTCACATGTGTAATAGCTGCCCGTGCTCTGCAGATGGTGGAGGGTGAAGCGGGGCGCCCATCTTAGATTTAAAATACAGCCCTGGGAAGGGCTCGACGAAGCCCAGAGACTTACTGCGGGTGGGCCCCCCCCATTCAAGTGTACGTGGGGAGAGCTGGGGACAGACAGTCAGGCTGCATTGACCACCTGGTCCTGACGACACAGGTTTATCATCCTCCTTACAGTGGCAGAGGGCACAGCTGCGGTGCGCAGGACATCAGGTGTGAGGGGTTCTACCTTGTGTGACGGGGTGTGTGCGGTGCACCCCCTTTACCCTGTGAAATTGAATTCTGAAGTCACCACAGGGATCGGTGTGGTGTGCGTAGCTGTGGTGGGGCAGCAGACACCGCTGCCGGGAAGCAAAGGCCCAGAGTCTCGAGCGAGGACTGGCTCAACAAGGCCAACGTAAAATGGCGACTGTAGGAGAGTAGGATCTGCTTCACATGGGTACCCCCACTTTTTGCTGATGCTTCACTGGTTTTCGACATTAGTCTGGCTGGGGCCCTGCTGTTCAGAACCCCAGCCTAGCTGTTTCCTCTTTAAAAGGGTCTCCATGTGCCTTAGGCACATCACTGATTGGGATCTGGAGTGCCCTTGTAAGTCCCTAGTATATGGTATACTATGTACCAAGGGCATAGGTACCTCAGAGGCCTGCCAGGGGCTGCAGCATGTATTATGCCACCCCTGGTAGGCCATCCAAACTGACACCACAGGTCTGCTACTGCAGCCTGGGTAAGGTGGTGCATGCACCCCTTGCTGTGGTATAGGTTACCTATGTCACTAAATGCATACACACATATAAACCTATAAGTCACTCCTAAGGCAGGCCTTATCAATCCTAAAGGCAGAGTGCATGGTTCCTATGTGAGAGGGTGCCCCTGCATGAGCAGGGCCCCTCTGCAGCGTTCGGAGACCATCTCTGATGCTGTTTGTAGTGCAGCCTGACCATATACTCTTAAACGCATTATATCCTCGCGGTAAAATGCTAACTATGGAATGGCTGCACCTAAACATGTCGTGTTTGGTGTCAAACATCTTGGAATACTACCCCCCCGCCAATCCTGGCGGCGGGGGTAGCATTCCACCCTTCTAGAGGGAAAGGCATGTTAACTCTGACGAGTCCGGTAACTTCTTTCCAGAGCCCTGGCATCACAGAATGGATGCTGCTGCCACAGACACGAGTCTGGCCTCCTGCTGCTGGACGAAACTCCGGCAGGGGAGGCCTGGACAATAGGTTTCCTGTCCCAGGGAGGTGTGACCACCTCCCCAGACAGGACAATGTGTATTGGGGCTGGGCGGGAGCACTTTCGGGTGCTTTGAAGTCCTGCACTGGGGGCACATTTGGTGTCCCTGTGCATACCCCAGTTCAAACCGGATCAGGGGCTTGCAGCCCCTGCTTTGGCGCGAACTGGACAAAGGGAAAGGGGTGTAGCCACCCCTCTGCCCTGACCCACCCATAGGTGGGGCCACAGAGTAGTCCATCCCCTATTTTTAGAATAAAGGTAGGAACCCAGTCCCTAGGACTTTAGATTATACCTGGACGAAACTCTGAAACAGAATCCTGGACCTTCGACGCTCTACTCACGATTAGAGGACTGAAGAATCTCCCTTGGGGTCAAGGAGTGACTCCCCTGCTTGGCAGGCACCAAAGAAGCATCTGTCCGGTTCGCATCACTGAAGCTCCCGTCGGACGCCGAAGTCATCGCATCACCAGAGGTGGATTCTCAGACTTCTCCGAGGCTACCCTGAGTCCCCAGCAAAGCTGAGGCCCGTGGCTATCGTGGGTGACTTGAGACTGTGACCCCTGGACACCGAGCACATTTGCAAGTGCACCATCTTCTGGGTCTCCCAAGAAGTCGTGCTTTGGGCTCCGAGTAGCCCTAGCCTCCAGCACCACCTGCACCGAAGATCACTGGCCCCCACTCCACGAGTGTCCTGTAAGCCAGCTCCACGTGCGGCGTCACGAGGCTCCTTTGCGGTCGCTAGCCCGTTGGCTAGTAGCCCTTAACGAAGGCCAACCTTTTCTTTACTTGGCAGTCTGGTTGCTCCAGGCCTGCCCTCACTTACCCTTGCTGGGTGAGTTCCCCAGACCTTGCTGGTCTGCATCATCGACGATCTACATCTTACTCGAGACTTGCCGTTGCCAAGGCTTGTTGGGTCCAATCTGGTCGCCGACACCTCTGCACTCGACAGACATCGAGCAACAGCCCGAATCCTGCTCCTGGTTGCCGACAACGCCTCCCGGACCTCGTGGCTGAAGAGTCAAGACGACCGTCATCGAACCTGAAGCACTCGACATCGGTGGGCATCTGTCCATCACCGCCCTGGTCACTGGCTAGTGACCCAGACTCTGTCCCCTCTGCTTTCAGGTTCTTCAGAACTCCGATCCACTCTTGGATCCACCCGGACACTTTTCTCCTGGTCGCCAGCAGCACTTTGCAGCAGATCGCCATAAGAACCGACGACGAAACCCGACCCCGAAAGGCACCTATGCACCCGGCTTCCCTGGGTGAGGTAACACGAGTACTCCGGTGCTCCCGTGGGTAGAGACTCTTCAAAGTCCTAGATCTCAAAGGGTTTTGTCCTAGTCCTCTTTTAAGTGTCCCTTTCCTCTATTTTCCCGATCCCGACTTTCTCCATAGAAGTTAACGGCGTATCGCGGTTGTGTATTTACACTGCACGCGTCTCCCGTGGGTCCCCTGTGTCACTACCTTGGGTGGTTCCTTGTGGTCCAAGCACTTCTAGAGGCTCTAGGCCTAGTGTCTAGTTCAGTCGTGGTTCGCATACCACTTTATTGGTATATGGTTTGGTACGCCCCTAGGGCCCAAACGTGTATTTGTGCTATTACTGTGATTTAAGATCTTATAACCTATGTACTTCGAACTCTAGCCTCATAAAGAGACTAGAGGGGTGTGTTTAGTAATAAATACATATATTTTGAATATATACCTGGTGTGGTGCTCTTTCATTTGGTCACTCAAGAGATTATAGACTGGTAAAACAAGCTGCTTTACATTCCTTCAAGACTTAGCCTGAAGGCTGCTCTCCACAGCTACCACTAGGATAGCTTTCAATAAGGTTGTCTTTAACCTACCTACCATAAGAGTCGATTTGGACTGGTGCACGGTGCCCACTATAATTAGTGGACAGCATATGCCAGGCCAACTTCTCACATTGGTGTGCAGCGTGTGGGATTCCAGCTTGCTATTGTTTTACCAGATAATCTCAATTGAATTGATCAACTGAAAACCACTAAAGGTACCTAAGGTACATATAATTTAAGCTTAGAATATCAGTAAGTTCTACTGAACTTAGAGTTGTGTGTTAAGGGATAGCACAACCCTTTCTACAACTCAAGAGAGTTTAGTAGGCCACACTAGAGTAGGTAGTGCATACACCACACCACACTAGTAATGTCTTTAAAAGCAGGATCCAAAGATGCCCTGCAGGAAGCCATGGAGCTTCCCCCTCCAAGTATGACACACTCCCATTCTTGGAACTGAGAGCTTTGTGTAACGTGAGGAAATTAAGGACAGGCCAAAGTCCCACCACCCAACACCTCCAGGAGTTGTTGGTGGCTTATGATCTTAGTAAGTCTTCAGAGACTGAAGGGGTAGGAGCAGAGGGTGGGCCAGCAGATGAGGAAGGGGCCAGGGGTACTACTACCCCCAGCCCCCCTCTGAAACTGACCAGGAGGGTGACAATGACCCTGACCTGGAAAACCCAATCCCTTCTGGGGAAGATGAAGATGAGGATCTGGAGAACCACACCTTTGTCCCCCAGGAAGGATTATGAGTGTGCTCAGAAAGTCTAGGTCTCCTTCTCAGGAGTCTAACCACTCTGGCACCTCCATAGGGAGCTCTGTTTCTTCTCACAGGAGGGAATCCTCTCATGAGAGAAGAAAGAGACTGGTCCAGTATGAGGAAACTCAACTGGAGATCAGGAAGAAGCAATTGGCTTTAGATAGAGAATCCCTAGATCTCCTTAAAGAGAGAAGAAAGTTGGGACTAGAGTCCCATGGTGGCAGCCATGTCCCTAGAGATAGGGAAAGGTCCTATGACCATAGGAACCTGAGCAAGATTGTCCCTCCCTACCAGAGTGGGGATGATATCCACAAATGGATAACTGCTTTAGAGAGGGCCTGTAAAGTACAGAAGGTCCCTCAGGAGCAGTGGGCAGCAATCTTGTGGCTCTCCTTTGCTGACAAAGGTAGAGACAAGCTCCTCACTGTTAGAGAGGAGGATGCTGACAATTACAAGGTCTTGAAGAGTGCTCTTATTGATGGGTTTGGCCTAACCACTGAACAGTACAGGTTGAAGTTCAGAGACACCCAAAAAGCACAGACTCAAGACTGGGTAGACTATGTGGATTGTTCTGCCAAGGCTCTGGAAGGCTGGTTGATGGGCAGTAAGGTGTGTGACTTCTCAGGATTGTATAATCTGATAATGAGGGAGCAGATTCTTAATAACTGTCAAAACCAGCTGTTGCATCAGTACCTGGTTGACTCTGATCTGACCTCTCCCCAAGAATTGGGAAAGAAGGCAGACAAATGGGTCAGAACCAGGGTGAAGCAGAAGGTACAGAACCAAGGTGGGGAAACCAAGAAGCAAGATGCTAAGAACTCTGACAAGGGTGGGGAGAAGGGTAAAGATCAAAAGTCTTCATCAGGCCCCCAAAAATCTTCTTCTGGTGGGGATTCCCAGTCTACCAAGGGTAAAGGCCAAAGAAAACCATGGTGCAAGGTCTGTAAGCAAAAGACCCACTGGACCAGTGATTGCACCAAGTCCAAAGACTCCAGTCCAGCACCCACCAATGCCCCTAAGGCACCTGTTCCCCCTAGTACAGTTGGTGGAAGTGCTCCAGCAAAGGGTTTAGTAGGGTTCACCCTGGGAACTGAGTTGGGCTCTGACCTGGTTAGAGAACTGACTCAGGCTGTGTTAGTCTGTGATGGAGGCATGGATGTGCCCTCCTCTATGAGTCCCAGTAATCTGGGCAAGTACAGACAACAGCCTTTAATCAATGGACGAGAGGCTTTGGCATTTAGGGACACAGGGGCAAGTGTCACAATGGTGACACAAGACCTTGTGCTACCTGGGCAAGTTATGCTTGGTGAGATGTACCAAGTGACCAATGCTAGCAATGTCAGAACAGACCATACTCTGGCAGTTGTTAACTTCTCCTGGGGAGGGGTAACTGGCCTTAAGAAGGTTGTGGTAAGTGCAAACCTACCAGTCGAATGCTTGCTTGGCAATGACTTAGAGACTTCTGCTTGGGCAGAAGTGGAGCTCAGGACCCATGCAGAAATGCTGGGGATCCCTGCAGATGTGTTTGCTGTGACCAGGTCACAAGCTAAACTGTCTAAAACTGAACAGGCCTTGGATTCTGGAAGAATGGACCAAGTGCCTTCCAAGAGGAGGAGTAGTAGGGTTAAGGCAGTGCCTTCCCCTTGGCTCAGGAGGAAGATCAGTCCCTTGAGGGGGATGATCTCAGCCCTGAAGAAGGAACTGTCCCAGAGGAACTTGAACCTGACCAGGTTGAGTTCTTGGGGACAGGGGGACCTTCTAGGGCAGATCTGAGCCAGGAGCAGCAGAGCTGCCCCTCCCTTGAACCTCTCAGACAGCAAGCTGCTGCTGAGGCTGCTGGGAAAGCTAGTGGTCCCCATACAGTGTATTGGGATGATGGACTCCTGTACTCAGAGAGTAGAGACCCCAAGCCTGGTGCTACCAGGAGGTTGGTAATACCTTTGAAGTTCAGGGGCTTCCTATTGACCCTAGCCCATGATATTCCCTTAGCAGGACACCTGGGCCAGAACAAGACTTGGGACAGAATTGTCCCTCACTTTCACTGGCCCCACATGTCTGAAGACAGTAAGGAGTTTTGTCGCTCCTGTGTAACCTGCCAAGCCAGTGGCAAAGCAGGTGGCACTACAAAGGCCCCCTGATACCACTACCTGTGGTGGGGGTGCCCTTTGAGAGGGTAGGGATTGACATTGTTGGTCCCATGGATCCCCAAACAGCATCTGGGCACAGATTTATACTGGTGGTAGTGGATCATGCCACCAGGTACCCAGAGGCTATACCCCTTAGGACCACTACAGCACCTGTGGTGGCAAGGGCCCTCCTGGGAATTTTCTCAAGAGTGGGCTTTCCTAAGGAGGTGGTATCAGACAGGGGTGCAAACTTCATGTCTGGGTACTTAAAGGCAATGTGGAAGGAGTGTGGAGTTACTTATAAGTTCACCACACCCTATCACCCACAATGCAATGGTTTAGTTGAGAGATTCAACAAAACCTTGAAGGGCATGATTAAAGGGCTCCCAGAAAAGCTTAGGCGTAGATGGGACATACTCTTGCCCTGCCTTTTATTCGCATATAGGGAGGTGCCTCAGAAGGGGGTTGGGTACAGCCCTTTTGAACTTCTGTTTGGCCACCCTGTGAGGGGTCCACTGTGCTTGGTGAAGGAAGGATGGGAGTTACCTCTCAAGCCCCCAAAGCAAGATATAGTGGACTATGTACTTGGTCTCCGCTCCAGGATGGCTGAGTACATGAAAAAGGCAACCAAAAACCTTGAGGCTAGCCAGGAACTTCAGAAGGCCTGGCATGACCAAAAGGCTGTTCTGACTGTTTACCAGCCAGGACAGAAGGTGTGGGTGTTGGAGCCAGTGGCCCCAGCAGCTCTCCAAGACAAATGGAGTGGACCCCACACTATTGTTGAGCAGAAGGGTGAGGTCACTTACTTAGTGGACCTGGGAACACCCAGGAGTCCCCAAAGGGTTCTCCATGTCAACAGACTTAAGCCATATGTGGACAGGGCAGACATGGGCTTGCTCATGGCTACTGATGAAGGGCAGGAGGAAGAGAGTGACCCTCTCCCTGACCTGCTCTCACAGAACCCTGACGATGGGTCAGTTGATGGTGTAGCCTTGGCAGGCAGCCTCACTACCCAGCAACAAACTGATTGCAGGCAAGTCCTCAATCAGTTTAGGCATATGTTTTCACTGACACCCAGTCAGACCACCTGGTGCACTCATGAAGTGGACACTGGGGACAGTCTGCCTATTAAAAACAAGATTTATAGGCAACCTGACCATGTCAGGGACTGTATCAGGACTGAAGTCCAGAAGATGTTGGAATTGGGAGTGATTGAGCCCTCAGATAGCCCTTGGGCTAGTCCAGTAGTCCTAGTACCTAAACCTCACACCAGTGGTGGGAAAAGAGAGATGAGGTTTTGTGTAGACTACAGGGGCCTCAATGCAGTCACTAGGACTGATGCCCATCCAATACCCAGGGCAGATGAGCTCATAGATACTTTGGCCTCTGGCAAGTATCTCAGCACATTTGACCTAACAGCTGGCTACTGGCAGATCAGACTAGATGATACTGCAAAGCCCAAAACAGCATTTTCAACCCCTAGTGGGCATTATCAATTTGTGGTAATGACCTTTGGTCTGAAAAATGCACCTGCCACTTTCCAGAGGTTGGTGAACACAGTTCTCACAGGACTGGAGGCCTATAGTGCAGCTTATCTAGATGATATTGCTGTCTTTAGCTCCACCTGGGAGGATCACCTGGTCCACCTCAGGAATGTTTTACAGGCCCTGCAAAAGGCAGGCCTGACTATCAAGGCCACTAAGTGCCAGATAGGGCAGAGTCAGGTTGTGTACCTGGGCCACCTTGTGGGTGGAGGCCAGGTTCAACCTTTGCAGAGCAAGATCCAGACCATCATGGACTGGACTGCTCCCACTACCCAGACTCAGGTGAGAGCCTTCTTAGGCCTGACTGGGTACTATAGGAGATTTGTCAAGGGGTATGGATCAATAGTGACACCCTTGAATGACTTAACTTCTAAGAAAATGCCCAAAAAGGTTCAGTGGACAGCTAGCTGTCAAAAGGCATTTGATGACCTCAAGCAGGCCATGTGCACTGCTCCAATTCTGCAGAGTCCTGATTACTCCAAGAAGTTCATTGTTCAAACAGATGCATCTGAATTGGGGGTAGGGGCTGTACTGTCACAATTGAATGAAGAAGGTCAGGATCAGCCAGTAGCTTTTATTAGCAGAAGGCTGACCCCTAGAGAGAAACGTTGGTCAGCCATAGAGAGGGAGGCCTTTGCTGTGGTCTGGGCTCTGAAGAAGTTGAGGCCATACTTGTTTGGTACACACTTCCTGGTTCAGACAGACCATAAGCCCCTCTTGTGGCTAAAACAAATGAAGGGTGAAAACCCCAAACTGCTTAGGTGGTCCATTTCCCTACAGGGGATGGACTTTACAGTGGAACATAGGCCTGGGAGTAACCATGCGAATGCAGATGGACTCTCTAGGTATTTCCACTTAGAACATGAAGACTTAACTGGGCAAGGTTAGTTTAATGTCCCTACGTTTGGGGGGGTTGTGTAGGAGAGTAGGATCTGCTTCACATGGGTACCCCCACTTTTTGCTGATGCTTCACTGGTTTTCGACATTAGTCTGGCTGGGGCCCTGCTATTCAGAACCCCAGCCTAGCTGTTTCCTCTTTAAAAGGGTCTCCATGTGCCTTAGGCACATCACTGATTGGGATCTGGAGTGCCCTTGTAAGTCCCTAGTATATGGTATACTATGTACCAAGGGCATAGGTACCTCAGAGGCCTGCCAGGGGCTGCAGCATGTATTATGCCACCCCTGGTAGGCCATCCAAACTGACACCACAGGTCTGCTACTGCAGCCTGGGTAAGGTGGTGCATGCACCCCTTGCTGTGGTATAGGTTACCTATATCACTAAATGCATACACACATATAAACCTATAAGTCACTCCTAAGGCAGGCCTTATCAATCCTAAAGGCAGAGTGCATGGTTCCTATGTGAGAGGGTGCCCCTGCATGAGCAGGGCCCCTCTGCAGCGTTCGGAGACCATCTCTGATGCTGTTTGTAGTGCAGCCTGACCATATACTCTTAAACGCATTATATCCTCGCGGTAAAATGCTAACTATGGAATGGCTGCACCTAAACATGTCGTGTTTGGTGTCAAACATCTTGGAATACTACCCCCCGCCAATCCTGGCGGCGGGGGTAGCATTCCACCCTTCTAAAGGGAAAGGCATGTTAACTCTGACGAGTCCGGTAACTTCTTTCCAGAGCCCTGGCATCACAGAATGGATGCTGCTGCCACAGACATGAGTCTGGCCTCCTGCTGCTGGACGAAACTCCGGCAGGTGAGGCCTGGACAATAGGTTTCCTGTCCCAGGGAGGTGTGACCACCTCCCCAGACAGGACAATGTGTATTGGGGCTGGGCGGGAGCACTTTCGGGTGCTTTGAAGTCCTGCACTGGGGGCACATTTGGTGTCCCTGTGCATACCCCAGTTCAAACCGGATCAGGGGCTTGCAGCCCCTGCTTTGGCGCGAACTGGACAAAGGGAAAGGGGTGTAGCCACCCCTCTGCCCTGACCCACCCATAGGTGGGGCCACAGAGTAGTCCATCCCCTATTTTTAGAATAAAGGTAGGAACCCAGTCCCTAGGACTTTAGATTATACCTGGACGAAACTCTGAAACAGAATCCTGGACCTTCGACGCTCTACTCACGATTAGAGGACTGAAGAATCTCCCTTGGGGTCAAGGAGTGACTCCCCTGCTTGGCAGGCACCAAAGAAGCATCTGTCCGGTTCGCATCACTGAAGCTCCCGTCGGACGCCGAAGTCATCGCATCACCAGAGGTGGATTCTCAGACTTCCCCGAGGCTACCCTGAGTTCCCAGCAAAGCTGAGGCCCGTGGCTATCGTGGGTGACTTGAGACCGTGACCCCTGGACACCGAGCACATTTGCAAGTGCACCATCTTCTGGGTCTCCCAAGAAGTCGTGCTTTGGGCTCCGAGTAGCCCTAGCCTCCAGCACCACCTGCACCGAAGATCACTGGCCCCCACTCCACGAGTGTCCTGTAAGCCAGCTCCACGTGCGGCGTCACGAGGCTCCTTTGTGGTCGCTAGCCCGTTGGCTAGTAGCCCTTAACGAAGGCCAACCTTTTCTTTACTTGGCAGTCTGGTTGCTCCAGGCCTGCCCTCACTTACCCTCGCTGGGTGAGTTCCCCAGACCTTGCTGGTCTGCATCATCGACGATCTACATCTTACTCAAGACTTGCCGTTGCCAAGGCTTGTTGGGTCCAATCTGGTCGCCGACACCTCTGCACTCGACAGACATCGAGCAGCAGCCCGAATCCTGCTCCTGGTCACCGACAACGCCTCCCGGACCTCGTGGCTGAAGAGTCAAGACGACCGTCATCGAACCTGAAGCACTCAACATCGGTGGGCATCTGTCCATCACCGCCCCGGTCACTGGCTAGTGACCCAGACTCTGTCCCCTCTGCTTTCAGGTTCTTCAGAACTCCGATCCACTCTTGGATCCACCCGGACACTTTTCTCCTGGTCGCCAGCAGCACTTTGCAGCAGATCGCCATAAGAACCGACGACGAAACCCGACCCCGAAAGGCACCTATGCACCCGGCTTCCCTGGGTGAGGTAACACGAGTACTCCGGTGCTCCCGTGGGTAGAGACTCTTCAAAGTCCTAGATCTCAAAGGGTTTTGTCCTAGTCCTCTTTTAAGTGTCCCTTTCCTCTATTTTCCCGATCCCGACTTTCTCCATAGAAGTTGACGGCGTATCGCGGTTGTGTATTTACACTGCACGCGTCTCCCGTGGGTCCCCTGTGTCACTACCTTGGGTGGTTCCTTGTGGTCCAAGCACTTCTAGAGGCTCTAGGCCTAGTGTCTAGTTCAGTCGTGGTTCGCATACCACTTTATTGGTATATGGTTTGGTACGCCCCTAGGGCCCAAACGTGTATTTGTGCTATTACTGTGATTTAAGATCTTATAACCTATGTACTTCGAACTCTAGCCTCATAAAGAGACTAGAGGGGTGTGTTTAGTAATAAATACATATATTTTGAATATATACCTGGTGTGGTGCTCTTTCATTTGGTCACTCAAGAGATTATAGACTGGTAAAACAAGCTGCTTTACATTCCTTCAAGACTTAGCCTGAAGGCTGCTCTCCACAGCTACCACTAGGATAGCTTTCAATAAGGTTGTCTTTAACCTACCTACCATAAGAGTCGATTTGGACTGGTGCACGGTGCCCACTATAATTAGTGGACAGCATATGCCAGGCCAACTTCTCACAGCGACCACCAGGGGCGCAAAGATGGCTCAGCAACCCAAACTCGACAAATTCATCCAGCCAAGACAGACCGATCCTGAGCCTGGCGCAGGGGGGAAAAAGCCACCCGGATCGGAGGGGGACCCACCGGACCCGACATTGAAAGATATAATGGAGGCCGTCTCCGGTGTGCGTGCCTCCCTGGAACAGAGGATGGACACCATAACGTCCGAAGTGATGCTGATTCGCGGAGACTTGACAAAAACTGGAGAGAAACTGAAACAGATGGAAATAGTCACTGCCAGCCTCATGGGGGACACACACACAACTACAGCAAGACATCAAGGACCTACAGGCCTTTCGTAAATTCGCCGAGGATAAACTGGATGACTACGAAGGGCGTACAAGAAGGAACAACGTACGGATCATTGGTGTGCCAGAACGGGCTGAGGGGCCAGCCGAGGATTTATTCATGGAAGACCTCATCCTTAACCATCTACAGCCCAACCAACTGTCTAAATTTTTTGTAGCCGAAAGGGCACATAGAGTTCTTGGAGGACGCCCGAAGTCCGGGGCACCTCCGCGCCCGATACTGGCGAGGCTTTTGAATTTCAGGGATAGAGACATCATTCTACAGACCTCACATGCAGGTCCCAACTGAAATATGAGAACTCGGTGATCTCTTTTTTCCCTGACTTTACTTTGAACGTACAGCGACAACGACGATCCTTTTTGGAGGTGAACAGGAGACTCCGCGACAAAGGCGTAAAGTATTCAATGTTGTTCCCGGCCCGGCTTCGAGTTGAGGCGGAGGGCAAGGTTTGGTTTTTCGAGGCCCCCGAGGCGGCTGCAGACTGGCTCGATGGCTGGAGATCCGCGAAGGAACATAAGGCCCACTAGCCGACGGACCGGTTGCCCAGGGGCTCGTTTTGCAGCGAATGGTTACTGGTGGCAGGTATTGACGCCTCGGTCGGAGGTGGTATCGCTCCGCTGTAATGATGGGACTTTCGTGATAGTCACTGATTTGATTGCTTGCGCATTGTTTTGGATGTTTAATTGGCATTAAATGTCAAAGTGGTCACCCAGGCGGGGTATAGTAATGTTAGTTGTAGAGGGCGGGCGGGGTGGCTGAGATGCTACCCCCTATTGTATTCTACCTTTAGTTCCAGTTCGGGCGACAGGCACTCTGCATAGTTGTAATATGGACATTTCTAGGCCCAGAGTGCAGGGGAGCAGGGTGGGGGGAGTTGGGGTGGAGAGGGGTTGTTTTTTGTTTTGTTTGTAAGAGCGACATTGCATATCACCAATAGAGAGACTCAATATGTCATTTGTATCTATTCATGGGGTCACAGTGGGAAAAGTCTTTTAAGCTCCTATGCTGGAATGTGAACGGGCTCTGGGACAGAGTAAAGCGTAGTATTGTATTGCAGTATGTCAAACGTTATGCCCCCGAGGTAGTACTTCTCCAGGAGACACATTTGGTCGGCAACTCATGTAAGGCCGTGAACAGATGGGGCTACCGGCTGGTGGCCCACTCTGGCTTTACCACGGGGTCACAAGGGGTAGGCATTCTACTTAAAAACTCAATCCCACTATCAATACAGCACACTTGGACGGATGTGATTGGTAGATATGTGGCGGTTTCCGGGCAGTGGGATGGTAAGACGCTTACGCTGGTATCAGTATACATCCCACCGGGGTTGCAGGGTCAATCCTTCGGGGACCTAGGTAAAATAGTGTTGTCATTTCCAAAAGGGTATTTAGTCATGGGAGGAGATTTTAACTCAGTGGTATCAGGCTCCCTGGACCGCTGCCCCCCCCCGGACCCTCAGCCCCTCGCAGAGTTGGCTTCCGGACTTTCTCGAGGCACTGGGCTTCGTAGATGCATGGAGGGTGTATCACCCGGAGCACATTAAGCACACTTTCCACTCTGGGGCTCATAATAGCCAGTCCCGGATAGACTATATCCTCACACCAGCTCACCAAGTCGGGAAAAACAGGGAAGTTAGACACCTTGCCTGGGGTATATCTGACCACTCCCCGCTGTGGACTGAGGTGGTCGTTGGCGAGAAGAGAGTTGGGCGGGTGGCACCCATCAATCCATGGTATTTTAAGAACCCAGTGGTGAGGGACAAGGTAGTGGCTGCTATGGAAACCTATTTTCCTGAAAATAAGGAGTCAGTGAGTTCATCCCAAACTCTCTGGGAAGCCTTCAAAGCTGTGATAAGGGGCCAGGCGCACTCGCTGATAGCGGGGGTAAGGAAGGAAAAGATGAAGGATTTGACGCGTCTGGAGGACGAAATTCTCCGACTGGAAGGTGTTAGTGGGGAGCCATTGACACGAGATAAGCTTCATGCCCTGAAGCTTAAACAAGCTGAATACAAGTCTGTAGCTACCGACATGGCCAAATCCTTGGACAGAGATAGAGAGGGTGGGATCTACGACCTGGGCGACAAGGCTGGGAAACTACTGGCGTGGCTAGATAAAAAAGAGTTGGCAAATAGGCTGCTTCCGGAGCTGGCAAAGTCCTATCAGACCCCCTAGAGATTGCCACTGCATTTGCCGATTACTATCGTTCCATATACCGCGCGGGTTCCCCCTTTGCGGAAGAGGATTTGCAGGCCCTGATCAATAAGGGCCCTGCCCTTATTGGGGAGCGATGATAATGATTTGTTAGAAAGTGACTTAACCGATGACGAGGTTGCCCAGGCGATTAGAAGCCTCCAGCCCGGTAAGGCGTCGGGCCCCAACTGCCTGCCAATCGAGCTTTACAAGCTATGACCGGATCTACTTGCCCCCTACATGCGCAGGATGTTTGAGGAAAGTCACGCAACGGGGCTGCTCCCACTGGACCAACGAATCGCCATACGGGTCACTATACACAAGCCTGGTAAACCCAGAGCTGCATGTTCGTCCTACAGGCCCATCTCGCTCTTAAACGCTGAACCCAAAATACTCGCCGAGCCCCTGGCCAGGCGTTTGGTCCAGGTTATTGACAAATTAGTGCACCCAGACCAATCGGGGTTCCTGCCCCATCGAAATACCGCCTTGAACTTGAGAAGACTTCATGGTGTGCTGGGGCGCAGGGAGACGATCCACGAAGATGGGGTCGTGGTTTCGTTGGATGCAGCGATGGCCTCTGATACAATAGAGTGGCCGTATCTCTTTGCTGTCCTGACTAAATTGGGCCCAATTTCATTGGGTGGGTGCGCCTTTTGTATGCACAGCCCTTGGCGCAGGTGATCGTGAATAACAAGAAGTCAGAGGTCTTTGAACTGAGCAGGGGGACGCGGCAGGGGTGTCCGCTGTCTCCCCTCCTCTTTGTCCTTACATTAGAACCATTGGCGGCCTGGATTCGTAGAGATCCAATAATCTGGGGGTTAAGATGGGCTGACGCTTGGGAGGACTGCATCTCTTTGTATGCGGATGATATTCTTCTATATCTTGCATCCCCCAGGTCATCACTGCACAGAGTTCTGGATATTTTCACGACCTTTGGTAGGTACTCCGGATATACGATTAACTGGAGAAAATCGTTGATGTTTGTTCTAAGTGGCGTGCTGCCTCCTTTGCCCAGAGGCTGTCCCATGAAGGAAGAGAAAAATGGCTTTCAGTACTTGGGAATCTTTATTTCAGTGGATCCCAAGGTTAGATATGACCGGAATCTATTCCCCCCACTGCAGCGATTGAAAAAAGACGTGGCCAATTGGAAGAACCTACTGCTCTCAATATTAGGGAGGGTGGCATTGTTTAAAATGATGTCCCTTCCGAGGTACCTATATGCACTCCAGATTTTCCCGGATCTGGTCCCCTCTAAATACTTCAAGGAGGTGGAAAGTCTGCAGAGGGAATTTCTCTGGGATGGCTGCCCCCGTATTGCCCTTCCTAAGCTAGTACTGAGTTGGTACGATGGGGGGATCGGGCTACCCGATATTAGGAAGTACTAGTGGGCGGCCCACTTGGCTGCCATAAATCAATGCACCTATCGAAGGGGAGACGACCCTGGCTATAGTATGGACCGGTGGTTATTGCCTGGGGGTAACTATAGCATGGCCCTATATTCCAGGCCTAGGAGTGTTCCCCTTACCGGACCAACCAGGCATTCAGTGCAGGTGTGGCATGCGGTGAATAGGGCTCTGGGGTGGACTCATAAGCTTACGATGGCGACCCCTTCGTGGGACTCAGAAAAATTGGGAACCCTGAGGCATTCGACAGAATTCGATAAATGGGACCTAATCGGGATCACTAAAATAGGGGACCTATGGGAGAGGGGAGATGTGCTCTCCTTCGCCACTTTACAGCAAAAATACGAACTAGCTAACTCGGAATACTTTCGGTATTTACAAGAGAGGCATGCATTGACGACTAACTTGAATCGATGAACATCCCTCCCGGATGCTTCACCGTTAGAGGACAGATTGCTAGACGGGTACTTACCAACTAAGGTGGTCTCCCTGACGTACAAGAAACTGGTAAATAACACTCTAGACCCCCTCCAGGTGCTTCGTGACCGCTGGGGGAATGATGGGCTCCAACTCGACGATGAAGAATGGCAGGAGGCAGTGGCCTCCCCAAGGGAAGTAGCAATTTCATCTAGGCTACGTCTGGTCCAACTGAAGATCCTACATAGGATTTACGTTACGGGGACTCAGCTGGTCAGTATGGGCAGAGCGGATGAGGGCATGTGCAGGAGACAATGTGGACAGGAGTGCACATTCATCCATATCCTGTGGGAGTGTGAACGTATACATAGGTATTGGAGGGGGCTGCATGGGGGGCCCCTGTCTGGGGGAGGGTCCTCAGGCTTGCAGTTGGGATGGAGATCAAGAGGTGTCTCTTGAATGTCTGGGAGCCTACAGACTTGGGTAGGAAAGACCGTATTTGGGTAACGTTAGGGCTTATGGTCGCAAAAAGGAACCTGGCACGGATGTGGGGGGCCATGGCTGCGCCCACTGTCGAGGGCTGGAAGGCAGATTTAGACTGGTGTATGTTGCGTGAGAAGTTTGTGTATGTTTCTAGAGGGTGCCCTCAAAAATGGATAGACATATGGAGCAAATGGAATAACTATAGTGGAAATATATGTGAACCCCCTGTTGTTCTCTCTTTGGAGGATCCCGTAACACCTTAGAAATTGTATTCTCGTAATGACAGGAACTGACTGTTGAATGGTGACTACCGTGGTGTTCATTATATACTGTAAATCATTTCTGCAAAACTGTGAATGGAAATGTAGTGTCGTTGTTTAATAAAAAGTTTTATAAAAAAAAAAAACTTTTGTATAAGGGTGTTGTTTGTTTGATAGAAGGCATGTACCAGAATTTATTTGTACTTATATTTTATTTTTAAAATTTATTGTGGTGGGCAGACTGCAGTTTCAGTAGGGGCTTGGTTATATTTTTGCATTTAATTTTTCCTCTTTTGTAAAGGAAAAATGTTGCACAGTTCAGTGCATTTTCTCCATGTTTGTTAAATTTGCAATATTCATTTACTATGTGGCCTAGTCTGCCAATGGGCCATCTTGCCAGTAGGCCCAGTACTAGCCATGGGTGCATGAAACAACTGTTTCTGTGGTATATGTTGTTTTAAAACATTGTTTAGGGCAGGGCTGGCATTGGATTAAATAAAAAATGTAGTGGTTTTTTGTCGTATTTCACTTTTTTTCTGGAAAAAGTGTATAGGTGGGAGTAGTATTTGATGCCTTGGGAGAATGTGTGTTGTTGTAAAATTTTATTGCTCAGTAAATTGTCATTTTTGGCATTGCTGAATTAATGGTAGTGCTTTCTTCAGTAGTGCCATGCCTCCTTTGTCTGCCAGTGTGTGGGTAAGTGTGTTTGCCATAGGCCACAATTTTTCTTTGTTCTCAATGCCATAAGGTCAGGGGCCATTTTGTGTTATCAGTGTCCATAGGCCGGCATGCGTTCTTTGTTTTCCAAGTCTCCTTGCTTGTTGTTTGACCATGTGGGAAGTGACCATTTTGTGTAGCAAGCCAGTGTGCTTTTGCCATAGGCCTGCATGTGTTCTGTGTTGTGGCCATGCCTCCTTGCCTGCTGCTGCTGTTTGACCATGTGGCCATTTTGTGTAGCCAGCCAATGTGCTTTTGACATAGGCATGCATGTGTTCTTTGTTGTGGCCATGCCTCCTTGCTTGCTGTTGTTGTCTGACCATGTGGCCGGCGGCCATATTGTGTAGCCAGCTTTTGTTTTTTTTAGTTTTCAAAGTCGTTTTCTAGGAAGATTAATAGAAGAGGCCTATGCCATTTTGTTTGTGTTCATTTTTTTTTTCTTTTCCCTGATAATAGTTTAATAATCTGCATGAGGATCATTGTAGTGTATGTATATGTTAATTATGAACAGTGTTTTATATTCTATGCATTTTTCACCTGCACCTCCTTGCCTCTCAATGGGTTTCTCATAGACCCCTAGTACAACAGCAATGATTTATTATATTTTAATTGTTTTTTAATTAATTGTTTAAAAAAAAAAAAAATGTTTTAATTTTGAAAAATGTTTCTATTTTTTTAAAAGAAAAATGTTATTTAACTTTAAAAAAACCTTGTTTACTCTTGCCCACTATCCATCCACCCCATGCAACAGCCACAGTCAGCAATAGTAGATTGTCCCTAAGTAGGAGCAGAACAGGAGATTGAGCTTCCTGCTGAGCAAGAACCTCCTTGTTTAGAACTTTTGGCTTCCAGATGTCCAGTAAGAAAAGGGAAGGGTACTCCACCATCTTCTCCAAACCCACCACCCCCTTCTGATGTGGACATGGATTGGACCCCGGCTTTGTCTGAAACACGCCAGAAGAGGCAGGGGAAAAGAAAGTTCCTGAAAGCCTTATAATTATGGAAGGGGATGAGAATGACCAGACAGTCATTGTCATGGAAGCTGGCCCAGAGGAGACCGACATAACCCCTCCTATTCAACCTACTCCAATGGATGTGGCACTGATACCACCACCACCGCCGCCAGTGCCAGCTCCCATATTTGTGAGGCCTCCTCTGAGACCTGCATCCACCAATACCTCAGTAGCAGTACACACTGCAGAGAGACGAACGTCGACAAACCCACCTACTTCCTGTTCTTCGGGCATTGGCAGGGAACCAGTGGCCCACTGAAAAAGTTCACTTCCCCAGTTTTGGGACTTCTCTAGAATTAGGAATAAGGAGGATAACATTACAATATGCTCCATTTGCCATACGAGTATTCGTCGGGGTAAGCCTTGTTCACATTATGGTACTGGAGGCCAAGCGACCCATATAAAAAAACATCACGCAATCCACTGGGAGGCGCACCTTAAAAAAATAGCTGCAGGTGGTGATGGTGAAGGTGATGAGAGCAGGGAACCTGCCCCAATCATGGTGGAAGGTGAAAGTAATGAGGAAGAAGAGGGTGACATCTTTAAGCAAAGCAGCGCTGACTCAGCAGTGCACCAGTATCACTCACATCAGCTGCCTCAAATGGTACAAGAGTCTGATGGAGACACCACAGCACTAGCCCCAAGACACACATTGATTCTACCTGCTAGTTCTTCTCTCTGGAAGTCGCCTGTGTCAGTGGCACCTGAAAAGAAAAAAAATCCAAGCTACTATTACTGGCATGTATAGGCAGGAGGGGTTATAAAAAATGCAACCACTCAAAGGCACGTTTGTACAATGGGAAGCTGGCTAAAATGTTAGCACTGGACCTCTTCCTTTTTTCTTTTGTGTAAGGAGTGGTTTTTCAGAATTTTTGGTGGCCATTTGCCCAAAAATAGAAGGTTCCCAGCTGGACCTATTTTGCCAGAGTTGCTGTTCCAGTGCTCCATCACGATGTGCTGGAATTGGTTGAACAAGCTTTACAGCAGAATGCTGTTCAAATGTAAATGCCTGACAGAGATGCTATTTCCTTTTGAGGTATTCACACAGGAAGTCAGCAAGGAGGACAGTATGATGGGCAAAGCTATCCCGTTAGTACTATAGGCGATCTGAGTTAGAAAAGTACAATGCTTCTGCGTTTGCCTGTCAAAATATTTTTGGGGAAATTAACTGTAACACTAATCTATTTTTTACATCTTCTTTATTTATTTTATCAGCACCCAAGGGAAAGAGGGCATCTTCCAAGGCGGACGAAAGAGGGGCTGCCACCACCAATGCCATGGCAGGTGGATCCACCAGCGCCGCCGCCAATGGTTCTGCTGGCCCCAGTAAGTCCTATTATTATTAATTTCCCTAACTTTCACCTCTCCACACTATTAGAATAATTTTAGTTTTGCCTTGTTTATTTTTTTTATACTGTCTCCTTTTATTTCAAATCCTCTAGCTAATGTTTGTTAAATTCTTGTTATCCCTGCATTATCCTATTTTTCTATATTTCATGTTTCTATAGCTGACTTCCTCCTGTCTGTACTAGTATATAGCTTTCTTCTGCTTTGTTTTGCCTCTTACCTTATATATCTTGTGGTACTGTAAAACTAGGAGAACAGCTTTTTGGTATTCTACTGTGAACATTGCAGGCCCAAGTAAGCTAGTATCTTATTCACAACACATGTTTGTTGAGAAGTGTTTCTTTTTCTTGCTCATGATCAAACAGTTAAAATGAGAGAGTGGCTATGTGGACCTCCCCCCCCCATTGCTGTTCTATAATTCATTTGTATACCAGCAGTTTGCATGACAGTGCAGCATGGCAGGAAAGTATGAGGTCCCATATTGGATTTGCCAACCAAGACCATACGTCCTTCATTGACTATTATTCCACCCCTTCATTGTGCTTCGATGACTCAGTCATCATAGCCCTGCCCCTCCATTATGAAAAGCTTTTGATTTGCTTGAATACCTGGTTTTTCCAACATTGTCAACCAACAGCAACAAATGTGACAACTGTCATCATAATATTTAGCTAAGTGCCTGCATCATGTGGTGTTGCGACATGAAATGTCTGTCTCCAGTTACAACAACAAAAGGCCTCCCCCGACCACAATCACATAATAGAGGAGTTTCACATTTGAGCCAGCACACACACTCAACAGCATTTCCCAAATCAATGCACCTCACTCTAGCCCACAGAGCTGAGTAGACCTCTTAGAGTCGTCATCATCATGTTGGTTTCCTTGAAGTCGATAACTTCCTTCTTTTGGCTGTTGAGGTAGTCCCACACTGAGCCCTTCCATCAGTCCAGCTCCGTCGCGACCCAAATGAGAGAGATCTACCTGTAGTGCACTGTTGTTGATGAACAAGAAGAGAAACATTATTTGAGTGAATATTTTGTGTAGATTTGTATTTGTTAACTAAACTGACTGGTCTGGTCTCTGAAGACTGAGAACCAGAAAAAAAGGAGTGGACCCACCAAGTAAATGTCGCTAAGTGTGAAAGGGCAATCACCTTCAGGAACAATGGTCCCCCATCAGGCCCCAAAAGTTGCAAATTATCAAAATCGAGTTTACAAACTTGTTGAACACTCTCACTCACTGTCTGCCACCACATCAATCATCACTCACAATCACTCAATAACATATCACTGAATGGTGCAATAGTTACCTGTTCTAATGCAAGCACAGTGGTAAACAATTGTATCTCCACTTTGATGCAAGCAGCACACATTGGGAAGTCTTGTAAATCAAATGATCTGGGGCAGTCCTGCTGGGGGATGAGAAAATGAATAGGCATGGGACAGAGGCAGGCATTGTCTTTAATGCCCTTGAAGGGAATGGGGAGGCTTCTTCACTGCACACTGGTGCAACTCAAATCCAGCCATACATATGCCTAAAATGGTGGGGCTGCATAAGTCAGTCAGACAAAAACAACCAAAATATAGAAAGTTCCCCTAGCTATATCCATTGTTTGTTTTTGCAAAGCAGTTCTACAATAAATAATAATTAAATAGTTCTAAGGTGGCAGACTCTCAGTCAAAGAATCCTCATGTCTGGTGGTTTGCCCAGAAGTTGCTCAGCTAACACACTTGAGTCAGACTAATCACCCTCATCCTCCTCCCATGGTATTTCAGGAACGGTGTAATTTTCTGGTATGAAGTGTTGGTTAGTTTTGATCATGGTCAATCTCCTCACGTTTTCAGGTGAGAGACTAGTTCATCTCACTGTGACAACTGCACCAGCTGCACTGAACACACGCTCAGCAGAAACACTGGCAACAGAACAAGCCAGATACTTCATTGCCAGCCTGCTCAGTTCTGGCCATTGCCGCATCTTCCCATACCAATACACCAATGGGTTTTGATTTACATAGACCTCTCTTGGGTCATCCAGATAGTCCTGGAACATCCTCCGAATGGTCATTGGTGCTGCCACTTGCTTGACCTATTTTGCCTTCACCTCTGCACTCGACTTAAGACCTGCCACTTGAAACCAAGCCAATGCAGAGGTTGGGGCCGATTCTTCTATTTCTGTTGTTGCTGCCACTGATGTGTCTCATTTATTGCCTCTGTGCACTATCTTCTGATAAGCCTTACTGATCGCCCACACTTCTACAAAAAGACCATTAGTATTATCTACTTTTACCTCTGTGTACCAATAAGGGATCCACCGAACTCTCTGCACAGTATACTTTGTTTTAGTGCACTATATAAAGAGCCAGCATCCTACAATGAGTGTCTGAGTCAGCCTGTTCGTGGGTGCATGAGTGTCCGAGTGGGTCTGTGAATGGGTGCGTGAGTCTCTGAGTGGGTCTGTCAGTAGGCATGTCCATGGCTGAGTGGGTGCGTGAGTGTCTAAGTGAAACTGAGGGTGAGTGTATAAACAGATTTTTTTTTCACTGATATTCGCAAATTCTTAATGATGTATGTTAGACTTGGCATCTTTGGCGTGGTTTTCCCTGACTTTTTGCCTCTACCTCCTGTATTATTGATGCTGTGCTGGATTTTGTTTTGCTGGCTTAGATGCTTTGGGCACTTTGCCACTGCTGATCAGTGTCAAAGTGCAAGTGCTCCCTGTTTAAATTATTGTTACAATTGGTTCTCCCTGATTGACATATTTGATTTACTGGTAAGTCCCTAGTAAAGTGCACTGAAGTATGCCAGGGCCTGTAATTCAAATGTTACTAGTGGGCCTGCAGTACTGGTTGTGCAACCCACATGAGTAGTCCAGAAAAGGTATCTCAGACCTGCCAATGCAGTGTCTGTGCGCCGTTGTTAACAGCCATGTCGACTTGGCAAGTGCACCCGCTTGCCAGGCCCAAACCTTCCCTTTTCTGACATGTAAGGCACCACCTGTGGTAGGCCCAGGGTACCCCTGTAGGCAGGGTGCAGTGTATGTGAAAGGTAGGGCATGTACTGGTGTGTGTAACATGTCCTGATAGTGAAATACTACCAATTTCGTTTTTCACTATTGAAAGGCTATCTTGCCCAATAGGATAGAATGGGAAATGCTTTGTAACATCTTACAAGTATAACTTCCCATTGGGACAAGATAGAGAAATACAGTTTAGGATCTCTGAACTCAGACTTTAGCAAAACATCTTTTAGTAAAGATGGTTTTTAAATTGTGTGTTTGAAAATGCCACTTTTAGAAAGTAGGCATTTTCTTGTTTAACCATTCTGTGTGCCTCTGCCTGTTTGTGTATTGACTGTCTGTTTTTTGAGAGACAGGGGCTGGGGATGTGTATTCACTGTAGCCAGCCACTGGGGGGGTTGAGGTGTGCCTAGCCCTTTCTAGATGACTCAGAGCTGAGCTGAATGGGGCTTGGATGAATTTAGAGTAGTGGGAGGAGATTCCCTTGCACCTGAATAGAGCCTGTCTCCCTTGCACAATGCTTTCTCCACCCCTGTGGTCATACTGCACCAGTGAGGTCAGAACTGGTTTGGACTGGGCTCAGAGACCCTTGCACAAAGAGAACAAAGACATTTTGGGGTATAAGTATTAGACCTAAACCCCCAGAGATTTAGACTACTTCTGGAATCAAGAGGAACCTTTGCCAAGGAGAAGAGCTGGAGAAACTGGAGGAGGAGTACTGCCCCTTTGCTGTGTGCTGTCTGGGGGTTGGTCTGCAGTAGCTGTTTCTGCCAAGGAAAGGACAAGGACTGTGCTGTGTGCTGTGTCCCCCTGCTTGAGGAAGATCTCCAAGGGCTTGAGTAGAGCTTGCCTCCTGTTCTGAAGTCGCAGGGACACAAATAGTTCACCCCCAGCTCCTCTGAACTTCCTTGCTGGGAGTTCTGACCTGTCAAGAGGTGCCTGTGACTGTGTTGGGCCTCTGGAGGTTGTTCCTGCTGTAGGGAGCTGGACAAGCAGCTCAACTACAGGAAAATCGATGCATCGCTCTTCTTGCGGCTGTTTTTCCGACGCAGCACCGCTGTGCGAGAAGAATCTCCGCGCATCACCGCGCCGCTGCTGAAACCGATGCAACGCCTGTCGCCGCTGCAAGAACCGCCACATCGAGGGATCACGGTTGAAGAAACCGATGTAGCACAGCTCGATGCCGCCGCATCGATCGCCAATGAATCCCAGATTTTCATGCATCGTACCTGAGTGGCAAGTTTTCCTGATGCATCACCCATGGACCAGAACCATCTCGGAATCGACTCATCACTTCCCCCTACAGACCGGATTCGACGCATCACTTCTCCTGCATGCAGCAGAAGAAACTGATGCATCTCTTCGTTTTTCAACGCTTCCGATCTCTGTGGCTGTTTGGCCTTGTAAATTTTGTCGCAACTACAGGTACTTTGAGAGAAATCACACATCCATAGTTTTCTTTGGCCCAAGTTGTTTGAAACCTTTTTAAAGTATGTTGGATTTTTGTCGTTTTGGTCTTGTTGAGTTTAGATAAAGATACTTTATTTTTCTAAACTGGTTTGGTGTCCATTTGTGGTGTTGTCACTGTATTACTGTGTGTTTTCAGTACAAATATTTTACACATTGCCTTTGGGATAAGTTTGGGAAAAAAAACTTTTGTTCAACATATTATACTCATAAGGGGTTCCTTGAACACCCCTATATTCCTCTCATGGGGTCAAGGCACATGCAACTTGACTCCTTTTGCCACTTTATACCATTTCGTTTGAGCCCCGGGGACTCCTCCGATGAGGTAAAATGTCAGACACAACTCTATGATCAAGTTACGGGCAGCCAATCACAGCATTCCTGTAGGAGCGCACAGTCGCGATTAATCGCGAAATCGTTGCGTATTCGCCGCACTCCCAGACAAACAAATTGGGATTTCCTTAAATATCTCAATCACTACTGAATGGATTTACACCGGATAACTGAAATGTGATCTATGAACCAAAATGTACCTTCCTGCCAAATTTGGTGTAATTTCGTCCAGCGGTTCGCGCTGCAGTCATGTCTAAAGCTCCTATGGGAATTAACATGGGAAATGCACTTTTTTTTACCCTGCCCCCTTTTTCTCTGCCCCCGCTTCACGGATCACCCCAAAACTTTCCATGTAATACAAGACTCATGAAGACAGTTTTTTTTTAAATTTCGTGAAGATTCGTCAAATGACGCCAAAGATATAGGCAAGTCAAAAAACACTTTTCCTGTGGAAACATGGTCATAACTATAACTAGCTACTGGCAACTACTAGCAGGAAATATATATAAAACAAAGGTTACAGGGACATTATAGTTAGGAAACAACATTAAAAAAACCTTAGATATTCACTGAAAAAAACAAAAGGTGGCGGTCCCCAGGGCCATGTATGGCTCCAGGAGGGGGGAGCCGCGTGACCCCCCTTCTTCTATTTGCACAGGCCGCCCCAGGGAGGTGGTGGTTGCCAGGGCTGTAGGTTGCCCAGGAGGCCCCACCCCTTCATTTTAGAAAAACTATTTGGCCCACGGAGGTGGTGGTTGGTGGGGGAGGTGTCCGCACGGCCCCCCTAATTTTTAACTTAAAGCCCCAAGGAGGTGGTGTTCCCCGGGGCTTGGAGGTACACACCCCACCCCGCATTTATATAAATAAAAGAGCCCTGGGGAGGTATAGGTCCCCGGGCAATAATAAGCCCTAGGAGGGGGACCCCATGCGACCTGTCCTTTTTTATTTTTTATTCGAAATGCCCCCGGGACCTGGCCCACCCTTGCATGTTTTTTTTTAATTTTCAACAGAGCTGCGGATCTGCTGCGATTTTCAGTGAAAATGTTACATAAATTATTTTTGGCTCTGTTGGGGTCCCAGGAGGACCACAGGACCAGTGCTAGGAGGTCAGGGTATTCCTACTCTGCCCCCTTTTCTTTTTTTAAAATGTTTTTTCAGGGACTTAGCTGAAGCCGAGTCCCAAGATGGCTGCCAACACTTCCTGGTTGAAGTGTTGGCATCTCATTTGAGATGTCATCAGTGATGTCATCAGTGATGTCACTGACCATGTCATGAGTGATGTAATATGGGACGCAATCAGCAGTTCATTGCGGGGGCGCGAGTAATAGTTAGCTCAACTAATTATAACGGCTGAATTTCTCTGGTTTTGTATGAGTGAAATGTCCAACTAACTATAACGTCCCTGAAACCTGAGGTTTTTTCAGTGAATTTCTAAGGTTTTTTAAATGCTAATTTCTAACTATAACGTCCCTGAAACCTATGGTTTTTTCAGTGAATTTCAAAGGTTTTTAAATGCTAATTCCTAACTATAACATCCCTGAAACCTCTGGTTTTTTCAGTGAATTTCTAAGGTTTTTTAAATGCTAATTTCTAAATATGCCTACATAGGTAGGACATGTGCAGAAAGAGGAAGAAAGGCGCAGAAAGAAGCAAGAGAAGTGCATAAAGAGGCAACAGAAGTCCAGAAAGAGGAAGAAAGGTGCAGAAAAAAGCAAGAGAAGTGCAGAAAGAACCAACAGAGGTGGAGAAAGAGGCCTAGTTTGACTGTACCTTACAACAGACTCATACAAAGTAGCCTAATCACTAATACTTCTCCTAAGATGTCTTAAACCTCTTTTTTCTCTTGATAGTTCACTATTAATCGACTGCTCAGAATGTTAGGCCTACCTACCAAACATAAAACAGCAATCCTAAACATATCACTGTTGTAAGTCTGACCAAGTTTGTGAAGGTATGCATGCGTGTCTCTGCTTTTACCGAGTGACATGTTACATAAAAATAAACATAGAAATACTTGAATACCTGTATTTCAAACAGCATACTCTGTAAATATATGTACAAAAAGGTGTATGTATTTCTTTCTGCTAATAATACAGGGCACATGGGTATTCAATAGTATATTTGAGGGGCTCTATAACACCTATATACGTAAGACAAGTCTCTTTGTGCAACTGAATGACAGAGCACAACTGAGAACATTTAACGACCTATAGAAGAAGCTACCCACTTTTTAAGCTACCATCTTCAGATGCATAACACATGTGAGAATACATATACAAGTACACATATACCTCTGTCACAAGAGCACGCAGACCTTTAAACTTGACAGCTTGCACTTCCCATTTGAGTACAGAAAGAGGTGAGAGAAGTACAAAAGAATCAAGAGATGTGCCGAAAGAAACAAAAGAAGTGCAGAAAGAAGAAACAGAGGTGCAGAAAGAGGCAAGGGGCTGGAGAAAGAGGGAAGAGAGCTGCAGAAAGAAACAAAAGAAGTGCAGAAAGAAGGAACAGAGGTGCAGAAAGAGGCAAGAGGGGTGCAGAAAGAGAGAAGAGGGGTCCGGAAAGAGATAAAAGGGGTGCAGAAAGAAACAAAAGAAGTACAGAAAGAAGTAACAGAGGTTCAGAAAGAGGCAAGAGGGGTGCAGAAAGAGGGAAGAGGGGTACAGAAAGAGGCACAAGGGGTGCAGAAAGAAGCAAGAGAGGTGCATAAATAAGCAAGAGAAGTTCAGAAAGAAGCAACAGAGATGAAAAAAGGGGGAAGAGGGGTAGAGAAAGAGGGGAGCAGAAAGAAGCAAGAGAGGTGCAGAAAGAGACAAGAGGAGTGCAGAAAGAGGGAAGAGGGGTGCAGAAAGAGGCACGAGGGGTGCAGAAAGAAGCAAGAGAGGTGCAGAAAGAAGAAAAAGAAGTGCATAAAGAAGCAAAAGAGATTTAAAAGGGGGAAGTGGGGTAGAGAAAGAGGCAAGAGGATACAGAAAGAAGCAAGAGGGTTGCAGAGAGAAACAAAAGAAGTGCAGAACGAAGGAAGAGAGGTGCAGAAAGAGGCAAGAGGGGAGCAGAAAGAGGGAAGAGGGGTGCAGAAAGGGACACAAGGGTTGCAGAAAGAAGGGACAGAGGTGCAGAAAGAAGCAAGAGAAGTGCAGAAAGGAGCAACAGAGGTGCAGAAAGAGGGATGAGGGGTGGAGAAAGAGGCAAGAGAAGTGCAGAAAGTAGCAACAGAGATGCAAAAAGCCGGAACAGGGGTGGAGAAAGTGGCGAGAGGGGTGCAGAAAGAAGCAAGAGAGGTACAGAAAGAAACAAAAGAAGTGCAGAAAGAAGGAACAGAGGTGCAGAAAGAGGCAAAAGGGGTGCAGAAAGAGGGAAAAGGGGTGCAGAAAGAAGCATGAGTGGTGCTGAAAGAAGCAAAGAGGTGCAGAAAGAAGCAAGAGAGCTACAGAAAGAAGCAAGAGAAGTGCAGAAAAAATCAACTGAGGTGCAGGAAGAGGGATGAGGGGTGGAGAAAGAGGCAAGAGAAGTGCAGAAAGAATCAACAGAGATGCAAAAAGGGGGAACAGGGGTGGAGAAAGTAGCAAGAGGGGTGCAGAAAGAAGCAAGAGAGGTGCAGAAAGAAACAAAAGAAGTACAGAAAGAAGGAACAGGTGCAGAAAGAGGCAAGAGGGGTGCAGAAAGAGGGAAGACGGGGCCAGAAAGAAGCATGAGTGGTGCAGAAAGAAGCAAGAGAGGTGTAGAAAGAAGCAAGAGGAGTGCAGAAAGAAGCAATAGAGGTGCAGAAAGAGACAAGAGGGGTGCAAAAAGAGGCAAGAGGGGTGCAGAAAGAGGCACGAGGGGTGCAGAAAGAAGCAAGAGATGTGCAGCAAGAAACAAAATAAGTGCAGAAAGAAGGAACAGAGGTGCAGAAATGGGCAACAGGGGTGCAGAAAGAGGGAAGAGGGGTGGAGAAAGAGGCAAGGGGGTGCAGAAAGGAGCATGAGAGCTGCAGAAAGAAACAAAAGAAGTGCAGAAAGAAGGAACAGAGGTGAAGAAAGAGGCAAGAGGGGTGCACAAAGAGGGAGGAGGGGTGCAGAAAGAGGCACGTGGGGTGCAGAAAGAATCAAGAGATGTGCAGAAAGAAGCGAGAGGTACAGAAAGAAAGAAAAGAAGTGCAGAAAGAAGGAACAGAGGTGCGGAAAGAGGCAAGAGGGGTGCACGAAGAGAGAAGAGGGATGTGAAAGAGGCATGAGGAGTGCAGAAAGAAGCAAGAGGAGTGCAGAAAGAAACAACAGAGGTGGAGAAAGAGGCAAGAGGGGTGGAAAAAGAGGGAGGAGGGGTGCAGAAAGAGTCACGTGGGGTGCAGAAAGAAGCAAGAGATGTGCAGAAAGAAACAAAAGAAGTGCAGAAAGAAAGAACAGAGATGCAGAAAGAGGCAACAGGGGTGCAGAAAGAGGGTGGATGGGTGGAGAAAGAGGCAAGGGGGTGTAGAAAGAAGCAAGAGAGCTGCAGAAAGAAACAAAATAAGTGCAGAAAGAAGGAACAGAGGTGCAGAAAGATGCAAGAGGGGTGCAGAAAGAGAGAAGAGGGGTGCGGAAAGAGGCAAAAGGGGTACAGAAAGAAGTGAGAGGTGCAAAAAGAAAAAAAAGAAGTGCAGAAAGACGAACAGGGGTGCAGAAAGAGGCAAGAGGGGTGCGGGTAGAGGGGTGTGAAAGAGGCACGAGGGGTGCAGAAAGAAGCAAGAGTGGTGCAGAAAGAAGCAACAGAGGTGCAGAAAGAGGGAAGAGGGGTGGAGAAAGAGACAAGAGGGGTGCAGAAAGAAGCAAGAGAGGTGCAGAAAGAAACAAAAGAAGTGCAGAAAGAGGCAGGTGGTGTGCAGAAAGAGGGAAGAGGGGTGTAGAAAGATGCAAGAGAGGTGCACAAAGAGGCAAGAGGGGTGCACAAAGAAGCAAGTGAGGTGCAGAAAGAGGCAAAAGAGGTGCAGAAAGCAGAAGAGATTTGCATAAAGAGGCAAGAGAAGTGCAGAAAAAGAAAGGTGCAGAATGAAGCAGCACAAATGCAGAAAGAGGCAAGAGTGGCGCAGAAAGAAGCAAGAGTGGCTTGCACACCATTAGTACCAATTTAACACCCACATTTAGCAATAAGTAACAGGTGACTATTCTAGGACTACAAAGGAGCTTACACCACGCTGTAACACTTGTCGCTGCATTTTTGGTAACGTTTGAGCCGTATGAGCTAGAAACAAGGCTTTTTTTGTTCAAATCTGCAGATTAGGCAGCAGATGATGGATTATGTGGCTAATGCAGAAAATGTATAATTGTGCGAAAGTCGGTGCAGCCAAACAGTCGCATAATTCCAGTGGCCCTGCTCATACCTCTGACTAGGTCCAGAAGTGCTCCTCAGTGATTCCTTCTTTTTTTGTCTCATTGAGTTCATAATTTAGCTTCTATGGAAACGAGGAAGACTAAACCTGAGGTTACCACTCCACAACACAGACTACCATACCACATAATTACTCTCAATAACACATAATCCCACTCTACATAATTCCTATACACTAAATACCACATAATTTCTAGCCACATATTTTCACTGCACAACATACCACATAATTCCACTACACACAACGTACATCCACTCCACTCCAAAAAACATTAGTAAAAAACTTTTACATTTACAACGCCAATACCTCTAACTCTTGCAAATGTGAGACCTATTACATTACAAATGCTTCTTTAACTGGTAGTTGCGCTTGCAGAGTGGTGGAGAAAGGGGGCTGGGCCTCCAACCAGCGCTCAGGAATTCCGCTGGGTAGGACTTACAGGAGGCACCAGGAGGGCTTCTTTGCCCCCAAAGTCCCTCAGAAGTAAACTAGACTTCATCCCCCAACCAGTACTGTGCCAGGAGGTGCATTTGCAGAGTGGTGGAGAAAGGGGGGGCATGGCCTCTGAAGACCTCTTAGCAATCCCACTGTGTGGGACTTAGTGGAGGTAACAGGAGGGGTAGTTGGCCCCCAAGGACAACCTAGGGGGCCAACTACCCCTCCTATTACCTCCAGTAAGTCCCACACAACAGCATTGCTAAGTTCTCATTGCAGGCCATGCCCACTTTCCCCACCACTCTACAAACGCGCTCCCTGGTGCGCTCTTGGATGGGGATTAAAGTCCACTTCGCTGCTAGTGGTACTTAGGGGCCAACTAGCCTACCTGATACCTCCAGTATGCCCCAGATAGTGGAATTGCTGACAGGTGGACACAGGCCATGCCCCCTTTGTCCACCACTCTGCAAACTCACCTTCTGGCACGCTCTTGGTTGGGGGATGAAGTCTGCTTGCCTCCTGAGGGTCCCTGGGGGCCAACTAGCCCATCAGGTACCTCCAGTAAGCCCCATACAGCTGGATTGCTGAGAGTGGTCTGAGGCCACGCCCCCTTTTTACACCACTCTGCAAACACGCCTCCTGGTGCACTGCTGCTCGGGGGATGAAGTCCACTTCAGTCCTGAGGACACAAGACCCTTAAGATTCTAGGGGACTTAATCCCCCAGCCCAGAACGCACCAGGAGGTGCATTTGCAGAGTGGCGGGGGGAGGGGGCGGGCCTCCGGTGAGATGCCATTTTTTTTCTTTTTTTGGGGGGTTAGAAGGGGAGCTGTGTGGCCCCCCTTCTCTCAATATTTTCTGGGCCCTGGGGACCCCATCCCCCAGGGCCTGCCACTATTCATTTTTTGTTTTTTAGATGGACAGGGGCCCCCCTCCTGAGGCATTGCCTCGTTTAAAAAAAAAAAATATATATATTTTTTCGGGAGGGGGGCCGCATGGACCCCCCTTCCCTGGGCAACTATTAGCCCCGGGGACCCCATCCCCCGGGGCCTGGGCAGCCTTGATTTTTTTTATTTTCGAGGGGGGCCGCGTGGCCCATCTCCTGAGGCCAATTATGGCCCGGGGACCCCATCTCCCAGGGCCTGGCCAGCCTTGATTTTTTTTTATTTTCGAGGGGGGCCGCCTGGCCCCCCTTCTGAGCCCAATTATGGCCCCATGGACCTCATCTCCCGGGTCCTGGCCTTACGTTGGGGTCCACGGAGGAGCCCCAATGCCCCTGTGGTCCCAGCTGGCTCCCCGCCTCCTGCGGGAGCCGGCATTGCTGTTGGACAAGGGGAGCTGCTGATATGCAGCTCCCCTTGTCCAAAAGAAATACTGCTTTGCTTCTTGGAAGCGAGAGCAGGTTTCCTGCTCTCGCTTCCATGAAGCAAAGCAGAGTTTGCAATGCCAGGGCAGGAGCTGTGCTCCCGCCCTGCCATTGCAAACTGCAATGTCCCGGGGGTGGGCACCATGGGACATTGCCAGAGCCGGCCCTGGGGGGTGGCGGTCCCCAGGGCCATAGAGGGCTCCAGGAGGGGGACCGCGCGGCCCCCCTCCCAATGTGAAAATAGCACCGGGGAGGTGGTGGTCCCCGGGGGTCCGCAACGACCCCTGCCCTTAATTAAAATTGCCCCAGGGAGGTGGTGGTCCCCGGGGCAGTGTGGGGATGGGCAGGAGCCCCACCCACACTTAATATTTATAATTTAAGCCCCGGGGAGGTGGAGTCCCCGTGGCTTGGGGGGGCCCGCGAGGCCCCCACCCATTATCCTAAATGCCCCGGGGGGGTGGCGGTCCCTGTGGCAGTGTGGGAGGGAGCAGGAGCCCCCCACGCAATTTTTTAAAAGAAGCCCCGGGGAGGTGGCAGTCCCCAGGGCTGCGGGGGGGCTGTGTGCCCCCCTGCATATTATTTCAATAGACCCGGGGAGGAGGCTATTATATATATATTTATATATATATACATACTTCCGAATAAGGCTCACTTTCGCTGGCAGTGTGGCGCTTACATTTTAGATGGTGCGATATTCCTCGGCTGAGCCACGCCGTGATTAATCCTTCAAGAAATTCTCCCGCTGGAGAACAGATGGAACGCACTCAGTGTAAAGCTTTTCAACAGTTCTTTAATCCAAAGATAAACGGGCAATTTTCTCCATTACAGCATTTTAAACCAACGCATTTCGAGCTCCATGAGCCCTTGGTCACGGTTAGTCTCCAGAGCATTTACCCAGCATACATATTTTTTCAAAAAATGTCACATGATTTCCTGCCTCTAAAACCTAGGCATTCTGGTATACGTAGTTTCATTGGTAAACGATGAAGATTTTACATAGATATTTAACAAAACAAGTTTCCACACTCATTGTTGTGATTATTTTCACCATTTCATGAGCACAAAAAATAATAATTACTCTTCAATCACTTCTAAATAAATATAACAATTCATATGCCCATGACGCAAGCGCACTACTTTTTCTGTACATTTTGAATGTTGATAACTTTATGCGTTACCATCCGGCTCATATACTTTCCCTCCAGTGGGATTTTGCAACTTATAGCATCATTCTTTATAATGTATTTTATCTTAAAACTGGCCATTTGGTAACATTTATGCCAATTTGTAATTAACCCCTCTGGTGGGGAGTGTTATCGCTTGGTAACATTTTATAACTTCTGTTCATCGTTGCCGATCATCCAGTTATGCCACTATACACACAAGATAAAAATGAAAATAAAAAACATAATTGAAAAAAGGTTAAAATTAAGTTTTTGAGAAGCCAAAAATTGGTGGGTTACAGTGTTCATAGGTGTACAAACAGTTCCTCGTCCTGGTTCAAACCATATGGGGTGTAGATTCTGAGCGCTAATATTTGTCTGGATTCTAGTTGGCGCAATCTCTTTTCTCTGTTACCTCCTCGTACATGTGTATCAACTGTTTCTATGCCATAAAATTTTAGTTGTTTCCAATCACTGTTGTGTTTCAACTCCATATGCTTTGCCACAGCATTGCTCTGATCTTTTGCTATTGTTGCCCTTACATGTTCGAGAATCCTTGGAATTCAAAGAGCAATGGGACAAACGACTGCAGGAATGGTCTAACATAAACCTCTTGGATGACGATGAGGTCAAGTACCTAAAAACAGAATACCCAAGAACGGCAACAATTTATTTTCTGCCAAAAATACATAAGAATGCCACAAAACCACCAGGGCATCCAATAATTGCCGCCAATGGCTCTTTATTTGAACCTACTGCCAACTATGTGGATTTTTTCCTGTTGCCATTTGTACAAAACCTATCGTCCCACATAAAGGACACGGGGGATCTCTTAAGGCACTTACAGAATACACCATGGCAGGATTCCTATAAATTAATAATGATGGATGTAATCTCACTTTACACCAATATCGAGAACCAGATTGGAATAACAGCATGTGAGTACTTCCTCAAAAAGCGTAATATTCAATATGCTCAACATAATCAGATGTTATTACAAATGATTCAATCTTGTTTAACAAAAAAATGTATTTCTCTATGGAGAGGAGATATACATTCAAATGAAAGGGACTGCCATGGGCTTTTCCTTTAGCCCAAGTTAGGCGTGCCTGGCAATGGGTTGGTGGGAGCACCACCTTGCCTGGCACCCTGACAATGATGAACATGTAATCAAAATTGTAAGCTGGTTCAGATTTATCGATGATTTGCTTATTATTTGGAACGGCACGGAGGCTGAGTTTGAGAGATACTTCGTGATTCTGAATAATACTGAAGCACATTTCAAGTTTACCTATGAAATTAGCCAGGACAGAGTTATCTTCCTTGATACTGAAATCTATGTGAAAGAAAAAAAGATTGAGACCACTATGCATCGGAAAAAGACAGCCACCAATGCAATTTTACATGCCCAAAGTTTCCATCAAATGACACTGATTGAAAATATCCCTTATGGGGAATTTTTGAGGATTAAAAGAATCTGCTCTGAAAAGGAAGAGTGGTTAAAACATTGTGATCGGACGATTAACAGATTCAAACAGAGAGGATATACAAAAAAGACAATAAATAAATGCAGAGAAAGAACAGAAACTAAAGAAAGAGATGAAATTATCAAAGCCAAGGTACCTACTGAAAACCCGGATGTGATCCACTTAATAACAACATACTCACAAGAGTCGAAACAAATCAAAGCCATTCTGAAAAAGAATTGGAAAATTCTACGTTTGGATCCCATATTGGCAGATCTAATCGGGAATCATCCCAACATAACTTTTAGGAGGGCAAGGAATTTAAAAGTTACATTGGTTCAAAGCCACCATTGGCAAAACAAAAGCAATAAAACAACACAGTGGTTACAAACAACAGGCTTTGTTAAATGCTACAACTGTAAGGTCTGCCAAATTGCCCGGAATACCAAGGAAATCACATGGGCAAACAAACAAAATGGAAAATTCAAAAATTGATAACCTGCAAAACACAATTTGTAGTATATGTAATAGAGTGCTCATGCACCTTAAAGTATGTGGGAAGCACAATTTGCTAATTAAAGAAAAGGATTCTCGAACATGTAAGGGCAACAATAGCAAAAGATCGGAGCAATGCTGTGGCAAAGCATATGGAGTTGAAACACAACAGTGATTGGAAACAACTAAAATTTTATGGCATAGAAACAGTGGAATCACATGTACGAGGAGGTAACAGAGAAAAGAGATTGCGCCAACGAGAATCCAGACAAATATTAGCGCTCAGACCCTACACCCCATATGGTTTGAACCAGGACGAGGAACTGTTTGTACACCTATGAACACTGTAACCCACCAATTTTTGGCTTCTCAAAAACTTAATTTTAACCTTTTTTCAATTGTTTTTTATTTTCATTTTTATCTTGTGTGTATAGTGGCATAACTGGATGATTAGCAACGATGAACAGAAGTTATGAAATGTTACCAAGCGATAACACTCCCCAATAGAGGGGTTAATTACAAATTGGCATAAATGTTACCAAATGGCCAGTTTTTAGATAAAATACATTATAAAGAATGATGCTATAAGTTGCAAAATCCCACTGGAGGGAAAGTATATGAGCCGGATGGTAACGCATAAAGTTATCAACATTTAGAATGTACAGAAAAAGTAGTGCGCTTGCGTCATGGGCATATGAATTGTTATATTTATTTAGAAGTGATTGAAGAGTAATTATTATTTTTTGTGCTCATGAAATGGTGAAAATAATCACAACAATGAGTGTGGAAACTTGTTTTGTTAAATATCTATCTAAAATCTTCATTGTTTACCAATGAAACTACATATACCAGAATGCCTAGGTTTTAGAGACAGGAAATCATGTGACATTTTTTGAAAAAATAAGTATGCTGGGTAAATGCTCTGGAGACTAACCGTGACCAAGGGCTCATGGAGCTCGAAACGCGTTGGTTTAAAATGCTGTAATGGAGAAAATTGCCCGTTTATCTTTGGATTAAAGAACTGTTGAAAAGCTTTCCACTGAGTGCGTTCCATCTGTTCTCCAGCGGGAGAATTTCTGGAAGGATATATATATATATACATATATATATATATATATTATATATGATTTGGGTCAGGCCTATTCATCCAAAGTGCTGGTCACCTGTCATTCATATTTCGACTCTCAGCCCCCCCCCCACTTCCCTATGGCATGCAGCCTAGTACAATGGATCAGCCCACAAGAGAAGTGCTCTTAAGTCCCAGGGCGTCGGGCCAATACTTTACTTCGTCAGTGCTATTTTCTTTACATTCTTTATTTTTTTATTTTTAATCATCTTAATGTGTTTAAACTGTCTTCAAGTTACAGGAATTCAAATCCAATAGTGTGGTTTCTTTATGCCAATAACAATCATATTTTTATTGTGAAGTGCATGCATTAAAACTAAATAGGATTTCTCCATCTTTTTTAAGTACACGTACCGGCTACGAAGCATCCATACTGTTCTTGGTTAATTTATTATAAAAAGTAATTTTTTATTCCAAGCACATGACTGCCTTGTAGACAGCGTGTTTTCTTCTATTCTTCTTTATTTTTTTGGTGTACGCATGTAATAAGAAAAACCACAGCAGCTTGCCAAGGGCAGGCCGATTGGCTTTGCCAATGCTTTTTCTTTTTGCTTGATGTGAACAATGGCAGCCGTTGGTTATTGTGCTCATGTTAACGATGAGGTAGACAAATACTTCACAGCCCCACATCAGTTGGAAACGCCAATGTAATCCACTTTTCCATTGCTCCAGATGAGAAACACTACATTCTGATGATTACATTCTACAATCAAAACACCAACTTGCACGGGGCAGAATCAACTGTTGGTCTTCCCAGTCCCAGAAGAAAGGGCGCCCAACAGGAGAATGTGCTACAACGTTGTGTACATGTTGGTTGGTCCTGGACAAATGAGAATGAAATATTCGTTCTAAAATCTGATTTGAAATGTTATGTTCTTCTCATTTTCTGTTTTAGCCCTTCATTGATTGGTCTCATAATTGTATTCATGGAATGGCTGAAGAATGCATTTATTTTTTTATTTTTTTTAAACAAAAAACAATAAGGAGTTACGTTTCCTTCCATTAGCCATATTCTTAATCATATACTGCTGGTGTACACGGTGAAGGCAAATGTAAACAAACTGCAGTATTTGTCAATCGTTTCCCTGAGAAAGAAGATCATATGCTATTTCTTAACCTAAAATACCAGCAGAACAGCAAAGCTTTCACTAAATCTTTCTCGTGTTTCTAATTAAATGTTGCCCTCACCAATGTCCTGTCTGTGGCAGCTCGTCTGCGCTGAGTTTAAAATACTGTGGAGTTTCCATTTAACACTTCTGAAGGAAGCCTTCCCGAAAGCATAACTGTTTCCAATGTAAAACACTTTCCCTTTGCTGTGGTTAAACAATTTTCCTCCCAGCTGAAAGAATGGCTCCTCTTCTCTCAAATGTTCTGCGGTGACAGCATATGTACTTATTCAGGGTAATTAAACCCCAGCTCAGTTTCCTTTTCTCTAAGGAATCGAACCCAAACTAGTTGAGCTTCTTGTTTTTATCATAACGAATGTCCTCCGTCCCTTTAATTAATTTTGTGACCTATCTTTGAACCTTTTTATCATTTACTAATATCCTTTTACATCTGTGCTGCACAAACCTGTAACTCAATATTTTAAATGCAGCCTGAATAGGGTCTTGGGCTGCTTTAAAATGACTTATCAAGCTCTATTTACAGTAAGGTTTGCATTGAGGAAAGTAAACACCCTGCTTCGAAAACCACAACATGATAGTGCGTTCTAATGTTCTGCTTGTTGTGTAGTAGTAATCCCAAGGGCTTTTATCTGCGTGCACTGTTAAGTATGACCCAATTTAGATTGTATTGGCCTGCGTATCCTTGTGACCTAAAAGCATCACCATGCACTTATGCAAAGAAAGGCCTTATCTTCCTCTGGTCTGACTGTGTTCCAGGGCTCGGCGTATCTTTTAGTGCTGTAACTGTGCTATGCCCTGTATTTACTTCTGTACCGATTTTTATTTCATGAGCAAATGTGGAAATATTGTTCCTTGCATTTAACTGAACATCATTCACGAATGGCTTAAATAGCATACTCAATATAAAATACAGGTCCCGATTCACAAAGTTTGGTGCATAAATAGGTGTGGCTTACTCTTGTAGTACTCCTGACTAAATGTTAGAAATGGGGGTCTCTAGTTGGCAGAGGTAGGTACCTTTGTCCAAATAGGGACCCTTGCTTCTAGTCAGGGTAAGGGGAATACACTTCTAAAAAAAACCCTGCTCATCGCCTTGGTAGCTTGGCACGAGCAGAAAGGCTTATCTCAGAGGCAGTGTGTAAAGCATTTGTGAACACATACAGTAAGACAGTGAAAACACTACAAATGGACACCACACCAGTTTAGAAAAATAGCCAATCTTTATCTAAACCAAAACAAGGCCAAACGACAAAAATCCAACATACACTACTCTTGAAAAATAGTAATTGTGCAAAATAACCTTTAAATTGCAGGAAAATCAATAAAACACAGTTCTTCCGACTCTGAGGCTCCTCCTGGGGCTACCGCGATACTGAATACGACAGAGTCTAACAATTCCAGCCGACCGCGTCAATACGGGCCAGCTAAAGCGTTGCAAGACTCGGACACAGTACCTTTCTTGTTGCGACCAACACGTCGGTGCGAGTCGGTCGGGGCAAACTTCGCGGTCGCATTGTGAAGCGGAGCGGTGCGGCGGGCGGTGTCCTCATGATGCGGTGCAAGCTGCGGCTCGTTGACGGAGTCGGTGAGGCCGGGGCTTGCGTTGAAGGGTGAGACGGTGCTCGCTGCGGTGCTGGCAAGTCACGGTGCAGAGAGGGAGCCGGTCGATGTTCCGGCCGAGCAGCGACGGAGTCGGTGACGTCCTTGCAGCGTGTAACGAAGCGTTGCGGAGTGCGGTGCCCACAGGACGCGGTGCAAGCAGCGGCTGGTTAACGGAGTCGGTGAGACCAGGTTGCGTTGCGAAGCGAGGCGTTGCTCTCGGAGGTGCTCTCAGGACACGGAATCCTGCGACGGACTCGATAACAGAGTCGGTTACCCTTTTCTTATGCTGCGACGATCAGAGACGGTGCACACAGACACGGTGAGGTCTTTGCTATTCCTGAAACCTCAAGAACAAGGGGGAAACTCAGTTCAAGCCCTTGCAGATCTTCTTCTTCAAGCAGGGGACAAAGCAAGCAGCAAAGTCCTTTTCTCCTTTCCTTGGCAGCAAGCAGCCACTGCAGGCCAACCCCAGACAGCAAACAGCACAGGGGCAGTATTCCTCCTCAGCTTCTCCGGCTCTTCTCCTTGGCAAAGGTTCCTCTTGATTTCCCAGAAGTGATCTAAAAGTCTGGGGTCTGGGCCCCAATATTTATATCACAAAATTATTTGTTCTCTGAAGGCAGAGAGTGTCTGTACCCAGCCAAAACCAGTTCTGTCCTCACTGGTGCAACTTCCTGGCAGGAGGTGGAGACAGCATTGTTGAAGGCAGACCAGGCCCATTCAGGTGAAAAGGAAATCTCCTCCCCCTACTCTAAATGCAGCCCAGATCTATTCAGCCCAGCCCTGACTCATCAGACTTCTGGAGCCACTGCCCTTCTCCAGCCCCTGTCATCCAAAAGCCAGACATGCAATACACAAACCTAGCAGAGGCACACTGGATGGTTAGGCAAGAAAATACCTACTTTCTAAAAGTGGTATTTTCAAACACAGAATGTAAAAATCACCCTCACTAAAAGATGTATTTTAACATTCTGAGTTCAGGCATACTAAACTTAATTTTCCTATCTTGTTCCCAGGGTCAGTTATGTTTATAAGATGTTATAAACAAACCCCCCATTTTTGCCTATGGGAACAGACAGCCTTGCAATAGTGAAAAACAAAATTGGCAGTATTTCACTATCAGGACATGCCACACACATCAGGGCATATCCTACCTTTCACATACAATGCACCCCGCCCACAGGGGTACCTTGGGCCTACCTTAGGGGTGACTAACATGAAGAAAAGGGAAGGTTTAGGGACTGGCAAGTGTGTGCACTTGCCAAGTCGATATGGCAGTCCCAGACTACAACACAGGCTCTGCAATGGCAGGCCTGAGTCACATTGTACCGGCTGCTTCTGTAGGTGGCACAATCAGTGCTGCAGGCCCACCAGCAGTATTTGATTTACAGGCCCTGGGCACACGTGGTGCACTGTACTAGGGTCTGACAAGTAAATCAAATGAGCCAATCATGGAATCACTAATCCATAACAATAATTTACAAAGGGATCACTTGCACTTTGGCACTGAACAGCAGTGGCAAAGTGCCCAAGCATCTAGACCAGCAAAAATGGAGTCCAACACACAGCAAAACACAGGAGGTAAAGGCAAAAAATAGAAGGGAGACCCAGGCTAATGGTGCCAGGTCTAACACGTGTCCCCTCCAGCTGAAATGTGGGGAGAACTACCCACCCTCTTGGGAGTTCTCTTCACTAAGGCGGAAAAATCTGGACAGACCATCAGCATTGGCGTGTTCTGTACCAGGGCGGTGTTCCACCGTAAAGTCCATCCCCTGTAGGGAAATGGACCACCTCAACAGCTTTGGATTCTCACCCCTCATTTGCATCAACCATCTGAGGGGCCCGTGGTCCATCGGAACCCGGAAGTGAGTCCCAAACAAGTATGGTCTCAGCTTCTTCAACACCCAGACTACAGCAAATGCCTCACGCTCAATTGCACTCCGCCTCTGTTCCCGTGGAAGTAACCTCCTACTAATGAAGGCTACAGATTGGTCTAGGCCCTCCTCATTTAGCTGTGAGAGCACAGCCCCCACACCATGCTCTAAAGCATCTGTCTGCACAATGAACTCTTGGGAAAAGTTGGGTGCCTTAAGCACAGGTGCTGTGCACATGGCAGATTTCAGGGCAACAAAAGCCTTCTTGGGCTGCTTCCTGGAAGTCAGCTCTGTCAAGGGGGCAACAATGGTGCCATACCCCTTGATAAATCTCCTGTAATACCCGGTGAGTCCTAAAAAGGCTCTCACCTCTGTCTGAGTCTTGGGGGGTTCCCAAGGCAGAATGGTATCAATCTTGGGCTGTAGGGGCGCCACCTGGCCGCTCCCCACCTGGTGTCCCAAGTACACCACTGAACCCTGCCAGATCTGGCACTTGCTTGCCTTGATCGTGAGGCCTGCCCTCCGCAGCGCCTTCAACACTTCCCAGAGTTGGTGCAGATGTTCCTCCCAAGTGGCACTGAACACTGAAATGTCGTCCAAGTAGGCGGCACTGAAATCCTCCAGCCCAACCAACACCTGGTTGACCAACCTCTGAAAGGTGGCAGGAGCATTCTTCATGCCAAAGGGCATCACCCGGAATTGGTAGTGCCCATCTGGTGTGGAGAATGCTGACCTCTCTCTTGCCCCATCAGTCAAGGCGATCTGCCAGTACCCAGATGTTAAGTCAAACGTACTGAGGTACCGGGCAGCCCCCAACCGATCGATAATCTCATCAGCTCTGGGGATGGGGTGCGCGTCAGTCCTGGTGACTGAATTGAGACCTCGGTAGTCCACACAGAACTGGAGTTCTGGCGTGGCACCGGGTGCGGCAGCCTTCGGGACGAAGACCACTGGGCTGGCCCAAGGGCTGTCTGAGGGCTCAATCACCCCTAGTGCTAACATCTTGGAGACCTCCTCCTTGATGCAAGCTCTGACCCTGTCAGTCACTCTGTAAATCTTATGTTTTACTGGAGGACTGTACCCGGTGTCCACATCATGGACGCACCACTGAGTGACACCGGGTGTCAGGGAGAACAGGTCAGAAAACTGTCCCAACAGTTGGTGACAGTCACTCTGCTGCTCAGGGGTCAGGGCTACAGAGGCTCACACCGTCCACTGACCCATCTTGCTCCTTTGCAGACAGGAGGTCAGGAAGAGGCTCAGTCTCCTCTTCCATCCCAGTATCTGTTGCTAGGAGCATGCCCACTTCGGACCTCTCCAAGTGGGGCTTCAGGCAGTTCACATGCAGAACCCGCAAAGGGTTCCTAGGAGACTGCAAGTCCACCAAGTAGGTGACGTTGCTCTTGCGCTCCACCACCTCAAATGGTCCGGTCCACTTATCCTGGAGCTCACAAGGCTCCACTGGGGCCATGACCCAAACCTTTTGTCCAGGCTGAAACTCGATCAGCGTGGCATTCTGATCATACTAGCATTTCAGTTCCTCCTGGCTGGCTTCCAGGTTCGCCTGAGCGAGTTGCCTGAAGCGCTTAGTCTGGTTTCTGAAGGCCAGCATGTAGCTATATACATCCTGGGGAGGTTTACTGGGAGCTTTCTCCCAGCCTTCTTTCACCAGACTCAGAGATCGTCTTACAGGATGGCCGTACAGCAGCTCAAAGGGACTGAACCCTATGGAGTTCTGGGGCACCTCTCTGTAAGCAAACAGCAGGCATGGTAAGAGGACTTCCAACTTACGCCTCATGGGTTCACCAAGACCCATAATCATGCCTTTCAGGGTCCGGTTGAATCTCTCAACCAGTCCATTACCTTGGGGGTGGTAAGGAGTGGTGAACTTATAAGTTACACCGCACTCCTGCCACAGGGACTTCATATACTTCGATATGAAGTTTGTACCCCGGTCGGACACCACCTTTCTGAGGAAACCCACACGGGAGAAAATCCCCATCAATGCACGACCTACCACGGGGGCCGTCACCATCCGGAGAGGGATGGCTTCTGGGTACCGGGTGGCATGGTCCACCAAGACCAGGATGAACCTGTTGCCCATGGCTGTCTTTGGATCCAGAGGCCCCACAATGTCAATGCCCACGCTTTCAAAGGGGGTGCTGACCACAGGGAAAGGTTGGAGAGGAGTCTTGTGCTTCCTCCCACTCTTACCACTTGCCTGGCAAGTCTGACAGGTCCTGCAATGAGTATCTGAACTCGTGCGCATTTGGGGCCAGTAAAAGTGGGTGACAAGCCTTTCAAAGGTCTTGTCTTGCCCCAAATGTCCTGCTAAAGGCACATCATGAGCCAGACCCAGTAGGAAGGCTCTGAAGCGCTGGGGTACCACCAGCACACGGGCTGACCCAGGCTCAGCAACCTTAGGCTCACTATACAGGAGACCATTCTCCCAGTAAATCCAATGTGATCCAGACTGATCACCTGCTGCCTGGTTTGCAGCCTGTTGCCGCAAACCCACATGAGAAGGGCACTACTTCTGCTCCTCGCAGAACTCTTCCCTGGAGGGGCCTCCTTCCTGCTGCCAATGGGTCAGCTCAGGCAGGTCCCCCAGTTCAGCCACTTGTTCCCCTGTAGGCTCCGGGGCATCCCCCTCAAGGTTTGCCTCCTCCTGGACCGTGGGAACTTCAGGGGCCGGTTTCCCGCGCCCCCTGCCTCTTCTCTTTAAGGCAGGCAACTGGGCCACTCGTTCAGGCTCCAGGTCCTCTTGAATACCTTTACCAGCTGCCATGGACCGAGTGGTCACACACGCCCACTCAGGCAGACCCAACATCTCCAAATGAGACCTTCTCTCCACCTTAGCCCAAGGGGAGCTCTCCAAATCATTGCCTAGCAGATAGTCAACAGGCATGGCTGGGCTCACAGCTACTTGAAAGATACCTGAGACCCCCCCACTCAAAGGGAACCTGTGCCACCTTGCAGTGGCACTCTGAATTGTCAGCGGCAACTACTGGGTAGAATGCGTTGGGGACTCCCTGCTCTTCAGACACCAGCCGACAGCTGACAGTTGTCACACTGGCTCCGGTGTCCCTCAGAGACTCCACACTATGGCCATTGATGGTCACCCACTGCCTGTACTTTTTAGTGTTATCAGGCAGATGAGCCCAAGGGACCATCTCACTGTCTCCTAAAGAGACCAGGGACATCTCTGCAGGACCCCACCCACCTTGGGTACCCAACTCCTCCCCCAAGGCTACACTAGCCAGTTCCCGGGGCGGTGCACTAGTGGGTGCAGTGGTAACCGGTTTGGGACACTTAGGATCCCCCCGGAAGTGGCCCACCTGACCACAACTAAAACAGGTCTTGGGACCCTTCTGCACAGGCTTACCTGGCGGGACCCATAGTTTCTTTTCAGTGGGAGGCTGGGAACCCTTACCTTGGTTCCCTTGGGGATTACTTTGGGGCCCTTTTTGGAACTACTTTTGTTTACCTTTGTCCCCCCCCACTCTTCTGCTGGGGACCCTGCCCACCCTTGGCGGAGTCTCCCACAAGACCTTTGTGGACCCTGGTACTGACCCAGTGGTCCGCCTCCACAGCAAGCTTCCTAGGGTCAGTCAGCTTACTATCAATCAGGTGCTGCCGTAGCTCTGGAAAACAACTACTGGACAAGTGTTCCCATGCAACCAAATCATAGAGCCCCTGCAAGTCAGTTACCTTGCTACCTTTTACCCATCCATCCAGTGCTCTTCAAAAGTAAGATGCATACTCCACCCAAGTACTTGACTCCAGCTTCTTGCAGCTCCTAAATTTCTGCCTATAAAGCTCTGGGGTCAACCCATACCTGGCTATCAAGGCTTCCTTCATGGGGGCATAGGACTTCTGATCCTCAGTGGGCAAAGCTAGTAAGGTTTCCCTTCCTTCACCTATGAAGCGGCCCCACAACCCGCTCCCCAATCTCTCTCAGGGACCCCGTGGGACTTCATGGCTATCTCATAGGCCTTAAACCACTGCCCAATGTCCTCATGCTTCATGAAATCTTTGATCACATCTTTGGGAATGTATACTTTTCCTTCCCCAGGCACTGATGGTGTGCTGCCACCAGAGGGAGTGATCTCTAGGCTCTTCGCTTTCAGCTCTAGCTCCCTCAACACTCTCTCATGCTCTAAAAGCATCTTCTTTTCCTCCATGGCCAATTTCTTGCTCTCCAACTCCAACCTCTTATTCTCTAAGTCACCCTGGCTCCCCAACTTGAGTTTAGCGAGCTCTATTTCATGCACTCTGCTTTTCTCCATGTCCTCCAACTCTTCTGGAGACAACCCCTTGAAGATACACTGCTGCCTTCCCTGGGAGGCACTCCCCCTCCAGTTAGGCCCACTAGCCCATTCTGCTGCCCTTCTAAATTCTCCCCCTCCACTATAGGCTCCTCGGTCTGCCCACTGGCATTCCTTGCTTCCAACCAGGCCCTCAGCGCCTTTTGGAACTCCTCCTTTCTGGTGACGCCTTGCAGAGCGGAACACTGACCGTGAGGGGAACGGCCACTGCAAACCCTTTTTTGCCGTGAGGGGAACGGCTCTCTTTTCCTGGTTCTCCGCTTCTGCCACACAGCCGTGAGGGGAACGGCTCGAAGGAACCACAACTCCCGGCAGGCCAAAGCTGGACGCCTGCTCCTGCTACTACGCAAGCGCCAGGAGGCGCTTTTAGCCCTGCTGAGTCCCCGCTGCGCGGGACGCCTTGCAGAGCGGAACACTGACCGTGAGGGGAACGGCCACTGCAAACCCTTTTTGCCGTGAGGGGAACGGCTCTCTTTTCCTGGTTCTCCGCTTCTGCCACACAGCCGTGAGGGGAACGGCTCGAAGGAACCACAACTCCCGGCAGGCCAAAGCTGGACGCCTGCTCCTGCTACTACGCAAGCGCCAGGAGGCGCTTTTAGCCCTGCTGAGTCCCCGCTGCGCGGGACGCCTTGCAGAGCGGAACACTGACCGTGAGGGGAACGGCCACTGCAAACCCTTTTTGCCGTGAGGGGAACGGCTCTCTTTTCCTGGTTCTCCGCTTCTGCCACACAGCCGTGAGGGGAACGGCTCGAAGGAACCACAACTCCCGGCAGGCCAAAGCTGGACGCCTGCTCCTGCTACTACGCAAGCGCCAGGAGGCGCTTTTAGCCCTGCTGAGTCCCCCGCTGCGCGGGACGCCTTGCAGAGCGGAACACTGACCGTGAGGGGAACGGCCACTGCAAACCCTTTTTTGCCGTGAGGGGAACGGCTCTCTTTTCCTGGTTCTCCGCTTCTGCCACACAGCCGTGAGGGGAACGGCTCGAAGGAACCACAACTCCCGGCAGGCCAAAGCTGGACGCCTGCTCCTGCTACTACGCAAGCGCCAGGAGGCGCTTTTAGCCCTGCTGAGTCCCCCGCTGCGCGGGACGCGCGCGGGCCGCGCCCGGGCGAAGCCCGGGCCAAGGGCGGGCCCGTCCTTGCCCGTCATAGTCTGGAAGAGGCTGGGCTGGGCCACCTCTCTTTCCCCTAGAGTAGCTCGTGAAAGTTCCCCTTAAAGCGTAAAGGACGTTGATTGGGTTTACCCCTCACCAGGTACAGACGAAGTTGTATGTTTAATTTTTTCTTAACTGGAACTATTGCATTTTAACTTTCTCCCCAAGTGGTGTTGCTTTTTTGGACTATCAGGACTTAATAGTGTTGGACAGTTTTACTTTGTCTGGACATATTTTATCTTGTATATTGTTGGCTTCTTTTTCTTTTTTTTTTTCTTTTGTTGTATAAACCTATGATAGTTGTTAGGTTTTATTTCTCGCAGGTACCATAATAGTGCTGCATGTTGCTTGTTTACTTTGCTTATTTTGCACAAATCGTTGGTTGCTCGAACTGCTGCTAGCTCTGTTTTTCCATAAGGACTGTATGTCTATTATACATATTGTATACACTGCTTATTTTGCACATTGAAATCTTACTGGTACAAGTCCTAATCTCTGCTAAATTCTACTTTTCCCCCGGAACTGTATTATTATGCCTATTGTAAATTAGCTTATTTTATATTAGGTGTTCGAATTTGCTCTTAATAGTGTTTTAACCGGGTTTTTTACTTCTTGGCATTTTATGAACCTGTAGTCTTGCCAAGTTTTATTAAGCGCCAATCTTTTTGCTGCTTTGCCCTTTCTCTTGCCATACATCTTGTATTAGTCTTATTATTTGAAAAATGAGCAAACGGAAAATGACCCCCGGTAAGAGTGTGATTGGGACTCTGGACGCATTTTTCTCAAGAGCTGAATCAGTTCTTATACATGAAATTCAGCTTACGGAAAGGAGATTATCATTAGAGCCTCTGTCTTTAGAAGATAGAACTCCTATTAAATTGGTAGCTTCCGTAGTAGAAGGGATCAGGAATGCCGATCCTTCTCGGCATAGTCTTCCCTTCTCTCCGGAACTAACTCCAGTCTCGACGCAAATTTTACCTAGCCCCGGCATAGAGTTGATAACTACTTCCAGCCCAGTAAAAGCCAAGACAAGAGGCCAAAAGGCCAAATTAGGACAGCTTAATAGTAGTGACCCACAGGCAAGGAAAAGAAAAGGGAAGAATGGTGGGTCTTCGAAAAGTAGTAGATTAGCCCACAAGATAGATAGCGGTATTGAGGCGTCTTCTTCTCCCCTAGTAACAAACAGTTCGAATGACTTACCTTTACTCATCCCTAATACATGTACGTTGCCTGGGTCTTGTTCTATTAAAGATCATGAGGACCATTTTTGGGGGAAAATGGAAATGTTGTTGTCTTCTTCTCTTGATCCAATAAGGCAGAAAATTGGGGCTATCGAGGAAGCTTTATCCAAACTCGAGGGACAGACCGGTTGCAATTGTTTAACCTCGAAAGTTGTAAATACTAACAGGACATGTGTTACACAGACTGCTAGGGATGCAGTAGTGGGAAATGCACTGCAGGGGGATGTTGAGGCGGTCATAGACCCAAAGGAATCAAATAACGATAAAGTTACCACTAGTAGTCGTGGTGGAGTGATTTCTCGTTATCCATCCAGGGTAGTGACGCCTGGATTGAAGGACATGACAGGGTTAGCACTCAGGGATTCTCAACCAACTTGTCTTCCTGTAATTAACCTCCCACCTGAATCTACCCCCTATGTTGTTGTTTTAGGGGATGTTCCACCTCTTGAAATAGGGGCTACAGAGGATTTTAATCAACTAAAAAACAAATTAACACATTGGTTTACACAAAATACAGCTACTGGTGTGAGTATTGCTAATAACATCATCATGGCACGTAGGGTGAGTTGGGTGGGGCCATCTGCTAAAGTGGGTATTAAAGATTGTATTATTGTGAATTTCAATAACCCTAATCTAGTGGCTAGAATCCTCCATAAGGGCGCTAACCGCAATCCCCCCTCAGGTGCTATCAGAACTTTCCCCTTGGGTTTTTTTTATAAGCCCAGGGTTTCCACATGTCCTATTGACTATAATGTAAGGACAAATACTGGACTAGGAAGGTCGTATAGTTCCGTACCAGCCGCACAGACAGTAGTTAGAATGCATCAACCACTCTTCCCGCAGGTCCAGCCGGCCACCACTCCTTTTTTGGAAGTACAAAACAGATTTTCTGCATTAAGTGGACTAGAAGACTGCGACTGACTATTGCCAATAGTAACACAGGAGCCAGGGGGTGGTCACAGTGCAGTGCCCTTAGTTGATGCCGTGGGGAGGCCAAGCGTAGTGACCTCTCGCAATTTTATTTCTTGGAATATTGCTGGGCTGGCAACTAAATTTCGAGATCCCTCTTTAGTCAATTTCTTAAAAGAGTTTAAGATAATCAGTCTTCAAGAAACCTGGCTGGTTGAAAGTAATCTGTTTTTAGAAGGATATAAGGCTTATTTTGTCCCCGCTACCCCGTCTTCCAGTGGGAGAGCTAAAGGGGGCTTAGTCACATATGTGTCTGTGGCCTTAGACAGCCAGATCCAGGTTGTTCCTATTCGGTGTGGAGGGATATTGGTGCTATTTTTTAACACTAGAGGCATCAGATGGGGACTGGTTAATTTTTATAACGCAGTATCCAGTCCCGTACGTGATTGTAATATAGCTGCCTTATGCTCCTTTTTTAGACGTCCTAACAGATTCCCAGTTTCTGATTTTTTGGTCTCTGGGGATTTTAATGCTCACCCATGTGGTAACCCTGCGGTGTCCTGTTTATCTGAACTGGGATGCCCGCGAAGGAGTGGTTTCCATTTTGATCACCACACACAAGGGGAATTGATTAACAACATGATCCAGGAGTTCAACATGGTGTGTTTGATGGCTCTCGTGGCCCCAAACATCAAATTTTTAACTCCAACCTACAAAGGGGTTAGGACAGGATCTTTTATTGACTACATATTAATTTCCTCCCCTTGCAGTTGTGGATCACAGGTTTCTCTATTGATGAGAGTATTTTTAGTGATCATAACCCGCTTTGTGCCCATATAGCCGGACCACTCATTAGTCACATCGAAGGAGTAGCCACAAGGGGCGTTATGACTCTGACTGACAATAAACGCAGATTGAAATGGACACAGATTGACCCCAAGCTGTTTTATGACAAGGTTAATAGGTTATGTGCCCCTGAACTTTTAACATGTCAAAATCCCTGTTCGTCCCCAGATTATTTGTTGGCAGCTTTTGTGACCTTAGCAGGGAAGATGGGAGACCTCTTAAGTGCTCCGGCCGTAAGGGCTAGAAATCTTGGGCCTAAATGTTTTGACTCTGATTGTACTCGAGCAGCTGGTAAGTTGAAGGCAGCTCTTGCATCTATACCTAGAATACAATCAGTGGTCTGTAACTATCGCAGAGAATATAAGGCCGCTTTAGCGGGGCGCAAGACAAAACTAAAAGATGAAGCCTGGCGGGACCTTATCGAGGCAAGTGTATTGAAAAATAGTTCCAAATTTTGGCAAGTGGTGAATCGCCCAGCCATTGGTATGGATAGGGACCCCGTTTTAGGAGCCTTTATTACAGAAGAGGACTGGGTGTCCCATTTTAAAACTATTTTTGACTGTCCCCCCGATTGTTGTGGCCCAGAGATAATAGATTTAAATGCTCCAGCTTTATCTTTTAGTATTGATGAGGTTATTGCAGGGATTGAAGGACTCTCTGCTAAAAAGGCCCCTGGACCAGATGGGATTCCCCCAGATTTATTTAAATCTGACCCTTCTTTTTGGGCCCCCATCTTGGTTAATGTTTTTAACGCTGCAGCAAAAATTGGATGCCCCTCTTCCTGGGCTATTTCTACTATAGTTCCCGTTTTTAAAAAGGGGACCGGGGTAGCCCCCATTGTAATAGACCCATCTCCCTTTTAGATTCAACAGTTAAGGTGGTGGGTCGGATATTATTACAGCGGCTGCAAACCTGGGCAGAGGAAACCGAAATATTGTCAGATGTCCAATATGGTTTTCGCCCCGGTCGTTCCACAATTGCCCAGTGTTTAAATATTCTTATGATTTTCAGTAAATATACTATTGCACGCTCGGGGTCCATATTTTGTGCCTTTATGGATCTGTCATCAGCTTTTGATCGTGTTAACAGAACTAAACTGTGGCAGATCCTGAGGCTAACAGGTGTGGATCCTAGCCTAGTGAACTTCCTGGTGGATCTTCATAATTCTACCCAGGCAAATGTTAGGTTCGCTCAGGATTTGCGTGTCACTGTGAATTTTGATATTAAAAGGGGCGTCCGTCAAGGTTGCATTTTAGCCCCTTTTTTGTTTAATTATTATCTTAACGACTTGGAACAGGAATTATTGGAAACTGGGGTTGATTACCCGTATGTTGGACGTCGCAGCATCCCGATATTGCTTTATGCAGATGATGCCGTCCTTCTATCCAGAACAGAGGTTGGTTTACAATCTCTTTTAAAGGCTTTTGCGGGGTACATGGGTAAACGGGACCTGTCAATTAACAATTCCAAGTCCTATGTGCTGAGAATAGGTAAGCAACCTGTGAAGCCCTTTAAATTTGCAATTGACTCAATTGTGGTCCCTCTTACGAATGTTTTCTCATATTTGGGGGTTCTTATTGACAACAAATTAAAATGGGGACCCCAAATTGAGAAGAAGAAGGGGAAGTGGTTCGGGCCAATGCGGCCATTTTTAAATTTTCATCAAGAATAGGGAAAAAACCAACTGGGGCCATGTTACAAGTTTATAAGGCTAAAAGTCTTTCCATTGCCACTTATGGAAGTGAGATATGGGGATATACAGTTGCAGATCCTCTGCAAGTGGTGGAAAATAATTTTTTAAAACGCCTTCTGTGTGTCCCTCAGGGGACCTCTAATTTAGCAGTGCATGAAGAACTGGGGGTCCCCTATATTAGTGACATCCTTGCATTACGTCCATTGATTTTTTGGTTGAAATGTTGGTTAAATCCAGATCTGTCTTTTAACCATTTATTATTAAGAGAGTGTATGCTGTTAGAACAAGCCTCATGTATCCCTTGGCTAAATTATATTCAAAAGAGTTTTAAAGGGATAGGGCGTGGCGATCTGTATAGCAAGCCAGAATGCATAGTTAAGCAGGATGTCGTATCAAGCAGAATAGCTTTTATGAGTTTGTGGAGGATGGAAAGAGAAGCGAAGGAGTTGCTGAAACCCAGTGTACGCAATTTTATATTAACGAAAACCACCTTGTCAACTGAACCCTACCTTATGGGGTGTTTGTCTTCTCACGAGAAATATCTTTTAACAAGGTTTAGGATGAATCTATACCATCTCCTGTTGGTTAGACCAAAAGACCATAAGAGGGCAAGTGTGTCACTATCCTGCGGCTGCGACGGTGAGTCTCCGCAGGACTTGTTGCACTTTATGTTTGTTTGTAGATTCTATGAAGTTCCTCGTAGGATTTTTTTGGTCCCTTATTTAAAACGATTGAATTTTAGACAGGTTCGCCCCGCACTTTTGCACCTACAGATGTTGTCAACGGAGTCACTGTTTTTTACACTTGGCTATTTAAAAGCTTGTGTTAAATCGCGATCCTTTATGGATGTTTAACTTGTTATTTTATCAATGCATTTTTATTGTTCGAATGTATACTCCTATGTTTGCACTCATATAACGTGCATAATTTATACAAATGCTCCTGGGGGTTGCAGTTTTTAACATTCTTGTGGACTGTACATATGTATTTATCGCACATTGCACTTTACATTTTGAATTGCACTTGGGGAGTATGATTTTAATCTGACTTTTTTACCAGTTTAAGGAGATTTGACTTATATATTTTAATGTCTTTGTGTAACTTTTATGGTTTTGTTGTTAAAACCGAATAAAGTTTATTGATTGATTGGTGAGGCCACTCACGGAGATTTTAATTTTTTTGCAGATGGCTTTAAGTTGTAGCACAGTGCAAGTATCAACCCTCTCCTCTTTAACTTCAATATCCACAGATGCAATGGATGCTGGTTTACTCATGGTAAAAATTGGCAGTTCTGAAGATGCAAAAAATTCCAAGGAAAAAACTCTACAAAAATATACGTGGTTGCGTAATGGTCTGCACTCACGAGTAGTGTACACCAATCACTGTATGTAAACCACAAATGCAAGTCCAGGATCCTCTCCGCTGACCACCAATGTTATAAATGGGGGTCTCTAGTTGGCAGAGGTAGGTACCTTTGTCCAAATAGGGACCCTTGCTTCTAGTCAGGGTAAGGGGGATACACTTCTAAAATAACCCCTGCTCACCCCCTTGGTAGCTTGGCAGGAGCAGAAAGGCTTATCTCAGAGGCAGTGTGTAAAGCATTTGTGAACACATACAGTAACACAGTGAAAACACTACAAATGGACACCACACCAGTTTAGAAAAATAGCCAATCTTTATCTAAACCAAAACAAGACCAAACGACAAAAATCCAACATACACTACTCTTAAAAAATAGTAATTGTGCAAAATAACCTTTAAATTGCAGGAAAATCAATAAAACACAGTTCTTCGGACTCGGTAGCTCCTCCTGGGGCTACCGCAATACTGAATACGACAGAGTCTAACAATTCCAGCCGACCGTGTCGATAGGGGCAAGCTAAAGCGTCGCAAGACTCAGACACAGTGCCTTTCTTGTTGTGACCAACACGTCGGTGCGAGTCGGTCGGGGCAAACGTCGCTGTCGCGTTGTGAAGCGGAGCGGTGCGGCAGGCGGTGTCCTCATGATGCGGTGCAAGCAGCGGCTCGTTAGCGGCTCGTTGACGGAGTCGGTGAGGCCGGGGCTTGCATTGAAGGGTGAGACGGTGCTCGCTGCGGTGCTGGCAAGTCACGGTGCGGCGACGGAGCCGGTCAATGTAACAGCCTGGCAGCGACGGAGTCAGTGACGTCCTTGCAGAGTGTAACGAAGCCTTGCGGAGTGCGGTGCCCGCAGGACGCAGTGCAAGCAGCGGCTTGTTGACGGAGTCGGTGAGACCAGGGTTGCATTGCGAAGCAAGGCGATGCTCTCTCCGATGCTCTCAGGACACAGAATCCTGTGACGGACTCGATGACAGAGTCAGTTACCCATTTCTTCTGCGGCGACGATCAGAGACGGTGCACACAGACACGGTGAGGTCTTTGCTCTTCCTGAGACCTCTAGAACAGGGGCAAGCTCAGTTCACGCCCTTGGAGATCTTCTTCTTCAAGCAGGGGACAAAGCAAGCAGCAAAGTCCTTTTCTCCTTTCCTTGGCAGCAAGCAGCCACTGCAGGCCAACCCCAGACAGCAAACAGCACAGGGGCAGTATTCCTCCTCAGCTTCTCCGGCTATTCTCCTTGGCAAAGGTTCCTCTTGATTTCCCAGAAGTGATCTATAAGTCTGGGGTCTGGGCCCCAATATTTATACCACAAAATTATTTGTTCTCTGAAGGCAGAGAGTGTCTGTACCCAGCCAAAACCAGTTCTGTCCTCACTGGTGCAACTTCCTGGCAGGAGGTGGAGACAGCATTGTTGAAGGCAGACCAGGCCCATTCAGGTGAAAAGGAAATCTCCTCCCCCTACTCTAAATGCAGCCCAGGTCTATTCAGCCCAGCCCTGACTCATCAGACTTCTGGAGTCACTGCCCTTCTCCAGCCCCTGTCATCCAAAAGCCAGACGTGCAATACACAAACCTAGCAGAGGCACACTGGATGGTTAGGCAAGAAAATACCTACTTTCTAAAAGTGGTATTTTCAAACACAGAATGTAAAAATCACCCTCACTAAAAGATGTATTTCAACATTCTGAGTTCAGGCATACTAAATTTTATGTTCCCAGGGTCAGTTGTGTTTATAATATGTTATAAACAAACCCCCCCATTCTTGCCTATGGGAACAGACAGCCTTGCAATAGTGAAAAACGAAATTGGCAGTATTTCACTATCAGGACATGCCACACACATCAGGGCATGTCCTACCTTTCACATACAATGCACCCCGCCCACACGGGTACCTTGGGCCTACCTTAGGGGTGACTAACATGTAGAAAAGAGAAGGTTTAGGGACTGGCAAGTGTGTGCAGTTGCCAAGTCGACATGGCAGTCCCAGACTGCACACAGGCTCTGCAATGGCAGACCTGAGTCACATTGTACCGGCTGCTTCTGTAGGTGGCACAATCAGTGCTGCAGGCCCACCAGCAGTATTTGATTTACAGGCCCTGGGCACACGTGGTGCACTGTACTAGGGTCTGACAAGTAAATCAAATGAGCCAATCATGGAATCACTAATCCATAACAATGATTTACAAAGGGATCACTTGCACTTTGGCACTGAACAGCAGTGGCAAAGTGCCGAAGCATCTAGACCAGCAAAAATGGAGTGCAACACACAGCAAAACACAGGAGGTAAAGGCAAAAAATGGAAGGGAGACCCACGCCAATGGTGCCAGGTCTAACACTGACTCACACATGAATTTGAGGAGTAAGCCAGGAGTACTACTGACCATGGCAGTCCCACACAAGACAATAATCTGAGTGCAGTGTATTTATGAAGTGTTGAAACAATACATCTCTTTTGGTTTCAGGTATCAACTCTGGACGGTATGGAAACCTACCATAATCTTACATTTTCAACATCTATAGTCCCAAAAGTATCTTTCGCTAACTTCCAGGCCGTTCTGGCCCTTACTGGCTGGCCAGGAAAATTAATTGAACATGACTTTTGTGAGTTTTTTAAGCAACTTTATCCAAGACATACTAAGTTCCTCCAGTCAGCCTTATGCAAAAACATATCCTTGCCCATACCTGACTCATGCCTGTAATCCCCTGGGTCTCCTGAGCACAGGAGTAGTAGAACTGTATGGGTTTTCCATGGGTTTGTCATGTGCACAGGCGACAAAATGGGTGCAGTGCATTCACCAACTTTTGAAAACAAATGAAAGTGAAATGCCAGTTTAGCATACTTGTCTTTTGGTCTGCACTTACTGTGATTTGGTTCCAACCTCCCCCTCTCTGATTGACTGGTCTGGAAAACACATTGAGCTTGACATTTGTCAGATTAGTGTGATTCTTTTCAAAACATGCTGAGTCCCTCCAGGCTGCGTCTTGTTCCTTGCTGGAGCACAAACACACAACTCCTCTCACAATGCTTCTCATGGAGGGAGAGTCATTGTGAGAGGAAATAATTCCAGCAAGGAGCTAGACATGCTTTGGGTTTTTCTTAGCAAACACAAGGAGATGATGGACGGAGCGCTGAAAATTTTCAGACACTCACCCCCAGTCACTATTAGATCTGGGTTGAATCCATCACCATTCTTTTGCTCATTTCGCCACCCCAGTTCAGACCCAGCCAATGCAAATCAGTCTTGACCCTGTTCCTCATGGGAACAGTCCAGCCTGAACTGCCAAGCCAGGTCTTCCCTGGACAGGAAACAAGCATCCTGGGACCTGTTTCTAATAGTGACTGGGGGTAAGTGTCTGAAAAGTTTCAACGCTCCATCCATCATCTCCTTGTGTTTGCTTTGTTTGTCCTAGTTGGCAGGTTATGCCCAGACATGGGTCCCTTGCTCACTTTGCAACTGGATTCAAGCTAGCCAGGCTGATGAGGGGTGTTACCCCAAAACCGGTCCCAGGATGCTTGTTTCCAATCCAGGGAATACCTGGCTTAGCAGTTTGGGCTGGACTTTTCCCATGAGGAACAGGGTCAAGACTGATTTGCATATGGCTGGGTCTGAACGGGGGTGGCGAAATGAGCTAAAGCGCGATGATGGATTCAATCCAGATCTAATAGTGACTAGGGGTGAGTGTCTGAAAAGTTTTAGCACTCCGTCCATCATCTCCTTGAGTTTGCTTTGTTTGCCCTAAGTTGGCGGGGTATGCCCAGACGTGGGCCCCTTGCTCACTTTGCCAATGGATTCAAGCTAGCCTGGCTGATGGGGGGTTCTACCCCAAAACCGGTCCCAGGATGCTTGTTTCCGGTCCAGGGAAGACCTGGATTGCCAGTTTGGGCTGGACTGTTCCCATGAGGAACAGGGTCAAGACTGATTTGCCTATGGCTGGGTCTGAACTGGGGGGGAGGTGAAGTCAGCTAAAGAACAATAATGGATTCAACCCAGATTTAATAGTGACTCGGGTGAGTGTCTCAAAAGTTTCAGTGCTCCGTCCATCATCTCCTTGTGTTTGCTTGGGTTTTTCTTAGCCTAAGATGTTGTTTAGATTTTATAAATACAAAAAACACTCATCTTTCCGGGCCCCAGAGTGCAGCAACATAATACTTGGGTTTATTCTTAGGCTAAGAGAACATCCCAAAAGTTCCTGGCTCCTTGATGGCATCCATAACTTTGTGTCTGTGCCTCAGAAGAGTGTTCTAACAGTGTCTAGCTCTGTACTGCTGCATACAATTGTGTCTCTGTGTCCCAGAACAGAGCCAGACATGGTTTGGATTACTCCGTAATTCCGTAATTGTGCCTGGCTCCTTGTTGGGCCACAGACACACAGCTGCTTCATCTTACAGTGCTGCTCTTGGTCAGAACATTGTGACATGTATGAGTTGTGTGAAAATGAATCAGGAGGATGTGTTCAGAATGCAGAAGGAAGTGAATGGAAACAATATTGGTCTATCCCCTTCCAATGCCTACCTCCTTCATTTCATCTGCTGGTGGAGTGGTAGGGGTGGTGGAAGGGAGGGTGTGAGACCCTGTGCTATTCCTGCCACTCTCTCTCCCAACTCCTTCCTTCCCACTGCCATAGCAAAAGTAAATGAGGTAGGTAGGCATGGTTAGGGAGATGCTTCTGTAGCCCCGCCTACTGGCTCAGACCTTGGAAAGACCATGGAGGGCCTTTGGAATCCCTCCCAAGTCATACAGATATGTATGTGACATCACTAATGATGTTAAATGCATATCGATGATGCAGCCAGGAAATATTAGGCTGCCTCATTTTGGAATTTTCCAGAGCTCAGAAAGATTCAGGCACCAGCAAACTTCCTCCCAGGACCACCACTAGTTACAGGGAAATATCTCCATTAGGAACTGTAGGAAAGTGCCTCTTTTGACATGGTTAGCCCCCATGTTTTGCCTGATGCATGATGCTATTTTGAATGTCAGTGCACTGGGTCCCTACTAACCAGGCCCCCAGGGCCAGAACTCTTTCCTAAAGCACCACTTCAGCAACCCCTGTAAGTACCAAGTAAATGGTACACCTGGTCCTGGGCACTGTGTGTGACAGGAACCACACGGTGGTATACTAATAAGAATCATTGAATGTTTATGGTTTCATTGTATAATTTATATGTTTTTCAACTGACTATTGCCATTGATGCATCTTTGAGCAACATTAATTGGAATTTACTTTTGAGTTTATTGTCTTATTCAAATTGCTTCATGCTCAATTTAATTTATTGATTGTTATAATATATATATACCATTGTGTTTTGATGCTCTGGTTCCTGTTTCCATACTCATGCAATTCTTTTTATTGTGCGATTGCGTTAGTGAGACAGCAGTGCGAATGTTATGTAGGTATGAATGATTGTGTAGATTGTGTAAGGATGCAATTTGTATGATTATTTTTTAATTGTCTTTGCCGTTATCCATTGTGTTGGGGGAACTTTATTTCCTATTTGTCCTGCACGGACTCTACGAATATTACATATTCATGTTATGATGTTATGTATGTTGTTTTGCTCTTTTTGTATATATACTAAAAATTATTATATGAAAAACAATTTATGTTTTTGAAATTGCCATATTTTGAATAAATTGAATTTATATCTTCCTTTAATTTCCGTTTCTCAGTCTATTTGCTATACATTTTTCTTTGTTTGACACATCTCTGCTGTTGCTCCCCGTTTTCTAGGGATTGACCTATAGTTTATCAGAGACGCATTGCGCTCAGATCTACACTTAGGCAGGTGACACCCTCTCTCCCCTCTCTGGGGAGGGCTTCTGTACTTACTCCTGGTACCTAGGGCCTGGGCACTGAAGAGGGTCCTCTAGGGCTGCAGCACGAATTGTGCCACCCTCTGCACCCCTCACCAAGACCATGCAAACGTCCATTGGAGGCTGTGTGTCTTGGTGCAGAGAAACCTAAGGTGTCGAATGGTACACAGCTGGTGTTCTATGCCCACATACACTGCATGATGTATAAGTAAGTCACCCCTACTGCAGGCCGTATAGCCCTAAGGCAGGGTGCGCTATATCTAATGCATGAACATATCTGCATGAGCAGATACGACCCTACAATATCTAAGTCCATTCTTCGATACTGTAAGTGCAGAGGGAAGCCATAAAGAGTACATGGGCTAGATACTTGTCATTACCAGTTTTCTAGCTGCATGATGGCTTCACGGTACCCCAATATGTTTGGTACCAAACATCTCATCTTAATAAATCCTCACTGATGCCAGTGTTGGATTTATTAATAAATGCACACAGGAGACCCTTTTAGAGGCTCCCCTGAAAACCTACCATGCACTGGTATGGTCTCTGACTGGTCTTAGCCTAGCCAGCCTGCCACCACCAGGCATGTTTCTGGCATCATGGGGTGAAAGCCAGTGCTCTCAGAGGCCAGGAACAAAGCCTGCTCCACCCTCCACCAGGCCGGGAGGGCCTGCTAAGGCGGAAGCTTCAAAGGAGATGCCGCCTTTGAAATGCAACCCAGGCATCTCCAGATAGTGGAGGATGACAACTAGGCCTCGGCAGAGCTCGCAGAGTTTCACTCTGTGGAATTCTAAAGAGTTGCCAAAAAACTCCGCCAAATTCCACGGAGTTCCGTGAGCGGGCGGATTATTTCTTGGCTACCCCTAATGAAGTCACCTTGGCTGCTGAGGATCGTTGGGGGGCCAAGAACCCCTATTCTTGCCACAAGTAAGTCCCCCATAGTGGGACTGCTGAGATGTCGCTGTAGTCCCCACCCCCCTTTCTCAACCACTCTGCAAAGGGGCCTCCTGGTGCACTACTGGTTGGGAGATGAAGTCCCCTTAGCTGCTGAGGGTTGTTGGGGGCCAATAACCCCTATTGTTGCCTCAAGTAAGTCTCCCACAGCAGGATTGCTGAGACATCTGAGGAGCGCCCACCCCCTTTCTCAACCACTAGGCAAAGGGGCCACCTGGTGCACTACTGGTTGGAGGACGAAGTCCCCTGGCTGCTGAGGGTGGTTGGGGGCCAAGAACCCCTATTGTTGCCACAAGTTAGTCCCCCACAGCGGGAATGCTGAGACGTCATTGGAGGCCACGCCCCCTTTCTCAACAACTCTGCAACCGGACCTCCTGGCACACTACTGGTTGTGGGATGAAGTCCCCTTGGCTGCTGAGGGTCGTTGGGTGCCAAGAACTCCTATTGTTGCCACAAGTAAGTCCCCCACAGTGGGATTGATGAGATGTCATTGGAGGCCCCCCCTTTCTCAACTACTCTGCAAAGGGGCCTCCTAGCACACTACTGGTTAGGGGATGAAGACCCCTTGGCTGCCGAGGGTCATTGGAGGCAAAGAACCCCTATTGTTGCCACAAGTAATTCCCATACAGCGGGATTGTTGAGACGTCATCAGTAGCCCCGCCCCTTTCTCAATTACTCTAGAAACTGACAAAGAGCTGCTGACCCGAGAACCGAAGAGCTGCTGCAGAAAATTGGTGCCAAAACCTGCCGGCTGCTTTCAGGACTCAACAATCGTGTGCTGTCTCATCTTGCAACTGTGAGGCCTCCAAGATCCCTGGAGCACCTACAGCCTTGGGCCAATTGCCGAGAACCTCCCTTGTAGTAGAACAGCCACTCCCCTCCAGCCTGCAGGCACCAAAGCACGAAGTCCAGTTTATTGACATGCTGCTCCCCGGTGACCCTGACCTAGCACCCAAGCCAGAAGAGGTGCATCAGATCCGGAGGTCAGATCTGTCCCGCCCCACCAAGTGAGAGGACACCAGGACCTACCCGAGCCGTGCCGTGCCAATACCCAGTGTACTTGACCCCCTACGCCAAAGATCAAGAAGAAAGAGTTGAATCTGGACTCCAACTACCCAGGACACAGACTCCCGTCGGGGGAATTCGAGACCCCTGAGACCCGCTCCGTGAGAGGCCCAACTATCCTGGAATCATCCCAGCAACCTGACTGCCCCTGACCATGAGGACCATCTCAATGCATGATGCTTGGCTGCCCTATCTACCCTGCACCCTGCCCGTATGGACTGGGTAACAACGAACCAGCTGTGTTCCTATGTCCTGAGGCTCTTGAGACCTGTTCCCTTAAGTAGGACCCCCCGGGCTTACCTTTAAGTCCCTCTGTGCAGCGTGTTTTTAGGTGGCCCTCTTCCTCATAGCTCCGGCTGCCAACAACCTCAGCGCCCTGCTCCCGGCCGAATCCGGGACGCTCCCGATCTTCCACTGCTGGAACATTGGAAATGGCCCTGCTACTTACTTAAATCCAGAAGGTGAACCTTGAGAACCCACCGTGTGATTTTATGTGCTTTTTCCTATTTTCTCCCATTGACTTCTATTGTGCGTAATTGTGCACAACAGTGATTTATTTTGCGAAGTTTGAAAAATCATAACTTAAAAACTACTCGCCTTAGAACAAAGTTCTTGGTCTGAAAAATTATATAAAAATTGATGTTATTTTCACAAACTGGTCTCGAGTTTATTCTTGAGTGTGTGTCTCATTTATTGCCTCTGTGAGTACAGCAAATACTTAGCACTATCCTCTGATAAGCCCAACTGCTCACCCACATTACAATAAAAAGAGCATTAGTATTATCTACTTTTGCTTCACATGACTCTTTGCACAGTGTACTTGATTTTAGTACACTATATAGAGAGCCAGCTTCCTACAGGAGCAAATTTCATTTTTACAAAGCGGCACCAGCCCAGGGAAGCAAAATAAAAATTATGTATATATACATCATTAGGGTATCCTGGTGTCATCTTTTTATTATATATATGTATCCCTACAGGCTGGCAGAGGAGGGTAGGTCACGGGCTAATACACTGCATGGTCCACTTCTTTCCCTCAGCTTGTTGTGGTCCTCTGCCATACCTAAGGGGCACAATTACGTTTACTATAGGGTCGGATCTCCATCTCCTGCACCACAGAAGGTGCAGTAGAACTGAGCATTGTGTCATTGGATACTCTTTCCCCACTACCCTGGATTCTATTCCATTGAAGGGCAGGCATACTTACCTGGTCTTGATGAAATGCCACTGGCCCTCCATGCATTGAGGTAGTGCAAGGAAACCCTGTTGTAGGTAGCTGTTTGTGCTTTAGAAGCTCTTTTAAAAGTAATAATAATAACTGAGGTATGAAACATGTTGACCTTTTAAACTCCAGCACCAGTAGGGCCCTGGGTAGGTCGGCAGCCACACCATGCTATGAAGCGCATTGACGATACGCTCATTAGCGTACGCCTTGTCCGGTCCGATGTGGCTGCATCCTCCCTAATTTCTGGGTCTAACCCCAGGAGATATTCTGAAAGTCTATGTAAAGTATACAGGGCATGGGGCATAGACTCTTTACTTATCCATCCCTGTGAGAATAGAATTAGGTCTTCTTGGTCCTGATGAAATGCCATGATCCGCTAGGGACTGTAACAGGCATGAAACATGTTGACCTTTTTGATTCACACTTACTGCAGCTAAATAGTAGGCCTGGGCGGTAAATTCTGTTCCGCTCGCGGAATTTGTGGAATTTGGGTAATTTCGCGTTCTGCGGAGAACGCGGAATTGCCAAAAATTCCACGATCTGCGACTTCGCGGAATTTTTTGCTTGTTCGCGCTTTCAAAATGCGTGTTCGCAAGATATTTCTCCCCGAGCACGCAAACAGCATTCGCGAACAGGAAAAAAGGATCGCGAACGGGCGGAACAAGCAATTCCGCGTGTTCGCGGAACTTTTGCGAGCTCGCGGAGTTTTTTACCGTTTTGCGGAGCTTTGCGTAGCGCGACTACGCAAATTCCGCCCACCCCTACTAAATAGACCATTATATCTATTCTATGCTCAAACCACTTTTTTTTATCCTTGACAAAGGGACCCTACTATTAAAACTTAGTTCTTGTTTGGATCCCCTTAGTTATTTTTAACATACATCACCCTCACCCATTCTAATCAAATGTTGTCACTCACTCATGCAATTCACATTGGCAAAAAAGAAAAGATCTCCGGAAAAGGGCCCCCTCGAGGGGCCGGTTGGGCATTGCAGCACCGGCCTATAGAGGAGCTGCCCAATGATGAAGCATGACACCCCTCGGGGTGTGTGAGGGCCCTTGCTCATAAAAGGAGCACCCCCCTCTGCCGACCACTCTTTTGATGTAGATACCCATATAGGAACAGCACACTCCTTGTTCTCATTGCTGTAGGGGCCCATGTGCTTGACCTTTAAAAGCCCCAGCCCCAGCCCCTCCACCCTTATTTTGACCTTTTAAACACATCTGTCAAAGCTTTCTTGGCACATTACCACCTAAGATAGCTCCCCTGTTTTAATCTCATCAAGGGGACCACTTTACTATTAAACTCCTATTTGGTAACCCAAAGACTTTTTAATCACCTGTGCACCACCCTACACTTACACTCCCTATCACCTGCATTCATCCAACGGCTAAGATCATAGATCTCCGCTAAAGAACCCCCACTGAGGGGCCCGTCAGGCATTGAAGCTCCGGCCAACGGGGAGCAGACCTAGTGTCATGATGAAGCATGACACCCATCTGGGTGTATGAGGGCACTTAGATCTGATCAACCATATCCCCCTGGTGTCCTTCTGGTCCAGCTGCCAAATTTCCCTGACAGCCACCTTTCTGTGACTTCCCCATTCCATCGAAGAACTGCACCCTTCTTTGTGTTAATCTGTTTAGTGAGGAGCCAGGGTCCTGGACCCCTTCCAATTGGTCACCAGTAGGTAGTTATAGTTAGGACCATGTTTCCATAGGAAAAGTGTTTTTGTTTTGCCAATAACTTTAGTGCCGCTTGACGAATCTTCACGACATTTTCTACATTTTTTTCCTTTTTAGTTCAGGTGATTGTGAGAAGTTGGCCTGGCATATGCTGTCCACTAATTATAGTGGGCACCTTGCACCAGTCCAAACAACCCCTTATTGGAGATAGGTTAAAGACAACCTTATTGAAAGCTATCCTAGTGGTAGCTATGGAGAGCAGCCTTCAGGCTAAGTCTTGAAGGAATGTAAAGCAGCTTGTTTTACCAGTCTATAATCTCTTGAGTGACCAAATGAAAGAGCACCACACCAGGTATATATTCAAAATATATGTATTTATTGCTAAACACACCCCTCTAGTCTCTTTATGAGGCTAGAGTTCGAAGTACATAAGTTATAAGTTATTTAAACACAGTAATAGCACAAATACACGTTTGGGCCCTAGGGGCGTACCAAACCATATACCAATAAAGTGGTATAAGAACCACGACTGAGCTAGACACTAGGCCTAGAGCCTCTAGAAGTGCTTGGACCACAAGGAACCACCCAAGGTAGTGACACAGGGGACCCACGGGGGACGCGTGCAGTGTAAATACACAGCCGCGAGACGCCGTTAACTTCTATGGAGAAAGTCGCGGTTTGGAAATTAAAGAAAAGGGACACTTAAAGGAGGACTTGGAGCAAACCCTTTGAGAACTAGGTCGTTCTAGAGTCTCTACCCACGGGAGCACCGGAGTACTCTTGTTACCTCACCCAGGGAAGCCGGGTGCATAGGTGCCTTTCGGGGTCGGGTTTCGTCGTCGATTTGAATGGCGATCTGCTGCAAAGTGCTGCTGGCGACCAAGTGGAAAGTGTCCGGGTGGATCCAAGAGTGGATCGGAGATCTGAAGAACCTGAAAGCAGAGGGGACAGAGTCTAGGTCACTAGCCAGTGACCAGGAAGGCGATGAGCGGATGCCCACCGATGTTGAGTGCTTCAGGTAGGTTGACGGTCGTCTTGACTCTTCAGCCACGAGGTCCAGGAGGCGTTGTCGGCAACCAGGAGCAGGATTCGGGCTGGTACACAATGTCTGTCAAGTGCTGAGGTGTCAGTGACCGGATTGGACCCAACAAGCCTTGGCAACGGCAAGTCTCGATGTAGATGAAGAAGGACGATGATGCAGACCAGCAAGGTCTGAGGAACTCACCCAGCGAGGGTAAGTGAGGGCAAGCCTGGAGCAACCAGGGAGCCCAAGAAGAAAAGGATTGGCCTTCGTGAAGGGCTACTAGCCAACGGGCTAGCGACCGCGAAGGAGCCTTGAGACGGTGCACGTGGAGCTGGCTCACAGGACACTCGTGGAGTGGAGGCCAGTGATCTTCGGTGCAGTTGGTGCTGGAGGCTAGGGCCACTCGGAGCCCAAAGCACGACTTCGTGGGAGACCCAGAAGAGGATGCACTAGCAAATGCGTGCGGTGTCCAGGGGTCACAGTTCCACGTTACCCACGACAGCTACGGGCCTCAGCTTTGCTGGGGACTCAGGGCAGCCTCGGTGAAGTCTGGAAATCCACCTCTGGTGATGCAAAGACTTCAGCATCCGACGGGAGCTTAGGCGATGCAGATCGGACAATTGCTTCTTTGGTGCCTGCCAAGCAGGGGAGTCACTCCTTGACCCCAAGGGAGATTCTTCTGTCCTCTAGTCTTGAGTAGAGCGTCGAAGGTCCAGGATTCAGTGTCAGAGTTTCGTCCAGGGATAATCTAAAGTCCTAAGGACTGGGTTCCTATACTTATACTAAGTTTAGGGGTTGGACTTACTCTGTGGCCCCACCTATGGGTGGGTCAGGGCAGAGGGGTGGCTACACCCCTTTCCCTTTGTCCAGTTCGCGCCAAAGCAGGGGCTGCAAGCCCCTGATCCGGTTTGAACTGGGGTATGCACTAGGGACACCAAGTGTGCCCCCAGTGCAGGACTTCAAAGCACCCGAAAGTGCTCCCGCCCAGCCCCAATACACACTATCCTGTCTGGGGAGGTGGTCACACCTCCCTGGGATAGGAAACCTATTGTCCAGGCCTCCCCTGCCGGAGTTTCGTCCAGCAGCAGGAGGCCAGACTTGTGTCTGTGGCAGCAGCATCCATTTTGTGATGCCAGGGCTTTAGAAAGAAGTTACCGGCCAGGCCAGGGTTAACATGTCTCTCCCTCTAGAAGGGTGGAATGCTACCCCCGCCGCCAGAATTGGCGGGGGGTAGTATTCCAAGATGTTTGTCACCAAACACAACATGTTTCGGTGCAGCCATTCCAAAGTTAGCATTTAACGCAAGGTTATAATGCGCTTAAGAGTATATGGTCAGGCTGCACTACAAACAGCATCAGAGAAGGGTCTCCGAACGCTGCAGAGGGGCCCTGCTCATGCAGGGGCACCCTCTCACATAGGAACCACGCACTCTGCCTTCAGGATTGATAAGGCCTGCCATAGGAGTGACTTATAGGTTTATATGTGTGTATGTATATAGTGATATAGGTAACCTATATCACAGTAAGGGGTGCATGCACCACCTTACCCAGGCTGCAGTAGCAGACCTGTGGTGTCAGTTTGGATGGCCTTCCAGGGGTGGCATAATACATGCTGCAGCCCCTGGTAGGCCTCTGAGGTATCTATGCCCTGGGTACATAGTATACCATATACTAGGGACTTATAAGGGCACTCCAGATTCCAATCAGTGATGTGCCTAAGGCACATGGAAACCATTTTAGAGAGGAAGCAGCTAGGCTGGGGTTCTGATTAGCAGGGCCCCAGCCAGACTAAGGTCGAAAAACAGTGAAGCATCAGCAAAAAGTGGGGGTACCCATGTGAAGCAGATCCTACTCTCCTACACAAACCCCCCCAAACGTAGGGACATTAAACTAACCTTGCCCAGTTAAGTCTTCATGTTCTAAGTGGAAGTACCTAGAGAGTCCATCTGCATTGGCATGGTTACTCCCAGGTCTATGTTCCACTGTGAAGTCCATCCCCTGTAGGGAAATGGACCACCTAAGCAGTTTGGGGTTTTCACCCTTCATTTGTTTTAGCCATAAGAGGGGCTTATGGTCTGTTTGAACAAGGAAGTGAGTACCAAACAAGTATGGCCTCAACTTCTTCAGAGCCCAGACCACAGCAAAGGCCTCCCTCTCAATGGCTGACCAACGTTTCTCTCTAGGGGTCAGCCTTCTGCTAATGAAAGCTACTGGCTGATCCTGACCGTCTTCATTCAATTGTGACAGTACAGCCCCTACCCCCAATTCAGATGCATCAGTTTGAACAATGAACTTCTTGGAGTAATCAGGACTCTGTAGAATGGGAGCAGTGCACATGGCCTGCTTCAGGTCATCAAATGCCTTTTGACAGCTAACTGTCCACTGAACCTTTTTGGGCATTTTCTTGGAAGTTAAGTCATTCAGGGGTGTCACTATTGATCCATACCCCTTGACAAATCTCCTATAGTACCCAGTCAGGCCTAAGAAGGCTCTCACCTGAGTCTGGGTAGTTGGAGCAGTCCAGTCCATGATGGTCTGGATCTTGCTCTGCAAAGGTTGAACCTGGCCTCCACCCACAAGGTGGCCCAGGTACACAACCTGACTCTGCCCTATCTGGCACTTAGTGGCCTTGATAGTCAGGCCTGCCTTTTGCAGGGCCTGTAAAACATTCCTGAGGTAGACCAGGTGATCCTCCCAGGTGGAGCTAAAGACAGCAATATCATCTAGATATGCTGCACTATAGGCTTCCAGACCTGTGAGGACTGTATTCACCAACCTCTGAAAAGTGGCAGGTGCATTCTTCAGACCAAAGGGCATCACCACAAATTGATAATGCCCACTAGGGGTTGAGAATGCTGTTTTTGGCTTTGCAGCATCAGCTAGTCTGATCTGCCAGTAGCCAGCTGTCAAGTCAAATGTGCTTAGATACTTGGCTGAGGCCAAAGTGTCTATCAGCTCATCTGCCCTTGGTATTGGATGGGCATCAGTCCTAGTGACTGCATTGAGACCCCTGTAGTCCACACAAAACCTCATCTCTCTTTTTCCACCACTGGTGTGAGGTTTTGGCACAAGGACCACTGGACTAGCCCAAGGGCTATCTGAGGGTTCAATAACTCCCAAATCCAACATTTTCTGGACTTCAGTCCTACTGACATGGTCAGGTTGCCTATAAATCTTATTTTTAATAGGCAGACTGTCCCCAGTGTCCACTTCATGAGTGCACCAGGTGGTCTGACTGGGTGTCAGTGAAAACATGTGTCTAAACTGATTGAGCACCTGTCTACAATCAGTTTGCTGCTGGGTAGTGAGGCTGCCTGCCAAGGCTACACCATCTACTGACCCATCGTCAGGGTTCTGTGAGAGCAGGTCAGGGAGTGGGTCACTCTCTTCCTCCTGCCCTTCATCAGTAGCCATGAGCAAGCCCATGTCTGCCCTGTCCACATATGGTTTTAACCTGTTGACATGGAGAACCCTGTGGGGACTCCTGGGTGTTCCTAGGTCTACTAAGTAGGTAACCTCACCCTTCTGCTCAACAATAGTGTGGGGTCCACTCCATTTGTCTTGGAGAGCTGCTGGGGCCACTGGCTCCAACACCCACACCTTCTGTCCTGGCTGGTAAACAGTCAGCACAGCCTTTTGGTCATGCCAGGCCTTTTGAAGTTCCTGGCTAGCCTCAAGGTTTTTAGTTGCCTTTTTCATATACTCAGCCATCCGGGAGCGGAGACCAAGTACATAGTCCACTATGTCTTGCTTTGGGGGCTTGAGAGGTAACTCCCATCTTTCCTTCACCAAGCACAGTGGACCCCTGACAGGGTGGCCAAACAAAAGTTCAAAAGGGCTGTAACCAACCCCCTTCTGAGGCACCTCCCTATATGCAAATAAAAGGCAGGGCAAGAGTATGTCCCATCTTCGCCTAAGCTTTTCTGGGAGCCCTTTAATCATGCCCTTCAAGGTTTTGTTGAATCTCTCAACTAAACCATTGCATTGTGGGTGATAGGGTGTGGTGAACTTGTAAGTCACTCCACACTCCTTCCACATTGCTTTTAAGTATCCAGACATAAAGTTAGCACCCCTGTCTGATACTACCTCCTTAGAAAAGCCCACTCTTGAGAAAATTCCCAGGAGGGCCCTTGCCACCACAGGTGCTGTAGTGGTCCTAAGGGGAATAGCCTCTGGGTACCTGGTGGCATGATCCACTACCACCAGGATAAACCTGTGCCCAGATGCTGTTTGGGGATCCATGGGACCAACAATGTCAATCCCCACCCTTTCAAAGGGCACCCCCACCACAGGTAGTGGTATCAGGGGGCCTTTGTAGTGCCACCTGCCTTGCCACTGGCCTGGCAGGTTACACAGGAGCGACAAAACTCCTTGGTGTCTTCAGACATGTGGGGCCAGTGAAAGTGAGGGACAATTCTGTCCCAAGTCTTGTTCTGGCCCAGGTGACCTGCCAAGGGAATATCATGGGCTAGGGTCAATAGGAAGCCCCTGAACTTCAGAGGTATAACCAACCTCCTGGTAGCACCAGGCTTGGGGTCTCTACACTCTGAGTACAAGAGTCCATCATCCCAATACACAGTATGGGGACCACTAGCTTTCCCAGCAGCCTCAGCAGCAGCTTGCTGTCTGAGGGGTTCAAGAGAGGGGCAGCTCTGCTGCTCCTGGCTCAGATCTGCCCTGGAAGGTCCCCCTGTCCCCAAGAACTCAACCTGGTCAGGTTCAAGCTCCTCTGGGACAGTTCCTTCCTCAGGACTGAGATCATCCCCCTCAAGGGACTGATCTTCCTTCTGAGCCAAGGGGGAAGGCACTGCCTTTACCCTACTACTCCTCCTCTTGGAAGGCACTTGGTCCATTATTCCAGAATCCAAGGCCTGTTCAGTGCTAGACATTTTGGCTTGTGACCTGGTCACAGCAAACACATCTGCAGGGATCCCCAGCATTTCTGCATGGGTCCTGAGCTCCACTTCTGCCCAAGCTGAAGTTTCTAAGTCATTGCCAAGCAAGCATTCGACTGGTAGGTTTGCACTCACCACAACCTTCTTAAGGCCAGTTACCCCTCCCCAGGAGAAGTTAACAACTGCCAGAGTATGGTCTGTTCTGACATTGCTAGCATTGGTCACTTGGTACATCTCACCAAGTATAACTTGCCCAGGATTCACAAGGTCTTGTGTCACCATGGTGACACTTGCCCCTGTGTCCCTAAATGCCAAAGCCTCTCGTCCATTGATTAAAGGCTGTTGTCTGTACTTGCCCAGATTACTGGGACTCACAGAGGAGGTCACATCCATGCCTCCATCACAGACTAACACAGCCTGAGTGAGTTCTCTGACTAGGTCAGAGCCCACCTCAGTACCCAGGGTCAACCCTACTAAACCCTTGGCTGTAGTACTCCCACCACCAACTGTAACTGTACTAGGGGGAACAGGTGCCTTAGGGGCATTGGTGGGGGCTGGACTTGAGTCTTTGGACTTGGTGCAATCACTGGTCCAGTGGGTCTTTTGCTTACAGACCTTGCACCATGGTTTTCTTTGGCCTTTCCCTTTGGTAGACTGTGAATCCCCACCTGAAGAAGATTTTTGGGGGCCTGGTGAAGACTTTTGATCTTTACCCTTCTCCCCACCCTTATCAGAGTTCTTAGAATCTTGCTTCTTAGGGTCACCACCTTGGTTCTGTACCTTCTGTCTCACCCTGGTTCTGACCCATTTGTCTGCCTTCTTTCCCAATTCTTGGGGAGAGGTCAGATCAGAGTCCACCAGGTACTGATGCAACAGCTGATTTTGACAGTTATTAAGAATCTGCTCCCTCATTATCAGATTGTACAATCCTGTGAAGTCCGACACCTTAATGCCCATCAACCAGCCTTCCAGAGCCTTAGCAGAACAATCCACATAGTCTACCCAGTCTTGAGTCTGTGCTTTTTGGGTATCTCTGAACTTCAACCTGTATTGTTCAGTTGTTAGGCAAAACCCATCAATAAGAGCACTCTTCAAGACCTTGTAATTATCAGCATCCTCTTCTCTTACAGTGAGGAGCTTGTCTCTACCTTTGTCTGCAAAGGAGAGCCACAAGATTGCTGCCCACTGCTCCTGAGGGACCTTCTGTACTTTACAGGCCCTCTCTAGAGCAGTTATCCATTTGTGGATGTCATCCCCACTCTGGTAGGGAGGGACAATCTTGCTCAGGTTTCTATGGTCATAAGACCTTTCCCTATCTCTAGGGACATGGCTGCCACCATGGGACTCTAGTCCCAACTTTCTTCTCTCTCTGTAGAGATCTAGGGACTCCCTGTCTATAGCCAGTTGCTGTTTTTTGAGTTCAAGCTGAGCTTCCTCATATTGAATCAGCCTCTTTCTCCTCTCATGAGAGGATTCCCTCCTATGAGAGGAGACAGAGGTCCCTATTGAGGTGCCAGAGTGGTTAGACTCCTGAGAAGGAGATCTAGACCTTCTGGGCACACTCACAATCCTTCCTGGGGGGACAAAGTGGAGGTCATCCTGAGCCTCCTCCTCATCCACAGGAGGAATTGGGTTATCCAGGTCAGGGTCATTGTCACCCTCCTGGTCAGTTCCAGAGGGGTGCTGGGGGTGTTGCTACCCCTGGCCCCATCCTCATCTTCTGCCCCACCCTCTGCTCCTACCCCTTCAGTCCCTAAGGGCCTGCTGAGATCATAAGCCTCTAACATCTCTCTCAGATGTTGGGTGGTGGGGCTTTGGCCTGTCTTCAGTTTCCTCAAATTGCATAATGCTCTCAATTCCAAGAATGGGAGTGTATCATACTTGGAGGGAAGAAGCCCAGGGGCTTCTGGCAAGGACTCACTGGGTCCTGGCTTTGAAGACATCACTAGTGAGGTGTGGTGTATGCACTACCTACTCTAGTGTGGCCTACTAAACTCTCTTGAGTTGTAGAAAGGGTGTGCTATCCCTTAACACACAACTCTAAGTTCAGTAGAACTTACTGTATTCTAAGCTTAATTTATATGTACCTTAGGTACCTTTAGTGGGTTTCAGTTGATCAATTCAATTGAGATTATCTGGTAAAACAATAGCAAGCTGGAATCCCACACGCTGCAAACCAATGTGAGAAGTTGGCCTGGCATATGCTGTCCACTAATTATAGTGGGCACCTTGCACCAGTCCAAACAACCCCTTATTGGAGATAGGTTAAAGACAACCTTATTGAAAGCTATCCTAGTGGTAGCTGTGGAGAGCAGCCTTCAGGCTAAGTCTTGAAGGAATGTAAAGCAGCTTGTTTTACCAGTCTATAATCTCTTGAGTGACCAAATGAAAGAGCACCACACCAGGTATATATTCAAAATATATGTATTTATTGCTAAACACACCCCTCTAGTCTCTTTATGAGGCTAGTGTTCGAAGTACATAAGTTATAAGTTATTTAAACACAGTAATAGCACAAATACACGTTTGGGCCCTAGGGGCGTACCAAACCATATACCAATAAAGTGGTATAAGAACCACGACTGAGCTAGACACTAGGCCTAGAGCCTCTAGAAGTGCTTGGACCACAAGGAACCACCCAAGGTAGTGACACAGGGGACCCACGGGGGACGCGTGCAGTGTAAATACACAGCCGCGAGACGCCGTTAACTTCTATGGAGAAAGTCGCGGTTTGGAAATTAAAGAAAAGGGACACTTAAAGGAGGACTTGGAGCAAACCCTTTGAGAACTAGGTAGTTCTAGAGTCTCTACCCACGGGAGCACCGGAGTACTCTTGTTACCTCACCCAGGGAAGCCGGGTGCATAGGTGCATTTCGGGGTCGGGTTTCGTCGTCGATTTGAATGGCGATCTGCTGCAAAGTGCTGCTGGAGACCAAGTGGAAAGTGTCCGGGTGGATCCAAGAGTGGATCGGAGATCTGAAGAACCTGAAAGCAGAGGGGACAGAGTCTAGGTCACTAGCCAGTGACCAGGAAGGCGATGAGCGGATGCCCACCAATGTCGAGTGCTTCAGGTAGGTTGACGGTCATCTTGACTCTTCAGCCACGAGGTCCAGGAGGCGTTGTCGGCAACCAGGAGCAGGATTCGGGCTGGTACACAATGTCTGTCGAGTGCTGAGGTGTCAGCGACCGGATTGGACCCAACAAGCCTTGGCAACGGCAAGTCTCGATGCAGATGAAGAAGGACGATGATGCAGACCAGCAAGGTCTGAGGAACTCACCCAGCAAGGGTAAGTGAGGGAAAGCCTGGAGCAACCAGGGAGCCCAAGAAGAAAAGGTTTGGCCTTCGTGAAGGGCTACTAGCCAACGGGCTAGCGACCGCAAAAGAGCCTCGAGATGGTGCACGTGGAGCTGGCTCACAGGACACTCGTGGAGTGGAGGCCAGTGATCTTCGGTGCAGTTGGTGCTGGAGGCTAGGGCCACTCGGAGCCCAAAGCACGACTTCGTGGGAGACCCAGAAGAGGATGCACTAGCAAATGCGTGCGGTGTTCAGGGGTCACAGTTCCACGTTACCCACGACAGCTACGGGCCTCAGCTTTGCTGGAGACTCAGGGCAGCCTCGGGGAAGTCTGGAAATCCACCTCTGGTGATGCAAAGACTTCGGCGTCCGACGGGAGCTTAGGCGATGCAGACCGGACAATTGCTTCTTTGGTGCCTGCCAAGCAGGGGAGTCACTCCTTGACCCCAAGGGAGATTCTTCTGTCCTCTAGTCTTGAGTAGAGCATCGAAGGTCCAGGATTCAGTTTCAGAGTTTCGTCCAGGGATAATCTAAAGTCCTAAGGACTGGGTTCCTATACTTATACTAAGTTTAGGGGTTGGACTTACTCTGTGGCCCCACCTATGGGTGGGTCAGGGCAGAGGGGTGGCTACACCCCTTTCCCTTTGTCCAGTTTGCGCCAAAGCAGGGGCTGCAAGCCCCTGATCCGGTTTGAACTGGGGTATGCACAGGGACACCAAGTGTGCCCCCAGTGCAGGACTTCAAAGCACCCGAAAGTGCTCCCGCCCAGCCCCAATACACACTATCCTGTCTGGGAGGTGGTCACACCTCCCTGGGACAGGAAACCTATTGTCCAGGCATCCCCTGCCGGAGTTTCGTCCAGCAGCAGGAGGCCAGACTTGTGTCTGTGGCAGCAGCATCCATTTTGTGATGCCAGGGCTTTAGAAAGAAGTTACCGGCCAGGCCAGGGTTAACATGTCTCTCCCTCTAGAAGGGTGGAATGCTACCCCCACCGCCAGAATTGGCGGGGGGTAGTATTCCAAGATGTTTGACACCAAACACGACATGTTTCGGTGCAGCCATTCCAAAGTTAGCATTTAACGCGAGGTTATAATGCGCTTAAGAGTATATGGTCAGGCTGCACTACAAACAGCATCAGAGAAGGGTCTCCGAACGCTGCAGAGGGGCCCTGCTCATGCAGGGGCACCCTCTCACATAGGAACCACGCACTCTGCCTTCAGGATTGATAAGGCCTGCCATAGGAGTGACTTATAGGTTTATATGTGTGTTTGTATATAGTGATATAGGTAACCTATATCACAGTAAGGGGTGCATGCACCACCTTACCCAGGCTGCAGTAGCAGACCTGTGGTGTCAGTTTGGATGGCCTTCCAGGGGTGGCATAATACATGCTGCAGCCCCTGGTAGGCCTCTGAGGTACCTATGCCCTGGGTACATAGTATACCATATACTAGTGACTTTTAAGGGCACTCCAGATTCCAATCAGTGATGTGCCTAAGGCACATGGAAACCATTTTAGAGAGGAAGCAGCTAGGCTGGGGTTCTGATTAGCAGGGCCCCAGCCAGACTAAGGTCGAAAAACAGTGAAGCATCAGCAAAAAGTGGGGGTACCCATGTGAAGCAGATCCTACTCTCCTACAGTGATTAGTTAAAAGTTTCAGGAAGATTCGTCACGCGGGGGCCAAGAAAAAAGGAGAGTCCCAAAACACATTTCCCCCATGTATTGTACCATAGGGATTTTGAACACGACTACAACCCGAACCGCTGAATGGAATTATACCAAATTTGGCAGAAAGCTAAATGTTGGTCGAGAAAGCATGCTTTTTGTAATTTCGTGTAAATCTGTCAAGTAGTTTTAGAGATATTTAAGTTTAAATAACATATATATCTGGGGACGTGAGTCCACTCCCCAGATCCTACTGAAATTTGATTGGCTGCTGATACTTCAACCAGGAAGTGTTGACAGCCATCTTGGGACTCAGCTTGAAGCTGAGTCCCATAATAAATGTAAAAAATAAAGAAAAGGGGGCAGGGTAGCAATACCCTGACCCCCCAGATATGGTGGGGGGGTCTCACAGGGATCCCGCTGGGGGTTAAAGTATTTTTTTAATTCAATTTTACCCTGAATTCATTGGAGGACCTGTGGATCTGTGGCAAAATGTTTTTTAAAAGTCTTTTATAGTAAGCCCCCTGGTGGGCCAAATCCCAGGGGCAGTGTTTTATAATTAAGAGGGGTTGCCCATGAGGCATCCCCTGCACCCCGGGGACCGCCACCTCCCCGTGGCAAACAATAATAAACTGATGCATGGGGCCCGTATGCCCCCCACCCCCTCGCAGCCCCTGGGACTACCACGTCCCCAGGGCTATCCATTAAATTGTTAAATATTTGTTTTTTTCAGTAAATTTATAAGGTTTTGAGCCTGAGTGAGTCTGTGAGTTCACAGAAAAAATTAAAGGTTACAGGGACGTTATAGTTAGGCTTAGATTTCACTTGTACAAAATCAGTGAAATTCAGCAGTTATAGTTAGCTGAGCTAACTATAACTCACACCCCGCAATGCACTGCTTATGACCTCACATATTACATCACTCATAGCATGGTCAGTGACATCATCCAGTGAGTGTAAGTGTTTTCTAAGGGTTTATGGGTGTTAAAGATATATTCTAACCTACTACAAAAGTTTGATTGGTATACTAGGTGCACTACTAATGAGCGATACTACTTCTAACATATATTATGTGAGTGACTGTGTGTATCCATGTGTGAGTGGGTATTTGAGTGGCTGTATGGGTGTGTGGGTGGCTGTATGAGTACATATGTGAGTGGGTGAGTAGCTGTGTGGGTGTGTGAATGGCAGTGTTAGTGAGGGAGTGGGTGGGTGTGTGAGTGGCTCTATGGGTGAGTGAGTGGTTGTGTGAGAGGATGTGTGAGTGAATGTATGGGTGAATAAGTGAGTGAGTGGGTATCTAAATGGCTATATGAGTGAGTGAATGAATGAGTGTGTATGTGGCTGTATAGGTGATAGAATGGCTGTTTCAGTGGGTGTTTGGTTAAGTAAGTTGGTGTGTTAGTGGCTCTATTGGAGAGTGAGTGTCTGTGTGAATGGCTGCATGGGAGAGTGAGCAGATGTGAGAGTGCTTTTATGGATGTGTGAAGGGGTATGTAAGTGGTTGAGTGAGTGTGTGAGTGCTTGTATGGGTGTGTGAGTGGCTGTGAAGAGAGACTGTACAGGTGAGTGAGTGGCTGTATGGGTGAATAGGTGAGTGTGTGAGTAGCTGTATGGGTGAGTGTATGGCTGTGTGAGTGGCTGTGTGGGTAAGTGACTAGTTGTATGAGTAGCCGTATGAGTGAGTGAATTGTTGTGTGAGTGGCTGTAGGAGTGAGTGGGTGGAAGTATGAGTGGCTCTATGGATGAGTGAGTGATTGTGTGACTACTTGTATGGGTCTGTGAATGGGTATGTGAGTGGTTGTGTGTGTGTGAGTGGGTGTATAAGAGGTTGTTTGGGTGTGTGAGTGTTTCTGTGTATGATGTCATTTGAGATGTCCATGTCCATGTAATGAGTGATGTAATATGTGAAGTCAGAAGCAGTGCATTGCAGGGGCATAGGTTATAGCTGCTGAAATTCACTGGTTTTGTATGAGTGAAATTTGAGCCTAACTATAACGTCCCTGTAACCTTTGGCTTTTTCAGTGAACTCACAGGCTCACTCAGACTCAAAACCTTATAAATTCACTTAAAAAAACAATTATTTAACAATTGGGATTTTCAGTACATTTCTAAGTTTAAAACAAATTCTATATCCTAACTATAAAGTTCCTGTAAACTTTGTTTTTTTTCAGTGAATTTCTAATGTTGTTTCCTAGGAATAACGTCCCTGTGACCATTGGTTTTTTAAGTGAATTTTATTTCCTAAATGTAGTCACTAACCTTTGACAGTGAGTATTTGAGTGAGTGCATCAGTGACTCAGTAAGTCTGTGAGTGGGTGTTAAGAGTGCCTGAGTGGATATGTCAGTGGGTGTGTGAATGTCTGAGTATGTCTGTGAGTGGATGAGTGAGTGTCTAAGTGGGTCTGTGAGTGGCTGCGTGAGTGGGTCTGTGAGTGAGTACAAGTCTCCTAGTGAGTGCATGAGTCTCTGAGTAGGTCGGTGAGTGGGTGCATGAATGTCTGAGTGGGTCTGTGAGTCAGTGCATGAGTGTCTGACTGGGTCTGTGAGTGGGTGCATTAGTGTCTTTGAAAGTCTGTGAGTGGATGGATGAGTCTCTGAGTGAGTGAGTGAATGTGTGCATGAGTGTCTCGGTGAGTCTGTGAGTAGTTGTGTGAGTCTCTGAGTGGGTCTGTGAGAGGGTGTGTGAGTGTCTGAGTAGGTCAGGCAGTGGGTGCATGACTCTCAGAGTGGATCTGTGAGTGGGTGCATAAATCTCTGAGCGGGTCTTTGAATGGGAACAAGAGTGTCTGAGTGGGTCTGTGAGTGGGTGGATGAGTGTCTGAGTGGGACTACGAGAGCATGCGAAAGGCTCTAAGTGGGTCTGTGAGTGGATGCATGAGTGTCTGAGTATATCTGTTAGTGGGTGTGTTTCTCTCAGTGGTTCTTAGTGAGTGTGTGAGTCTCTGAGCGGGTCTTTGAGCAGATGCATGAGTGTGTGAGTGGGTGTGTGAGTGAGTCTCTGAGTGTGTGTGTGTGTGTGAGAGAGAGAGAGAATCTCCCAGTGGGTCTGTGAGTGGGTGGGTGAATGAGTGTTTGAATGGATCTGTTAGTGGGTGCATGAGTGTCTAAATGTGTCTGTCAGTGGGAGCATGAGTCTCTGAGTAGGTCTATGAGTGGATGCGTGAATGTATGAGTGAGTCTGTCAGTGGGCGCACAGTAAAAAAAAGTAGGGGTCACATCAGAACAGGTCTTCATGCCAGCTCTCCCTCTGACGGTCCTCCTATCCAGCTTGCCTGTACTCTGCTACTCTCTGCTGTTTTTGGTTTTGTGCTCCTTTGCTCATTTTCTTCTCAATTTTCTGCCTCTTTTCTCCTCACTCCGGCGCTCTATTTTGCTTCTTTCTGCCTTTTATTTGCCTCTTTCAGCTCGTTTCTGACCTTTATTATGCCTCTTTCTGCGTGTTTCTGACCTTTATTCTGCCTCTTTCTGCTCATTTCTCTCCTTTATTTTGCCTCTTTTTGCTTGCTCCTTTCTGACCTTTATTCTGCCTCTTTTTGTTCACTTCTGACTTTTATTCTACCTATCTCTGCTCATTTCATACCATTACTTAGCCTCTTTCTTCTCATTCCTGACCTTTATTTTGCCTCTTACTGATTGTTTCTCACCTAAATTTTGCCTCTTTTTGCTAGTTGCTCACCTTTATTTTGCCTCTTTCTGTTTGTTTTTCACCTTTATTTTGCCTCTTGCTGCTGGGTTCTGACCTCTATTTTGCCTCTTTCTGCTCATTTCTCACCTTTATTTTGGCTCTTTCTGCTAGTTTCTAACCTTTATTTCGCCTCTTTCAGCTCGTTGCTGACCTTTATTCTGCCTCTTTCTGCTCGCTTCTCACCTTTATTTTGCCTCTTTCTGCTCGTTTCCCCAGGACCGTGGAGGGAGCCTCAAGGCACCTACGATCCCAGCCGGCTTCCCGCCTCCTGCGGGAGCTGGCATTGCTACTGCATGGAGGGAGCTGCTGGAAAGGCAGCTCCCTCCTTGCAGGAGTAATCGTTTCATCTCTTTTCCCTGAAAGAGATTAAATCTCTGCTTCCAGTGAGCGGGAGCACTTTGACAGCTCCTGCCCACTGGAACCAGAATGTTTGCTTTTGCTTGGCAACCCGGGACATAGCAGGAGCCGACCCTGGGTAGTGGTTGTCCCCATGGCCATTAATTGCCCCAGGAGGAGGGTCGCACAGCCTCCCTACTTCTGTTTGCATGGGCCTCCCCAGGGAGGTATTGGTCCCCGGAACCGAGATCCGCTCCCCTCCTTTTTTAAAAAACAAAATAAAGCATTTGTGAAGTGGTGGTCCCCGGGGCACTAGGGGTTCTGCACGGCCCGCTATATATTTAACTTAGCCCTGGGGAGGTGGTGGTCAGCAGGGCTCGGGGGTATGCACGGCACCCCCTAGTCCATTTATTTATAGCCCCAGGGAGGTGGTGGTCGCCAGGGCATAATTAAGCCCAAGGAAGGGGGCCCCATGCACCCCCCTCCTTTTTTTTTTTTTTTAAAGCCCACATGCCCCTGGGACCTGGCCCACCCGGGGCTATAATGTAAACAAGTGCGGAAGACTGCGCTTGTTTTTTTTTGTTATTTTGCAGTGGATTCATGGCTCTGTCGCATTCCTGAGGCAAACATTTTTTTAAATAAAAAGTGCTTTTTGGCCCTGTTGGGGTCCACAGAAAGACCCCAGAACCACAGTTAGGGGTCATAGTATTCCTACCCTGGCCACTTTTGGTTTGTATGAAATGTTTTTTCTGGGACTCAGCTGAAGCCGAGTCTCAAGATGTCTGGCAACACTTCCTGGTTGAAGTGTCGGCAGCCAATCACATTTCAGCACGTGGACTGTTGGATCTTCAGAGGATCTGCGTCCCTACATATACAAATTTGGATTTTCTTTAATATTTCCAAAATTACTGAATGTATTTACACTAATTTACAAAAAGGTCTCTTTCTAGACCAACAGCTACCTTTCTGCCACATTTGTGTGATTCCATTCAGCGGTTGGGGCTGTAGCTGGGCCTAAAATCCCTATGGATAAACAAAAACAAGAGCTACCCGTATGTCCATGTGAACAGGAGTATCAGGTTATCCTTGGAACAGAGGTTCACATGGAACTCATTCTTAGAAAGTTTTTTTTTTTAGTTTCACAGACCTTTCTGTGTAGAATTAATCATTAAAGCAAAAAACAAATTTTATATGACAAAATAAACAATGTTATTCAATACGAATTTGATGAGGGAAATAACAGCACAGCCAGTATTTGTATGATGAGTAACTACGGTTCAGCCGAACCGAGTTTTATCAGACAAGAAACACTTTTAATTGAGCAATTTTGTGAGTTTCATTCATGGCAAAAAAAAAGAGAGAGAATATATCAATGAGTAGACCCCAGGTGTGAAACCAAACCAAAACCGAAATCAAAACAAGAGAAAGGTGAGGTAGAGAGTAAACGTATACAGTGTATTGGTTGATTCATATCAAAAGACAGCAATTACTATTCAGTACATTTTCAGATACAGGGAATAAATCATTGTATTGTTATTATTATAGAAAGTTGTCTGTCTTTGTACATGAGTTGACGATGTTTCGACCCTTGGAAGGATAAAAGGGTCTCATCAGGACAGAAATGGCCTGGGGTTGGCTGGGATTGTAGAAGTTCACACACAGTAATAAGGGGTAGGAGGAGCCCCCCACTTCGACCTCCTGTTACAAGACTCTTCACACACAGAGAAGTGGGGTGAAAAAACATATGTCGCTAGTCAAAAAAGGTGAGTAGACAAGACACATATGTTATTAAAACTGCCCTCACCCACAAGAATTTGTGGCATGCTTCATCATAGGGCTGCTACAACACCTCTGTGCAAGCCAACTACAGAGGTGGAGTAATAGGGAGGGGGAGACAAGACAAACATAAAGAAAAAGTGCGAGATCAGAGAAAAGGTGCAGAAATAACAATGTTAAAACTAACACAGGGATATCCTATCTTCCCATTATTAGTGGACTCCCTGGTTAGGTTAAGAGGGTTCATATCACCCCATGGATGGTGGTATGCTGGTCTATATTGAGCCCACTACCCCTCCACTCTGCTAAATGTTGACATGTTTCTGCCGGCTACTGCTTCTTCCCCGGCTTTCATCAGGACTAAAAACCAAGATCCCTTAGAAACTCTCCCTATCTCCTACCTTGAGGAGTAGAACGTTGTCCCAGCCTGTATAAATGCTCAGGTAGTGAAGGTATCGTAACTCACTCAGTGGAAAATATCCTGCAACCAATGGAAAAGATCACAAATAAACACATAACATACGTTAACATTAGTGGTACATGGTTAAAAACAGTAAATGTAGTAAAAAAGTTGTCTCATCCCTCTTAATTATTTACATGCGACCCGGTTTATGCTAATGTAAATCTAGAAGCCACCGGTGAGTAGGACAAATCGTCCTTTTTGAGCTTGGGAACATCGCTCTTGTGGTAAAATGAGCTAGGGTTATCATTACTCAGTACTCCATCAAATAGTGTGCACTCGGTGTACCTTACTGAGTTTACTTTGTACTCGTGTTCGACCTGACGCGGGAGCGAGGACGGCTCCCTGTAGTCACACACTGCATTGGTGAAGATAAAAAATGATGATGATTATGTAAATGGTAGTCGACATGTAATCTGGTCGGAGTATTCAGCCGCAATCTCACCGTACTCCATAACCCACTCAAAACATCGTAAACTCCTGTGTCTCACTGAATCACATCATACCCTGGTGGTTAAAGTGATTAGGATGGCCAACGTACGTGTCTGGGTTGAATCGGGCAACAGCTCTGTTCACTCGCTTCTCGTTGTGTGGCCCCCAAAGGCTACCCCACTTACTTCGTCAAGGTGAGCTCGTCTTGGACCTTACGTCCCTCCCAGCGCCGCATAGGTACTCTGAGCAGTGCCTAGCAGCCGGGTTATCACTGGCTGGGCATCCCGTCATGTGACCATGGACGTGGTATGCGTTTATGAGGAGCATCCAAGATTCCTAGAACGACTAGTGCGCTGACCGTGTCCCTCCATCTTGGAGTTCCGCGTTTGGATGGCTTCAGTTTAGGCACACTTTAGCGGTGTCTAGTGTAGATTCGTCAGAGTAGTTTAAATGATTAAATTCGAGAAGTAATTTTTATATTTAAATTTAAATATTCAGACAAAAGAGGAAAACTCTGTCAAAATTGTCTTGGATTTCCTTGTTCATGGCTTTATTAACCCTTCCTCTGAGGTATATTCACTCTGGCCCCTCCTAAGTGGAAAGTTGTCGTACATGTGAAGGTCATCTTGAGACCTTCTGGACAGTATGGTGGGCACCTAGTCCCCAGCTCAGATATGTCTTGTATGATGTTACTGGTATCTCTATGGGGATTACATGTTACTAGACTGCATGTTGTACCTATTTCTGACTGTACCGCCCTTGCTCGAGTGAGGATAGGGTCGGTAGTTTAACCCGGAGAAAAGAGTGCCGGAGTGCGCTCACAGTTATCCCATGATGTATATTAACCCCTGGGGGGATATCTTGATCTCCAAGGTTCGTGTTTTGTCCTAGAGTGATAAAAGGTCTACAATTCTGTTGGATGTCACCGTTTATTCAGGGCGTTCCAAGGAATGTCATCATTCAAGCCAGTGATATGGCTATGCACTCTATAAATCCATTTCTGTTCCCTTATTAACAGGGTATTTTCTGGATTTTGGACAGTTGGTGGGATATCTGTTTTGTCCAATATCATCCAGAACAAGTCAATAACCGAGTGCTTTTTTTCTTTGTAATGCGTGGTTAGGCGTGTAGTTGTTTTTAGACATCTGATTGTGGATCTGTGTTCCATGATTCTTATTTTGACTCTGTGTGTCGTCATTCCTATGTATATAAGGCCGCAAGGGCATCTAATCATATAAATGACATTGCTGGTGTTACAGTTTGTATGCCTACGTTGTTCCCAGGGGTATGTGAGCCCTACGTCAATGCTTTTCGTGTTTTTGGTCTGGTGACACACATCACATGATCCGCACCTCATGTGCCCGGTCACTGGGGGAGTTCCCACAGATTCTCTCGCCGTACCGGTGGATTAGGTCTCGGTCTGGTGTGTACCAGTAGGTCTTTTATATTTTTACTTCTTTTAAATGAAAAGAGTCGTTTATACAGATGTAGTCCATTGGAGTTCAGAATCCTCCAATTCCGCATGATGATGCGTGTTATGTTGTTGGAGGCAGTGTTGAAGGTGGTAACGCACTGTGCTTTGTTTGTTTGAGGTTTTTCCACTGTCTCCAGGAGGGCCTCCCGATTCCAGTTGAGAGCTCTCTTCTGTGCCCGTTTGATGATCCTCCGTGGGTATTTCCTGTTCTGCAGTTTCCCCGCTAGGGTGTTGGCTTCCTCCCTGAAATCAACTGAGTCCGAACAATTTCTCCGGAGGCGTAAGAGCTGGCCCACCGGGAGGTTCTCCCTCAGTGATCTCAGGTGGAAGCTGTCAAACAGTAGGAGGCTGTTTCTGTCTGTAGGTTTAGGAAATATCTGTGTTTGTAGTTTGCCCTCCTTCGGGACAATTTACAGGTCTAAGAAAGGCAGACTGTTGGGATCTCGTGCCATTTATATTTTCATTCCTTTCTCTTGCGTTCCCTGCGTGGAACATGGAATGTCGTGGCACTGGCAGTTGCTGCCGGGGAAGCTGAGTGATCAGATGTAATAAAGAAGACTAGTAAACTCACCTGGCGACTGTCTTCCTTTCACTGACGACGAGTTGTCCGGTCTCCAGTCTTCTCTCCGTTGTTGCTGTACGAAGTGTGTGCTCCGTCAAGCCAATCCGTGGTGATGCCTTGTTCCACGTCTGCTGGATTCGGTGAAGCAGGCCTGTTGAGCATTTCTAAGGTACATCCAGCGAAGACCCTGTTCCTCCGCCCTGCAAGTCGCAGTTTCCGTGGAGCCTGTGGTGAGGTTTTCTCTCTTTCTTTTGTGAATTTCAAGCTTGGCGAGAGAAGCTGTATTATTGTTTTGTGCGCGAGTCAACACGCATCACACTCATGCTGGAAAGTTTTTGTTGCTGTGACAACCGGCGCGCGAGTCGGCACGCGTCACACGGCGGGAAGGATCATTTCCGTTGTTGTGGCAACTGGCACGTCAGTCAGCGCACGTCACATTGTTAGAAGAGAAGCTCTGCATATCAGCGTGTCATTTTCATTGGTACAATCCTTGCATTCTGTACAAGTTATTTTAACGGTGACACGCACACCAAGCGTGTCAACGCAAATATTTAAGATTCGTTGGTTACAGTGACAACCACACTCAGTACATTTTATTGGCTACGGTGACACGCACACCAAGCGTGTCAATCTGTTTTTCTTTTGGTTATTACAGTGGCACACACACTCCTTAAGACAACATTCTTTAGGCATGCTATACATAGTAATTGCATGTCGGTGATGTGCACACCTTGCTCTTCTTGAATGCACCTTTTGTTACTTCTTCACAATTAGTAATTTATTTACGCAATTTCATAGTGTAAGTCAACAAATTGGTTGCAACTTTTGTGGCAGCAACTCACCCATGCACGGCCACCAAATGGATCGTGTAATCGCACCACCTCCCTTTTTGCAGTCACCCGGTACTCCTCCTGTAAATTGGCAACAATGGAAGGAAACATTTGATGCCTATCTTGATGCAATTGATGGAGACACTTTTACCTCTAAGAAAAAGAAGGCTTTATTAGTATACAATTTAGGTTCTGAAGGAAGGAGTATTTTGAAGGCTTTACCCTTAGAACTTGTGAGAACATGTGTTAGTGGTGGTGATGAAGGTGACTCTTTAATTGTTGACGATTATGCTTCACTCATCAAAACTCTTGACAAGAGATTTAATCCCAAGAGAAATATTGTACTAGAGCATCACAAATTTCTGCAACGTGCTCAGATTCCCGGTGAATCCATCGATGATTTCGTAGCTGCTCTCAGAACCTTAGCTGTCACTTGCAATTATAGGGAGTTCAGAGACGAAATAATCCGAGATCAGCTAATTGAGCGCACTTGCAATAAAAAGATTCAGGAGAAACTTCTATCTTCCGAAGATCCTGACTTAGAAACCGCTCTCATTTTAGCTAGAAGCATCGAGCATTCTCAACTATGCATGAAAGAGATGAGTGGATCTACGTCATCCAACGAAATAAAGTTAGTCAGTACTAAATCCACAAGTAAACCTTCAAAGGAAACTTATTCAAACATGCCTCGCAATTCTCCACCTGCACCCAATTTGCCTAAATCCAAACCTGAAAGACCTGACCTCTCTTGTTACCAATGTGGGAGTAGATCTAATTTGGGTAATTTTAAGTTTTGTTTTGCTGTTAACCAGACTTGCTTCAAATGTGGTGAGAAAGGACATTTGGCACGTGTGTGCAAGGCTACAGTAGCTCACAAAGGACCATCGAGAACTGTAAAAGCTATTGAAGAGGACTATGTTGACTCTGGGGAAGAAAATGAAAGTTATGAATTATTAATGTTGTCTTCTTCCTCTATTCAATCGGATGGTGTGGTGGAAATTGCTTCTATTGTAGAACCTCATAAAAGGAAATCACCTGCATGTGCTATAAGTCTAAACGGCAAGAGTATGAAGTTTCTTGCTGATTCTGGTTCTCAGTTTACCCTCATCAATGCAAAGGATTTTAAGGAATTGGGGGATGTTCATGTTGACCAGTTGTAGTATCCTCAGGTTTATATATATGTTTCTTTACACCTCTCTGTAACTAGCTGCTCAGCCAGTGTGAGTGTTCCGTGTAGAATGTTAGTGTGAGTGGAATGCTTGGGTGCCTGGTGTGTGTGAGTCAGTTGGAAGATGGGCTGAGCAGCTAGGAGGCTGCTCCTGGTGGGGCTTGCTGTAGCTTAATATCTACTATACTTAATAAACCTACTATTTAACTCAGCTACGCCTACTTTGACTACCTTCATGATCTGAACGTGTGGGCCAGCATACTACACATTTTATGGTGACGAGTTGAAGCAAAGAATCTGCGTCTGCTACCTCTGAGGCCTTCAATTTCAAGTCTGGAGTACCTACTCTCAACCTTAAGCAACTTCTGAAACCACAGCTGCGTTTATTCAACGACTGGGACACATCAGCCCCACCAGTGACCTTCCACCGGTCGCCCTCCACTCAGAAGCGCAAGTTCCAGTCTCTATGCAGTTCAAGTTTATGACTGATGTCCCTACAGCGTCTCAAAAAGCTTGCTCATGCTGTTCCTGCAACCTGGCTCAACGCTGCCTACGTCGGACAGATGACCCTACGTTACAACAAATGTCTACAGCGCCTTTACAAATGTCTTAGGAGCCACATCAATTGTATACAGTGCCTCTTCAAATAAGGTAATCTGCGGTTGCCTGTGTTTCTGCCCCGGTGAGGGTTAAACGTATGGTATGGCGATTGGCACTTTGAATCAAGATCATCGTGTGCTACTTTTTGTGCACAAGAGAAGTACTGCTGTCTTTCAAAACTGCTTTGTCTGTGTGCTTTCGTCGTGCTTAAATACTTTTTGAAAGAAGTGGAAGTTTCCCTTTATTCTGCCTCTATGTTGACGTGGATCAGATGTGTAAGCATGCATTTGTCTGTTCAGGATGGTATTGAGGGGGCACTCGTCTTTTTCATCAAATGCAGGACTTTCGCTTGTCAAGTCTACCGCTGTGTCTCCCTACTCTACCCGCTCCCTGCATGTGTGCCTCAAGTTCAAACAGGAACTGAACTTTCATTTCATTTTGGATCTGCGTGTGCTTGGGGAGCATCCAGACTATCTGGGAGAGGTTTGTGATTGTGGGAAACACAGTTCACATGGTTTTAATTCATCGTTCTTTCTATGTTTAAACTGCCAATCTGGTCTATATTTTCAAACTCAGCGCGTGCCTCCCTCAGCATGCGCAACCTTACTTGTGCCTCCTCGATGACCCTCCTCACTTCTTTGTGACGCCTTGCTCGGATCTGCTCTTACGGACTCCTAACAGCACGGTGACGCCGGGAGCCATCCGGCGTGGCGTCGAGAAGCGTGCCGCCATCTTGTGGTTGGCGGATCCAGCCATGCCGGTCAACTTTCACCCTTAGTGATGCACGTTCTCTACCTGAAATTCGCCAACCACGTTTTGTTCTCAATAAAGTTTATTGCGAAATGGAAGTCCTTAGCAGCCTTACGATGTGCGGATCTCCTCTCACAGCATGGATCTTCATCTTCAGTCTCTACGAGATGGTCACATTGTCCCTCAAGTGTATGCCTCTACAGTCTCGATGTTTGGGCAGTGAGTTCTTCTTTTGGTCACCGGACCTTGCTTACAATTCTTGCGGTGATTTTTCTGCTGCCAAGTACTCTGCTCCTCCGGTCTTCAGTGGGCACTGTATTTTCTGAAAGGTACTTTCTGGTGGCAAGTCTCCTGGAGTTGTTGAACGCCTGTCCCTCATTATCGCGGTGACAGGCACACCATTGACATTTTAGAAATACAAGTTTGTGGTGCATGTTTCAAGTTTTAACACAAAAATGTTTTCTTTCACAGGAATAAGAATCTTTTGGGATTACAGTATGACTTGTTATTGCTGCATATCAACATTTTGGAATTGCATTCCACACGTTCATGTTTTGTAGGCATGCGAGTGGGTTTTAGGCCTATTTCCCATCTTCACGCATGTTTTTGCTTCAGATGTTTTATCCCTGTCATTGGGATGGGAGTGGGTTTTAGTCCCACATCTCTTTTCCACGTTTTGGTATGGGTGTAAGCCCCATATCCACGCCATTGTTATCAACGCCATTGGTCTCCACATGTTTAAGTTAACCCTCACGCTGTTTGGGGTTATGGGGTGTTTTCTCCATTTACGTATGTTGGACACTTCTTTGTCATTTGGGTGTGTTATGGGTGTCAGTCCCACCACCTCGTTGTGTTCCATGTTGTGTGTAAGTCGCCCCGCGCCTCACCTTACCGTGTCCAGTGTGTAAGCCGCCCTGCGCCTCACCTTGCCTTGTTGTGTGTAAGCCGCCCTGCGGATCACCTTGCGTTGTCGTGTGTAAGTCGCCCTGTGCATCACGTTCTCTTTTGTGTGTAGTCGTCTAGCTACTCACTTTGTCTTGTGTGTGTAAGCCGCCCCGCGCATCACCTTGTACTATTACGTCGTCTTGTGTGTGTAAGTCACCCTGTGCTTCACCTTGACTTTATGTGTGCGTTCGCCACATTGTGCTGCATCATCTCGTGCTGCGTGTGTTCTTGGGTTTTGCCCCATGTTACACCTACTCTTATTCGTATGGGTAATCCCCATATTCACACTGTCCCTCACATGAGGGGTGGCGCGTAGGGTCTTCTTTTCCCTTTGCCACAGTCTCCTTTCGTGAGGGACTCCTCTTCACGTTAGGTCATGCTCACTTGTTCTTTGTGAGTTATTTCTTCACTTCTTATTTTTTTTTTTTTTCACTATTAAAGGAGGAGGATAGTGTTAGTGTTTTCCTATTCCTTTCTTCCTTCTTTCTTTGTTTGTCTGTTTTCTCTCCTGCGATGTGGTTTCACCTTCATCCCTGGGTTCTACGGATCTATTGCTTCGATTGTATTATTACTGTGTATAGTTTTCTCGCATCATTGTAGTTTCTCTTTTGTTTTCCATTTCGAGAGGAAGAGGATAATGTAGTATCCTCAGGTTTATATATATGTTTCTTTACACCTCTCTGTAACTAGCTGCTCAGCCAGTGTGAGTGTTCCGTGTAGAATGTTAGTGTGAGTGGAATGCTTGGGTGCCTGGTGTGTGTGAGTCAGTTGGAAGATGGGCTGAGCAGCTAGGAGGCTGCTCCTGGTGGGGCTTGCTGTAGCTTAATATCTACTATACTTAATAAACCTACTATTTAACTCAGCTACGCCTACTTTGACTACCTTCATGATCTGAACGTGTGGGCCAGCATACTACACCAGTCCAACATAAAGATTTTTGCTTTTGGTGGTAAAAGAGTAGAAGTTCTTGGCAAATTTGAGGGGAACTTGGAATTCAAAGGGAAATCTGCACAAGGGACTGTATACATTGTAAAGGAAGGTGCAAATTTGTTGGGATGGGAGGAGCAGGGTGAGCTTGGGATCATTTTAGATCCCAATCATCCTGATATGGTCTTATCGAAACATGAAGCCAAACAGTTTTACTCCAGTCTTCCTGCTGTTACCCCTGTGCATACTGTCACTGCCAAGTCGTTTTCCAATGGTGACTGGATTCAAAGATACCCAGAGATTTTTAGTGGTGAGTTGGGTAAACTCAAGAGTTTTCAGCACTGCATTATTTTTAAGGAGGGTGCAAGGGCTGTTGCACACAAAGTGCGCAAGGTACCGCTTAGTATGCGTGGTGAGCTTAAGCAGGAACTTGAGCGTTTGTGTACCATGGAAGTAATTGAGTCCATTGAAGGGTCTGAATGGTTGTCCACCATTATTTTGGCACGGAAGGCAGACAAATCTCTCAGCATGTGTGTGGACTTGCGCGACCTAATATGGGTGGACCGCCAACCCCTGCCAAACATCAATGAGATGCTGTCAACTTTGGAGGGTGCTAGGTATTTCTCGTCACTCGACATCTCCTCTGCTTACCATCAAGTGGAATTGTGCAAGGACTCGAGACACCTCACGTCCTTTGTGACACCCGAAGGAGCATTTCGCTATATGCGCATGCCTTTTGGTTTAGCGTCAGCTTCTGCAGTGTTTCAGCGCCTCATGGGGAACCTGTTCAAGAACACTGCAGGAGTCGTGTTTTTCCAAGACAACATCCTGATTCATGGCAAAACAGAATTAGAGCACTATGCCAGAGTCAAGCAGGTATTGGACATTGTTAAGTCTAGTGGGTTAACATTAAGGAAGGACAAATGCAAATTTCTTCAAAATGGTGTAGACTATCTGGGGCACCACATTTCCGGGAGTGGGGTAGAACCCAAGATTAAGCTTCTTGATGCCATCCAAAATGCACCTGAACCTCAGAATAGGGACCAGCTTCATTCTTTTCTCGGGCTGGTTGAATACTATGCTAAATTTGTGCCTAATTTCTTGGATAGGACGGTGCGTTTGCGTGAGTTCTTGAAAAAGAATGTAAAATATGTATGGTCAGACCAGTGTGCTTGTGATTTTAAGTTATTGAAAGAGGCTATTGTGCAGGCACGCCCACTTAAGTTATTTAACATTAATGATCGCTGCATTGTTACCACCGATGCAAGCAATGTGGGTCTAGGGGCTGTTCTTATGCAAAAAAGATCTGACAATAGGGAGGAGACCATTGCTTTTGCCTCTAGAGCACTCCGGGGAACGGAAAGCAGTTACTCTACGATTGAAAAGGAGGCCCTAGCCTTGTGGTGGGGTGTACAGTATTTTCGTAATTGTTTTGTGGGGGAACTAATTTGTTCTAAGGACCGACCATAAACCATTAGTAGATCTTTTTACCACCAAGGGTGGTGGCAGGGCCACTCCATGCATAGCTAAGTGGCAGTACAGGCTAAATGAATTTAATTACCATCTGGAGTATGTGGCGAGTGTGAAGAATCATGTAGCTGATTGCTTGCCCAGGTTACCTCTATCTGAGGTTGCCCTTGACTCTGAGGGTGAGGATTTGGAAATGGTGTGTGCTGTTAGTGCGGTAGCTGACACTGGGGTTGCCTTGTCTGAAATTGATTGGAAGCTGGCCTTGTCAGAAGATGCGGAGATCTGCCAAGTGATGGACTTTGTGGTTCACGGCTGGCCCAACAACATGAATTTGGCTCCTGAGCTGATTCCTTTCAAGAGAGTGTGTGATGAGTTGTCCCTTGTGGATGGGATTTTGCGAAGAGGGGGATTATTGGTTGTGCCTGTGACCATGCATAAGAAGATTTTGGATCTGGCCCATGAAGGTCATCTGGGCATCCGTACCATCAAGCGGAGGGTTAGAGAAGATTTCTGGTGGCCGGGTGTTGATAGGTCCATTGAACACAGTGTTCGTGATTGTGGTGCGTGTGTTTTGAGTGATAAAACTCAAGTAACCTATCCCTCTCCTGTCGATCCTGTGGCAGTGAAGAACTCACCCTGGTGCAAGTTGACTTTTGATGTGGCTGGTCCTTTTGGTGGTATGGGTAGTTCTCCCAAATACGCTTTGGTGTTGATTGATTACATGTCTAAATGGCCTGAAGTTAGGTTTGTAGATGGCATCAATTCTGCAACAGTGATCAACTTCTTTAAGGATGTTTTTCTTCGGGAAGGGTTTCCGGAGGAGTTGGTGACTGATAATGGCACCCAGTTGGTGTCCGTGGAGATGCAGGAATTTCTAAAGGCGCATGGCATCAAGCATATTCTCACCTCCCTTTATCATCCACGTAGCAATGGTCTGGTTGAGCGCCTGAACCGTGTGATCAAGGATCAGTTGCAGTTGGCTTTCATCAATGGTTTGCATTGGAAGGAGGCGATTTCTGATTTGTTGTGGGCAATGAGGGTCACCCCTCACTCAAGTACTGGGGTGTCTCCTTTCACTTTGCTAAGAGGTAGAGTGGCTGGTTCCAAGCTGAACAAAGACTGGATGTCTAGGAAGGAGGTAGATCTGCAAAAGCTTTGCAAGGTAGCTGATGTCAGGGCTGCTGCTCAATCCAAGTATGCATCTGATTGTATCAGAGTATCTCCAGTGTGTCAAGGGGACTGGGTGAGAATTAAGAAGCCTGTTCTCGTTCGCAAAGGTTTTTCTCAGTTTTCTGCTCCAGTTAGAGTGAGGGAGGTGAGAGATCATGTTGTGGTGCTGGAGAATGGGAAGATCTGGAACAAGTGTGCTGTTTCGGTGGTGCCGGAGTCGAAAGCTGAGTATGTAAGAGGAAAATTTGGAGTTCATTCTCCTTGCACGGGTTTGCCTCCCATGCGTGGAAGTTCAAAGGTTTCCGTTTCTGCCAAGGAGGTTATTCCCCGGGCATCCTCTTCTAGAACAAGGGTTGCTCCCACAAGATTTTGCGACTATGTTAGGTATTGAATTTTCTCGATTTATTTGCTAACCTGCCATCCTTGCAACTCATTTGGTTCTGTTTTTTTTCTGTTTTTGTTAAGAATGTTTCATCATCTCGTTGTTTTCCATGTGAAGGAAGGGGGGTGTGTTGGGATCTCGTGCCATTTATATTTGCATTCCTTTCTCTTGCGTTCCCTGCGTGGAACATGGAATGTCGTGGCACTGGCAGTTGCTGCCGGGGAAGCTGAGTGATCGGATGTAATAAAGAAGACTAGTAAACTTATCTGGCGACTGTCTTCCTTTCACAGACCTTCCGTCGTTATAGTTGATGTGAAGTGTAGAAGGGGATTGCAGTTGTTGAGCTAGTGTAAAAAGTCAGTAATGGACTGGACATCACCCTCCCAAATCAGTAACACATCATCGATGAATCGTTTCCACAATTTAATATTTCCGCTCCATGCACTGGTGGGGATGTAGATAAATTTTTCTTCAAAAGATGCCACGTAGAGTCCAGCCAGGCTTGGAGCGAACGTACTCCCCATAGAAGTACCATGGGTCTGGAGGTAGAAGGTGCCTTGAAATTCAAAAGAAGTTCTTGTGAGTGCAATTTCTGCGAGTTGCAGAATGAATGGTCTCGGTGTGCAGAAGGACCACTTTTGGTCAAATAGAATCTCTTCTACCACCCGTAGGGTTTCCCTCTGGGGTATGTTGGTGTAGAGAGACTCTGCGTCTAATCCCACCAGAATCTCCTTGGTTGAGTCAAATGTGAGGTCCTTCAGCAGATTCAGAACATCCATAGTATCCTTCAGGTAGGCCGTCCTGTTCTGCACTAGAGGTTTCAGGTAAAAGTAACAGAACTGGGATAAAGGTTCCAGGATCGAGCCTATCCCGGACACGATCGGTCTGCCTGGAGGTGGTCTTGTTGGTTTGTGTACCTTTGGTAAGGTGTAAAAATACGGTATGCTTGGGTCTCCTTGGCATAGGAAATTACCTTCCTTCTCTGTTATCCAGTTGTTGCTCACTCCTTCCTCTACCACAGAGGCTATTTCCCTTTTCAGATCTGGGGTAGGGTCTCTTGGGAGAACTCTGTAGTTCCACGCATCTGAGAGCAGTCTCGGGCATTCTGCTTCATAGGTTGTTTTCGTCTGGATAACTATGGCTCCCCCTTTGTCTGCTAGTTTTATCACAATATCAGGGTTGTTCCTCAGTTGGTCCAAAGCTTCCTTTTCACATTTAGTGAGGTTTTTGAAAGGGAGGGACTCCTTCCTTGTCAATGTTTCTACCTCATGAATGACCGCCTGTTCGAACGTTGCTACCTCCATTGGGAGGGTCACGGTTGGGGTGTGAAATTGGATTTGGGGCAGAAGTTTGTACCCCCATCCCCCTCAGCTGCCTCTGGTTTGCCTTCAAAGTAGACTTTAAGTCTAATGTTTCGAAAGAAACCTGCAAGTTCTTGGCAAATTTTAAAAACATCCAGAGTGTTTGTGGGGACAAAGCCCAAGCCCTTGTTCAGAAGTGATTCTTGTGGACCAGTCAGGGGGTGTCTGTAAGATTCATCACCAATGTCACTCCCTGTTCGTCCCGGGGGGAGGGGTCCCTCGCCATGCTCCTCGTTACGCTCTGATTCAGATCCTCCCATTGCACCCCTTGTGTTCCCTTCTGCTTGGCCCTGCCTCTCCCTCTGACTCTCCCTAAAAAAGGATTCGGCATCTGTGGGTATTGTGGGGTTTGGGGTCCCTGCATCTGTGGGAATTGGTGAAACATGGGTGGCCAACCGAAGTTCTGCCCTGGGAAATTGGGGTACATGGGATCAAATTCTGGGTGTGGTCCTGCAAAATGTCCCCTCCCTCTCCATCTTCTACGGAGTCTTCTCTCGTAATCACTTCCCTCACCCCGCACTTTTTCTTTATGTTTGTCTTGTCTCCCCCTCCCTATTGCTCCACCTCTGTCGTTGGCTTGCGCGGAGGTGTTGTCGCAGCCCTATGATGAAGCATGCCACAAATTCTTGTGGGTGAGGGCAGTTTTAATAACATATGTGTCTTGTCTACTCACCTTTTTTGACTAGCGACATGCGTTTTTTCGCCCCACTTCTCTGTGTGTGAAATGGGATTGTAGAAGCACTGTACCCATTAGAGGGAGCACTTAAAAGATGGCAACCGAAATCAATCTTGGTCGTGGAAGGCATCTAAAATATTCTGACCTGAATCACAGTGTTCTTAACAGTTTCTTATAAGAGTGACTGAATGCAGCCGGTCTTGAAGGGCAGGAGAGCGTAGAGAAAGACGTAGCCTCTGAATGATAATCCCTATTTGGGCAATTAATGCTCCTATAGCGAACGCCTCATGTGCCACGGGGCTGTTCCTGTCTCTGTTAGATACAGTATATGTACAAAGACAGGCAATCTTCTATAATAATGATACAATGTTTTATTCCCTGTATCTGAAAATGTACTGAATAATAATTGCTGTCTTTTGATATGAATCAACCAATACACCGAATATGTTCACTCCCTACCTCATCTTTCTCTTGTTTTGATTTCGGTTTTGATATGGTTTCACACCTGGGGTCTACTCATTTATATATTCTCTCTCTTTTTTTTGTCACGAATGACACTCACAAAATTGTTCAATTAAAAGAGTTTCTTGTCTAATAAAACTCGGTTCGGTTGAACCATAGTTCCTCATCATACAAATACTGGCTGTGCTGTTATTTCCCTCATCAAATTCATATTGAATAACATTGTTTATTCTGTTAAATAAAAATATGTTTTGCTTTAATGATTAATTCTACACAGAAATGTCTGTGAAACTATAAAAACCTTCCTAAGAATGAGTTCCATGTGAACCTCTATCCCAAGGATAACTAAAATCCCTATGGGAAATTGCATGGGGAAAATGTGTTTTTGGGACCCCCCCTTTCTCAGCCCCCACTCGATGGATCACCCCAAAACTTCCAAGACATCAGCTGAAGAGATTGGCAAACTAGTTTTTAAAATTTTACGAGGATTCATCAAACGGTGCCAATTTTGCTTGCTTCAGCACAAACAGTTATGTCAACGCGTTTCGGTGCTCACACGCATCTTGATCACGACGCTGACCATGTATCTTGTCACTTCTTTTAACAAAACCTCTATCAACATAATAGAAGGACAAACAAACATTTTTGTATTTAGTCGCCATTTTGTAGTGGCCTACAGTACATGTGAATACTATTTTAGTAAACAATTCTAATCATTGTTTCAGTACTCTTTTGTAAAACTATATATAATTCATTGACAATACATTTGCATCAATGGATAATTTTACAGTTGAATATATTTGATTGATTTTGTTCTCTCATAAACACATGGGGGCCATATTTGAATAAATTTACATATCGCTTTGTGTTTCGCCCAAGTGGGCTTATGTCATTTTTCTATGATAGTCTTCCACAGTTTTATCTTGGCCCTTATTGTGACAATTCCATTTAACGACACAGTTATCTTCATAATTAGTCTAATAAGATTAAACTGTAAAACATTAACATATATAAGGAGTACTGAAAGAATGATTAGAATTTTAGTAAAATAGTATTCAAATGTACTGTAAGCCAATTCAAGATGGCGACTAAATACAAAAATGTTTATGTTTGTCCTTCTATTATGTCAATAAAGGTTTTGTTAAAAGAAGTGACAAGATACATGGTCAGCGTCATGACCAAGGTGCGTGTGAGCACAGAAATGCGTTGACGTAACTGTCTTTGCCGAAGCAGGCAAAATAAAAGTTTTTACTTGCACTGGAGTGCCGTGGAGTCTTTAATTTGGAAGGAACCACTATTTGGAATTTATAACAGCACGCAGCGAAGCGCTGTAATTGAGCACCACCAGCGATCAGGCTGCCGAGGGTAACTTGCGGAACATAGAGAGATATATATAGCTATATAGCTATTGTTAGAAATGGGATTTCTGGTTGGCTAGGGCAAGCGCCTAAGCCAGGCAGAAACCACCACTCTAGTCAGGGCAAGGGAGTTACACACTGAAGATAGCCCCTGCTCACCCCCTTGGTAGCTTGGCACGAGCAGTCAGGCTTATCCCAGAGGCAATGTGTAAAGCGTTTGCGCAACACACTCACAGCAGCTACACACTAGGCACACCACAAAAGAAACTCCACACTAGGTTATATCAAAAATAGCCTTTGTATTACTCATAAAACACATTAGAGCATAATCACATATATACACTGTGCCACCTGGCACTAGGGATGACTTTACAGGGGATTATATACATTACAGGGCCAATCGGGCCACTGTTATCATATCACATCTCACAGGTAGTGAAAACAACCAGTAACTACTTGTAAGGGTGCACTTAGCACTAAGCATGAGGCATGAACATCATAGCATTGCATAAATCATAATCACATCAGGCCCACCTTAGGCCTAAACCTCATTAGCAGCAGTGTACCATATCATCATTACTGCACACGTGGGTGCTCAGCATTACGTTATGCATACACAGATCCTCAGTAGTGCACCCCAGTAAACACTTATAGTAGTGCACATCTCTTAGGAACCAGAACATCCTCTCACTGCATGATCCTGAATCCGGAACATATAAGAACTGGTGATAGGTAACCAGCAAAACACAGTACCATAGGCCTATTACCCTTCCCTCCTCTGGTGATAGGGCACCTCACTTCTGTGCCTCCCTTAGGGAACGTGGTACTTTTAACCAGGGGTCTCCGTTGATAGGGTACCTTCCTCCTGTACCGCTATATAGAAAAGGCTGAGTGCAGGACCCGCTTCGGTGCTACTAACGCACCGAAGGCGCAACAACCTCACTTGGTCTCCCTCCACCCCTGGCGAAACTAGAAAATGGCCCCCAAAGCGGCCGCCCGCTAGCCTGCGGTGCCGCTGCCTCCGTGTCACAAAAGTGAGGGACGGTGATTTCCCCCCAGCCGGCTCTTCCCCGGGGAACTCACCTCCCCGCTAGGCGTCGCTTCTTCTGGGCCACCCGATCCTCTTTGGGCAGCAAGTCTCTTGTAGGTCCGGGCCGGCCGCCTTGGCTCTCAGGACGGAGGCGGCCCGCGACCATGTGGGGGTACTCCTCAGTTGTGGGGACACCGAAGGGGCAGGACGCGGAGCCAAGTCTCCGTCGGCCCCGGTGTCTACGGCTTCTTCCCTAATCGCGGCCCCGCCCACAACCAGGCTAAAGGAACAAACGGGTTTCTCCTCCTTACGGGAGCCCCGCCCCCAGTCAGGCGTCCTCTGCCTGACTTCCGGGACTCCTCACGGCCCAAGGACATGGAGCGAAGTCTCCGTCGGGCCCCGAATCTTCCTGGCAATCCTCGGTCCGGTCCCAATGCGGCTCTGATTGTGTTTTCCGGGTCCAGGGGCCAGCGATCAACTCGCGCTCGGTCCTGGGATCACGGCTGCGTTTTTCACTGCCACCAACAGGGGATCGGCCACGTGCTAATCCCTTTGTTACATGCAGCGCTCTGCATGTGCTTTCCTTGCCATCGTTACGGGAAAGCGCACTTGAGGCACCCTAGGGAACAAGGAAGCCCTCCTCCCTCGCTCCAAGGCCGGTGAAGATAGGGGCATGAATTCCACAGTGGTAGGGGAACAACTGGGAGCAGTCCACAGCACTCCCCATCAGCAAAGAGCTCTCCACCCGCTCTCTGCTTACACGAGGCTAACCAAAGTGCTTCACTGCCTACTGGGCCAACTTCACCCAGAGCCAGCCACACAGCCCTAGGGATGGCTGGGGCCCCCAAGAAGGGGGGCAGGCTCAGGCCAGCACACCTGCAAAGTCCAGATGGCGGTCCCCTGGCAGCCCATCGATCCCACTGGTCCCACGCAGTCTCCCCCGGCTCCAAGTAAGCTCCACAGTTCACCCTTCCAGGGGGTCACAGCCCCAATATTTATATGGCAAAGGTCTTTGTTCTCCCCTGCACAGGGCTCTGCACCCGGTCCAAACCAGTTCTGGGGGGCACTCCAACATTTGTTTGCAGTGCACAACAGTCCCCATTGACAGAGTAGGTCCTGGCCCCAGACACACCACAGGGGGGCGGAGCCAGCATTGTACAAGGCAGGCACAGACCTATTCAGGGTCAGGGACTACTCCTCCCACTACTCCAAATGCATATCTGCCTATTCAACCTAGTGCTGACTCACCCAGCCCCTCTGGAGCCACTGCACCTACCCAGCCCCTGTCACTCCAGAGCCAGACATGCAATACACATCAGGCAGGCACAAAGACACATAGCACACAGAAATGCCCAATTCTAAAATTGGCATTTCTAAAATAGTGATAATAAATCTGCGAACACCATTGTGCAGCATTTATTACCACTACTCCAAACATACCAAACCTGACCACTCTACTCCTCTCAGATCAGGAATTACCACTGAAACACATATCAGGTAATCCCCAATGCATTCCTATGAGAGGGCAGCCTCACAGTAGTGAGAAACCAAAATGGCTGTTTGTCACTACCAGGACATGCCACACAGTTAAGGCACATGTCCTACCTTTTACCTACATTGCACCCTGCCCATGGGGCTAAGCAGGGCCTCCCTTAGGGGTGACTGATATGTAGTAAAAGGGGAGTCACAGACGTGGCACCCACATTATGTGCCACGTAACAGCGGCAATAAACTGCGCGCACAGGCCCTGCAATGGCAGAGGCCTGAGACAGGTTTGAAAGAGTACTTTGGTGGGTGGCGCAATCAGCGCTGCAAGCCCACCAGTAGTTTTAATTTACTGGCCCTGGGTATCTGGGATACTATTTTACAAGCGACTGATAGGTAAACTAACTTAGCCAAACAGGTGTAGACCAATCTTACCATGTTTTACCATAGAGAGCACATGCACTTTACACTGGACAGCAGTGATAAAGTGCCCAGAGTCCTAAAACCACCAACACCATGTCAGAAAAAATATCAGGAGGAAGGCAAAAAGTTCAGGGATGACCCTGCAAAAAGGGCCAAGTCCAACAGCTATATATATATATATATATATATATATATTATCTACTGGCGGTCGCCAGTAGATAGTTATAGTTACAACCTATTATCCATAGGAAATCCGCGACATTCTATTTGAAATAACTCTCTTGCCGGTTGACGTATATTCGCGAAATTTTCAAACTTTGTGGCCCGCTCCGGTCCGCTCCTACCCTGAAAGTCTCGGGGGATTCGTCAAGCGGGGGCCGAGAAAAAGGGGTCCCAAAGCGCGTTTTCCCCATGCAATTTTCCATAGGAAACTTTAGACACGGCTACAGCCGAACTGCTGAACGGAATTACACCAAATTTGGCAAAGAGGTAGTTCTTGGTTCAGAAAGAACCCTTTTTGTTAAATGGTGTAAATCCGTTCAGTAGTTGCTGAGAAAATCAAAAGTAAAAAGATAGTGATATCTATGGCCGAGTAGGGTCCGCGTACCCTCCCGATCACGAGCTGCATGTTAATTGGCTGTCAGCTGGCTGTCAACATTCCGATTCAGGAAATGTTGGCAGCCATTTTATCCCTCGGTAGAACCGAGGGACAGAAACTAAGTGCGCAAAGCGCACAAAGGGAGCAGGGTAGAAACACCCTGACCCCCTAGGTTTGCTCAGGGGTCCCACAAGGACCCCCGGGCAAAAAAATATATATATTTTTAAAAATCGGCAGGATGCGCTCAGGGTGCGCGAATCCTGCCGAAAAAAAAATCGAGCGCGGTCTCCGCGCTTCGATTGTATTTGCCCCGGGTGGCCCAAGTCCCGGGGGCATGGTGAGGGTTTAATTTTATGTGTGGGGGCCTCAAGGGCCCCCAAGCCCGGGGACCACCACCCCCGGGGCTTTTTTAAAAATGGTGCGGGAGGGCTCTGAGCCCTCCCGCAGCCCGAGACCACCACCTCCCGGGGCTTTTTTATTAATTGAACAACCTGTGTGGGGGGCTCCAGCCCCCACACGCCCGAGACCGCCACCTCCCCGGGGCACTAACAAATTAAAAGGGAGTCCGTTTTGGACCCCGAAGCCCGAGGACCACCACCTCCCGGGGCTGTGCTGATGTAGGGAGGGGGCCGCGCGGCCCCCACTCCTGGAGACCCTTGATGGCCCTGGGGACCGCCACCCCCCAGGGCCAGCTCCTGCAGTGTCCCGGGGTGCCTACCCCGGGACACTGTAGTTTGCTATGGCAGGACGGGAGCCTCGCGGCTCCGTCCTGCCATAGCAAACTGCTTTGGATATTGGAAGAGAAAGCAGGGAAACCTGCTCTCTCTTCCAATATCCAAAGCACATTGCTTTCCACATGGGGAGCAGCATGTCAGCTGCTCCCCATGTGGAACATAGCAATGCCGGCTCCCAAGGGACGTGGGGAGCCGGCGGGACTGTGGGGGATTGGGGACCCCCACAGTCCCCAACGGAGAGGGCCAGCCCCGGATATGGGGTCCCCAGGGCAAGTAGTGGCCCAGGAGGAGGCCACGCGGCCCCCCTCCCAAAAAAGAAAAAAAATTAAAAAAAAAATGGAAAGGCCGGCCCGGGGATGGGGTCCCGGGGCCTTAAATGGCCTGAGGAGGGGGCCACGCAGCCCCCTCCCAAGAAAATAAAAAAAGGCCATGCCCCGGGGGATGGGGTCCCCGGGGCCAATACAGAGCCCAGGGAAGGGGGCCACGCGGCCCCCTTCCCGTTTTTTTTTTAATTAAATTTAAAAAAAGGGGTAAGGCCCTGGGGGATGGGGTCCCCAGGGCCCAAAAACAGGAAAAAGGAAGGGGGCCACACAGCCCCCTTCAGAGGACAAAATTTTTTTTTTTTTTTTTAAACGATCGGGCCCGCAGGCCCGCCCCTTCCTTCACCACTCTGCAAACGCGCCCCCTGGCGCGTTTGCAGAGGAGGAACAATTCCCCTTGAATACTGGGGGTCCCTGGGGGCCAACTAGCCCACCAGGAACCTCCAATATGCGCCAGGGGCTGCGTTGCAGAGACGTGTAGAGAGGCCACACCCCTTTTTACACCTCTCTGCAACGCAGCTCTGTGGCGCTTTTTGAAGGTATATGGTGGGCTAGTTGGACTCCGAGACCCTCAGGATTCAAGGGACTAATCCCAGCTTAAAACGCGCCACGGGGCGCGTTTGCACAGTGGTGAAGGGAGGGGCGGGGCTTCAGGTGACATGTGTGCAAACAGGCCCCGTGGCGCGTTTTAAGATGGGGAATTAAATCCCCTTCAATCCTGAGGGTCCCTGGGGGCCAACTAGCCCAACAGGTACATCCAGAAAGCGCCACAGAGCTGCGTTGCAGAGAGGTGTAAAGGGGTGTGGCCTCTCTACACGTCTCTGCAACGCAGCCCCTGGCGCATATTGGAGGTTCCTGGTGGGCTAGTTGGCCCTAGGGACCCTCAGGATTCAAGGGGACTTAATCCCCCAACTTAAAACGCGCCACGGGCGCGTTGCACAGATGTCACCTCAGGCCCCGCCCCCTCCCTTCACCATTGTGCAAATATTCTTCTAAAATCATCCGAAATACGAATTACGATTTACTCACCTGTTATCAGGAGAGACCTCAGTGCTGTATCTTTCAGCCCAGTACTGGTCCTGAAAAGTAATTTTAACCGTACTTACCAGTAACTTGAATTTCCTTCCATAGGCTAACATTGACTGGTTTCACTTGGAAATTCTTCTAAGTGTGGAGTTTTGGAACTTTAAAATATTCCTCTAAAATCAGCCGAAATACGAATTCCGATTTACTCACCTGTTATCAGGAGAGACCTCAGTGCTGCATCTTTCAGCCCAGTACTGGTCCTGAAAAGTAATTTTAACCGTACTTACCGGTAACTTGAATTTCCTTCATAGGCTAACATTGACTGGTTTCACTTGGAAATTCTTCTAAGTGTGGAGTTTTGGAACTTTAAAATATTCCTCTAAAATCAGCCGAAATACGAATTCCGATTTACTCACCTGTTATCAGGAGAGACCTCAGTGCTGCATCTTTCAGCCCAGTACTAATCCTGAAAAGTAATTTTAACCGTACTTACCAGTAACTTATATTTTCTTCCATAGGAATCCATTGTCTGGTTTTCAGCAAAAAAGTTTCAAAGTGTTGATTTTTACAAACTACAAATATTCCTTAAAAATCACCTGTATGACTTAAACGCATTCTTTCAACTGTTTACAGGAGATGCACCAGTGCTGGATCCAGGATCCAACACTGAGTAAGAAAAAAGTAACGATAACAGTTTTTACCTGCTAAGTGAATTTCCTTCCATAGGATAACATTGGTGATTCTATGAGAAAAAGTTTCTAAGTGTCAACTTTTAAAATACAATAATATTCCTTAAAAATCACGACTGTAACCAAAACGCTTTTACTCAACTGTTTACAGGAGATGTACCAGGACTGAATCTAGGATCCAGTCCTGTGGTTAGAAAAAGTAATCCATAAAGTAACTAATTGCATTTAACTAGAAATTCACATTGAGCTGAATGTTGCATTGTGTTTGAAAATGTGTTGCCCATTGCAACAACTGTAACTACTGTACTTAAAAGTCTATTGCCTATGTGCAAAGTATTTAAACTAAAGTAATTCATTCTGAGAAAGTATTTTTGTAATGTAATGTATAATGTAATTACAATGTAATTTAAAAAATAAAATCTGTAAAAAAATTGTTTCTAAAAATGTAGTAAATCAGTATGAAAAAAATTAATATAACAATTAATACATTTAAAAATTGTCATTTACAAAACCTTTGAAATTCACTGAAAAAAACGTAGGTTTCAGGCACGTTATAGTTAGAAATTAGCATTTAAAAAACCTTTGAAATTCACTGAAAAAACCATAGGTTTCAGACACGTTATAGTTAGAAATTAGCATTTAAAAAACCTTTGAAATTCACTGAAAAAACCATAGGTTTCAGACACGTTATAGTTACAAATTAGCATTTAAAAAACCTTTGAAATTCACTGAAAAAACCATAGGTTTTAGGGACAGTTATAGTTACTTGGACATTGCACTCGTACAAAACCCGTGAAATTCCCCCGTTATAGTTAGTTCAGCTAACTATAACTCGCGCCCGCAATGCACTGCTGATGACGTCACATATTACATCACTCATGACATGGTCAGTGACATCACTGATGACATCACTGATGACATCTCAAATGACATCACTGATGACATCATCCACGTGATAATCTGATGCACCTCCTCACACCCTAATATAATCTTTGATACACCCACTCTAAATTACAGACTGCCATTCGCAAAACCATAGACACTCCAACACCAATAACTACATACCCACTCACTGATTCTTAGGTCTACACACACACATCCACTCACTCACCCGTACAGTCACTCATACTTACGGTCACTCAGTACAGGACTATCATATGTACTCTTACTCCTATATAGACACTCAAACAACGCCACTCATCCATAGAGATACTCAGACACCTAGTCAGTCATGCAAATAATTAAACACACTGCCATTTACTCACCTATACAGTTATACACACACCAGCTCACTTACTCATACAAATAGTAGCACATTGTTACGCTCTTATACAATCACTGATACAAGCACACACTCATCCATACAGCCACTATCACAATCACTCACTCTTGCTTATAGCTATTTATATACTCCAACACACATATATACTGCCTTTCACATATGTAGTTACTCACACATGTACCACTGGGACATACATTCACTCACTAACACACTCTTACACACACTTACCCACCCATACAGTCTATCACAGATGCACTCTTGAAACCATCCACCCAGTGAATCACCCACTCACACATCTATGCACAGAGTTGCACACACCCCTCCCACACAAACACTCAGGCACCCATACAGATACTCAGACAAGCATTCAATAACTCATATAGACACTCATTTAGCTATTCACAAACACATGCAGCCACTTACACAGCAACAGACAGACGGATACAGACATTCACCCAGTTTAGTCACTAACCCATGCATTCAGTAAGATACGTTAAATCACTCACTTATAGAGTCAGTCACGCACCTACTAAATCATCCATACAGACACTTACACACCCACTCATTCTTCAATACGTCTTTTCCTATATATATTAAAAATATTTAAACTTTACAGAAACACACAGTCACTGGATGATGTCATCAGTGATGTCATTTGAGATGTCATCAGTGATGTCATCAGTGATGTCACTGACCATTTCATGAGTGATGTAATATGTGACGTCATCAGCAGTGCATTGCGGGGCGCGAGTTATAGTTAGCTGAACTAACTATAACGGGGAATTTCACGGGTTTTGTACGAGTGCAATGTCCAAGTAACTATAACTGTCCCTAAAACCTATGGTTTTTCAGTGAATATATATATATATATATATATATATATTTATATCTATATATATATATGTAGATAGATAGATAGATAGATAGATAGATAGATGATAGATTTTTTTGCAGCAGACAAACGCTTAAAATCAATTTTTGTAACGCAGAAAGTAAACTTAGTGTGGCACTGTGGTAGATATTGACATTTGGGTCAGTATTCAAGCCCGTCTGCAACATTAACTTTTATTTTCATATTTCTATAGTGCTGCCTTATGTGAAAGGTTTTAGTGCATTTTACAAATAACAGTAAGAAATCACAATTGTAACAAAATATATGTAACATTTGATGCTGTAGTACAAAAACATAGAATGGAGAAAGGTACAGAAGGTAACATGGGTTACAAGAGGTTAACAATAGTAAAAAGAAATAGAATAGATGAACATTATTTCAAATGAGATCAGAATAGGTGAGTTTTCAACTCTTCTTTTAGGCAAGGAGATCCAGTTGAATCCTGAATAGCGGAGGGAGAAAGCTCCATTGGTTGGATTCAGCACTGGAGAAGGACTGGTTCAGTTTCAGAGATGTTTTAAATTTTAAAGTTCCTAGTTGAAAAGTGTCCTTTCTTCATGGTCCCTTTATTCCTCCAGGAATAATAGGGTATCCAGACTGAGGGTCTTGAACATCAGACAGCTGATTTTGGACAGTATTCTCGACTGGTGCCAGTGTAGTTTCACAAGCAACAATGTAATGTCATCACATTTTCTCTCACAGGATATGAAAAAGGACATAACACTGAAAATTGTCTTGATTGAAGCCAGAGACGATAGGAGAACTACAGCTGAGACTGTGTTGCCAAAGTCTAATTGAGCAATAACTAATGCACTGGCAGCATTTTTCAGATCATTTGGTGTCAAGAGGTGTTCGATTTTCTTTAGTGAAGGTAAGAACAAATTGAGGATTTGGCTAACTTTCTTATGTGATGTGGGACAAATAAGATATTCTCAATAGTGAACCCAGCATTATCAACGGTATAATGCCAAATTGATTTTGGTGCTTGGGATGATAAAGTCTGTTTTGGGGGGATTTAGCTAGAAGATATTTTGAGACATTCGTTGCTGGATTTGCATGAGACAATTTGAGGGTTGCAATTTCATTGACAGAGGGTATCTTCATATACAATTGCATCTATCCTGCATACTGGAGTATTTTGACTGCAGAATCTACTTATATTTCGGAGAAAGGATCTAGAACGAATAGATAATATTGAACCTGGGAGCACAGCAATTTAAATGTGTAACAGAGGAGGCATGATTTCCAATTTTTCCTAGCAGATAACATTGAGGGATGTATCTAGAATACTAATTAAGGACTTGATTTTGGAAGTCCATTCTAGATTCAAGCACATGAAACAATTTTTGATGATCAACAGTGTCGAATGCTGCTGAGGTGAGTAATAGTAGAGATCACCTTTATGCATTAAACGGTACACGTCATAGAGAAGATTCAAAGTTGTGGTCCCTGTGCTGAATCCAGCTCTTATTGGTAGCGTAGCTGGTTAGGAGATAATTTTTGCAGACCTACTTAGTGGGGTGTTTGATTAGACTTTGCTCTAAAGTTTTACATAGCTATGGTAAGTTAGTAATACGTCTAAGGTTTGCTTGGATTTTTGTGTCAGAATTTGCCTCTTTCAGAATAGGGGTGACTTGGCCCATCTTTAAGGAGCTGGGAAAATACCTTTCGATAAAGACACATTGATCAGTAACTGCCAGAATTTTTCTAATAGGTGAAAGTTTTCTTTGATGATATGCACAAGAATAATTTTCCAAAATAGATTGTTGCAATTCCAAATATATTATTAATCAGCGCTTAGTCACTAAATTACTTGGATGGACCATTGACACTGGTCACTCCTTCATAGCACTTATCTCAAAGCAAACTCACACAGTTTGGAGACCAGCTATCATTCCTACGAAGAACGAAACCCTACGTTTGTGAATCAGGTTTCAGAATCTAGATGGTGTCACTACTAACAGATATTCTGAAGTCCATATTTGTGGCTCTGTACGCCGTCCTATATGTCACAACCTGACTTTTCAAAGTGTTATAGTAATATGATAATTTTGAAATGGATCTGCACTTTTTTCACCTACTAGCCTCCATCATCCTCTAGGAAAAATGCAAAACTTGCAAGCCTGTAATGGCCAGAGATCCCGACTATCTGGCTAAAATAGTATCCAGCTCAGAAGGGCAACACAATTAAATGAGTCATTACATTGATAGAAAACAAAAATGTAAGAATGAAAATTCTAGGAGATTCAATTGTTCAGGATGGGGAACTGCACTTTAAGTATCCCTTCATCCTTCATCGATAAGAACATCTCATATCCTCAAACTAATAAGCCTATCATAAAGGACTAAACTCCCCTACCTTTCATTCCTGTACTTTGTATGTGATCCAAAATATTTGCATAACTCGCCTTCCAGTTGTACAGCATTCTATCACTCCCTAGTCAGGTTTTCACTGTATGCATATACTTACATATATACAAACAGACACACATGGCTACATACATACTTCAAAGACAGTGGTAAAAGATCAGGACACAGACCATCTAGAAATGCGAAGAGTGGGGGATACACACTAAGGTAGGATGAGCGCAGCATAAATATAGGACATCTTATGTTCATGACCAAAAAGAAACAGGTGGGAAACATACATGTTGACGGATTGGAGGCTAGAGAGATTTAAGAGTTTTCAGTAACATCTTTACCAGTATGGCCCTGTAGAGAAACGACCTGTAGGCTTTGGACTGTGACTTGTGAACTAAGTGATCATAGGGAAATAAATTCATGCAGGAACTTAGACTAAAGGTGGATGACAATGGCTGACAGCAGATGTGACTTGAACTGTTGATACAGAGATTCAGCTTCTAGACCTGGCTACATCTTTAGTAGAAGAAGAAAAAAGCTGTACAAATACAAATCAACTGGAGGCATCTCCTGGACCAGGACAACAGATGACATTTGACTCAACAGGATATATGACCAATAGTATTTAACATCGCTGATACAATATAACAGGATAAGTCAGGGCCCTTGTACTGGTATCAGTGGCCATGTCATTCATCACGGTCCTTAAGAGTGTCTACATCCCATGTACATGATAGAAACCTTACCAAGATTGATCAAGAATGTTTTCATCTTCCAAAATGTAGTACAGTTGCCCTACTTTGGTATTTCTAATGATTTAGAAGGCATGAGGAGGAGTGCTTTGTAGATTGCTATAGCTGCTTTTAAAGTTCTCTCATGTTCTGAGTAAGATTTCCTGCATTCATGGTCTAGTTTTCTATATGTTATTTAACATTGATCAAAGCAGCATTGCAACCAAGGAGTTGTTTTAGATGAGACCCTGCCTATTTGTTCAAGCACAAAACTATCAAAAACCTTACTACAGCACAACTAATATGCCTCATGATATTTCTCAATGATCTCTTCTGTCTGTATACTGTGCTTCTCACATTTACTGTTTGTGTTATTCGATTCCAGGGAAGCAGAATCAAGATGGATTACATAAAATAACCTAGTGATAAAGGGTCTGATTCACAATGCCTTTTAGAGCTGTGTCTTTCTTCTTCGACTTACTTATGATTTTCTAGGAGTAAGACAGGGTTAATCATGGGAAAAGGCTTTGTAAATCACAAAGCATTTCTTTCTATGAGAAAGTCACACCTAAGCCTGGAGTAAGACACAACTGCTCACAGAAAATGCTTTTTTAAACAGGCCTGGAGGTTAAGGTGCAAATCACATCTAAGAGAGGAATATCCAACAACTGCTCACAGAAAAAGTTTTATGAAATGCGCCATCTAAGAATTTAGGTATTAAGACACATCTACTCACAGGACATGACTTGTCAATTAGATCTCAAAATTCAGGAGTGAATAACATCTAGGACAGGAGTAAGGCACAACCTGAGTAAAACTGTAAATCATTCTTATAATGTATTTCGTGTAAATGTAGTCCCCTCTTTTTAACATCGGGTCACAATAATGACCCATGCATTATAAAAGGGAGTTTCTTTTTAATAGTATGTCAGAATATCATTCTAGGTCTGGGGCAATATTTTTGTGTATGATATTTAGGGCACAATATATTAGTTAGATTATAATTAAGCAACAATATTCTATCACTATACCTTTTGCATGACCTAAATCTCATGAGCCACATCAAACAATTCCCATACTTCTGACTTGTGTGTACAGTCTAACCCCAACTTGAAACTGCTGACAGGTAATATGTCACATCAACCAAAGGTCCATGTGCACAGTAAATCAGTGCAGATTCAAAATACTAGCCTGTGGACCGGGAAGGTTAGTAGCACAAAAGATTTTTGACATCCCTGCAAGTATAAAAATATAATTATATATGAAATTTCAAGATTATAGGGGTAATACACTACAGAAAGCATGATTTTTTTTACAGGTATACCAAATGATTGTTTGTTAATCCCCCATGCATTTGTTTGAGATGTTTGAGACTGGGTAAGCGCTTAAACTGTGTACGATTTTTAAGTGTTTCAAATGAGTGGTATTGTCTTGTGTATCCAATTTTAATTTATAAACAAGCAGCCTATCTGTTAGACCTGGCATCCTTGGTGTGGTTTCCCCCTAACTTTTTGCTTTCAGACCTCCTGTTTCTGCTGGCTTTGTTTTTGCTGGCCTTAGGACTCTGCACAGTGCCAGATTTAGCGCTGGTGGTGCCTGATGCAACAGTCTTTTTTAGTGCTCCCCAATGACCCTTTTGTCCACGAATTCCTTCACTACCAACATCCAGCAGTGCCCCTCATCGCTCCATAGCAACTCTCTGATATAGATTTCATTTTTTTTAATAGTGCTACTCATAGTTCACTTACACTCAGTTATGTGATCTGCATGGTACACATTTTTTGCAGCAGGCAAATTAACCCTCTGTGCTAATTTATGATGACTCAAAACTGCCACTAGAAAAAAACTCTGATCTCATTCTTGCAGGATCACTAATCACCAGAGTTATCTTAACATTTTTATTGTTACCTGAAAGCTGCAAGACACAAGGAACTCTGCGGCATGTGTCTTTAAACCCATAAGTTATTTTAAACAAAGAGCCCCCTCATGTCATCGCCAGGTGCAGCTGCACCGGTCACACTGCCCTAAAGCCGGCCCTGACTCTGCACACTTTACCATTGCTAATCAATGCTAAAGTGTTTGTGCTCTCTGCATAAAACCTGGTAACCTTGGCTTATTCCCAGCTGGCATATTTAATTTAGTTGTAAGTCCCTAGTAAAGTGCAATAAATGTGCTAAGGGCCTGAAAATTAAACGCTACTAGTGGGCCTGCAGTATTGATTGTGCCGCCCACTTAAGTAGCCCTTTAAAATGTCTCAAGCCTGCCATTGCAGAGCATGTGTGTGCAATTTAAACTGCCATTTCAACTGGCAAAATAAACCTTTTGCCAGGCTCACACCTTCCTTTTTAATACATATAGGCCCTGGAGAACCCCAAGGACAGGGTACAGTGTATTTAAAAATGTGGACATGTACTTTAAAGTTATACATGTACTGGTAGTGAAAACCTAAAGTTTGTTTTCTACTATTGCAAGGCCTATCTCCCCAATAGGATAACATTGGACTTGTTTTATTATGTTTTATAAGTGTCATTTCCAAATGAGAAGAGATAATTGGTTCGTGTTTGGTGTCTCCAGTACCTTAATTAAAAATCCTTACTTATGGTGAAGTCAGATTTTAAATTACTGTTCTGACAATGCCACTTTTAGAAAGTTGGCATTTTCTTGCCTTAGCCATTTGGTGCCTGCAGTCAGTCTCTGGTCATGTTACTGGGTGTAGTTGGCAGTTGGGCTTTGTGTACTCCTCCTAGACAGCCACACAGAATGGGAGCCTAGGAGTGACTGGATGGGCCATCACTGACAGGATGGGATGGAGGAGCTGGGCCCAGCCTCACTTACACCTGAATAGGCTGTGTCCTCTCTCCACACAAAGGGCTGCATACCCCCTGTAGTTAGTGTGGAGCCAAGACAGGGAAGGCAGCACATCTGTGCAATTCAAAGGCATGCCTCTAGAAGTTTCTCTCCACTTCAAAGTCACAATTGTGTATAAAAGAAGGACCTCAGCCAGAACCACTTCAGTACACTTGTGGACCTGTGGATACTCTGCCAGGAAGAAGGACTGCTGTGTTGCTAAAAGGACTGACACTCTGCTGGACTGCTGCTCTATGAGTAAATGCTGTCCTACTGTGCTGACCTGCTGCCCTCTTGCCTGGAGAAGAAGAAATGGACATGCAACTTCATCTTGAACCTAGGACCCCACAGTGACTCAAAGGGCTAGTCTGCTGGCCTCCTGATCTGAGCCTCAGGAACACAAAAGGATCCCCAAAGCTCCGTGACCTGTCTTCAGCGAGTTCCTGACCCCCCAAGTGGTGCTTCTCAGGCCAGGACCCTTGGTATGGCTATCGAGCTCTTGAATTCAAGCTTTTGGGCTCTTTGCGACTGCGAATGTGCCTGTTTGCACCAGAACTACACTGCTCACACCAAAAAATCAGCAGGAGCCACCACTGGCCCATCTCTTTGCACAGTAGCATCGAGAGCCCGCGAGGGTCCGCCAATGTGAAGCCCCAGCCCCTGTGACACCTGGCCTGCTCTTCGAGCCACGCCGACTGCCACCGGCGACGCTCTCCTTACTCCTCGCGACCCTCTCCAATGACAACGGGACTCTTGGCACAGAATTTGAAAAGTTAAACCTACAGCAACACTAATCTGGGACTATATCTGACCCGCGCTCCATCGTGGTGAGCCTGAATTTTTGAGTTTGACCCTATAGCCGCGGTTGCCACTTTCTGCTTATATTGCACAATTTTACAATGTATTCTTTAAAAATTGTTAGCTCTAGTCCTGTTGATTCGATTTTTGTCATTTTGGCCTTGTTTTATTTATTAAATTAAGATCTATTTTTCTAACTTGGTGTGGGATCTTTTTGTGTGGTTTTTTCACTGTTTGAAATGTTGCACAAATATTTTACACATTGCCTCTAAGTTAAGCCTGACTGCCCTGTGCCAAGCTACCAGGGGTTTGAGCACAGGTTAATTTGGGGTTTGCTTGTACCTTACCGTGACTAGGATTGTGGTTGCTGCTTGGCCAGGACTCATACCCCAGTCAAACAGTAACCCAATTTCTAACACTATCTGTTAGAAATGGGATTTCTGGTTGGCTAGGGCAAGCGCCTAAGCCAGGCAAAAACCACCACACTAGTCAGGGCAAGGGAGTTACATGCTGAAGATAGCCCCTGCTCACCCCCTTGGTAGCTTAGCACGAGCAGTCAGGCTTATCCCAGAGGCAATGTGAAAAGCATTTGCGCAACACACACACCGCAGCAACACACTAGGCACACTACAAAAGAAACTCCACACAAGGTTATATAAAAAATAGCATAATCACAAATGTACACTGTGCCACCTGGCACTAGGTAATACTTTACAGGGGATTATATACAGGACAGGGCCAATCGGGCCACTGTCAGAACAATTAGAATATACAAGTAGTAAACCACAACCAGTAACTACTGGTATTAGCACTTAGGCATAAACCTTAGGCATAAACACACTATGCATCAATACTGGGCATAAACACATTATGCATCATCACAAATAGGCATAAATCACATTTCGAAGTGTACCATAGTAACACTCCCTAGGTGCATACATCACCTTAGGGCCTTGCGCCCTACCAGCCCCATAGGTGCTCACATGCCAAGTGGCCTTCCTCGGGGGCCCGTCTGGGACTTCCCCACACTGCCCTATGTCCCACACAGTCAGGGCTCTATGTGGACGTGGACTCCACCGGCCCGTACTCTAATGAGGGTGAGGGTGCAATTCACCCTCGTTTCTCTCATGTGAAAGAAAAGTCCAAAAAGAAATGCCCCCGTCATTGCAGCTGCCCGCAACCTGGCGGCGCAGCTGTGCACACAAATCAGCACCAACAGTGTGCTGTGTCAGCCCCACTCACCGGGGCTTCTCTTTCGGACGTGGCAGCTACCCGCGATCGGGCGGTGTACCTGTAACCCAGACTGGCACCAACAGTGCTTTCCCAGCCCCACTCACCACCTTGGGGGCTGAGCAAGGTAGACCGGCGACCCTCGAACTTCCTGTGGCCTGCCCATGGCCAGTCGGGCCCTTCTGGTCTCCTGGAGGGGTCTTGTGAGGCTCTCCTTGTGCCTCCAGCAGCCCCCTCTGCATGTGCTGCAACCTCCTGAACGATGACTTTAAACACACGCGGGGCTTCTCCAGCAGCCCCCTTTGCGTATGCTGCAACCTCCTGGACGGTGACTTTAAACACGCGGGGCTTCTCCCTTCTCTCACGGGGAGCCCCGCCCACAGCCAGGCTTCGTCTGCCTGTCTTCCTCTCTCGGCGGCAGGAAGCTCCGCCCAACATCAGGCAACAACTGCCTGGCTTCCTGCGGCCGCGGGCGTCTCAGCTGCTGATCCCAGAGCGATGTCTCCGTCGGGCCGGCAGTATGTGGTTCCCTGCAGTAGTTGGGTCCCGAGTCCCTAGGACACGGCAACGCAGGGTAGGCTCCCGTAATCCGACCAGGGATTCCTCTGGATTCCGGAGTTTCCCTTGCAGCCCGGGGCCATGTAGCAGAGCCCTGGCTGCCTATTAGAAATGCAATGACGTGCTCACCACGCGCTGTCTTTCACGGAGCCCAGCCCTCCTGCAGACTTTCCTCCTTGAGGTGGGGAGGGAGAGTTAGGAACAGTCTCGACCTTTTCCTGAGGTCTAGTGGGCCCCTGAGACTCCCACCAGGAGGCCAGCACGCAGGGACTCCCAGCAGAGGATAACAACTGGGTCCCACGGCGGTTCCTCCTAGCAGAGTCTCCCTCCCAGTTCCAAGTAAGCACAAGAAGTACACTTACATGGGGTCACAGTCCCAATATTCATACCACCTTTGTCTTTGTTCTGCCCTGGCACAGGGCACTGGACCTAGTCCTAACCAGTTCTGGGGGGTACTTAAGCATTTCTTTACAGTGCTTACACACCCTCATTGTTAGGTCAGGCTCTGGCCCCAGACACACCACAGGAGGGGCGGAGACAGCATTGTACAAGGCAGGCACAGACCTATTCAGGGTCAGGGGCTACTCCTCCCACTACTCCAAATGCAGATCTGCCTATTCAGCCTAGTGCTGACTCACACAGCCCCTCTGGAGCCACTGCACCTCCCCAGTCCCTGTCACTCCAGAGCCAGACATGCAATACACATCAGGCAGGCACAAAGACACATAGCACACAGAAATGCCCAATTCTAAAAGTAAGTGAGTAAGTAATTGAGTTTATTGTAGAGTTAATTAAAACCTTTACAAACGTGCATCTCATTTCGTATTTTTAAAGCAACAGTTTGGACAAGAATGTGAGTCACCGTTAAAACACATTAAAAAGGAGATAAAATATAGCCCTGATACTCCCTAAGGAGTTGCTTTAAAACCTTCGAGAGAAAAAATACGAGTAATCTATTTTTATAATCATAAGCTTGGCGGCTTGACAGTAAGAGCTATCCTCATTAATCCGAAGCTTGACAACAGGATAGGTGAAGCAGCAAAAGACAAGGTGCTGTGGCATGCAAGGGAAAGTGCAATGTGCAAGACAACAATTTAACCTTCTTAGGGATTATAGTGAATTTCATGGGTGTTCCACTCGGCATTCATTGTGAACAGGCAGTCAGTTCCCTGTGGGTAAAAACTTAGCAGCAGAGCGCAAGAAGCGGACCTCATTAGTCAAATACTTAGCAGCAGATTAGATGAAATAACAGAAAGCAAAGTGCCTGAATGTACAAGGAAAGTGTGAAGTGCAAGAGCAGCAATTTTTAACCTCTGCAAGATCCTGGTATTTCATAAGTGTTCCCCTAACTTACAGCAGAGAAAAGTGCTAAGTGCTAAGCAACAATTGCATAAGATCTTACATTAAGTCATTAAATACTTAGAAGAGACTAATTGATCGAGATAAAAATAGTTTCTGTGGAGCGATCAATCCAGAGTGGGTGCTTTTTCCAGTACAGTGCATGTAGCTCCGAGCCTGGTTTGGTGGGCCATTAGAGTGTGGGGCGGCCGCCCCCTCAGCCGCTCAGGGGTGATTAATCCATTTAAAATGTGTGATGTACCGGTATTTAGCTGTGCTGAAGTTATCATTAAGGTGGCAGTGCGAACAGCATCTTTTGCGGGTTGGGTCAGGTTACCATGTTCCGGCTGCATTACCGTCTCCTAGCAGGTTGGCTTGTCTTTTAATACTCAGTTCAGCGGCGGATAGGAATTTTACTAAGCAGCAGCTTAATTGGACATCCTCGCCAGAAAAACTTGCTAGCACCGCTTGTCTGCAGGTCCGAATGTGTTTCTTGTTAAAAAGTGGTCTAAGGCGGGTCCGCTGCTTCCGTGTTAGAGTCCTGCATATAGTTAGCAAGTGCACTATGTCCTCCTCTCCCTCCCCGCATAGTCGACAAATTGCTGGCTTCGGAGGGCGTAGCCACCGCGGCATATGATATGCAGATGGTAGTATGCCTAGGCGAAGTTTCAAGAACTTCTCTTTGATGGTTCTAGAGAAGCTAGTGTGGAGATACGCTTGGGGTGACGCCTTGCTATAGGACTGTATGATGAACCAGCCATGAGCGCACTCTGTCAGGGCAGCTTTATCCTGTATGAGTGATTCCTTTTTAACAGAATTATTTACTATTTTTTTTAAGCTTGCAAAGGTCCCTGTTAGCTCCCAAAGATTCTGCAGCCCCAGTTGGTCAAGTGAGCTGTCCAAGTAGCGTGTGGCTGGGCAAGCCCCTTTGGCTTGCAGTTCTTTCCACAAATAGGTATTAAGCGAATCTGGCGGCCCCCTTTTGATTTTGTACCAGCTTTTAATGAATGCTCCTTTACGGACGAGCTCTTGTCTTTGTATCCCGAACTCCAGTCTCAATTGTGCGGGGGATGTATATCCTGGTAACACATAAATCATTCGGATTGCTCTTGCTATTATGCAATCCAGAGTTTCAGCGTCCCTCCCTCTCATGGCTTCGCTTCCATAAGTAATGGATGGTATAAGTTTCGCCTGGATCACTCTGGTTAAGGGGAGAAAATTTGGGCCAGAGATGTTGTTTTTTATGTTTCTTATTGCCATAGCAGTCATTATTCCCCTATTTTTTATGGCCTCACGTTGTGCTATGTAGTTCCCTTTGTTATCGATGATAACTCCCAAATACTTGTAGTTTTGTACAGCTTCCAGCTTACATGATGCCAGATGCCAATGGTGTTTTGACTTTTTTTTGCGGATGTTCACGCTCATGATTTTTGTTTTTTCTCGGTTGATGCTGAGTTTATTCTCCTCCGAGTACCAAGATGTAATATCGAGCAGGCGCTTTAAACCTACTGGTGTCCGGCTAATGAGCACCAAGTCATCAGCGTAGAATAAGTTAGATAACTGGAGGCCTCCTAACTTGGGAGGTTGTGAGTTGCTTCCATTGAGAGTGACCAAAAGCTCCGCCATAAAAAGATTAAAAAGTATTGGGGCAAGCACGCAACCTTGTTTCAGTCCAGAGGTTGTTGGAATCTTCTTAGTTAGGTGGTCTCCTGCACCCAGTTTTACTTGCACCCAGGTGTTGCTGTGTAAAAGGATTAGCTGTTTTAAAAGTAGCGCTGAAATGTTCAGCCTTTTTAATTTTTGCCACAGTAAGTTCCTGTTTATGTGGTCGAACGCTGAACTGTAATCAATAAAACACAAATACAGGGGCTGTTTTATAGCAAGTGCAGCGTCTATCAATAATGAGAGGATTGAGATGTTGGTAGTAGTCCCCATATTCTTACAGAAAACTGTTTGGTTTAGCAGGATTGCTGAAATTTCTGCGGCCTAGGACGTTAGTTCTTCTAAGAGTAATCCTGCATAATATTTGGCTTCATTATCCAATAAAGCTACCAACCGGTAGCTTTTTGGGTTATTCCTATTGCCTTTTTTGTAGATGGGTGAGATGATCGAGCCCCTCCATGATGATGGTATAGTCGATGTTCGCAGGATTGTTTCGAAAGTTGGTTTTAATACTAAAGCCCAGTATTCCGGGTCTTGTTTGAACAATATAGGCGGGATCCCATTTGGTCCTGGAGCTCCCTCGCGCCTACCTATGGAAATTCTTTTGCAGATTTCTGTGGTCGTGATTGTAAAGAGCTGTTCCTGTATTGTATATGAAACCATTTGAGATGGTAATACTTCCCATTCGGGCGGAAGGTTGTTAGTGCAGGGTTGAGTTTCTCGGACTTTGTTGAAATGGGATTGAAGGAAGATTGTCCATGCCTCTTCTGTTACGTGCGAATTGATGCCTAGATTTAACGGGTTGGCGAGAGTGTTGACCTTTTTCCAAAATTGCGAGCTGTTATTGTTTTTAATGTCATGCAAGAGTTTAGCCCAGAAAGCCTCGTCAGCATCTTTTTTGAGGTGCCAGATTAGTTTCCTGCGCTTAGCTTTCAATTGCCTCAGTTCTTGCAAGGCCGTGGGGTCTAGGTCACCTTTCTTCAGTCTCCGAAGCGCGCTGTTTATCAGAGCCTTGAGCTTTTTCAGTTGTGTATTATTTCCAATGTTGGAGTAGGGGCATTTGTTTTGAGGGTAAGCTGATCTCTTGTTTAAATGGTTTCCCTTTTTTTACCCCAAATTTGTTTCCTAGATTTTTTGTGAACACCTCCCAGCTTCCTATTCTATCACGCTCTGCAGCTTGTGCTTCTTCCGCAAGTTGCTTTGCGAAGGAGAGGAGGTCTTCCGGTTCATCTATTTTGCATTTTATTCTCTTCTCATTAGATGTGTATTCCAGGCAACTTCTAAAAGTGACATTTCTAAAATAGTGATAATAAAACTGCGCACACCATTACGCAGCATTTATTACCACTATTCCAAACATACCAAACTTGACCACGCTGCTCCTCTCATATCAGGAATTACCACTGAAACACTTATCAGGGAATCCCCAATGCATTCCTATGAGAGGGCAGCCTCACAGTAGTGAAAAACCAAAATGGATGCTTGTCACTACCAGGACATGCCACACAGTTAAGGCACATGTCCTACCTTTTACCTACAGCGCACCCTGCACATAGGGCTAGCTAGGGCATACCTTAGGGGTGACTGATATGTAGTAAAAGGGGAGTCACAGATGTGGCAACCACTTTAGGTGCCACGTCACAGCAGCAGTAAACTGCGCGCGCAGGCCCTGCAATGCAGTGGCCTGAGACAGGTTTGAAAGGCCTTTTTTGGTGGGTGGCGCAATCAGCGCTGCAAGCCCACCAGTAGCATTTAATTTACTGGCCCTGGATATCTGAGATGCCGCTTTACAAGGGACTGACAGGTAAATTAAATAGGCCAAACAGGTTTAGACCAATCTTACCATGTTTACCACAGAGAGCACACACACTTTACACTGGACAGCAGTGGTAAAGTGCCCAAAGTCCTAAAACCACCAAAACCAGGTCAGAAAAAAGACTAGGAGGAAGGCAAAAAGTCCAGGGATGACCCTGCAAAAAGGGCCAAGTCCAACACTATCCTTGACTCTAAGATTAGCGTAAAGATAAAATAACAGATGACATCTACACAATGTTACACAGCATGATCACTTATAAGCTACTGTTGAGTATTAAGCCTTTAAGTTTATAAACAATATAACAATAAGAGCCAGACGTTAACTAGTAATAATAGAATAGAATAATAACAAGTAAGCAAAATAAATATAGCTATATAATTCCTGAAACGATGTAACTACTATTTGTAAGCACTGATTTCATCCATATTTAATTGTGTTGACAATGTGTCCAATTATAAATAGTTGCTATGCATTCTGTTTCAATTTTGTTCTGTTTGGGAGACAGATTAATAATGCTGCTTAATCAAGGACACAATAATTCTATCTAAACTATATTCGTGTTAGAAATAAGAGACTTATAGATGTTGCCTCAAGTTAGATCGTTTCAGGAATTATAGAGCTATATTTATTTTGCTTACTTGTTATTATTGAGTGCACTACTGTACTTCAATGGCTGTTCTATGTTTATTTTAATTTTTATTATAGGAAGCGTGAGCCAGATTCCTTTTACGCCTAGAAATTACTTTTGATATTGAGACGTTCATTACAAATAGCAAAGATACGATACATATGATTCAGAGACACACCTCATGAAGGTATGTGGTTTTGACATAATATATATTTTGTGAGATAATTCTTTATACTGGACGTATTCTCACTCAAGTGGGTTCATAATCTTGAGTTCTGCTTTCTTTTCTTCAGAACGAAGAATTTTGAGTTTACAGGTAAATTTTATGGATATAGGTGACCTGTATGCTTCGGAGCATGCTCTGACTTTGGTTACACTGCAAGGGACATATATTGCTAGTATACGGTATCTACGACATATCTCACAATTTCTTGCAGTGGTAGTAGCAATTGAAAGCTAGGAACATGGACTTGTCTTGGTACTTATTGTGATTTATTAATGTTCAGTCACTTAAGGTTGTTTTACTCTGTCTAATAATAGACTGTTACGTGAATATTATTTTCAACTTCGAATCCATGGTTTTCTCCTATGGTTTACAGTGTGGGGAGCACGGCTTTTAGGTTGTTCTCAAAAGGCACCTGGGTAATGGTTTTACAAACAAGTGTATTCTCTTGATATAACTTTAGACAATCCCTGGTAATTCATATTCCAGCCCTGATGAAGTCGTAGGGTGACTCACTCGGAGACGAAACACGTGTTGGCTGGTGTGAAAGGTGCTATTCGATTAAAAGACAAGACTTGATGAACCTGAAGACTCCTGGAGTACTTTCTTTTGGACTAAAGACTGCATGTGCTCAGAGCTCTTGTTTTACTTTGTAGTAAATGTGTCCCTTCGTTTTTTTGCTATACAGAAATGGGTATCATATTGCATAATGCATTGACTAAAAAGATAACTTTTTATCCTTCTGTTTTCCTGCTTTGGCTAAAGCTAGCTCAGACTTTAATTCTTTGAGGATGATAAAGGGAGTGCTACCAAACAACGAGTGGTCTTCTTGTTGTGTAGCCAAAGATTCCCCTTTATCAACTTGCGAGGTCCACACTCCCTGCTCTTACGAGCACTACATGGGCATCCTCGTCCTGGCATCATTTCAGGGGACATAATGGGCCTGTAGACAGCCTTTATGCCCTTCCAGTCCCTGTTGATAACAAAAGGATCAACTGCCACTGCACACTGAAAGGAAGTGTATATTTCACATTGTAACTTGTGAATGAATGTATATTTCCGTGCAGTACTAGAATTCATTAGGCAGACCATATGTCACAAAGATACTTTTTGCACCAAAGTGTTTTTGTGTTTCCACTGAATCACAAAGTTACATCTAATATTATGTTTGTTTTCGTGCACAGTCGCATTGCAATATTGCTTCCCCTGACCTTAACTTTAACTAGGCAGCACAAGTATCTTTTAATTTAAAGTCACAGCTACATGGCTTGGAACTTGAATACCAGTGAAGTAATTGCACAATGTCACTGAAAACCTGCTTTTCTGACATTAAATCATCTTATTAGCACATAGACTATGTTTTAGCATAATGTGTAATTCTCTGAGCATTTTCTTTCAAATTTAGATAGAAAGTCAGGAACTGCATGTTATTGTGAATGTTTGACATTACAACGCAAACATTTACAATGCATGCTTTTACAACACGGTTTTTACATCGCAGCATCCATTACAACACATGATTTTACAACGCATGCCATCACAACGCATTTTTAGAAACTACACTTACAACACATTCCATTACAACGCATACCATTACAACGCATAATACTTTTAGGGCAACAGTAGGGTAAGTGTTGGATAGTGTAGAGGTAAAAATTACTATTCCCACTCCAGTGAGTGCAACAGTAGGGTAAGTGTTGGATATTGTAGGGGTAAAAATTACTATTCCCATGTACCCCAATACCCATACCCACCCTAAAACTCAAAAAATCCCCATTACTTACCTTATAATGCGTTGTAATGGCATGCGTTGTAGTGACATGCGTTGTAATGGCATGCGTTGTAGCGACATGCGTTGTAATGGCTGCGTTGTAATGGCATGCGATGTAGAGGCTGTTGCGTTGTAACAGCCGCGTTGTAAAGGTAGTGCGTTGTAATGACTGCGTTGTAATGGATGTTTCCCATTATTGTACATTTCACAAGTCTTCCAAGTGGTGCTATGACTTAGGATACCAGCAGCTATTCCTGGCATCTCAACGAATAGGATGTTCCATGGTAAAGCTTGTAGTTTTGCTTTCAACACTTACAACCTCAGCATGCAACATGCTGTTGTCTTAAATGCCACAATTGGCCGAAGATGCTATACCAGACAAGGAGCCCTTTGTCAGCTGTTTTAAATCTTTACAGAGTCTCCTATTCAGTTTTAAAAACGGCTTGTTGCACATGCAAAACGAAAAGTAAACTTTGTTCACATATTTGTGACAGTTCACTCTTCATTCACATCATGTGTTAAAATAACAATTGGCAATGCAAACAGTTTTGCCTTTTGTGTAGTGGAAAGTTTTATACCAGGTATCACAATGTAACAAAGGTAAAATATGGACAGCAGCCGCTCAACCTGCGCTTACATAAAGAATATGTATCAGACAGGTGGCAGTAGCAGTGGCGGCTGGCAGGGAATGGGGTGGTGAGGCGAGGGGGAACAAAATTTTTTAACAAAAAACACACCTTTTCGCGGTCGCCTTCTCTCCTCAGCTTCGGTCCCTTCTCATGCCCGCCTTCTCCTCGGCTTCAGTCCTGGAAGCACACAGGCTCCCCTAAGCCAATCACAACGCTGCAATGCAGCATTGTGATTGGTCTGAGTGCCGTAGTTCGGTGTTCAGACAGGCAGTGGGAGCCTGTGCATGTTCCCCACCAGGATGTGTATTACGGCCTGGTGGGGAACATGTAAAGTGTGCCCAATACGGCCGGCCAAACCATCATGCGCATTTAGAGAGTGCCCACCACTCCTACCCCTGTGACCCCAGCCCCACCCCGCCGTAACCTAGCCCCGTAGCGAAAAATAAAATGATAATAACAAGGTTGCTATCATTTTATTTTTCCTGCTCTGAGAGCAGTTGGGCGACACTCCTCCGCCTTAGCGGAGGAGCCACCCCTAGGCAGTAGCAGAAGAAACATTGCACGATTCTCTCACATATACAGAACAGGTGCCACACAGGTAGCCGAAACACTAAAGAGGAAGTGATTGGAATAAAGAGCTTTTGTACGCTCTCTGAAATAGACAAACATGCAAGACGTACAAAACTGTTGGAAGAAACAGTCAAACTTCTTATGGAGATTCTATACATTCATTTGCTCATATAAGAAGATGAAACCTCATCTAGCTAGTGCAGTATGCTTCAGTGGGCTACACATGCAACAGTGAGAAGCATCCAAATACTGTTCACTTGTTGTACAGTCTCCTAGTGAAGGGTATGTCCAAACTGTCACACCTATGTTAAGGTGATGTTCCGTGAGCTAAAAAATATTTTTTTCTGCTCTCTCCAGCAGAAGATGAAAAACAGGAGGGCCGACAAACTGACCATACTTCTTTTTTCCATTGATATGTTTTGACCCTCGCATATTGCCCTTACAGGGTCAAGTGCCTTCCTCTGAACTATATGTATCTCAAATAAAATATTGTGACACAGCCCCCGATTCATAGGGTATGTTGTGTTGTGTGCTCAATATACCATTTGTTCTTTTTTTTCAGAAAATAGGGCAACAGCAGTAGTAGCACCCCTTCTTCTGGGAACAGGCACACCATGGGCAGATACCATGCAAGTTTCCCTCCTTCGGGGAAGCTTTTGCCAGGGCAGCAGCAGGCCAAAATATCTTCACCACAGGACAGATACCAGGCAGCAGTAGTGTTACTCTTATTTGTAATACATGTAGCACAATTAATTGCTGAGAATTAAATCAAAAGGGGAGAAAACCAGGGAGACATTCTTTTTGTGAAATGAATTGTATTTCAGTGAATATACATGTTTGACATATTAAACTTCATATGTACAAGCACATGGAACGATAGCACTGCGTTACATTGAATGGCATGTAACCCATGAGATACTGTGCACAAGTGCTCGTGAAGGATTGTGACGGCGCAAGTGACACGTGGGGTAGTATGTACAGCGATAGTGACGGGCCAAACACGAAACAAGTGGGGTTAAAATGATTTACATATTTAGGATACCCTAACAGATAATGGTATAGAATACAGAAATAATCAAATGGGGTATCCTTGAAGGGGCCGCCAGGAGTTCCGCTGTTGAAGTCGACAGCTTTTCGGCCTGTAGAAGTATTAAGCCATCATCAGGACCAGGTTACAGTTACTTATATTGCAGTGCTGGGGATAGAAGGGTACATACATTTCTATATATATGTGGTCATTCCGTGGTGGACCAAGAATGATAGTAGGGCAGAGTAAGAGCGTTGCTTAAAGTTGAGCCCAAACAGGGGAGGGGAAGGGGTAGAAAACGTATAATGGGCGCTGCAGACAATTACCGCGTGACTAGGCTCAGGGTAGAAAGGTGTGAAACAGAGCGCTAGTCCCAACGCGGGAAGACAACTTACGCGAGATCCAGAATTGCGATATAGGGCAAGGTCCAAAGAGAATAAGAATAAGACCTGCAGACCAACCTAGGCGCAAAGGGAAGGAAAGGAGAAATGAGTCGCGTTGGGGTGGAGAGGGGTGGGAAGGGAAAGGACGGGAATGCAGAACTTACTTAGATGGACGTCAATTGGGGTCCAAGAATTGGGTACAAGGCATCGCTCCAGTCGCGAAAAACAAGAAGCTGCTGGTAGTGTTACCTGTGAAGTTCAACGAGTCTAATGAGCAGGTGTACTATGTGGGGACAAGGAGGTAGGGGCCATGTGTGGGGGCTATTGAAGGACCACCAGGCTGTGCATAATGCATGTAGCCAGCAAGTGGAGGAGGGGATCAGTCTGTGGTAAGGACAGGCGTGGGGGCTAGCTAGCACGAGATCTGCTGTGCGCGCGTGACACCCAGGCTGACGAGTAAGCTAAGTAGATAAACTGAAGCGGGAGTACGGGGGGCGTGGAACCAAGGCCATGCATGGGAGCAGGCTGGTAGGTGGAAACAGAACGATGTCTGTGACAATCGGGCAGAAAGGGGAGGAAAGTAATTAGGAGATTGGCAGGCACAAGGACTAATCACTTAGCGGAGTGCCAACAGATAAGAACGGGGAAGCCGGTCGGTGGAAACACACAAGGCAAGTGGGTGCGCTGCTCTTGTGGGGCCGGCTATCGGAACTGGAGCGTAAAAGAAACGGGCGCGTCAAGGACGGGCTGTCCGTTGAGAACAAGTGGCGTGTGGGAGGCAATTCCAGAGGGGAGAGGGTGTGTGACGGGAGCAGCAATTGTGGGGGCACTTACTTGAAGCAGTCAGCAGAGGCGAGGCACATCAACGGGCCGGCAGTAGTCAGGCTCAGTTTGTGCGTCTCGCAGCAATCGCGGCTAAGTACGCGAGGCGGGTCACCTGGTGCGTTCCAACTAAGGAACACTAGAACGCGTGCTGGGATATCAGCCAAGGTAAAGGATAGTTAGAGAGGGAGAAAGGGAAGACAGACTAGGGAAGTACATGAAACCAATTGCAAATAGAAAGACATAAATCTTAATAAATTGTAACTACAAGTAGGTACTGAATACAAAAAAATATAAAAATATATATAGGTTTGTCCCAATGTCCGTTGGAGTGTGAACAGGACCCATCAGAGGCACTCCAGAATAGCACAGGAGTTTCTAACGGGGTACACATGATGTATCAACAGTTTGGTTGGAGCATGGTATTGATTGCGATTCATTTAAATAGCACAATACAAACAGTATATTGGATGTGATACATTTAAATGGCATAATGCAAACAGTGTATAGGAAACTAATGATATGGTTTAACTAGGTACGTCCATGTGGAAAAAATCTTTACTTGGGTACAGATTGATAGTGGTGATTTAGGAAAAGTAGGTGCAAAATAGTAAGGGGAGAGCTAGATGGTAAAAGCACTCCGTATGGACAGGAAGAACCAGTGGGCTGAAGATGACTTATGTGAGTGTGGTATTCCATTCATCCAAAGTGTTCAAGCCATGTTCAATGGTATTGCAGCGAGCTATCCAGCGGCATTCGCATCTGTTAAGGAGCCTTTGAATATCACCAACTCTGATCGGTATGGACGGTTGGTCAATAACCAAAGCGATACCAAAGGGGATGATGGACGGAGCGCTTGAGCTAATCAAACACTCACCCCCAGTCAACTGATCTGGGTTTAATCCATCATCATTCTTTAACTCACTCCACCACCCCAGTTCAGACATGGCCATATGCAAATCAGTCTGACCCTGTGCCTCATGGGAACAGTCCAGCCCGAACTACCAAGCCATGTCTTCCCTGGACCGGAAACAAGCATCCTGGGACCGGTTTCTGGCTATTCAGCCGTCATCAGCCAGGCTAGCTTGAATCCAGTGGCAAAGTGAGCAAGGGACCCACGTCTGGGCATACCCTGCCAACTTAGGGCGAACAAAGCGATACCAAAGGGGATGATGGACGAAGCGCTTGAGCTAATCAAACACTCACCCCAGTCAACTGATCTGGGTTGAATCCATCATCATTCTTTAGCTCACTCCACCAACCCAGTTCAGACATGGCCATATGCAAATCAGTCTGACCCTGTGCCTCATGGGAACAGTCCAGCCCGAACTACCAAGCCATGTCTTCCCTGGACCGGAAACAAGCATCCTGGGACCGGTTTCTGGCTATTCAGCCGTCATCAGCCAGGCTAGCTTGAATCCAGTGGCAAAGTGAGCAAGGGACCCACGTCTGGGCATACCCTGCCAACTTAGGGCGAACAAAGCTATACCAAAGGGGATGATGGACGGAGCGCTTGAGCTAATCAAACACTCACCCCCAGTCAACTGATCTGGGTTTAATCCATCATCATTCTTTAGCTCACTCCACCACCCCAGTTCAGACATGGCCATATGCAAATCAGTCTGACCCTGTGCCTCATGGGAACAGTCCAGCCCGAACTACCAAGCCATGTCTTCCCTGGACCGGAAACAAGCATCCTGGGACCGGTAGACCGGTTTCTGGCTATTCAGCCGTCATCAGCCAGGCTAGCTTGAATCCAGTGGCAAAGTGAGCAAGGGACCCACGTCTGGGCATACCCTGCCAACTTAGGGCGAACAAAGATCAGTTGACTGGGGGTGAGTGTTTGATTTGCTCTAGCACTCTGTCCATCATCCCCTTTGGTATCGCTTTGTTCGCCCTAAGTTGGCAGGGTATGCCCAGACGTGGGTCCCTTGCTCACTTCGCCACTGGATTCAAGATAGCCTGGCTGATGAGGGTTTTGAACCCGAAACCGGTCCCAGGATGCTTGTTTCCGGTCCAGGGAAGACATGGCTTGGCAGTTCGGGCTGGACTCTTCCCATGAGGCACAGGGTCAGACTGATTTGCATATGGCCTTGTCTGAACTGGGGTGGTGGAGTGAGCTAAAGAATGATGATGGATTAAACCCAGATCAGTTGACTGGGGTGAGTGTTTGATTTGCTCTAGCGCTCCGTCCATCATCCCCTTTGGTATCGCTTTGTTCGCCCTAAGTTGGCAGGGTATGCCCAGACGTGGGTCCCTTGCTCACTTTGCCACTGGATTCAAGATAGCCTGGCTGATGAGGGTTTTGAATCCGAAACCGGTCCCAGGATGCTTGTTTCCGGTCCAGGGAAGACATGGCTTGGCAGTTCGGGGTGGACTGTTCCCATGAGGCACAATGTCAGACTGATTTGCATATGGCCATGTCTGACCTTGGGTGGTGGAGTGAGCTAAAGAATGATGATGGATTAAACCCAGATCAGTTGACTGGGGGTGAGTGTTTGATTTGCTCTAGCGCTCCGTCCATCATCCCCTTTGATATCGCTTTGTTCGCCCTAAGTTGGCAGGGTATGCCCAGACGTAGGTCCTTTGCTCACTTTGCCACTGGATTCAAGATAGCCTGGCTGATGAGGGTTTTGAACCCGAAACTGGTCCCAGGATGCTTGTTTCTCGGTCCAGGGAAGACATGGCTTGGCAGTTCGGGCTGGACTGTTCCCATGAGGCACAGGGTCAGACTGATTTGCATATGGCCATGTCTGAACTGGGGTGGTGGAGTGAGCTAAAGAATGATGATGGATTAAACCCAGATCAGTTGACTGGGGGTGAGTGTTTGATTTGCTCTAGCGCTCCGTCCATCATCCCCTTTGGTATCGCTTTGTTCGCCCTAAGTTGGCAGGGTATGCCCAGACGTGGGTCCCTTGCTCACTTTGCCACTGGATTCAAGATAGCCTGACTGATGAGGGCTTTGAACCCGAAACCGGTCCCAGGATGCTTGTTTCCGGTCCAGGGAAGACATGGCTTGGCAGTTCGGGCTGGACTGTTCCCATGAGGCACAGGGTCAGACTGATTTGCATATGGCCATGTCTGAACTGGGGTGGTGGAGTGAGCTAAAGAATGATGATGGATTAAACCCAGATCAGTTGACTGGGGGTGAGTGTTTGATTTGCTCTAGCGCTCCGTCCATCATCCCCTTTGGTATCGCTTTGTTTGCCCTAAGTTGGCAGGGTATGCCCAGACGTGGGTCCCTTGCTCACTTTGCCACTTGGTTCAAGATAGCCTGGCTGATGAGGGTTTTGAACCCGAAACCGGTCCCAGGATGCTTGTTTCCGGTCCAGGGAAAACATGGTTTGGCAGTTCAGGCTGGACTGTTCCCATGAGGCACAGGGTCAGACTGATTTGCATATGGCCATGTCTGAACTGGGGTGGTGGAGTGAGCTAAAGAATGATGATGGATTAAACCCAGATCAGTTGACTGGGGGTGAGTGTTTGATTTGCTCTAGCGCTCCGTCCATCATCCCCTTTGGTATCGCTTTGTTCGCCCTAAGTTGGCAGGGTATGCCCAGACGTGGGTCCCTTGCTCACTTTGCCACTGGATTCAAGATAGCCTGACTGATGAGGGCTTTGAACCTGAAACCGGTCCCAGGATGCTTGTTTCCCGGTCCAGGGAAGACATGGCTTGGCAGTTCGGGCTGGACTTTTCCCATGAGGCACAGGGTCAGACTGATTTGCATATGGCCATGTCTGAACTGGGGTGATGGAGTGAGCTAAAGAATGATGATGGATTAAACCCAGATCAGTTGACTGGGGGTGAGTGTTTGATTTGCTCTAGCGCTCCGTCCATCATCCCCTTTGGTATTGCTTTGTTCGCCCTAAGTTGGCAGGGTATGCCCAGACGTGGGTCCCTTGCTCACTTTGCCACTGGATTCAAGATAGCCTGGCTGATGAGGGTTTTGAACCCGAAACCGGTCCCAGGATGCTTGTTTCCGGTCCAGGGAAGACATGGCTTGGCAGTTCGGGCTGGACTGTTCCCATGAGGCACAGGGTCAGACTGATTTGCATATGGCCATGTCTGAACTGTGGTGGTGGAGTGAGCTAAAGAATGATGATGGATTAAACCCAGATCAGTTGACTGGGGGTGAGTGTTTAATTTGCTCTAGCGCTCCGTCCATCATCCCCTTTGGTAGCGGTTGGTCAATAACCATCCAGGTAAAATCAGTGTCATTGTGATTATGCTCTTTGAAGTGTGTGACCAGGGGTGCTGTCAACACACCACACCTTATACGACTGCGGTGTTGTATGATTCTGTCTTTGACCATTTGTGTGGTCTGGCCGATGTATAGGAGATTGCAAGGACAGCGTATTGATTTAGGAAAAGTAGGTGCAAAATAGTAAGGGGAGAGCTAGATGGTAAAAGCACTCTGTATGGACAGGAAGAACCAGTGGGCTGAAGATGACTTATGTGAGTGTGGTATTCCCTTCATCCAAAGTGTTCAAGCCATGCTCAATGGTATTGCAGCGAGCTAAGTGATTAGTCCTTGCGTCTGCCAATATCCTAATTATTTTCCTCCCCTTTCTGCCCGATTGTCACGGACATCGTTCTGTTTCCACCCGCCAGCCTGCTCCCACGCATGGCCTTGGTTCCACGCCTCCCGTACACCCGCTTCAGTTCATCTACTTAGCTTACTCGTCAGCCCAGGTGTCACGCACGCACAGCAGATCTCGTGCTAGCTAGCCCCCACGCCTGTCCTTACCACGGACTGATCCCCTCCCTCCACGTGCTGGCTACATGCATTATACACAGCCTGGTGGTCCTTCAATAGCCCCCACACATGGCCCCTACCTCCTTGTCCCCACATAGTACACCTGCTCATTAGACTCGTTGTACTTCACAGGTAACACTACCAGCAGCTTTTTGTTTTTCGCGACTGGAGCGATGCCTTGTACCCAATTCTTGGACCCCAATTGACGTCCATCTAAGTAAGTTCTGCATTCCCATCCTTTCCCTTCCCACCCCACCCCTCTCCGCCCCAACGCAACTCATTTCTCCTTTCCTTCCCTTTGCGCCTAGGTTCGTCTGCAGGTCCTATTCTTATTCACTTTGGACTTTGCCCTATATCGCAATTCTGGATCTCGCGTAAGTTGTCTTCCCGCATTGGGACTTGCGCTCTGTTTCACACCTTTCTACCCTGAGCCTAGTCACGTGATAATTGTCTGCAGCGCCCATTATATGTTTTCTACCCCTTCCCCTCCCCTGTTTGAGCTCAACTTTAAGCAACGCTCTTACTCTGCCCTATCTATCCTTCTTGGTCCACCACGGAATGACCACATATATATAGAAATGTATGTACCCTTCTATCCCCAGTACTGCAATATAAGTAACTGTAACCTGGTCCTGATGATGGCCTAATACTTCTACAGGCCGAAACGCCATCGACTTCCACAGCGGAACTCCTGGCGCCCCCTTCAAGGGTACCCCATTTGATTATTTCTGTATTCTATACCATTAACTGTTAGGGTATCCTAAATATGTAAATATTTTAACCCCACTTGTTTTGTGTTGCGCCCGTCACTATCACTGTACATACTACCTCACGTGTCACTTGCGCCGTCACAATCCTTCACGAGCACTTGTGCACAGTATCTCATAGGTTACATGCCACTCAATGTAACGCAGTGCTATCCATGTGCTTGTACATATGAAGTTTAATATGTCAAACATGTATATTCACTGAAATACAATTCATTTCACAAAAAGAATGTCTCCCTGGTTTTCTCCCCTTTTGATTTAATTCTCAGCAATTAATTGTGCTACATGTATTTGACCTTTAAATAACACCCTTTTGAGACATTGTTGTATGTAGCAGATTATTGCCCTAGTCTCCTTGGGGTATATGGGCTACCTCCTGTAGTCTGATACTGCTTACTTTGAGCAACTGCTTGTTGCGAGAGGTTGTCCCACTCTGGACTTACTTAATTGATTTGAATCACACACCACCTGTGTAGTCCTCACACAGCATGGTTTCCAGGGAAACTCCTAACTATTCAGACGAATATATACATAGAATTCGCAGTGGACCCTCCCTCCTTTCTTCCACCACCACCCCCTCTTCCACGGGAGCAAGCTCCTCACATGTTCTACTGGACAGACTTGAAAAACTGAGGAAAAAACAAATCCGCACTGATCTACATGCCCGTATGCTTATGGAGTACCTGAAATCCAACGTTATTGCTTTGGGACTACAAATCCGCAACGTCCCCGCTATCTTTACCCAAGACCCAAAATTCAGGTCAGGATTCAGCCACCTGGCTACAACCTGCTCCAGACACTGGATGGTCTTGGGAATCGACACAGCCCTCGAACACAGCCGCAAGGAACTGGCAGAAATAGCCTAATTGGAGAAACTTATCTTGGAGGACAGTACCATCGCAGATGCAAAAACCCTTCTGGATAAAATAAACGCAACAATTTCTAACTTTGACACATTTGAACAGAACAAGAAAATAAACAAAATCCAAAAAGACATCCGGAATTACAACAATGAACAGACCTACCCTTACCTGAGGGACGACTTCTATGATACACCCTACCAACCACCCCGACAACAAAAGAATTGGGGACGATTCCGCAATCATCAACAAGTGTCTTTTTCTGAATCTTCAAACACCTCAGCGGAACATTCCAGCCCTGGAGAGGGCCCAAGCACCTGAAGACCACAGAGAGTCCAACAACCAAGACCCCAACCACTGCTCCCGGTGGGTTTTTTAGACACAAACCAAGGCAGAGGCAGGGGTCGATCGAGCGGGAACTATCAGTACCAGTACTCGGGGAACGCCAAACCCGACGCAAGTTCTATCAATGGGGCCCGAACTAACAACAGAAACCATCAACATGGACACCACTAAGTCGCTCCCTATCGTCAACCTATCTCAACATGACCTGTCCTCCTATGAGATCAGCCTTCTAAGCAAAGGGCTATCGTTCGTCCTGACTGACAAAAGCATTTTTTTTTAAATACAGGAGAATTTGCTTCAATTCTTCAGGAGGATTAGACTCAAACAGTTCTTCTCTGAAAGACCCCCACGTGAGCAAACAACCCACTCACCATTTCAACCAGCCTCTACCTTCAACCCTCCATCAGTACTTATGCCTACAGAGATATTGACCTTTGAGAGAAGGGTACTGCATGAAATGAAGAACATCCAATCGCAACATGAGTATGTACCTTACAATCTCTCACTACCCGAGAAACAAGCACTAAACAATCTCAAAACCAATAAAGACATAATCATCAAGCCCGCCGACAAGGGCGGAGGCATCGTCATTCTAGACCAAACCAAATATGACACTGAAATCCTACGACAACTCTACAATACAGATCACTATCGTGCCCTACCATCTGATCCACTACCAGGGATAAGGGCTAAAATCCAACTAATCACAGAACTAGCAAAATCCAACGACATCATAACAGACAAAGAAGCTATTTACCTCAACAACAATCATCCCCGCACCCCTGTGCTCTATGTCTTACCGAAAATCTACAAAAACCAACAGAATCCTCCCGGCAGACCGATCGTGTCAGGTTGTGGCTCGATCCTCGAACCAATTGGAAAGTACATCGACAGCATCATCAAAGAATTTGTTCCTCTCACGGACACTTTCGTCCGTGATAGCATGGATTTAATCAATCTTATTGAGGACACCCCCTTTACACCAGGTACCGATTTAATGGTTGGGATGGACATTGAATCGCTATACACCAATATACCCCACCGAGAACGCCTGGCAGTAATAAGGGAAATCCTGGACACAAGAGCACAGCCCACGAGGATCCCGACTGACTTTGTGATGTCCCTCCTGGAAATTGCCTTAGGAAACAACTATTTTTTATACAAAGATACTTACTATCTTCAAATCAAAGGGGTATCAATTGGTGCCTGCTTTGCCCCAAATTTCGCCATACTTTACGTTCACCACCTGGAAAAAACCATGATCCTCACCGACCTCAACCCATTCAGGAACAACATCTCCTTCTGGCGTCGTTACATAGACGATATTCTGCTCATTTGGTCAGGAAACAATGAGAACCTACTACAATTCGTGGACTGGCTACATACTTGCCAACAACATCTTAGGTTCACCATTGATCCTAAAAAAAAACATTTACCATTCCTTGATATTTCACTACAAGTAGAAGACAACAAAATCGGAACAGCATTATTCAGGAAACCGACCGAGCGAAACACCTTACTACTCTACTCCACCTACCATCCGCGGGGGTTACGCGATGGCCTACCCTTCGGGCAGTTTTTACGGATCCGCCGCAACTGCAAATGGAGGAATGACTTCTTCAGGGAAGCTGCGGTCCTGACTGAGAAGCTTATCGCACGGGGTTACCCAAAGAAACTGGTATCCAGAGCAAGGAAACATGCATGGTACAACCATCGTGACACATTACTCACACCCAAGGAAAAGAGGGTGAACTCTTGCATCCCGTTTGTCTAGACTTTCTCCCCTACCAGCAACAAACTTTCCAAAGTAATTAAAAGAAACTGGAATACGCTGGCCCCTCTAAACATATTCAATGAACCTCCATTGTTCTCGTACCGCAGAGGAAAGAACCTTTCGGACCACCTGGTACACGCCATCACATGGCCACAGAGCAACACCAGAGATGAATCTGTTAGGGGCCCATGGGGCCTTCCACCTCTACTTGGACACTACAAATGCCAAAGATGCTCAGCATGTTCCACTTCACTTAACACAAAATGCTTTGAACACAAAGGACAGAAACATCAACTAAGATCCCTCACCAACTGCAGATCCCAAAATGTCATCTACTCAATACGCTGTCCTTGCAATCTCCTATACATCGGCCAGACCACACAAATGGTCAAAGACAGAATCATACAACACCGCAGTCGTATAAGGTGCAGTGTGTTGACAGCACCCCTGGTCACACACTTCAAAGAGCATAATCACAATGACACTGACTTTACCTGGATGGTTATTGAACAACCGTCCATACCGATCAGAGTTGGTGATATTCAAAGGCTCCTTAACAGATGCGAATGCCGCTGGATAGCTCGCTGCAATACCATTGAACATGGCTTGAACACTTTGGATGAATGGAATACCACACTCACATAAGTCATCTTCAGCCCACTGGTTCTTCCTGTCCATACGGAGTGCTTTTACCATCTAGCTCTCCCCTTACTATTTTGCACCTACTTTTCCTAAATCACCACTATCAATCTGTACCCAAGTAAAGATTTTTTCCACATGGACGTACCTAGTTAAACCATATGATTAGTTTCCTATACACTGTTTGTATTATGCCATTTAAATGTATCACATCCAATATACTGTTTGTATTGTGCTATTTAAATGAATCGCAATCAATACCATGCTCCAACCAAACTGTTGATACATCATGTGTACCCCCTTAAAAACTCCTGTGCTATTCTGGAGCGCCTCTGATGGGTCCTGTTCACACTCCCACCGACATTGGGACAGACCTATATATATTTTCATATTTTTTTGTATTCAGTACCTACTTGTACTTACAATTTATTAAGATTTATGTCTTTCTATTTGCAATTGGTTTCATGTACTTCCCTAGTCTGTCTTCCCTTTCTCCCTCTCTAACTATCCTTTACCTTGGCTGATATCCCAGCGCGCGTTCGAGTGTTCCTTAGTTGGAACGCACCACATGACCCGCCTTGCGTACTTAGCCGCGATTGCTGCGAGACGCACAAACTGAGCCTGACTACTGCCGGCCCGTTGATGTGCCTCGCCTCTGCTGACTGCTTCAAGTAAGTGCTCCGCAATTGCTGCTCCCGTCACACACCCTCTCCCCTCTGGAATTGCCTCCCACACGCCACTTGTTCTCGACGGACAGCCCGTCCTTGACGCGCCCGTTTCTTTTACGCTCCAGTTTCGATAGCTGGCCCCACACGAGCAGCGCACCCACTTGCCTCGTGTGTTTCCATCGACCGGCTTCCCCGTTCTTATCTGTTAGCACTCCGCCAAGTGATTAATCCTTGGGCCTGCCAATCTCCTAATTACTTTCCTCCCCTTTCTGCCCGATTGTCACGGACATTGTTCTGTTTCCACCCACCAGCCTGCTCCCACGCATGGCCTTGGTTCCACGCCTCCCGTACTCCCGCTTCAGTTCATCTACTTAGCTTACTCGTCAGCCCGGGTGTCACGCACGCACAGCAGATCTCGTGCTAGCTAGCCCGCACACCTGTCCTTACCACAGACTGATCCCCTCCCTCCACTTGCTGGCTACATGCGTTATGCACAGCCTGGTGGTCCTTCAATAGCCCCCACACATGGCCCCTACCTCCTTGTCACCACATAGTACACCTGCTCATTAGACTCGTTGAACTTCACAGGTAACACTACCAGCAGCTTCTTGTTTTTCGCGACTGGAGCGATGCCTTGTACCCAATTCTTGGACTCCAATTGACGTCCATCTAAGTAAGTTCTGCATTCCCGTCCTTTCCCTTCCCACCCCTCTCCGCCCCAACGCGACTCATTTCTCCTTTCCTTCCCTTTGCGCCTAGGTTGGTCTGCAGGTCCTATTCTTATTCACTTTGGACCTTGCCCTATATCGCAATTCTGGATCTCGCGTAAGTTGTCTTCCCGCGTTGGGACTAGTGCTCTGTTTCACACCTTTCTACCCTGAGCCTAGTCACGCTGTAATTGTCTGCAGCGCCCATTATATGTTTTCTACCCCTTCCCCTCCCCTGTTTGTGCTCAACTTTAAGCAACGCTCTTACTCTGCCCTATCTATCCTTCTTGGTCCACCACGGAATGACCACATATATATAGAAATGTATGTACCCTTCTATCCCCAGCACTGCAATATAAGTAACTGTAACCTGGTCCTGATGATGGCCTAATACTTCTATAGGCCGAAACGCTGTCGACTTCCACAGCGGAACTCCTGGCGCCCCCTTCAAGGATACCCCATTTGATTATTTCTGTATTCTATACCATTAACTGTTAGGGTATCCTAAATATGTAAATAATTTTAACCCTACTTGTTTCGTGTTCCGCCCGTCACTATCGCTGTACATACTACCTCACGTGTCACTTGCGCCGTCACAATCCTTCACGAGCACTTGTGCACAGTATCTCATAGGTTACATGCCACTCAATGTAACGCAGTGCTATCGTTCCATGTGCTTGTACATATGAAGTTTAATATGTCAAACATGTATATTCACTGAAATACAATTCATTTCACAAAAAGAATGTCTCCCTGGTTTTCTCCCCTTTTGATTTAATTCTCAGCAATTAATTGTGCTACATGTATTTGACCTTTAAATAACACCCTTTTGAGACATTGTTGTATGTTACAGATTATTGCCCTAGTCTCCTTGGGGTATATGGGCTACCTCCTGTAGTCTGATACTACTCTTATTTGTAAAGCGCGTGTACACCGGGTGGTTTCTTGCTGTCGGGGTAACAGAAACATTATGCACAATCAATCAATCAATCAATCAAGCATTTGTATAGCGCGCTACTCACCCGGAGGGTCTCAAGGCGCTAGGGGGAGGGGGGTCCGCTACTATTCGAACAGCCAGGTCTTGAGTTGCTTCCTGAAGGAGAGGTGGTCTTGGGTCAGGCGGAGGTGGATGGGTAGGGAGTTCCACGTCTTGGCAGCCAGGTAGGAGAAGGATCTTCCTCCCGTTGTGGCTCTTCGGATGCGGGGGACGGCGGCGAGGCGTGGTTGGTCGATCGTAGCTGGCGGGTGGGAGTGTAGAAGGTCAGACGGTCGTTGAGGTATCTGGGGCCTTGGTTGTGGAGAGCTTTGTGTGCGTGGGTGAGGAGTCGGAACGTGATTCTCTTGCTGACGGGGAGCCAGTGCAGGTCTCTCAGGTGTCCGGCGATGTGGCTGTGTCGGGGGATGTCCAGGATGAGTCGAGCTGAGGCGTTCTGGATGCGTTGGAGTCTTTTCTGAAGTTTGGCTGTGGTTCCGGCGTAGAGGGAGTTGCCGTAGTCCAGTCGGCTGGTGACGAGGGCCTGGGTGACCGTCTTCCTGGTTTCGGTGGGGATCCACCGGAAGATCTTCCGCAGCATGCGTAGGATGTTGAAGCAAGACGAGGAGACGGCGTTGACTTGTCTGGTCATTGAGAGGGAGGAGTCCAGGATGAAGCCCAGGTTGCGTGCGTGGTCCGTTGGTTTGGGTGCGTTGCCCAGGGCAGGGGGCCACCAGGAGTGGCGGAGGGTGATGATCCTAGGATGAGGACTTCCGTCTTATCTGAGTTCAGTTTCAGGCGGCTGTTCCTCATCCACTCGGCTACGTCCTTCATCCCTTCATGTAGGTTGGTTTTGGCGGTTGTGGGGTCGTTGGTGAGGGAGAGGATCAGCTGGGTGTCGTCGGCGTAGGAGATGATGTTGAGGTTGTGTTGGCGTGCGATGGCTGCGAGGGGGCTCATGTAGACGTTGAAGAGGGTGGGGCTGAGTGATGATCCTTGTGGTACGCCGCAGATGACTTCGGTGGCCTCGGAACTGAACGGGGAGGCGGACTCTCTGGGTTCTTCCGGCGAGGAAGGAGATGATCCACTCCAGTGCCTTCTCTTGGATTCCGACGTTGTTCAGGCGTTGCACTAGGGTGCGGTGGCAGACTGTGTCGAACGCTGCGGAGAGGTCCAGGAGGATGAGGGCCGCTGTTTCCCGTTGTCGAGCAGGGCTCGGATGTCGTCGGTGGCTGCGATGAGGGCGGTCTCGGTGCTGTGGTTGGCCCGGAAGCCGGACTGTGAGTGGTCGAGGGATCCATTCGTCTCGATGAAGGCGGCCAGTTGTCTGTTGACGGTCTTCTCGATGACTTTGGCAGGAAAAGGAAGGAGCGAGATGGGGCGGTAGTTTTTGAGGTCGGTGGGGTCCGCTGACGGTTTCTTCAGTAGGGCGCAGAGTTCGGCGTGCTTCCAGCTCTCTGGGAAGGTGGCGGTGTCGAAGGAGGTGTTGATGATGTCCCGGAGGTGGGGTGCGATGACGGCGTCGGCCTTGTTGAAGATGTGGTGAGGGCAGGGGTCGGTTGGTGATCCGGAGTGGATGGAATTCATCGTGCGGATAGTGTCTTCGGTGCTGATCGGGGTCCAGGCTCGGAGGGTGGAGGTGGGGGACGTTGGAACGGTTGTAGGGTACGTCGGCTGTGTGCTGAAACTGTTGTGTATGTCTGCGATCTTGCTGTGGAAGAACGAGGCGAGCGAGTTGCAGAGGTCTTGCGAGGGGGTGATGTCGTTGTTTCCGGCGCTGGGGTTCGAGAGCTCTTTGATGATGATGAACAGTTCCTTGCTGTTGTGGGCGTTGTTGTCCAGTCGTTCCTTGAATGCGGTTTTCTTGGTGGTGTGGATCAGCTGGTGGTGTTTTCGGGTGGCGTGTTTGAGGGTGGTCATGTTGTCTGCAGTCGGGTCTCTGCGCCATGCTTTCTCGAGGGCCCGGCAGTTCTTCTTGGATTTCTTGAGTTCGTCGGTGAACCAGGGTGCTTTCTTGTTGCCGGGTCTGATTGGGGGGTCTTCACTGGGGCGAGGATGTCAGCGCAGTTGGTGATCCATCTTGTGAGGTTGCTGGCGGCTTGGTTGGGGTTCGTTGAGCTGGCGGGAGGGTTCTGGCTCAGGGATGTGGTGAGTTGGTCGGTGGTGATCTTGTTCCAGCTTCTGCGCGGGAGCTGTTGCGGGTGGTGGTGCGTGGTGGTCCTGCTGAAGCTGAAGTGGACGCAGCTGTGGTCTGTCCAGTGGAGTCCGGTGGTGTGGCTGAAGGAGATGTCCTTGCTGGAGGAGAAGACGGGGTCAAGCGTGTGGCCGGCGTGGTGTGTGGGGGTGGTCACCAGTTGCTTGAGTCCGAGGTTGGCGAGGTTGTCCAGCAGGGTGGTGGTGTTGCGATCGTTGTTGTTCTCTAGGTGGAAGTTGAGGTCCCCAAGGAGGATGTAGTCGGCCGAGAGGAGGGCGTGCGGGCTGATGAGGTCGGCGATGTCTTCGCTGAATTGTGTGCGTGGTCCTGGGGGTCTGTAGATGAGGGTGCCTCTGAGGGTGGTCTTGGGGTCGGTGTGTATCTGGAAGTGCAGGTGTTCGCCGGCTGTGAAGGTGTCGTCGGAGTTGGTCGTAATGCGGATGGTGTTCTTGTGGACGATGGCGATGCCTCCTCCGGTCTGGTTGGCGCGGTCCTTTCGGGTGATCTTGTATCCGTCCGGGATGGCGATGTCGGGCGCTGAGGAGGCGTTCATCCATGTTTCCGTGAGGAAAGCGACGTCTGGTGATGTGGAGTCGAGCAGGTTCCAAAGTTCCACGGCGTGTCTGTGGACGGAGCGGGTGTTGAGCAGGATGCACTTCAGGTGGTTGCTGCTGGTGCTCGGCGTGGCGGGTGCGGTGCAGGTCCGGAGGCAGGAGAACTTGCAAGATTGGCAGGTGAAGGGTCCGTGGGTGCGTCCTGGGGTGGCACGGTGGCAGCCGGGGATTCGGCCGGTGTTGAGTGCGTTGAGGGTGGCGGTGTCGTAGGTCCGGTGGGTGGGTTGGCTGCTGCGGGGGCCAGGGGTTCTGGCGCTGGGCGCGGTCCAGTCGCGGACGGGCACAGTCGGGCTTGCCTTAGGCGCGCCTTCGGCGCGGCCGCCATTTATGGGGAGGTGGGAGGGAGGAGCAGCTGGGAGGCTGGAGGCAGGGGCAGCAATGGGCAGTCAGGGGCGGGGCCGCAGGGACGCAGCGGCGGGAATGGCGAGAGGCAACGGGGTACAGAAGGAAAAAAAGGGGCGAGAAAACAGACAAATGCGGGCACAGTACAAAAGGGGCAACGGGGTACAGAAGGAAAAAAAGGGGCGAGAAAACAGACAAATGCGGGCACAGTACAAAAGGGGCAACGGGGGTACAGAAGGAAAAAAAGGGGCGAGAAAACAGACAAATGCGGGCACAGTACAAAAGGGGCAACGGGGGTACAGAAGGAAAAAAGGGGCGAGAAAACAGACAAATGCGGGCACAGTACAAAAGGGGCAACGGGGGTACAGAAGGAAAAAAAGGGCGAGAAAACAGACAAATGCGGGCACAGTACAAAAGGGGCAACGGGGGTACAGAAGGAAAAAAAGGGGCGAGAAAACAGACAAATGCGGGCACAGTACAAATGGGGCAACGGGGGTACAGAAGGAAAAAAAGGGGCGAGAAAACAGACAAATGCGGGCACAGTACAAATGGGGCAACGGGGGTACAGAAGGAAAAAAAGGGGCGAGAAAACAGACAAATGCGGGCACAGTACAAATGGGGCAACGGGGGTACAGAAGGAAAAAGGGAAGGGCGTTCTTACCAGCAGCAGCGGGCGGACAACACAGGCGGAGCTGTGTGGCGGGGGAGCGACCTACCTGGCAAGGTCAAGGGTCGCTCTCCTCACCGCGCAGCGGCCGCCATTTATGGGGAGGTGGGAGGGAGGAGGAGCTGGGAGGCGGGAGGCAGGGGCAGCGAATGGGCAGTCAGGGGGCGGGGCCGCAGGGACGCAGCGGCGGGAATGGCGAGAGGCAACGGGGTACAGAAGGAAAAAAAGGGGCGAGAAAACAGACAAATGCGGGCACAGTACAAAAGGGGCAACGGGGGTACAGAAGGAAAAAAAGGGGCGAGAAAACAGACAAATGCGGGCACAGTACAAAAGGGGCAACGGGGTACAGAAGGAAAAAAAGGGCGAGAAAACAGACAAATGCGGGCACAGTACAAAAGGGGCAACGGGGGTACAGAAGGAAAAAAGGGGCGAGAAAACAGACAAATGCGGGCACAGTACAAATGGGGCAACGGGGGTACAGAAGGAAAAAAAGGGGCGAGAAAACAGACAAATGCGGGCACAGTACAAATGGGGCAATGGGGGTACAGAAGGAAAAAAAGGGGCGAGAAAACAGACAAATGCGGGCACAGTACAAATGGGGCAACGGGGGTACAGAAGGAAAAAAAGGGGCGAGAAAACAGACAAATGCGGGCACAGTACAAATGGGGCAATGGGGGTACAGAAGGAAAAAAAGGGCGAGAAAACAGACAAATGCGGGCACAGTACAAATGGGGCAACGGGGGTACAGAAGGAAAAAGGGAAGGGCGTTCTTACCAGCAGCAGCGGGCGGACAACACAGGCGGAGCTGTGTGGCGGGGGAGCGACCTACCTGGCAAGGTCAAGGGTCGCTCTCCTCACCGCGCAGCGGCCGCCATTTATGGGGAGGTGGGAGGGAGGAGCAGCTGGGAGGCGGGAGGCAGGGGCAGCGAATGGGCAGTCAGGGGGGCGGGGCCGCAGGGGACGCAGCGGCGGGAATGGCGAGAGGCAGCGGGGGTACAGAAGGAAAAAAAGGGGCGAGAAAACAGACAAATGCGGGCACAGTACAAAAGGGGCAACGGGGGTACAGAAGGAAAAAAAGGGGCGAGAAAACAGACAAATGCGGGCACAGTACAAAAGGGGCAACGGGGGTACAGAAGGAAAAAAGGGGCGAGAAAACAGACAAATGCGGGCACAGTACAAAAGGGGCAACGGGGTACAGAAGGAAAAAAAGGGGCGAGAAAACAGACAAATGCGGGCACAGTACAAAAGGGGCAACGGGGGTACAGAAGGAAAAAAAGGGGTGAGAAAACAGACAAATGCGGGCACAGTACAAATGGGGCAAAGGGGGTACAGAAGGAAAAAAAGGGGCGAGAAAACAGACAAATGCGGGCACAGTACAAATGGGGCAACGGGGTACAGAAGGAAAAAAAGGGCGAGAAAACAGACAAATGCGGGCACAGTACAAATGGGGCAATGGGGGTACAGAAGGAAAAAAAGGGGCGAGAAAACAGACAAATGCGGGCACAGTACAAATGGGGCAACGGGGGTACAGAAGGAAAAAGGGAAGGGCGTTCTTACCAGCAGCAGCGGGCGGACAACACAGGCGGAGCTGTGTGGCGGGGGAGCGACCTACCTGGCAAGGTCAAGGGTCGCTCTCCTCACCTCGCAGCGGCTGCCATTTATGGGGAGGTGGGAGGGAGGAGCAGCTGGGAGGCGGGAGGCAGGGGCAGCGAATGGGCAGTCAGGGGGGCGGGGCCGCAGGGGACGCAGCGGCGGGAATGGCGAGAGGCAACGGGGGTACAGAAGGAAAAAAAGGGGCGAGAAAACAGACAAATGCGGGCACAGTACAAAAGGGGCAACGGGGGTACAGAAGGAAAAAAAGGGGCGAGAAAACAGACAAATGCGGGCACAGTACAAAAGGGGCAACGGGGTACAGAAGGAAAAAAAGGGGCGAGAAAACAGACAAATGCGGGCACAGTACAAAAGGGGCATCGGGGGTACAGAAGGAAAAAAAGGGGCGAGAAAACAGACAAATGCGGGCACAGTACAAAAGGGGCAACGGGGGTACAGAAGGAAAAAAAGGGGCGAGAAAACAGACAAATGCGGGCACAGTACAAATGGGGCAACGGGGGTACAGAAGGAAAAAAAGGGGCGAGAAAACAGACAAATGCGGGCACAGTACAAATGGGGCAACGGGGGTACAGAAGGAAAAAAAGGGGCGAGAAAACAGACAAATGCGGGCACAGTACAAATGGGGCAACGGGGGTACAGAAGGAAAAAAAGGGGCGAGAAAACAGACAAATGCGGGCACAGTACAAATGGGGCAACGGGGGCACAGAAGGAAAAAGGGAAGGGCGTTCTTACCAGCAGCAGCGGGCGGACAACACAGGCGGAGCTGTGTGGCGGGGGGAGCGACCTACCTGGCAAGGTCAAGGGTCGCTCTCCTCACCGTGCAGCGGCCGCCATTTATGGGGAGGTGGGAGGGAGGAGCAGCTGGGAGGCAGGAGGCAGGGGCAGCGAATGGGCAGTCAGGGGGCGGGGCCGCAGGGACGCAGCGGCGGGAATGGCGAGAGGCAACGGGGGTACAGAAGGAAAAAAAGGGGCGAGAAAACAGACAAATGCGGGCACAGTACAAAAGGGGCAACGGGGGTACAGAAGGAAAAAAAGGGGCGAGAAAACAGACAAATGCGGGCACAGTACAAAAGGGGCAACGGGGGTACAGAAGGAAAAAAAGGGGCGAGAAAACAGACAAATGCGGGCACAGTACAAAAGGGGCAACGGGGGTACAGAAGGAAAAAAAGGGGCGAGAAAACAGACAAATGCGGGCACAGTACAAAAGGGGCAACGGGGGTACAGAAGGAAAAAAGGGGCGAGAAAACAGACAAATGCGGGCACAGTACAAATGGGGCAACGGGGGTACAGAAGGAAAAAAGGGCGAGAAAACAGACAAATGCGGGCACAGTACAAATGGGGCAACGGGGGTACAGAAGGAAAAAAAGGGGCGAGAAAACAGACAAATGCGGGCACAGTACAAATGGGGCAACGGGGGTACAGAAGGAAAAAAAGGGGCGAGAAAACAGACAAATGCGGGCACAGTACAAATGGGGCAACGGGGGTACAGAAGGAAAAAGGGAAGGGCGTTCTTACCAGCAGCAGCGGGCGGACAACACAGGCGGAGCTGTGTGGCGGGGGGAGCGACCTACCTGGCAACATACTGTTCAATCGTATGCTAGTCTAAAAAGCCATGTCTTCAAGAGTTTTCTGAATTTAGTGTAACAGGGGATGGACCTGATATCAAGTGGGAGGGCGTTCCAGATGTGGGTGGCGAGTACAGAGAATATGGAGTCGCCAAGTTTCCTTTTTTTAATGAAGGAATAGTGAGGAGATTCAGGTGCAAGGATCTCAAGTTGAGGGTAGGTGTGTATCTTTGAATATGGGCTGAAATAAAGGCTGGACTGCTGCTATGTTGTGATTTAATGATGATGATGCCAGCCTTGAATATGGAACGCTGTTCTACTGACAGTCAGTGCAGTTTCCTCATCAGGGGGGTGACAGTTTGGTGGTTGTTGGCATATTAGCCTGGCTGTCTGGTTTTGTACTAGAAATCTGTGGTACAAGCCCTTGGAGAGGCCTAGGTAGACGGTGTATGCATAGTCAATCTTTGAGATGACTGATGCGATGATGATCTGGATAAGAGCCTCAAAGGAAAAGAATTTACCAATCTTTCAAATTTTGAGGAGTTACAAAAAACAAGATGAGATTACTGCCCCTACTTGGGGTTTCATAGACAGGTTCTTATCAATCAGAACTCCAAAGCTCTTGACTAAGGTCTTGGGCTGAGAAGGGAAGCCCATTGTGGCTGGCCAGAATGTGGAGTTCCACAAGTCATATTTGCTTCTCGTAATGACGATCTCTGTCTTATCAGAATTTAATTTGAGTTGATTATTATTCATCCAATCACGGATGAATAACATCATATTTTGAAAGGCTGTTTTGGATTCCTGTGCATTATCGATGGTGAAGATCAATGGCATGGTATCCGCGTAGTTGTATATTTAGTAGTGCATGCTTTGCTTCCTCACAGCACAGGTATAGCACGGCAGTGTGAATCAAGCTTCCATCTCTCACAGAACACAGCATGTGTAAACTTCCATTCCCTGCAGAACAGACACAGCAGGGCAGGCTAATACAAGCCTTCATCACTCACAGAACATGTACATGTAAGGCATGAGTGACATGTTGGTCACACAGAGACCTCTGGAGCAGGTGCTTAACTTATCGAGAGGAATGTTTAGGGAGATGAGTTAGTGAACATGCAAATTCTCACACAAGCCTCACTTAGTTGAGCTTCCACATCAGCATCCTGGCTAGACCTGGGCGGTGAACTCTGCTACGCTTGTTGAGTTTTTTGCACTCGGCGGAGCACGCAGAGGGAGTTTTTTCCTTGCTCGCCAACATTAAGTTAGTGAGCGTGAGCAAGGAAAATCCAACGCTAGACCACCTCCCCGCGAGATTTCTCAATACGGGCGGCTGCGTATGGCGGGGACCGCTCGCGTTGAGAAACCTTCCGTTCACATTGAGGAAGCTGCCACTCGAGCAGAACATCTACTCGAGCGGCAGAGAGAAGCAGTGCCCTCTTGCACTGCACATAGTGACGTTCGTGCTGATTGTTCAGCGCAGGACAAATACCCAGTGCTAACAAGCATTTGGAATGCAATAGGTCTCGCATGTGCGAGAGTGTAAGCTATTGGCATTGTAAATGACAATGCCTTTTATTTATGCTTTAAAAACCAAAACGTAAATAAAAGGCATTGTCATTTACAATACCAAAAGCTCAAACTCGCGTAAGTGCGAGACCAATTGCTTTGCAGATGCTTGTTTGTGTTTACATTGGCACTCAAACATGCCTCTGTGTCTGGGAAACGTTGCTGAGAGACCCAAGAGCTCACGTTAGAGAGTGAGGAATGCAGCCTCCCTTTCACAAACAATTCACAAGCTCATTACCTGTTTCAGGATTCCACCTGAATGGAAATACATACAGGTTTATCACGCAATCCTGGAGCACGTAATGAGCTTGTGAATTTGTGATCAGGATGCTGCATTCCGCACTCTGTAATGTGAGCTCTTGGCCCCCTCTTGAGTTTATGTGCGTTCCCTTCAAAACCTTTACTACTAACACTACAAAGGAACAATAAAAAAAAAGTCCCTGAAAACGAAGGATCAAGAAAAAAACGGTAGGATAGCCGAAGTTAGGCGCTGCTGCTGGGAGGAAACAAAGGAGGATAAGGAGGGACGGAAGAAGGGATAGTGACCAATTGCAGCCAGGCCTATTGAAAGGACACTCATTCTAACGAATAAAAAGTCAATGGGCGTTCTGTCAGCCCAGTAGTATATACTACAGATCGAGAGACAGCGCATGCGCTGTCATGGCTCGACCTAAAAATCAGTACAAATAGCACAACCTAATGTACTCCGCCGCTTGCGGAACTCCGCGTTGCGTGGCAGAGTGTTTAGTCACTTCGTGGAGTTCTGCGTAGCGGAAGTCCGCCCATGCCTAAACCTGGTTGTGCTGTTGATTCTTTGATATTCCACAAATTCAGAGGTAGGTATTGCCTAGTATGTCATTGTTTTGTAGCAACCCAGCCACAGCCTAAATAACTCTTCTAGGCAGGCTCACAGGAGCCGACACCTTGGAAAAGGTTTCGAGTGCGCGCGCACTAGGCGCTGGTCAAATCCCAGCCTGAGTGCTGGACCTACTCAAAATGTTGAAGGCCACCCATGCGTACCTTGTCAAAGATTGTGTTTTAGGTGTACCTTTAAAGTCATTTCAACTTCTGCATTTCCTGGTAAAAACTTTCAGTGAACGCAGAAGTATTCTTGAAATACAATATTGATAGCACTGTTCTCTTCTTTTGGAAGTCAGTTTGACCACAAGCAATAGTAATGTTCTTTAAACATGAAAAGAAGTGAAGCCCATGTGACCTTTTCAGCAGACTCGTCAGACACACGATAATTTGCAAACATTTCACACGAAGAAGGTGAAATTGTTTTTCAAGTGTCAGGTGGAAGTGGGGCACGGAGAGAAGCGCACGAGGCAAAACCCAGGTACATATCGTCAAAATTACAAGCGAAACAGCGGGGACGTGAGAAAATCGAAACGTGAAAACAAGGTACCGGAAGAGGGAATGGATGAGCAGGTGAATGGAAGGTGACTCCGAACCGCGGAGCAGACGAGCCTGCAGTTCTAGGGCGCTGAAGTAAGCTGTGACGGAAGTCTGTTGAAAGCGAACAGCCATTAGGGGCATGCCTCTGAGATTTGGAAACCGTAGACAGACTCGCTCAGGGGAGGATGCGCAGCCCTCTCTAGCCCAGACACTAATGCCAGCCTGGAGCCAAGGTGAGTGCCAAGCGGTACGCGAGGCTGAATGAGAAGTGCATCTCCGATGTGAGTGGTTCGTGTAACCACAACATCAGCGCTCTGTGGATGGGGAGCGCTGATGGACGGGCGCTTGGATTCCAATGCAGGCGAAGTCTGTAGGGGGGAGCTGTAGTCAGAGATGAAGGACACCGGTGAACTAGATAGCTGCAATCAAAGCAGGCGGACTCTGCGGGGGATAAGGCGGAGTAGACAGAGATGAAGGACAACTAGGAGTTAGAAAAACATGCAAAGAAAGGCAGTAGGCCGGAACAGGTAACTTTTCATTTTACTTCGAGGAGAAAAGCAGCAGGGGCGTAGCAAAGTAAGAGTTGGGGGTGAACTTCATATTTTCCAACTATCAATCTGGCATGTAACGTTAAATCACATTATACATCAAGCAGGGCGCCAGAGAGGGACTGAAGGTGCCGTGGAAAGGGAGAGGAATGCTGTTTGGGAGAGGAATGCGGAGTGAGAGAAAACGCAGTATTTTGTAAAATAGCCAACAATTTTGAAGACTTTCAAGACAGAGAGGAGGAGCGTTTGTGCGTTTTTGTCTGTGTGTATGTAAAAATTATCGGTGAAATCCGACAGACACGTCACCAAACCCGACTGAAACCACCTGTACCCAACCACTTACCAGAAAAGACATTTTTTTTTTGGAGGGGGTGGGGGGAACACCCCTGAAGCTACTCCCTGAGAAGCAGTACTGTGCACTTGAGTGACACTTAAAAAAGTAAAACACGGAGTGGGCAACACCGTACAAATATCTTTTTGAGACTTTTAAATACCAGTTGGTTAACGCCCATTTAATGTAGGTGAAAAATCTGTAATCTGTGCCATTGAACTGAGCGATAACCCAATACTTAACCAGACAACTAGCAGACAAAGCTGTTTAGTGGTCTCAGTGACCCCCCAAAAAAAACTAGCAGGTTAAGGGATCGAATCCCTGTAGGTTAAATCTACCTTTTATCTTGAGTAAAAAAAATGGACGACTATTCAGTTAATTGACTCTTGATTGTGTACACTATCTAAATATGACTTCATAATGAATATTTACAATGTAGAATAAAAATGCCAAGAATTGAGAATAAAGCTTGCAGACGTGTGTGCTCTATCTATAGTTATTGCAGCTAAAAATACGAAGAAACGTAAACACAAAAAGTGACAAGTTCAATCTATAAATAAATACCGATTTGATTTTAATTGTTTAAGAGAGTTTCACGAAAGTATCCCCCGTTTTTTTTTTTAGAGTTTGATGTTGCAATTATACCAGTATACGGATGATAGGCCTCACAAATGTTTGATGCCAATTTATTTTTCTTTTCATTGTTTTACTGTTTGGTTAGTGTGTGTCATGTAATATCCGTATGACCTTTCCATATGATGCGTGCATATAAAACATGTCGGCTGGTGACACCTACCAAAGCAGTTTGGTTCTTCGCAATTTCTAGGCACTTTAAAATCACGACACTGGATTCACTGAAATATCATAAATCGGAAAGTAAAATAAACGCAGAATGGCCGACTTCAACATGCCGAATGACGGGAACAGTCTCCCATCTGAGGGGTCGCTTCCAAGTCACATCAAAAGTTACCGTAATTAGGGCAAAATTCGGCTTTGTAGCTGACATCAGTGTAACCAATGCTGTTTGTGACAAATTAGAAAGAAGAAAGTTACAACTGTGTGATTAATAAACGCCTCTTTCTCCGGTGTCTTTTCCTGGTGTTCACACCTGCAAACACTACTCCAAAGTGCACTTGAAGGCGGAGCGCGTAGATACACAGACTGCTTGTGGTGGCCCCTGGAGGGGCTCCTAGTCCCTCCTCCTCGCCCCAGGTATATTTTTTAATACAGAAAATGGAGGGTGTCTCACATACAAAGGACAGGCAGAACGTTTAGGCCCGTCCTAGAGGCTCGCCAGCCAATTAGAAAATAAATAAATACATTAATTAATTAAAATGCGAACCTATTTACACAAACACACATGGGTTTGGTCAGTGCCCTCCATCTGTTTGTCAGTTCAGCTGGCATTCATGCTTTGCATCCACACTTTACACCACTCGACGTGGGGCAATGGGTCAACCCACTTCACTCAGTGCCTCTTTGGGGGGTGGTATTTTTACCCTGATTACGTACTCATCTACCTAAGAGCAGGGGCACTTCATTGCCACGGCTGGTGGAACAAAGCATGAATATGACAATTTGTTTTCCTTTCAATTCCTTATGAATGTTTTTTTCCCAGTTACCCTTCTGTGCTTAAACTATATCCTCGGGTTACAGTACTACAAAGTCAACAGTTCTCCTTCCTTGGCCAATAAGAATCGAATTTTTCTCCCATGAAAACTAAAAAAAAACATCGATACACCCTTTTTGTACACCTGCCTGGTAGGGCGCACCGTACTGTCCTCTTTAAATTATACAAAATGATTACTTTTTTATTGTTGGCATATGACGTTGTATGACGTGATATTACGTTCGGACAGCAACAATTTTATTTCGTTCTTTTCATTTTATATATATATATATCTCAAGCCAGCTTGCTAAGGCCAGGCCGATTGGCTTTGCTACCTCTTTAGGTTAAACGCTCATCATGGTATCTCTTTAATCAGCGGGAATGCGTGGCAATGCTATTTGCGGACTGACTTTAAAGAGAAACGGCCCTATCCAGTCCCTCGTCCTTAGACCGCTTCACGGCCAGGCAGAGGGTGAGAACCGCAGACTAAAGTGCGCATGCGCAGGGGGGAGTTGCTGGCTTTAGGCCTTGGGCGTCTGAAGAAGGGGGCACAGGGCAAACCCAGGGAGCTCGGAGTGTCTTTAATGAACCGTCGGGCAATAGTCACACTTGATTACCGACCCCAAAACTATTCACAGGCAGAAACAAACCTATTCCTTATTAACGCAGGTTCGCACATTCCCAAACTCTACGCAGGTTGGCATATTCACAAACAGTCCGTAAGTTCACAAACACTGCGCAGGTTTGCTTATTCACAAATACTGCGCAGGTTCGTATTCAGGAACACTAGCAGGGTCACATATTCACAAAAAACACTACCCAAGTTCGCTCGTTCACACGCACTATGCAGGTTCGCATATTCACAAACACTACCCAAGTTCGCACGTTCACACGCACTATGCAGGTTCGCATATTCACAAACACTACCCAAGTTCGCTCATTCACACGCACTATGCTGGTTCGCATATTCACAAACACTACCCAAGTTCGCTCGTTAACACGCACTATGCCGGTTCGCATATTCACAAACACTACCCAAGTTCCCTCATTCACACGCACTATGCAAGTTCGCATATTCACAAACACTACCCAAGTTCCCTCATTCACACGCACTATGCAAGTTCGCATATTCACAAACACTACCCAAGTTCACACATTCACACGCACTATGCAGGTTCGCATATTCACAAACACTACCCAAGTTCGCACATTCACACGCACTATGCAGGTTCGCATATTCACAAACACTACCCAAGTTCGCACATTCACACGCACTATGCAGGTTCGCATATTCACAAACACTACCCAAGTTCGCTCATTCACACGCACTATGCAGGTTCGCATATTCACAAACACTACCCAAGTTCGCTCATTCACACGCACTATGCAGGTTCGCATATTCACAAACACTACCCAAGTTCGCACATTCACACGCACTATGCAGGTTCGCATATTCACAAACACTACCCAAGTTCGCTCATTCACACGCACTATGCAGGTTCGCATATTCACAAACACTACCCAAGTTCGCTCATTCACACGCACTATGCAGGTTCGCATATTCACAAACACTACCCAAGTTCGCTCATTCACACGCACTATGCAGGTTCGCATATTCACAAACACTACCCAAGTTCGCACATTCACGCACTATGCCGGTTCGCATATTCACAAACACTCTACACAATTTACAAAAAAAAACATGAGACAATGGGTCACCCATATATGTACGTTAATACATATATGTGTACAATGATAATGCTAATGTGTGCCTTAAATTGAGCTGTTGAAATGTATTAATCATCTGCGAGGTCGTTTTTATATATGCTTGAAGACCACATACACAAATGCATATATATCCATGCGCGCGCACACATAAATACACAACTTGGGCGACCAGAAAATCCACACAGGTGCGCTCACAAGACACAAATACCTCCGAATAGTGTTACTGTCCTCTGGCCTAATGCTGGCCCGTTATTCCCATATTTGGAAGTATGAAGAGCCCCCTATTCGATTTCACAAGCAAAGTACGGTGGGGGTGGGGAACTCTTTCTTCTCTTTTCGGCCATCAGCCTGGTACAAACTTTCAATCGTCACATGTAAGTCCTCCTCTCAACTAAAGTTTTAGAAAGATATGAAACTATGTATGTTTATAATATTTATAGTTCATCTCCTTTTGTTCATTATTTGCAATTTTCATCTAGTGCCAAGAAACCCGTAGGCGCTTTATAAAAACATTATGACATATTTATTGATGACACTGTTTCCTGCATTTCTTGAGTTGAAGACTGACACATAAAACGAATAAAACACAACAACCAGTGTCATTGTCAGACATTTGACAAAAAAAGTCATGAAAAATGATGACAAATTGAAACTGAATTGAAATTATAAATTGGTCCAAAATCAGTTAATCTGATCGGTTTCCACCCGTCGGTGAGGAAATGTGCACCCACACTGCCTACAGCACAATCACATTGGCTGGAAGTAAGTTAATGCGAAATCTAGCAGAAAGCCGAACAAGAAACGAGGAACAATACAGATTTCTCAAGAAAATACACGAAGAAAAACTGTCATCAGCATCGTTTGGAAAAAGACCATAAGAGAGCTCTTGTTCGAGAAATTGTTTAACATCAATGCTTCTATTCCGCGTTCTATAGTTGTGTGAGTTGTCTCTGTGTAAAATGCCGCGGGGTGGGACGCTGTGTTTGCTTGAAATAAAGAGTCATGTTTGAAGCTCAGGTTGGGATGAGCAGAGTTTTCGCTGGTGATGAAAGACTGAAAGTCGTGACTCATAATCTAAAATCGAAAGGGTGCTCGCTGGGCCGCGAGGTTCACGCGTTCACCCTCCTCGGTCGTGTGAAGGCAGAGGGTGACAGGAGGGTACCTGGGCTAAACAGCAGTGACGCAGAAGTGAGCAGGGGTGGGGGGATGGTGAGGGGGAGGGGGAGTTGGTCTCAGGCTGCCCTTCCGAGATCACACTCAACCAAGGCCCGGTCATTTACAGATAACAGGCAATGCGCGTTTCCATAAATCATATAATCGCCTCTGTTGATCAATACAAGGGAAACACCTGCACCTCATGATGCAGGCATGAGCTGTGGCTAGGATGAGGAGACATGTTGATCGATCTCAGCTCTGATGCTTCATTCTTTTATCCTCCCTGAATTTCTTCTCTTTTATTTATCCTTTCTTTCTCTTACTTACTGATTTTATTCATCCTTTTGATGTATTTCTTTCTTATTTTACTTTTTGTCCTTGCCTTTTTTCCTGTTCAGTCTTTTCTTTTTCGGTTTGTGTATATTTTTTATATTTTACGTTTTGTCTTTATTTTCAATTATTTCTTACTCTTCTCCCTAAGTTTTTCTTGTTATGCCATGTCTCGGTTACCGTTATCTTTTCTTCTTTCTTTATTGCCTTTATTCTATTTATTTATTCGTTTTTATTTTTCTCTATTTTGCTGTATTTATTTTATTCTATTCATTCGTCCTTCTTGTCTATATTTCTTTTTCTTCGTCTTTCTCTTTATTTATAACATTCTTCTTTTATTTTCACGCTAGTGAACTCCGAGAAGCTTTGGGGCGCTTTATAAATATGTTGTCTCAGCAGGAGCATCTGACACAGTATGGTATTTAAGGTCCGGCTGGGGCCATATTAAAGAAATCAATGTGTAATAACATAGTTCAGAGGGCCATGCAATTTTTAAAGTTATAAACAGCAAGTAGTGCCGCTGCCTTTTACGGCTACTAGAGGGGATGAGCCAATTCCTCTACGGCTACTAGAGGGGATGAGCCAATTCCTCATCTACATTTTTCAGAAGAACACGACATTTCCCACCAAGGTCGCGATTAGAACCCCGAATTGGAAGTTCCCGCGTGAGCACCCAGGACGGGAACCCTTCCCTTCCCAGCATCTTGTGACACCTGATCCGTGTAATTCTCTTCCCCCTCCATATTTACCAAATAATCAGTCAACACTTGAATTTGAAGAGCCACAATATTCACTCAAACCACGGCCCCTAGGTAAAAAGAAATAAGGAAAGAAAAGTCACGCTTTAACCAAGAAAGTGCAGTTTTTGAAAAAATGAGGTCTATACATGGCCAGCATATTTTTGTAATCAATTTATTTTAATTCATGCTTAAAATTTATTGTAGTAAAATATGAAAAATAAAGTTATATACATTTAACAAGTCACTACCGATAATGAAGGCCAATGTGTATCTTCTCTTTAAATAAAAACTCAAAGATAAGATTTTAAAACAAAAAACTCTGCGTGCCTCGATGCAGGTGAGGTCAACGGATGGCTGAGCCTTACGGGCAGCAAGAAGCCACCTGATTGTCTTCGTAATATATGTGTTTAAGATCACATACCAGGAGCAAAATCCTGTCTGAGTAGGCACCTCCTTGCAAATCATGTGTACAGTGTCTTCTGGTGTGATCGCAGCCCCGGTCCTGTGTTAGACAAAGGGGCCTAGAAATTCACTGTGTGATTAACAATTGTCTTTTTCCATAAAAAAAACTTTAGAGTAGCAATGTTCACCATTTCTTGAGCGGTGAAGTTCATCTTTTTATTCGAAAATACCAACATTTTTGTTGTTGTTGGTTAGTGCTCTCTTTCGTCACTACTGACGTTGCCATTGACTAGTGACATTCACAATTTATCAGTTAAGGGATAACAGGGCTCTTGCATAGTGAACATCACCTTTTTTGAGGAATGAACTTCACTTTTTCTTTTTGTGTTCAAATATTGTCACTTTTTCTTAAGTAGTGACCTTTACATTTTCTGAGTAGTGAAGCCCGTGAGTTATTTCTTCAGTTGTGCGATTCCCTATTTGATCATGAGAGAAGCTCGCCATTCCTTGAACAAAAATGTCGCCTATTTATTGAACAGTTGTATTGGACAGTGAAGCCCCCATTGTTTCAGTAACTGAGACCACCATTACTTGAGTATGATGCCCGCCGTCTTCTGCGTAGTTATATTCACTATTGTTCCAGTGGTGAGTTTTAGCTGTTCTTGGCTAGTGTATTTCACCTGAGTAGTACAGCTCGCCGTTTCTTAGGCAGTGAATACAAATGCACAATTACGTGAGTTTGGAAATGAACTAATCCCAGACCTGTCGAGTTCACCATTTCTGCAGTGGTGATGCTCACAACTTCTTAGTTAGTGAACATCGCCTGAGCAGTGCAGCTCCCACATTAATAGGTAATGAAGTCAAGTGCTCTAATCAGTGATTATGGAAGTGCACCATTTCTCGAATTGCGAGTTTCGATTCTTCGACCAGCGGAGTTCACCATTGCTGCAGTGGTGATGTTCACCATTTCTTAGCTTGTGAAGTTCACCTGAGAAGTGTACAGCACAAACTCCTGGCTAAAGAAGCCAAGTGCACTAAGTTTTCAAAAAACATAATCCCTCAAGTTACAGAGATCACTATTCCTCGAGCAGTGGTGCAGCAGTAATGTTCGCTTTTCGTGAGAAAGGAAGAAGCTGTTTGTTGAGTTTTGAAATGCACATTTTCGTGGAAGTCCTTTACATTCTTGTCATGCCTAGAAGTTAAGCGTTTTTAAAACGTATAATAATGCAGGGAGGTGTGACCTGGTCTAACCCAGACGTCACCTCTTCCGATGCTGCCAGGAGAGTGGAATGTATGCATCCCACAGCAGATTCGTTCCCTCCTTTGGGTGGCAGAGAATCGAACCTGCCCAGGGCCCGGGTTTATTGCACGTCTTTCTTTCGGATACAAGATTTAAGGGCATACAAACCGAGCTACAAAGTCCGATGCAAACACGGGACGGAGGTCCTGAAAGGCTGCTCAGACAAGGCCAGTCATCTGCGACCTGAGGAAGGGAATGGCGCTGGGGAAGGGGCCCAGGGGGTAGTTCACAGTGCCCGAGTAGCCCATGAGGGGCGGGCTGAAGCCCACGGCGCCGCCCGGGGAGCCCTCGTGGTACAGGATGGGCACCCTCACCACCCTCTGCGCCGAGTGCGACAGGTTGGCGGCCTCCAGGTCGGCGGCCAGCTGCCTCTTCCACTTGTTCCTGCGGTTCTGGAACCAGATCTTGACCTGGGTCTCGGTGAGGTGGAGGGAGGCGGCCAGGGCGGCCCGCTCCGAGCTGCTGAGGTAACGCTTCATGTCGAAGGTGGACTCCAGCTGGAAGACCTGCGAGCGGCTGAAGACTGTGCGCGTCTTCTTCTTCCGCGAGGCGCGCTGATCCGGGGAGCCGGGCTCCGCCTTCTCCTCTTCGGCTAGGCCGCACTCCTCCTCCGCCCGCTCGGCCGACAGCTCCGGCGCTCCGGGGCGGTACGGCCGGTCCGGGCCGTCGGGAAACTCCGCGAGCTCCGGGGAGTCCCGGTCACTGGCTGCAAGAGAGGAGAGAGAAAGCGGTTACAATTCCGCGAACTGCGATGTGTCGCGACTCTACGCCCCGGCCACAGCAGCTCAACATGAATTTCATCCCTATGCTCAAAGTCTACGAAAACATGCGCCCACAACACAGATGTGGGCGCGTACATCGATACAAGAAAATACATCGGTACACTTCCATTTAACACCATTGAAAAAGGCTGAGAAAGGAGGCAGTATACGAGGCAAATAACTTTATACGTAGTTTGGGTAAGCTGGTTTATTCAAATAGATAAAGCAGGAAGGTGTATTATTAAGGCTATGCACTGTGCACATAGTATATTCTTTATCAGATATTTGTCACCCCACGCATACATTTATCAAATGTCTAAACAGAGAGAACATGCTCAGATTAGGCCGAAAAAACAATGTGAATTCTCTGCATTAGTAGCCCCGCAATATCAACAGATTTTTAGCTTTCCCCACACACGTAATTTGCATTTGGCAGCCAAGGGAATAAATTGAGCATTGCATGGGTAAATAAGTTGCTGAATAAATGTTTAGGCAGCTCTTGGAGGAAAGGCAGGCGGACGGACATGCAGGTAAACAGGAACACGCGGCGGCTTGTGCTTCACCTGGCCACCTGTGCCCCAAGCCTATATGTAGCATATATCATGTACCCCATGTGCTAATGTCTTCGTGTTATCCCATATCGCGCGCATCCTCAAAGCAGCCAGATATGTTCACCCAAAATGTCCGTCCGTTAACACCGCTTTCTTCCTCCGTACGCGTTTCTGTCAGGAAATGGCTGGTTTCTCTCTCTCACTATAATTACAATATTTTGATTGTATGAACACACACATATATATATATATATATATATATATATATATATATATATATATATATATATATATATATATTAGTGAGAGAGAGAAACCTGCCATTTTCTGACAGAAACACGTACGGAGGAAGAAAGCGGTTAACGGACGGACATTTTGGGTGAAAATATCTGGCTGCATTGAGGATGTACATACATACATACATACATACATACATACATCTCGTTACAACACACCTCTGCCATTTCTACAACCTGTAAACAGGTGGTACTCATACACAATTTAAAAATAATCTATCTATATCCAAATCAGCTCTCAATTATAATATAACTCTACAAAAAGTGAGTGCGACCGCGGCTTTGTAATTATAATATTATTTAGGAAAATAAAACATCTACCTTGTCATTTTTAAGAGCTTACTTGTGCACACTTCTACGAAATAGAATTCTTTTCAGGCACGCTTGCTCTTTGGACGCTCGAGTTAATAAACGGGCAAATAAAAACAAAACACCATTTCAATAATATTTTAATTTAAGAGCGCCAAAGGGCTCCAACTACCTTGACATGGTCTCTGTAAATTGCTCGGATGCCTCATATATAAGAGGTCTGATCTCTTCAAATTATCACTGCAGTGAATTTCAGGGGATCGGGCGAGAGACCCATGTGCAGCGTCCTTGACTCCACCTAGAGGAATGTAACCGGAAGTTATGTTGTCTGTGTCTACAATCTGGATGTAAATCGAAACATTTAGTACACGTGCATTTTAACGCACCTTCGGAAATACAGATGTGCGCCTAGAGGCAAGCGCTGTGAACCGGGTTCTAGGGGTGATGTCACCGCAAGTGCTAGAGTTATGAGAAACGTTGTTTTTGCCCCCTACTGAAGGAGCCAGGGCCAAGCGTGTCCCATTTAATAGATCCGCATCCAAATTATTTTGGTTCATTTCCAGTGTCTTTTTTCCCTAATATGTGATTTGTCATTTTTGCCCGTCTACCTTAGATATTATAAAACAGGGTTTATTTCTGGGGTCGCTGTGGCACTTCAGATGGGGCGCTTCATTTAGAAACGTGAGCGCGGATTAATAGCACCTAGAGTCACAGGAGTGTATGAAAAGGAGCTATCTAGCGGCCAAGTCTGTGAGGGCCCGTCGGCCGCATAAAGGAGACGTGTAATCAGACACAAGGAAGCGGTGACCATCCATTATTCACGCTTCCGGCCTCTGATCGCCTTCGGTTCGAACTGTTTGTGTGCAGCGACTATTTGTTTATTTGACACCCAAGACGGGCAGAGGGGAAAGTGTCTGCTCAGTGCCCTGTACATAAACACCGCTTGTGGCAGGCGCGGTGCACACAAACAGCATGCCAGCAGGGTGGCTGGCAGGGAAAGGGCAATTCCAGGAGGTTGGGGGCACTCGTCTCTTCGGGGTGCTCCAGGCGCAGCAAGGGCCCCTCACACTGTGCACAAACACCGCGTGTGGCAGGCGCGGTGCACACAAACCGCTTACCAGCTGAGTGCCTGGCATGGAAAGAGCCAAATAGCAGGAGGTTTGGGGCACTTGGGGGGGAGGATTGTCTCTTCAGGGTGCTCCAGGCGCACTAAGGGCCCCTCACACATCACACTGTGCACAAACACCGCGTGTGGCAGGCGCGGTGCACACAATCAGCGTACCGGCAGGGTGACTGGCAGGGGAAGAGCTAAATAGCAGGAGGTTTGGGTCACTTGGGGGGCGGGGGGGGTGCTTGTCTCTTCAGGGTACTCCAGGCGCAGCAAGGGCCCCTCACACTGTGCACAAACACCGCGTGTGGCAGGCGCGGTGCATACAAACAGCGTACTGGCAGGGTGACTGGCAGGGGAAGAGCTATATAGCAGGAGATTGGGGCACTGGATGGGGTGCCCTCGTGTCTTAAGGGTGCCCCAGGCACACCGACAACCCCTCACCCGGAGCCGTGTGAAGGTGACTCTGGGTTAAAGTGTCTTGTTGGAAGGGCAGAAGCGTCCCGTGACCGTGAGCACAGCGACCCCGTGTGTCCGCCTCCGGGAAAGGCGAGAGGACACCCAGAGCAAGCAGACGCCAACCTGAACAGAGAGGGGATGGACACAGATGAGACCGTCGCCGGGAAAGGCGAGCGAGAGGACGCCCAGACCAAGCAGACGCCATCATAAACAGAGAGAGAATGGACACCCAAGAGACACTGTGCGGCCTGAAGCCGCTGAGGGTACCGTTTAATGTAATCCACCCACAACAGAAAAAAAAATCTCACACAAACAAACACATGCAGTTACTTAATCCTCAGCCTCGTTGCTCCATGAATAAAAGTGGGATCAGCCTAAACTGTTTTACAACCATAATTGACTGGAGGGGTGTGTGTTTTTCCGCTCTAGTATGTGTCCTCGTGCCATCTAAATAGATAGACGTAGTCTTGGCTTTGGTAGTAAGTACATCGTAGAACTTGTTTCCGCTATGGGCAACGACCCGAATTCAAGACCAGCCGGTCAAGCCCGGGCCTCTTCCGTAAGCAATCGCTGGTGACTTCCGAAAGCCTATAGCCTGTAGGTTGTCACAGACCAGGCTCCAGAACCAATCGATGAACTCTAAAAGTTCAGCAGGTTCGGCAAGGCAAGCTCAGCATTTCTCCCTGCGAACGACACATTGAGCCCCATAAACTGAGATCCCACCAGCACCTGTTATTTAAAAACTGATGAAGCAGGCGCTATGTACTAACAACAAGCGGATGCTGCTATTGATAAAACATCTGTCTTGCAGACGACACATTGTCCGTCTTCTGGCCACACTTCTCCTCATGGTCTATGTGATGTCGTGATGAGCTGACAGTATGTACCGAGGCGTCCTGGGTTTTGAGCTAAAGAAAACAGGCACACCACAAAAGAAACCTCACAAAACGCCTTTCACCATACATTTGTGCAGTGCAATATTCGACTACTTACACGTTCGACAGAAAATGCATTATTTTGTTCCAAATTATCAGACATCCGTGAAAATTGAGATTGATAATCTGGTAGCGGAGGTTCCATTCGTCACACAAAATTGCTAATATACATATTTTACAGGGCTGTTTTCTGCACATGCTTGGCACCCAACAAGAAGGTGTGGGGAGCACGCACGGTAAACTGCTCGAGGTCGCGTTCCAGGAATTGTCAGAGTGCAATACTTACTGTCCGGGCTGGTGCACGCTCCTCCACCAGAGTAGCTGGCCTGAGCCCTCCTGTACCACTCCAAGGTGCTGTCTCGGAAAGAAAAGCTGAAGGGCCCGGATGGCACCTGCGGGCAGCAGCCTAGGGTGCCCATATGTCCAGTGGATCCTGCGCCCTGCCATGCGCGCTCTCCGTGGTGCACAGAGCGCTCCGCGCACCGCTCCTTCCCGGAGGAGCCCAGCAGGTTCTCAATGAAGAAAGAGGAGACCTTGGTCGGGCGGTGCCGCGGGATCTCTGCCGCCTCATCCGGCATAGCTAGCGGAGGTCCCGTGGTCGGGGGTGCCGGGATGCGCTGCTCCGGTCCCGGCCAATAGATTCCCAGGCCCCGGGGTCACAGGTAGCCCTGGTCAGCGCCTCGCATCGCCTCCGTTACACTATCATGTCCAGCCTGCCCTCCTCCCTGTACTCGCGCTGAAATCAGGCGGAGGCGCAATAAAAACCACAATACGGAAATCAAAATGTCAGGCGAGTTAAGCGTTTTGCGATCGGGGAGTACGGAGCGCGATTGGACGAGCTGAGCGGCAAATGGGCTTTACTGGAGAGTGAGGAGAAGGACACCAAAGGGGAGGGGGCATGGGGAGGGGGGGTCGCTTCTACTCCGCTGCTGTTATGTGCATCCCTCGGGGCCCGAGGAGGCCTGTCACTCATAGACTCTATTTAGGTCAATTAGTGAAGCAAACTGGGCCCCGGGAGGAGGGGGAGGGAACAGAGCCTCCCCAGGGAGGGGGTGGGGTGGGCGGGCTTCAAGGAAACCAACCGCTTGCCCTGATTGGTCGGTCTGAGGTGGGAGCGGCCTTGACTGGGTCTGGTCTGCGCTTCCTTGACTGGCAGCGAGGTTCAATGACAGCTCTGAAGGAGTAGTGCAATCTACTCTTTACAAACAATTACCACCCCCTGGCAGTACGTAGTGATCGCTCTAGCTCTCCCTTCAGACCACGGCGGCTTCACTGCGCAGCTAGGGATCTTGGATACGAGGACACAGGGCACTGCTCAGATTTGCGAAAGAGCTGGAATATTGACGGAGATGCACCTTTAATGTGCCAAGATCATACGGCATATGAGCAACATTTCTTGTCCTCAGACTCCTCACACATGAAACCGTCTAATAGACAAAGGTCTCCTCCGCGCTGTGAGTGTGGCCTGCAGTGAGGCTAATGCCGTAGTGCGGGGGCAAAAAATGACGGTCACAACACACACTGGATGATAGCTACGGGAAAAGACCACTGCGGTCTATGGCCCCTTTATTTCATCCGGCTGCGCCGTGCCGGAGGGGGCTCAGGGTATAGTGTCTGGGTGGCTCACTGAATCCCTTTCCCACTTTACTCTGATTCCCAGGACTGGATACTGCACACAAAGTCATTCAGTCTCTGACTCGGTCGAGGATTTGGGCGTAAGTTATAGTGCTGTTATGCGGTTCCTCTTTGCTCACTTCACCTTGGGAGTCTGTTGTTCGACTCTCACATGTCACACCTGTTAGACTGAAAATGTGTCTGCCTGACTTCTTTTAGCATTATGCGAGTTAAGTTAGCATTTGCGGCACCATTTTGTATTCAGCCGCCAAATTGTGCCATGATTGAAATTAAGCTTCTGTCTCATACTGTCTGCCTCAGCAGAAAACAGCCTCGATTGTTTCTTTATTATTCAAGGTTGAACTTCGCTGCACTAATGAATAGCTCGTTCTGTTTTTGCATGCCTTTCCTTGTAGGTAGCCCTGCTCCCACTCTCAGAGAGACGGGCACGGGCTGAGTAACCTTGAAGCTAAGATAGTGTGTTCCTGGTCTCAGGATGGTAGCTCATCCTTCTGTGCCTCCTTTGTTAACTTGCTCCAACTGGAAATTTCCAGTCTGGGCGGGTCCTGTTGGGTATTGGAAATGTATATTATCTGATGTTATGTTGGTGAAGGTCAGTCCCTCGGCAGCTATCTAAGGAGGCTGCTTAGACCGGACTCCGCTTGAGCGCATACTTATAAAATACTTTTGTTTGTATTCTCTACTGTCTGACCGACTCTTCATTCGTATGGAAGGCTGAGAGGTGGTCGCGAGTGACCCGGGTGACCCTAGTCGGGTCACTTCCTTCAGTTGGCGCCCGAACAGGGACCCCATCAGGTGAGTGACCCATCTTTGCCCGCAGACGGGTGAGGAGGACGGGGCCACGTCGGGTCGGACGGGCGGACTGGGGATCCCTGCACGAAAGAGTCTGGTACTCGCAGCTTCCCCGTCTGTCTGACCAGGCAGAGCCTCGGCTAGCGGTCATCCGGTTGGGGTCCTGAACGGTGAAACCCTTGGATGTGACCGTTTGGTCCGAAGAGTCGGCAGTGGCGAATAACTTCGTTTGACCTGTGTGCACCAGGTGAGTTTGCTTTGGGCCATGGCGCCACTTTGGTTTGAGTTTGGTACATACTGAGGATCGTTTTTGGACAAGCGCTTGAATTTGTTTGAGTTCTTTGTGAACATGGTATTGTTTTGATCCGGATTTGGTGAGGTCTGCGGACCCATTTTGGTAAGATATTTGCAAATATCTGCTTGGCATAAATAGTGAAAACATCTTCGTTTCAAGATGCCTTGTTTTAGTAGGCTGTGTTGTGTGAGTTGTCGTTGTTGTTCTACTGATGCTCGATTGGAGGAAAAGCAGCCGGCGCCTCCAAAGAGCACCATATGTCAAACATGGCCTTGGCCCTATTATGTTTAGTACATTATGGCACAACTATACAAGGGACAATGCCGAGTTGCAGTGGCTGTTAACAGGTACCTTTGACGAACAAAAACTGAATTTCCTGCAGGATAAATTGTTTGCAAAACGGAGTAGGCAGTCAAAGTTTGATTATCTCCAGGTATGGCAGAAGGAAGCTACGCAGAGGCGAATGAAAGCAGAAAAAGAGGCCCGAAAAGGGAGAATGCAGATAGTGGCCCAGAAAGCAGTAGCGTAAGATAGAGAGAAAGTAGAAAAAGGTATAGAGTGTGCTGATAGAAAGTTTCTATTGCAATGTGACAAATCCCATGTTGCCCGAGAGGAAGGTGATACATTTGTGGAGGAATTGTTAGACACCAGACCTCTGCCTCCATATGCCCCACAGAGAATATACCCTGCTGTGCCACAGCCCCAGTCGTCTGTCTCTTCTGCCCCTGCTGTTTCTGTTTCTTCTGTTGTTGACTCAGTTGCTTTAAAAGCTGCGCCTCCTTTCAATACTGTGGCTTCGCCCTCTGTGCCTGCGATAACTGCTAGTGTCTCTGCTACACCTATTGTGTCAGTGTCCTCTTTTCCTCCAGCCCTTACACCCGCAACACAGCCATTAACAACGTTGGTGCCTACTCTTTCAGTTACTACTCCTTCCCTCTTCCCTCATTCCCCGGGAGTGCTGGGTAGTGGAACGCCTGTACATGGTTTGGGGGACGGGGACTGGGCAACTGCTAGAGAGCAGTTGGGACAAATTTTAATACGATCTGATGTGGGGGAGGAAGAAAAAAGGGCGGTAGCAAATCAGGCCACTCAGTGGGCCCGTCATCCCATCTATAGTACTGAAGACGTGTGGAGTGTGATGAGGGATTATGAGCCGTTTGTGCAACAGCATGCCCTCAAGCACATGTCGGCTACATTGATTGGGTTGCGGGAACAGTGCTTCAATGCTATGGCGCCCCAGATTATTTATGATATTAGAGATAATGTATATGTAGCTGGTATGGCACCTGAGGAGGTTTTCGGAAATGTTGCGACATTGGTAGCTTACCGAGGTAGGCAGTTTGAGAAGAGCCCGAAAACAGTGTCCCAGTTTCCGATGAGGGAAGTCCACCCCATATATCACCCTGAGTTGCCAGAGCTTCGACATTAGCATGATGCTGTCATTAGACAGAAGGTAGAGGCCCGTTTCCAAGACCAGTGGGTTTATACCCCATGGAAGAGGAGTGAGGTGTTATCCCTTAAGACTCAGTTACCTGACACTAGGAAAAATCCCACTGCATACTATAAGGAATTGACAGAGGCCGCTTCATCGACAGTAATGACGCTTGCAGATATTGAAATGTTCTTTGGTCTGCTGGTGCCCATCGACATTTTGAGGCAGGTGCACATGCAGGACCATGCTGTGTAATTGGGTGGTACATGGGAATAGATTAAAGCATGGGATAAGGAAAGGAAGCCTGGAGAGCAGCCAAAGGCCGAGATACTAGCTTTACCCGGTCGAATTATCACGTATATGCACTCCCTTATTCCTCCAAGAAGGGTAGATTGGGACAAGTTAGCGGCATGTCGCCAGAAGAAAGATGAAAGTGTGTCGGATTTTTTCACGCGGTTTGAGGGGGTGTTTTTGGATTTTAGTGGACAGGATTTGTCAGTGGAAGGGGGTGTCCGGTTGTTCGTCAATAGATTTGTTACAAACTTGCTCCCCGAGATTGCAGCTCAGCTACAGGCTTCGGAGAGCACTTGGACGACATGCTCCCCTTCTGTTATATTGAGTATGGCGCAGTATTATGAGCACAAGGAGAAGGAGAAGGTGGGAAAAAAGCATAAGGCGATGAAGACGAAGGTGTTGTTACAGCAGGCGTCTAGGGGTAACAGTAGAGGACGTGGAACCGGTCCGGCCCGGCAGCTTCTCCGTACTAGTAGGGGCACTGCGCCTGTGGGGCCGAATCAGTGTGCGTATTGTAAGGAGGAGGGGCAATGGCGCAGCGAGTGTCCGGTGTTGTTGCAGAAAGTTGCGAAGCCCAGAGGACAAGGTTCTCGTGGGCGGGGCCGTGGTCAGGCTGTGATCAGGAAGTGGTCAGGCTGGGGCTTGGGAGGATGGGACATCTCAGGGTCGCTCTGATCAGAATTACTTTGATGACCCTTGAGGGAAACAGTATTATTACGATGACTATGATCTGGACGAGGTGACAGGGATGACTCACAGCTAGGACAGCCAGGGACAGGGTGAGGGACCAGTTCAGATACCTGTAGATCAGCACGGTCCTTGTCACCGCAGATTTGCAAGGCTCAGTTAAGAAATTCTTAGTGGACACAGGTGCAATGAATAGCTCTGTTTCTCGTTCACGGGTCCCTGGGGCAGCTCTGTCTGGCCAAAATAATGTTTCGGTAGGCTTTTCTGGTGTGCTGGTTGTGAGCCCAATTTCCAAACCTCTTGCTTTGACTATCAGTCCCTTTACTGTGGATTCACAATTTCTATTGACATCCTATTGTGGAGAAAATTTGATGGGCCTAGATTTATTAAAGAAGTTGCATGCAACAATTTTTTGTTCTCTGGATGGTGTTTACATGACAATGGGACCAATGTGATTAGCTCTAAGCAGTGCCTGTCCAAAGATGCGCCCCTCCCTGCTGAGTTTCAAGCTGTGCCACCCACTTTGTGGGCAACAGGAGACACGGACGTAGGATTACTGCAGATTCCTCCAGTTTCCATTAAGGTTAAAGATAACGCCATCTTGCCCCGTATTCCTCAGTACAAAATACCACAAGCGAGAGAGCGAGCTTTGATGCACATTATACAGGATCTGATTGAGTCGGCGGTGGTTAAGGAGACAGCATCGAATGTTTGTAACAGCCCTATTCCTCCTATTCTCAAAAGGACATCCCCAGACTCCCCGGATGGCAATGCCGATGTTTATCGTTTTGTGATTGATCTGCACGCATTTAACAAAATAGTGGTTCCTCAGTTCCCGGTGGTCCCTGACATTACTGCCCTTCTCACAATGATTCCTTCCTCTGCCAAATTCTTCTCTGTCATTGATTTGAAAAATGCATTCTTCAGCATCCCAATTCATCCTGATAGCCGCCACCTATTCGGTTTTACACTAGCTGGCAGAAGCTTTAGGTTCTGCTGCGCTCCTCAGGGCTATACTGAAAGCCCTAGTATGTATAGCCAAGCCTTGAAAGCCCAATTGGACTCCCTCACACTTCCCTCAGGTAATGTATTGCTTTAGTATGTGAATGAAATACTAATTGCTTCTGACACTGAACAGGGATACAAAGACAGTATGGTTAAGTTGTTGTTGCATTTGGCCCACCACGGACATAAAGTGTCCCTTTCTAAATTTCAATATTGTCGACAGGAGGTCACCTACTTTGGTCACCTACTGTCGAAGGAGGATAGGAGATTGACACCTGAGGGCATTAGCATCATTGGTAAAATGCCCATCCCTAAAACTCAGAGAGATGTACGCGCCTTCATTGGCATCACTTCCTACTGTCGACACTGGATCCCTAATTACTCATTACTAATAAAGTGTCTGCTAGCGCTAACCACTAAAGACGTGCATGAGCCCCTGCCTTGTACGCATGAATGCCAGCAGTCTTTTGAGCAATTAAAAGTTGCGCTTTGCTCTGCTCCTGGGCTTGGCACGCCTGATTACCTGAAGCCATTCGTGTGGTACATACACGAGACGGCTGGTTGTGCGCTTTCTGTTTTAACACAGGCCTTTGGAGGTAAGCAACGGCCGTGTGCTTATTTTTCCGCTTTGCTTGACCCAGTCGCCAGAGCCCTCCCGAGCTGTCTAAGAGTGGTCACAAGCGACTGGGCTCGTACTTGATACTGACCTCACAATTATGGTCCCCCATGCTGTGGATACCCTTTTGAATAAAACGAAGACACAGCACTTTACCAGTGCATGTCTGACCGGTTATGAGCTAACTCTCTTTGCCCCACATATCACGATCAAAAGATGTGCCACTCTGAACCCTACCACGTTACTACCCCTCCCTTCTGAGAATGAAGAAATAGACATACATGATTGTCTGTTTCGAACAGAGGAAGAGACGAAGGGACGGGTAGACCTGATGATGTTCCCTTATAGGACCCCCAAGGGGAACTATATGTCGATGGCTCTTGTTTCAAATTACTAGATGGCACTACCACCGCAGCATATGCACTCACTACACTGCATTCGGTAGTTGAGACATCACAAGTTCCATATCAGTCCGCTCAGGCAGCTGAGTTAGTCTCCCTTATTAGCGCTTGTGAGTTGAGCGAGGGACTGGCTGTCAATAATTATACTGACAGCCAGTACGCCTTCGGGGTCGCCCACAATTTTGGGCGACTCTGGGCAGAGAGAGGGTTTCTCACATCCCATAGAACATGCATTCAGAATGGGCCCCTTATACATAGGCTTTTGTCTGCCCTGACACTCCCTAAGAAATTGGCTATAGTGAAGTGCAGTGCCCACAAGGCAATCACCGATGATGTGGGGAGGGGAAATGCATTTGCAGATCAGGTAGCTAAGGAGACAGCTCGAACAAAAATGAAAAAGATGTTTGTAGCAGTGTAGTGCTAGAGGCACTCTTGTGGTCTGACACCCTGTGATGACCTTTGACAACCATTATTTTAATTGACTTTGGTTTGTTATTTTATCCTAGCCTGAATGTACGACGTCCTGCATATGCCTTGTTTCTCTTAAAAGTTTCTTTCTTGTAATCTTGCAGTCTTTCAGTGGGAGCTGTCACGGAGTAGGACAGCCTTGCCAAGAACAGAACATGTGGGATGTGCATTAGAAAGCATGAGAGAGAGAGAGATGTGGAATGTACTTTTTGGTCTGGAAGTGCAGTGTTATGAGCAGTGGTGCACAAATGTGCACTGTGTTGTACATTGAGAGATGAAGTATGTGATGCTATAGGCAGTGGTGCACAAATGTGCATTGTGTTGTACATTGATAAGTATTATGAAGTTCTCACTATTGGCTTTGACATGGCCTCATGTCATCCTGAATTCTGAAGATACAAAAGGTATGCTGTTCCTAATATCGAGACAAGGGAAAACTGGTTTTATGTGGTCATGAAGTGTAGGAGGATGAGGATTCCTCCTCTTGGAATGTAGGGCCCTCACACACCCGGCAAGGTGTCATGCTTCATCATATGGGCTGCTCCTCGTCAGGTCGGCGCTGCAGTACCTGACGGTCTCCCTATGAGGGGCTCTTTGGCGGAGATCTTTTATTCCAAATGCCGTTTGGTGCCATGGGGGTGAGGGGCCTAATTAGTGTAGATGAAGGTGTGGAGGTTTACAGTATGTGCATTCACCGAAGTTACCAAAACCATAACCTTTTCAGACTCTTTCACATGGGAAATACATGCACACACTAACTGCAATTCATCCAACTGCATCTATATGATCACCTGCCCATGTGATCTAAAGTATATAGGTATGACCACCAGATCTGTGAAAACACGCATCACAGAACATCGTAGTAATTTCCGATGTCACAAGCTCAACACAAAAATGTGTACACATTTTTCCCAACTTCAACATTCACCTGACTCCCTGCGATGGGTAATACTAGAGGCGTACCCCAAGATTAACAAAGGAGCCCTGTTTGCGAAAGAACAGAGATGGGTCTATCGTTTATCAACCAGCACACAAGGGTTGAATGAAGATATTCCCTGGAGCACATTAAACACTTGACACGCTTAGAAACCGATAATGCAAAACTTTTTGTCATGCAAGTACAAACAAACTAACCCCAGAGTATGTATTAGCACTACCCCTAACCACACATGAGATAATACAGCAGCGCAAACCATAGAGTGATTCACACCACCAATACAAATATGGACTATATCAAGGTCTAAGTTTCTCAAATATGTGGCATACACGATAATATAACACGCAATGAATCACACTAACCGGTTGACACACACCACTGATACAAATATGGGTTTACGATTACATCACGGCCCACGTTTTTCAAATATTTCGCATACATGAGAATATAACACGCAATGAATCACACTAACAGCTCCATACCACCGGGTAAACTCAAAAACCATTCCAAGATGGTGGCCATTTTTGACCAGGATTAAGCATCTTCCAAGATGGCCCCCACGTATTTCTGCAAAAGCTGTAACAGTCTAGTGCAGGCTGTGAATCGACCAGAAGGTTCCCGCCATTTCCACTTTAGTCACTCACAGTATTTAAACAAGCCTGCTGGACGTCCTGGCACCTCCCGATCCCGGCAGAAGAGGGTAGGTCGGCCGGCCTTTTGCGGACTTTGCAAAACGTGAGTACACTATGGCACAATACACTGTGCTCTTGTAGGTAATATTGATCAGATACCTTTATTATTTGCCCATACATTGGGAAGCCTCAGCCGCTTTTTTACTAGTCTGCTCAACATCACGCTATACGCCCACAGCTCTGACAGCCCTGCCGCAAACAATTTGTTTTCCGATTATTTATAGACCAGATATGCTATACCTACACCAATACTAGTGCTGTTACTTTGAAGCAAAGTAATACTTACTCAACTTATGCCCAGGCTGTTCGTGATAACGGCGAAGCCCGTTACTCACCGTATTTTATTGTCAACCCCTAGTAACATCATTACTAGTTTGAAAGACTCCTGCATTGCTTAACACACCTTAATCACATAGTTTATGTGATATGCTCTAATTTTTGATTCTTTTAATCCACAACCCACGCAGCACACAAGGAAATTCCTTGTGAGATACCTGCCGGGTATCGATGAAGTAGATAGAGAAACCCAACTAGGGTGAGTTCATCAATTCCTTCTGCAACTATGGTGGTGTTCCACCAGATGCGCCTGTGTAATCCTCATGATAAAATGTTTGTGAGAGTCACCCACAAGGCACTCACATTACGTATGTTTTTAGTCATCACCACTGTGTGCTGTGAGCTTGTCACACAGGGAACACAAGAGTTTTGTTTATACTGGTACATCTGATTCTAATAACTGTTTTTATTCCTTTACCAAGTTGGTCATATGCTATCAGGTACTACACATAGCATGTGTTAGCTTGATTTAAATGGGTAGATCACACCATACAACCACCCACGTGTAGATAGATTGATTTTATTAGGTCCTGACGAATCGCCACCATATTGTTTAACTACCAGGTGAGTAACATGTTGACCGCACAATAGAGCGCCCTACCTGAGACATAATCTCAGACATGCGCCTTTGTTTATTTTAATCAGGGTGGGAGACCCATTGATTAAAATAGTCTTCGCTGGTACTCCATTACCTGTTTTAAAATTTCTTTCAGGTTATACACCTCCACATCTTCATCTACACTAATTAGGCCCCTCACCCCCACGGCACCAAACGGCATTTGGAATAAAAGATCTCCGCCAAAGAGCCCCTCATAGGGAGCCCGTCAGGTATTGCAGCGCCGACCTGACGAGGAGCAGCCCGTATGATGCAGCATGAGACCTTGCCAGGTGTGTGAGGGCCCTATATTCCAAGAGGAGGAATCCTCATCCTCCTACACTTCATGACCACATAAAACCAGTTTTCCCTTGTCTCGATATTAGGAACAGCATACCTTTTGTATCTTCATTATTGTTAGGGCATGTATGCTGGACCTGTCTAAAAAGCCCTCAGTCCCTCCTTTGTGATTGATCCTGAATTCTGACTCTGCTTGGCTTGAGCTTTATCTGCGTGCACAGCCACGCTTGCAAGTTGTTTGGGTTAATCACGTTCAAGGATTGTTTTTGTGAGAGATTGTTTAATGTACCCTGGAAGGCTTTCGTGAGCTTCGTCAAGATAAAGGCTGGAACATGCGAGAACGTAGAGGGGACGTGGGAACTTCTTCCTGCCATGGAATGCTTGCTTGGAAGCTGGCCAGTCCTAGTAAGTTTCCTTGTGCGGGGAGGACGATTCTCGAACCTTCTAGTGTTGTTTTGAGATTATAAGGCTGAGGGTTGTTGACTTAAAAACCGGGATTTTGGAATCAGAATGGGGACGGACGTGTCTACTTCGGTACAGCGGAACCCTGGTTGCTGAGGCTCTTTTCCCCGGCTGTTAATCCCCTGGTCAGGAGTGGGCTAAGATGCAGTGTTTGTACCAGGTGAAGTGTTGAGTTTTGATTATTGCCATTGTGATGTTTAGCCAGTGGCTTTGATCATTTGAGGTGTTTTCTTTGTGATGTGTGAGTGAGTCGAGGTGCACATCCAAAGTAACCATTTGATGTATTTAGTGTACATAAATATCTTTCTGATCTCTTGCAGAACATCCCATTATATTTGCTTGAGTCTTATCTCATATTATTTGCTGCTTGTTTATTCACGGTATTATTCATGCATTTAACTGTTGCATTTACCAAGTGTGTTATTATTGCTTGCATATAAACATATATATCTCTATGTGTATTTGAATGTTGTGCATTTGGCATCTGGGAAAGCCTTTCTGTTAGAGAGCATTTTGTAAAATAAAACCCCAAGCCTTATTCTAAAAAGAGAGTCTTTGCATTTTGTAAAATAAAACCCTTTTCTAAAGGTGTTATTTTGTGTTTATGTCTCCTGCTTTGCCGTGTGTGTTTTGAGCCACTGTGTGGGAGATTCTGTATTATCTGAAAGGCGAAGCAAGACAAGCGGGTCCTGCCAGGTGGTTACCTGAGGCCGCCATGTTTGAGGACACTCTGGACAATGTGAAAGAAATCCAGAGTGAGGCAACGATTGAGGAGTTAACAGTATGGCAGGACAGTACAGCACGTTTGGATGCGGATGGTTGCTGGACCGACAAGTCAGAAAAGCAGAGATGGATGTTACCGGATGCATATGTCCTTCCTGTGGTCACTATGGCGCACGGGCCAGCCCACATTAGTGCAAAGGGAATATGTAAGCTGTTAGATCCTGTATGGCAGAATGACAACATTCCCAAGGTTGCTGCTCACTTAGTAAAGTACTGTATGGTATGAATGATGTATAATCCTGGAAAAGGCACCCCTACACCTCCTGGTAATTTTGCACCGCCTTCTTTCCCTTTTGAGGTTCTCCAGATGGATTTAATCGAAATGGAACGAGTAAACAATCTGAAATATGTGTTGGTGGTTGTTTGTGCATTCAGTAAATCGGTTGAGGCTTACCCCACTAAGGAGAACACAGCTATGGCGACGGCGAAGGTGCTCCTAAAGGAGTTCTTTCCGTGCTTTGGTTTGCCCCGTTTGATTTGGAGTGACAATGGAAGTCACTTCAATTCAAAGGTTATCCAGCTAGTGTGTGACGGCCTGCACATCAAGCAGAAATTTCATGCCGCAAACCACCCCAGTCAGCAGGCCTGGTTGAGAAGTACAATGGTACTCTCAAATTGAAATTGGCAAAGATCAAGGAGAGCACAGGATAGCAGTAGCCAGATGCTTTACCATTAGCTCTTTTGTCTACAAGAGCTACAGCTCACTCTTGGACAGCATTGTCACCGTACGAGATCGTGTTTGGCCGCCCGGCGAATGTCTGGGGCGTCCCGCGACCTTGACGGTTCTCTGAGATAGAATACCCCTTACTTGTGGATTATTTATATGAGTTGACTAAAAGCTTGCGTTCTATTCACCAACAGATCCATGACGCCTTGCCACCAGCTCCCGAGGGGCCAGGCCATGATATCCGTCCTGGTGAAAAATTTTCAGAGGAAAGGCAGTTTGGAGCCCCACTGGAAAGGGCCTATCCAGGTCCTCCTCGCCACTCGCACGGCAGTGAAGGTGGAAGGTCGGAAGAACTGGGTCCACTCTAACCATCTAAAGAAGGTGCCTCTTCCATTGCCCTACGACCAGTGGGTCCTTGATGGGATAGGCGATTCCGAAACAGACAAGTGCCTCGCTTTGTTCCCTTCTCAGATACCCAACTGATGTGGGCACCTACAGAGGAGGAGAACAGCGCAGTGTTGAACGAGGCAGTGCCGCCGGAGATCAGGGCCATTTTGGAGTCCTAGCTTGCTGGCCCATCTGTGCTTGAGTCCCAGTCCATTGGCCCCTCTGAGTCTGAGCCCTTGTTTGCGGACCCCTCTGTCCCTGGAGTGGTTAAGTACAATTTGCGCCCCCGATGGAGGAACAGTGCACCAAATGAAAAGTCAGACTAGTATGGATGGACTGCGAGGAAAAAGAATAGGGTGTACTTTGCCTGTGGTACCAACGGTAGTTTAGGGAAAGGGAGATTGGTGCATTGTTCAGACATTGGACAGGGTGAATTTGACTTGCCTCCCCGGAAAAGAGAAAAGGGGGGGTACACTACCCTGAACGACGTGCGATTTCTTCAGAAAGGGCTGCGATCGCGCAGCTCCACCAGAAAGTGCTCAACAGCACCACCATAGATGAACAATAGGAGTCTACCGGTGAGACTCTGACAGACGCTAGGAACTTTGCCCCTTTCTTGCTTTATCATCGTTTGCTCCATTGCATGTCCTTTCCTCTGATTCAAAAATGTACCCATTTGGTCGCCCCATTATGGAGGAAGAACAGCCCTTTGCAGCCCCGCGTTACGGGCAGAATGGGTCTGGTTGGTCTATTAAGAGTAAAATTGTCTTCATAGTAATTATCCTGATATTTCTGATAACAGTACTTGGAATAATGTGGTTCCTTGAGGAGAAATATCCTGTGCACTCCTTGATTGGTACAATGCCTGTTCCCCCTGAGCACATGTTTGTTACTTTAGCCCAACAAGGATGAGCACAGAAAAACATATGTAGATAATGTTTTCCTGTAGATGCTCCACCAGGCACACCATACTTCGAATGTTATTAATTGCTGGATTTGCGGCCTGCTCCCTTCTGTGACACATAAAAATGATGTATTACTGTCCCTGCCGTTTTCCTATCTTGGAAGCTGCGAAGCCTGGTTCCAACTGTTTACCATGGTGTATACTCATTTCCATGCTGATGCCATGAATATGACGTATGCTGATTATGATACTGTGTTAGAATACATACGTGTACACCAAGGGTTTACTCCAGGAGAGCGAGGGGTCCCTGATACATTGTCCCCAACAGCATCTATGAATATATATCAAAAAGAAAAAAATGTAACATGGCTTTGAAATGAAATGTTGGATTTTCAGGTATTCAATGTCACTGAATATTTTAGGTCTTTCCAGATGCGCAATATTACTCAGGATGAAGCAATGCCAGTGCAGGTAGTTAACGCAACAGCTAGTTTTTGTGTTCAAGGTCTTGGAAAGGTTCAAGTGGGACAGAGTAATTGCAACTATACCTATGTACTGAGGACAACAAATAGCCCACCTTTGCTTCCCCCATAATGTTTATTTCATATGTGGGTCCCAGGCTTATGTGTGGCTTCATAGGGGGTGGTCTGGCATAAGTTACGTTTCCTTCCTCCTTCCCCCAGTGTATATAGCACCATCTAACTACCATAGAGATCACCGATTGCAGCGTAGGCATGTTCACCTATCCCGTATTTGAAGGGTTATTAACACAGAAGATATAGATCAGACAGATACTACTCTACAGCAGTTCACTGATGCTATGAAGGGTATCATTCCCTTCTGGGGCCCTATGTCCAATAGTCTCAATATCCGTCGCCTCACCAGGGTAGTGGAAGGGGTCATTAATACTACGGCTGGAATTTTGACAAACATTACAGTTGAACTCCAAGCTACGAGACTCGTTGCTCTTCAGAACAGGATGGTGTTAGACGCCATCCTTGCTGATCGGGATGGGGCTTGTCGCATTATCGGCAGTAGCAGCTCAATCAATCAATCAATCAGGTAATTGTAAGCGTGCTACTCACCCGTGAGGGTCTCAAGGCGCTGAGGGGGGGGTCCGCAGATCTGTTTATCCAAAGAGCCAGGTCTTGAGGGTCTTCCTGAAGGTGTTCAGGGAGGGGGCGCGTCTGATGTCTGCTGGTAGCTCGTTCCAGGTCTTGGCTGCAATGTGAGAGAAGGATCTTCCGCCTGCTCTGGCTCTGTGGATGCGCGGGGTTTTGGCCAGTGCGAGGTTGGAAGATCGGAGGTTTCTTTTGGGTACGTGGAAGTTGATTCTGTCGTTGAGGTATTGGGGTCCGTTGTTGTGTAGGCATTTGTAGGCGTGAGTGAGGATTTTGAAAGTGACTCTTTTCTCCACGGGGAGCCAGTGGAGACTTCGTAGGTGTTGTCTGATGTGTTCATGTCGGGGGATGCCGAGGACGAGTTTGGCGGCGGTGTTCTGTACTGTCTGGAGTTTGCGGAGTAGGGACTTGTTGATGCCGGCGTAGAGTGCGTTTCCATAGTCCTGTCTGCTGGTGATGAGTGCGTGGGTGACTGTCTTCCTTGACTCAGGGGGGATCCACTTGAAGGTCTTGCGGAGGATGCGGAGGGTGTTGAAGCAGCTGGAGGTGACGGCGTTGACCTGTCGGTTCATGGTGAGTGATGAGTCGAGTACGATGCCGAAGTTCTTGGCATGGTCTGAGGGGGTAGGTGGGCTTCCGAGGGTGGTCGGCCACCAGGTGCTGTCCCATGCAGAAGGGGTGGTACCAAGGACGAGGACTTCTGTCTTCTCGGCGTTGAGCTTCAGGCAGCTGTTGGTCATCCAGACTGCGACGTCTTGCATTCCTTTCTGGAAGTTGAGTTTGGCAGTGGTGGGGTCTTTGGTGAGGGAGAGGATGAGCTGGGTGTCGTCGGCGTAGGATACGATGTTGAGGCTGTGTTGTCGGACGATGGCTGTGAGGGGGCCATGTAAATGTTGAAGAGGGTGGGGCTCAGTGATGAACCCTGTGGGACTCCGCAGGTGATTTTCGTGGGGTCGGAGAGGAAGGGTTGGAGTCTGATCCTTTGGCTTCTTCCGGTGAGGAATGATCGGATCCAGTCCAGGGCTGTTCCTTGTATGCCTGCATCGTGTAGTCTGGCGACTAGTGTGCGATGGGAGACGGTGTCAAAGGCCGCTGATAGGTCGAGTAGGATGAGGGCTGCGGAGTGGCCTTGGTCCAGGAGGGTGCGGATTTCATCTGTGGCGGCGAGTAGGGCATCTCTGTGCTGTGGTTGCTTCGGAATCCGGATTGGGACGGGTCGAGGACGGCGTTCTATTCAATGAATTGTGTCAGTTTCCGGTTGACTGTTTTCTCTGCAACTTTGGCTGCAAAGGGGAGGAGCAAGATGGGCCGATAGTTCTTGAGGTCGGTGGGGCCAGCTGTGGGCTTCTTGAGCAGGGGTCTGACTTCTGCGCACTTCCAGTCGTCTGGGAAGGTGCCTGTTTTGAAGGTGGTGTTAATGGTGCGTTGTAGTTCGGGTGCGATGGCGGCCACGGCTCTGTGGTAGATGTGAGTGTATGTGAGCTGCTGTGTATACATACCGGACCACGCTCCGAATGTATACGCTACGATACAGAAGTTGCACAGGCTTGCATCTGACATTCACCAAGAGAATGGTACTTGGACTCTTTCTGGTTGGCTGTGGGGTTTAATAGCATCTTGGGGTTTCAAGATCCTTATCTTTCTAGTAGCACTTGCTGGTGTCATTTTCATTTGTTGCTTATGCATCCATTGCCTTCCTGCCTGTTGTGCCTACTGTATTGGAAAGTTAACACCTACACCAAAGGCCCCAGTACATGATGTTAAGTCTTCAACTATGATGATGCAAGCTGTCCACGATTTGATGTCCATCGACGAAGGTATCTTCGAGTATTGATAATGTGTAAACAAAAGGGCACCAGTAGTCTTCCGATGTGACTCATTATTATCCTAGGCATTAGACAAAATTGTTAGCAAATGCTAAAAGGAGGGTCTGTTAGACTGAAAATGTGTCTGTCTGACTTCTTTTAGCATTATGCGAGTTAAGTTAGCATTTGCGGCACCATTTTGTATTCAGCCGCCATTTTGTGCCATGATCGAAATTAGGCTTCTGTCTCATACTGTCTGCCTCAGCAGAAAACAGCCTCGATTGTTTCTTTATTATTCAAGGTTGAGCTTCGCTGCACTAATGAATAGCTTGTTCTATTTTTGCATGCCTCTCCTTGTAGGTAGCCCTGCTCCCACTCTCAGAGAGACGGGCACGGGCTGAGTAACCTTGAAGCTAAGGTAGTGTGTTCCTGGTCTCCTGGTGGTAGCTCATCCTTCTGTGCCTCCTTTGTTAACCTGCTCCAACTGGAAATTTCCAGTCTGGGCGGGTTCTGTTGGGTATTGGAAATGTATAATATCTGATGTTATGTTGGTGAGGGTCAGTCCCTCGGCAGCTATCTAAGGAGGCTGGTCAGACCGGACTCCGCCTGAGCGCATACTAATAAAATACTTTTGTTTGTATTCTCTACTGACTGACCGACTCTTCATTCGTATGGAAGGATGAGAGGTGGTCGCGAGTGACCCGGGTGACCCTAATAGGGTCACTTCCTTCACACCTGATCTCGACACTGGTCACCCTCCTGTTGCAGGGCTTAATTTGAGCCCGTGGTTTCCGGTGCTCGGCACCAGCACTTAATTGTCAACACGGTCTCTTATGATAGTCTGCCAAATGGTTGCGCTGTTTGTATAAGTTAGAGGCGAGCACAACAAAAGTTGTTTGCTAATTCAAAATACCATAAAAATGAGTAATATCTGCCTCCTTTGCCATTGTTATAGCAGTGGGGGACCTGGAATAGTCTGAAGGAATTGACCCGATTAGGGTCACTCGGGTCACTCACGACCACCTCTCAGCCTTCCTCACAAATGAAGAGTCGGTCAGACAGTAGAGAATACAAACCAAAGGTATGTATTAGAAGTACACTCAAGTGGAGTCCGGTCTGACCAGCCTCCTTAGATTGCTGCAGAGGGACTGACTTCAGCCAACATAGAGTTACATTAAGTACATCTCAAACCAATGAAAGCACCGCCCAGGATGGAAAATTCCAGGCTCACACAGCTAAAACAAACAGGTACAGTAGGATAAGTTTCAACTCTAAGGCTGGGTATACGCTATCTATAAATGAAGGTCATCCTGCCCATGCCTGCAGCTGGGCTGGTGGGAGAAGGCCTCTATCTAGTGGGAAAGGTATGTGCTAACAAAGACAATGTACTCAACAAGACAGCATTAAACCTTGGAGAAAAAGAGGGAAAAAAACGAATGGAAACATTTCTCAGCAAGCTAGGGTTAGTTTCAATCACGGTGCAAAATGGCGGCTCAACTTAAAATGGTGCTGCGAATGCTAACTTTACATCGAGCAATGTGCAAGCAAAACGAGTGCATAACATTTACATTTCAACAGACCCTCCTTTTAGCAGAAGCTAACCATTTGAATTTGAGAGAATATGGAGTGTAGCATGGCATGTATATAACAATTGATCTTCAGAATTAAGAGCAATCCATGTATTCAGCATTGAGGGAAGATGAGTCCTCGAATATACCCTTGTCTATCTGCATAAAACTATCTATTTCTTTCTGAGTCATAATCACAGCATGGGCATCATGGATGGGCGTTTTCTGCTTTGGGGTGAGAAGGGTAACACAATAAGAGCAACAGGCCAGGAGATATTTTATACAGATACAACATGTGAGGAAAATACCAGCAACTACAGCTAGGGAAGCAAGGATCTTCCAACACTAGGACGTAAACAGACCCCAAAACCACCCATATAGAGTCCAAGTACCATTTTCCTGGTGAATGTCAGAGGAGAGTCTGTGTAATTTCTGTATGGCAGCATATACATTGGGGGCATGGTCAGGTATGTATACACAGCAGCTACTACCAATGACGCAACAGGCCCCTCCCCAATCAGCAAGGATGACGTCTAACACCATCCGGTTTTGTAAGGTAATGAGTCTCCTAGCCTGAAGCTCAGCAGTGATATTGGTCAGAATTCCTGCTGTTGTATTAATGACCCCTCTACAACTCTCATGAGCCGGCAAATGTTGAGGCTATTAGACATGAGGCCCCAAAAGGGTACAATACCTTTCATGGCATCTTCAAACTGTTGAAAAGTGGTATCTGTCTGATCTATATCTTCTGTGTTAATAACCCTTCTAACTCGGGGCAAATGTACACTCCACGCTGCAGCCGATGGTCTTTATGATAATTGGGCGGAGCAACATACACTTGGGGAAGAAGGAAAGAGAGGTAACACCTGCCTGACCATCCCCTAGGCAGCCAGACATAAGCCTGGGATCCACAAACGAAGTAGACATTAGGGGGCAAAACCAAAGGTGGACTATTAATCGTGCTAAGTTGGAATGTAAAATCACATTTGCTGTCCCCCACCTCTACTTCCCCCCTTCCCTGAACACAAAAAGCAGCTGTGGAGCTGACCACAGACACCGGTATTGGCTTAGCCCTAGTCACATTATGGTCTTGGGAGGAGCGGAAGTACTCAGATATATTGAATGTCTGAAAATCAGCCATTCATAAGAAAATAACATTCCTAGGCAACAATGGACTAAGTGAATATCAAGTCCTAAACATAACACATTGTTAATCAAATAGACTCAGTGTACTAACAACAAGTTAAAATGTTGATCATTTTATTCATATAAGTTAAAAATTGGGGTATACAAATCCATACCTACATATAACAAACACCACATAAGAATATCATATAAACATAATTTCTAAAGTTGAGGACAAACCAAAATACACAAAACAGATAACCTAAATGACATGATGTGCAACAACATACAAAGTGGCTAAAAAAATATATATATTTTTTTTTAATGATTTTTTGTAGACAGATGGTAATTTTCTACGCGCGTTTCGGCGTACTGGACGCCTTCTTCAGGAAATGCCACATAAATTCTTGGGAGTTAATAGGATGCAAACTCCAGCTATTAAGAACGTAGGCTGATATGAAGGAAAGAACCCTTGAGGGAGATCGCCCTGAAAATTGGCTGGCACAGATGATAATTCACAGCTTGAGGTCTGATCAAGAACCCGTGATCATGTCAAATATAGCTAAAATTTCTTCAGGTCATTGTTCGTGATAAAATCGAACATGAAGGGTGCTTGAGTTCAAGTCACCAACAGAAGGCAATTTATGCAAGCAAGAACCACGTATATGTTCTGTAGCTGTATTGAATCGTGTCCGGATATCTAATACAGGTCTTGGATACTGGATGTAGAGAATAGTAAATGCCGTGAAAAGCGCTGTACGACCCTCTCTCATCCGAGGTTCAGGGAAACGGCCATTTCCATCTGAAGCCATGTGCTATTCTTCACCTCGTCATATTTGCGCATACAGGAGTTTGGGGACAAAGTACCAGAGATGTTTAGTCCTGCCTTACCTATGGGAACAAACCCATGATGGAAACGTCATGACCTGACAAAAGTGGTGATGGAAATGGTGGTGTACCATTACAAGCAATTCGAACCAGCCCTCACAACTTCCTAGGTATGACAAAGGCATGAACAACAGATTATCGCTTTTGTGAGTAACTGAGGGGAGCAATCCACAGACCCAACAATTTGTTGTGTTAGACACATCATGAGCTTGGTGCAACATTTGTATAAAAACATTATCAGTGTAAGTCTTTCGGTGCTCCCCTTTGTGAGGAGCCAAAGTAACAAACATGTGTTCAGGCGGGACGGATGCTGTACCAAGGAATGCACAGTATACTTCTCATCCAGAAAATAGGATATCCCTAATGCAACTATTAGTGCAATGACAACTATTGATTAGGCCTGGGCGGTAAATTCCGTTCCGCGCGCGGAATTTGCGGAATTTGGGTAATTTCGCATTCCGCGGAGAACACGGAATTACCAAAAATTCCGCGATCCGCGGCTTCGCGGAATTTTTTGCTTGTTTGCGCTTTCAAAATGCGTGTTTGCAAGATATTTCTCCCCGAACACGCAAACAGCGTTCACAAACAGGAAAAAAGCATCGCGAGCGGGCGGAACAAGCAATTCCGCGTGTTCGCGGAACAATTGCGTGCTCATGGAGATTTTTTACCGTTTCGCGGAGGTTTGCGTAGCGCGACTACGCAAATTCCGCCCACCCCTACTATTGATGCAAAAACTATTTTACTTTTCGTTGACCAATCCCGCTCTGGGCGCGGAGGTGCAAATGGCTGTTCTTCCTCAGTAATGGGCCGACCAAATGGATACATTGCAGAGCAAGGGAAAAAGGAATGCAGTGGAACTGGTGACAAAGAAGAAGGGGGGCAAGTGTTCCCAGTGTCCGTCTGAGCCTCACTGGTAGACTCCTATTGTTCATCAACGTTGACGCTCTTGAGCACCGGCAGTGGAGCTGCTCGATCCTAGCTCTTGAAGAAATCCCACGTTGCACAGGATAATGTACCCACCCTCCAGGGGGGCACGTTTGATCTATCCTGTCCAATGTCCGAACAATGCACCAATCTCACCTCTCCCTAAACTAATGTTGCCTGACTTGCGCAGTCCATCCCTGCTAATTTGACTTCTCCTTTGGTGCACTGTTCCTCCGTCGGGGGTGCAAATTGTACCTGGTAGCCCCAGGCACAGAGGGGTCAGTAAAAAGGGGCTCAGACACAGAGGGGCCAGTGGAAAAGGGCTCTTGAATAGCCTTGATCTCTGGGGGCACTGCTGCATTTAGTACCTCATTGTTCTCGGCCTCCGTTTGGGTCCAGGTGAGCTTAGCATCCGAAAAGGGGACAAATCGTGGGACTTGCTCCCACTCCGAGTCCCCAATTCCTTCTTTGACCCACTGATCATAAGGCAAGGGTAGAGGCACTCTGCGGCAGTGTTGACTATGAATCCAGTTCTTTCGGCCGGTGACCTTCACTGCAGTGCGGGTGGCAAGGAGGGCCTGGATTGGGCCCTTCTACCTCGGGTCCAAGCTATTCTTCCTCTGAAAATTCCGGATTAGAATAAAGTCACCAGGCTGAATATCATGTCCTGGCCCCTCGGGTACTGGTGGGAGAGAATCCTGGATCTGTTGGTGAATAGAACGCAGACTTTTAGTTAACTCATACAGATAGTCCACTAACAGAGGATATTCAATTTCAGAAAATCTACAAGGACGCGGGATGTGCCAGACATTTGCCGGACGCCAGAACATGACCTCGTAGGGTGACAGTCCTGTCCTAGATTGCGCTGTTGTTCTTGTGGACAAAAGGGCTAATGGTAAAGCATCTGGCCACTGCAACCCAGTGCTATCCTGAATCTTTGCCAATTTCAGTTTGAGAGTACAATTGTACTTCTCAACCAGACCTGCCGACTGGGGGTGATTTGCAGCATGAAATTTTTGTCTGATATGCAGTCCTTCACAAACTAACTGAATTACTCTCGCATTAAAGTGGCTTCCATTATCACTCCAAATCAAACGGGGCAAGCCGAAGCGAGGAAAGAACTCCTTCAGGAGCACTTTTGCAGTCGCTATGGCTGTGTTCTCTTTCGTGGGATAGGCCTCAACCCTTTTGCTGAATGCACAAACCACCACTAATACATATTTCAAATTGTTGACTCAATCCATTTCTATGTAATCTGTCTGGAGGACCTCAAAAGGGAAAGTGGGAGGTGCAAAATTACCAGGTGGTGTAGGGGTACCTTTTCCAGGATTGTGCATCATGCACACCATACAATATTTGACCAAATGGGCGGCAGTCTTTGGGATATTATCATTTTGCCATACAGGGTCTAGAAACTTACAAATACCTTTAGCACTGATATGAGCTGGCCCATGTGCCATGGTGACTACGGGAAGAACATATGCATCTGGCAGCATCCATCTCTGTTTCCCTGACTTATCAGTCCAACACCCCTCCTCATCCAAACGTGCTGTGCTTTCCTGCCATATTGCTAATTCCTCAATCGTTGCCTCACTTTATATCTCCTTGACACTTTCCAATGTATCCTCAAACATGGTGACCTCGGGCACCCACCTAGCGGGACCTGCTACAAACATTCTTTTCATCTTCGTCCGGGCTGTCTCCTTAGCTGTCTGGTCTGCAAAGGCATTCCCCTTACCTACATTGTCAGTAATTGTCTTGTGGGCGCCGCACTTTAATATCGCTAATTTCCTGAGGAGTGTCAAAGCCGACAAAAGCCTGTGTATAAGGGAGCCATGATGAATCTTCATCCCATGGGACATGAGAAACCCTCTCTCTGCCCAGAGCCACCCAAAATTATGGGCGACTCCGAAGGCATACTGACTGTCAGTATAGGTGTTGACAGCCAGTCCCTCACTCAACTCGCAGGCTAGAATAAGGGCAACAAGCTCTGCAGCTTGGGCCGACTGATAGGGAAGTCGTGACGTCTCAACTACCGTGGACAGTGTCGTGATTGCATATGCGGCTGTTGTAGTGCCATCTGGTAGCTTAAAGCAAGAGCCAGCGACATATAGTTCCCTTTGGGGGTCAGATAAGGGAACGTCGGTCAAGTCTCCCCATCCTTTCATCTCTTCCTCCGTTCGGAAGATACAATCATGTATGTCAATTTCCTCACTCTCAGAAGGGAGGGGTAGTAACGTGGCTGGGTTCAGAGTGGCACATCTTTTAATAGTGACATGTGGTGCAAAGAGAGTTAGCTCATAACCGGTCAGACGTGCACTGGTGAGGTGCTGTGTCTTGTTTTTTTTCAAAAGAGTATCCACAGCATGGGGCACCATGACTGTGAGGTCAGTATCAAGTACGAGCCCAGCCGATTGTCTTATAGAGACGGCCACAGCCGCGACCGCTCGACAGCTCGGGAGGGCTCTTGCGGCAGGGTCAAGAAGGGCAGAAAAATAAGCACACGGCCGTTGCTTACCTTCAAAGGCTTGTGTTAAAACAGAAAGCGCACAACCAGCCGTCTCGTGTACCTACAGCACAAACAGCTTTGCATAGTCAGGCGTGCCAAGCACAGGCGCAGAGCAAAGCGCAACTCTTAATTGCTCAAAAGACTGCTGACATTCAGGGGTCCAAGGCAAGGGTTAATGCACATCTTTAGTGGTTAGTGCGAGCAGAGGCTTTGTTAATAATGAATAGTTAGGGATCCACTGACGACAATAGGAAGTAATGCCAACAAAAGCGCGTACATCCCTTTGAGTTTTAGGGATAGGCATTTTAACAATGGCGCTGATGTGCTCAGGTGTCAATCTCCTAACCTCCTTCGACAGTAGGTGACCTAAGTAGGTGACCTCCCGCGACAATATTGAAATTTAGAAAGGGACACTTTATGTCCCTGGTGGGCCAAATGCAACAACAACTTAACTGTACTGTCTTTGCATCCCTGTTCAGTGTCAGAAGCAATGAGAAGGCCGTCTACATATGGGAGCAATACATTACCTGGAGGAAGCGTAAGGGAGTCCAATTGAGCTTTTAAAGCTTGACTATATATACTAGGGCTCTCAGTATAGCCCTGAGGAGCTCGACAGAATCTAAAACTTCTGCCAGCTACGGTAAAACTGAACAAGTACCTGCTATCTGGATGGATCAGAATACTAAAGAATGCATTTTTTAGGTCAATGACAGAGAAGAATTTAGCAGTAGAAGGAATCATCGTCAAAAGGGCAGTAATGTCAGGGACCACCGGGAACTGTGGAACTACTATTTTATTTATTTCGCGCAAGTCAATCACAAAACGATAAACATCTGGATGATCATCAGAGGAGCCCGAAGGTGCCCTCTTAAGAATGGGAAGAATAGGGCTATTGCACACATTAGCAGTCGTCTCCTCAACTCCTGACTTAATCAAATCCTGTATAATTTCTAACAAGGCTCGCTCCCCTGCCTGCGGTATTTTGTACTGAGGAATACGAGGCAAAATAGCATTGTTTTTAATTTTGATAGAAACTGGGGGTATCTGCAATAGTCCTACGTCCGTGTCACCCTTTGCCCACAATGTGGGCGGCTCATCCTTAAATTCAACATGGAGGGGCGCATCTTTGGACAGACATTGCTTAGTACTGACCACATTTGGGCCCATCGTCATGTAAACACCCTCCGGGGAACAATAAATAGTAGCATGCAATTTCTTTAATAAATCTAAGCCCATCAGATTTTCTGCGCAATTAGATATCAACAAAAATGGCGAATCCACAGTAAAAGGACCTATAGTCAGTGTAAGAGGTTTGAAAATGGGTCTCACAACCGGTACACCAGAAAATCCTACCGAAACATTATTATGGCCACACAGAGCTTCCCCGGGGACCAGTGAACGAGAAATAGAGCTATATATTGCATCTGTATCCACCAAAAATTCATTACAATTACTTCATAAAACCATAAAAGAGTGACATCACTATCAGCCTATGTTTCCCCCAAGCCCCGAGTTGCCCTTAGCCTGAACGCTACCCTTAAAAAATTTACAGTACAAAAAAGAGTCAGAGCATCTGAAGACAATTTTAAAAATAACAGAGCTACTTTTGCCTGTTTAAATCCGGCTTTCTTTAAAATTGTGAATAAAAAGGACATAGTAAAACAAGGTGAAGGGTATCCTGTGGAGACCGTAGGTCGCAGCCACATGGCCCCTTCATCTCTATGGACGATGTATAACCCGCCGGGTCAGCTAATAGATGGTGCAAGAGATTCAGCATGAACCGTGTCATTAAAAATCTGTCGTGGCTGTTATAAAAATAAGACAAATAAGGTTCAATGCCCATGGATGTTTTAGTTAGAAGATGTTCTCTTACTGATGATTTAATCAACTCCCTATCGTCCCTACATGTTGGAATATACTTAAAGAACCGGTCCTTAACCATGGCCTTGTCCTGCATAGATACTTTAGAGGTGTTGGTAAAAAGGTCTGCACATCCTATTCCCTCGAGGGTCTCCTTCACATATTTTAGCCAGGGGATTTTGAGCCCCCCGATCACGGGCGAGACAGTCTGCTATCACCTGCTTACAGAATGTCGCCTCCTCACGTGCCCAAATTTTAACCCAACAGACTATGGGTTAAACTTCCAGCCTGTCCCTAATGTAACCAGCGCCAAGTTCCTCATGGACAATATGGGATGAGGTACTCTGAGGTACTTTGAGCAAACGCCGAAAATACTTATTTTCCTCAACTTGTAAATACTTCGCATCAGTAAAACCCCATACCTCACTTCCATACAGGACTTTGGCGCAGCACATGGAGCTATACAATCTCAGAATTTGCTCGGGTGACCACCGACCTAACCTGTATGCAAAATTCATAATCGATCCAGAGCAATTTGTTAAAGTGCGACATTTCTCCTCAAGTAAATGTTTAAAATTTAAACGGTCATCAAATAAAATCCCCAAGTACGAGAAAGAATGCACTTTTCTCAGACGGTGTGATCCAATAGTGTAATTGTACCTTTTACTTGATTTGTTCCCCACTTCCATAACGTATGATTTTGACAGATTGGGGGACAAATCTAAATTCTCCATAAAAGAGACGAAACCGTCTATCAAAATCTGCAGCCCTTTGGGTGTGCGGGAAAGAAGGACCGCATCGTCTGCGTAAAGCAGGACGGGAATTCCTTGAGAGCCGATTCTAGCTGTGTCGGCGTTTAAAATACTAAGTGCCTGATCAAGTCTGTTTATGTACAATGTGAATAAAAATGGGGCCAGAATGCAGCCCTGTCTGACCCCACTAGAGCATATGAAGGGTTCTGTAATGCTTCCCTCCTGACTATACCTAACCGTGGCGGTGGTGTTTGAGTGCAAAGTTTTTAAAATATTAATAAGTCCCGGGTCCATGCCAAGATCATCCATGATTGCCCATAATTTCCCTCGGTTGACACGGTCAAAGGCGGCCGTCAAGTCCATAAATGCCAAGAACACAGTCCCTTGACTGGCAATAGTGTACTTGGCAGAAAGTAAATATAAATTAAGACATTGGTCGGTGGTTGATTTCCCTGGCCTAAAGCCAAATTGGATATCACTTATGATATGCTGATCCTCCGACCAGTCCATTAACCGGCTTAAAATAACCTGCCCTCAAACCTTTGCTGACACGTCAATAAGGGAAATTGGTCGATAGCAGAGTGGATTATCCTTATTACCCTTTTTAAAAATAGGAACAATCGTGGCTGTGGGCCAGGACAGTGGCATTACTTTATCGGCTGCTGTATTAATAACCCTCGTCAGGATGGGCGCCCAAAGATCCACCTTACTCAAAAGGAGATCCGGTGGAATCCCATCTGGGCCCGGAGCCTTGTTCCTGGTCAGACCTTCAATCCCTACCTTGATCTCACCCAAAGAAAATTTTATCGGGATGGTATTTCGCTCCCCCTAATATCCTCCAACTGGGTCTTATATATACAATGATTGTATAGCCCATGGAAATGCTCACGCCATTGCCCCGGCAGAATGTTATTGGCTAACCCGGGTTTGTTTGCCTCTTGGAAACTAGGATTATTTATAACTTTCCAAAAGGCCGTTGTATCCTTTAACTCCATTGCCTCCCTCAGATCCTCCCAGGCTTGATGTTGCAATTTTATTTTACAGCCTTTAACGGCTAACTTATAATTTTTCCTGCAAAGTGTCACCCTACCCTTATCTCTTGGGGAAGATTTTAGAGCAGCTTTCAGCTCTCTCAAAGCACAAGAGCAATATTGGTCAAACCACCTTGGGTCGTCCGATCTAGCTTTATTTGATGTAGTTCTGAGCAGGCCATCAATTAGTTGGGCAACACCCTGGAAAGCCCTAACCAGTTCGGCCCCCTCCACAGCCGGGTCTAAACAACTCAAAATGAACTGTTCACCATCTTTAAGTAGTGCTCTATAAAAAGCTTCACCGTTGGCCTGTGACCACCTTAGCCTCCGGCCCTGATCTGTAGCGCGTACCACCCCCCCCCACTAGGTAGTTCCTGATGCAGATTTAGATCAACAAGGGACAATACTAGAGGATTATGATCACTAAAAATACTCAAACAAATTCTAAAACCCAACACCCATTTTTTTAGTGCTGCAGAGACAAAAATAAAATCAATAAATGACACACATCCCCTGCCTTTAAATGTGGGGTGGATCGTTTTATCCTTTTCAACATCGACCAGATCCATGGTATGTGTGAGGGCATGCGTATTTAATAGCTTACATAATTCCCTTCCCTCCTTAGTGTGTTCCATATGCGGGCCATCTTCCAACATACACGATGACCAGTCCCCGCAGTTAACTCTAAGGTTTGGGCACAGGTGGCAGTTGAAGTCGCCAGCTAAAACCAAAAAGGGCGCCAACTCCCCTCGCTCCTGTGTGTGAGTGAGCCTAATATCTAGCTCGTGCAAGTTTACGGTGCCCTGGCCCAGTGGCGACGCATTATAAAAGTTTATAAAAATTAACTTGTAACATTTGTTGTAAAATCTAAGCCCCTGCATAATATCTGAGTCCCAATCCAGGTCAGTCCATCTGCCCTGTAGCCTGAGATCAACATATGTGACCAATCCTCCCCTTGCTCTCCCTGATGGTGCCTTACGAGCCGGTACGAAGTAGGTTTTATAACCCTCCAAATGGAAGGTGCTATTCTCTACTTCCCAAGTTTCCTGTAAACAAATAATTTGGAATTTTCTTATATAGAGAACCCAGTCTTCATTCTTAAATTTAGTGGATAAACCTGCTATGTTCTAGGAAACTATTTTAAAATCTCTCTCATTTTGCCTATCTAAGATATACCCGTCACCTCGTCTAGATCATAGTCATCATGATAATACTGGCCACCCCTATTGTCATCGAAGTAGTTACTATCCGGGTGATCCTGTAACTTTGCAGTATGCTGAACTCTGTTCTGTCCACTAGCTCCACAACCCCAGCCATGAGAACCTTGTCCTCTAGGGGCCGTGACTTTCTGCAACAACACTGGACACTCACTACGCGAATGTCCCTCCTCCTTACAATACGCACACTGATTCGGCCCTACAGGCATAGTATTCCGGCTAGTACGAGGAAGCTGTCGGGCCATACCACCACGTCCTCTACCATTCCCTCGAGAAGCCTTCTGCAACAACACCTTCGTCTTCAATTCTTTATGCTTTTTCTCCACTTTCTCCTTCTCCTCATTTTCCCTGTGCTCATAATACTGTGCCATACTCAAAATTACAGATGGGGAGGAGGTAGTCCAAGTGCTCTCTGAGGCCTGCAACCGAGTCGCGATCTCAGGAAGCAGGTTCGTAACAAATCTATTAACGAACAATCGGACACCCCCCTCCACGACAAATCTTGGCTGCTAAAATCCCAAAACACGCCTTCAAACCTAGTGAAAAAATCAGGCACACTCTCATCCTTCTTCTGACGACATGCCGTTAACTTGTCCCAATCTACTCTTCTCGGTGGAATAAGAGAATGCATATACGTAATAATTCGGCCAGGCAAAACTATTATCTCAGCCTTAGGCTTCTCACCAGGCTTCCTCTCCTTGTCCCATGCTTTAATCTGATCCCAGGTACCACCCAATTCCACAACATGGTCCTGTGTGTGCACCCGTCTCCAAATATCAACAGGCACCAGTAAACCAAAGAACATCTCAATATTAACCCTGGGCAGGGACCTCCGCTCCGCCCACGGAGTGTGCGGAGATTTGCCTACCCCGCGTTCCGCAGAGAACGCGGAGTAGGAAAATATCCACACACTCCGTGGCGGAGCGGAGTTGGCAGCCCCCACCTTCCACCCCCTATTAACAATTGCTTAAAACTGAAATAAAACTACTTTTAAAGTAAATAAAAACCACTTACCTTGGCTGCAGCGTCCCCGGGCTGCTCTCCTCCTCTTCATCGCCGTCTCTAAGGAAACTGTGCATGCGCGTGCGCATTCCTCATGAGAAATGCGCGGGTGCGCTCGCATGCGCAGTTTCCCCAGAGACGGCGATGAAGAGGAGGAGAGCAGCCCGGGGACGCTGCAGCCAAGGTAAGTGGTTTTATTTACTTTAAAAGTAGTTTTATTTCAGTTTTAAGCAATTGTTAATAGGGGGGTGGGAGGCGGGTGGCGTAGCGGAGCTCCACAAAGTTCCACGGAGTTTGTTCTCAACTCCGTGGCCCTCCGCGTAGCCCCGCTACACCCACTACGCCCGGGGTTACTCAATATCCGCAAGCATCATCACTGTTGATGAAGCAGCCTCAGTCAATTCCTTATAATATGCGGTAGGGTTTTTCCTAGGGTCAGGCAACTGAGTCTTAAGGGATAAAACTTCACTTCTTTTCCATGTAGTGTAGACCCACTGTTCCTGGAATCGGGCCTCTACCCGTGGTCTAGTAACAACGTTATGCTGATCCTGTAGCTCTGGTATTTCAGGGTGATATATGGGGTGGACTTCCCTCATCGGATACTGGGATACTGTCGTTGGGCTCTGCTCAAGCAACCTACCCCGATATGAGACCAACGCTGCGACATTACCAAAAACTTTACCAGGTGCCATATCAGCAGCATATATATGATCCCTAATATCATAAATGATCTGGGGTGCTACACCATTAAAACATTGTTCCCACAATCCAATCAAAGTAGCCTACATGTGCTTAAGGGCATGCTGCTGCACAAAAGGCTCATAATCTTTCATCACTCTCCACACATCTTCCACACTGTAGATGGGGTTACGAGCCCACTGGGCAGCCTCATCGGCTACTATCCTTTTCTCTTCGTCTCCCACATCTGATCGTATCAATATCTGCCCCAGTCGTTCCCTAGCAGTTGCCCAGTCTCCGTCCCCTAGCCCACATACCGGCGTTCCGCTGCTCAGTAATGTCGGGGAATGTAGGAACAGGGAAGGAGTAGCGACAGACGTAACAGGCACCAACGTCGCTGCCGGCTGCGACGTAGGTGTAAGAGCTGGAGAGAGAGATGCCGAAACAATAGGCATAGCAGGTAGACTGGCAGTCATCATAGCCACGGAAGGCGAAGTCAAAGAAAGGGCAGGAGGTGCTGAGGCTGAAGCAGCTTGATCAATAGCAGAAGAAATGGAAACAGCAGAGACAGAGGAAATGGATGACTGAGGCTGGGGCATAGCAAGGTATATTCTCTGTGGGGTGTATGGGGGTGGAGGTCGAGTATCTAGCAATTCCTCCAAAAATATATCATTTTCTTCTCGGGTAACATAAGACTTTTCACATTGTAATCGAAATTTTCTATCAGCACACTCTGTTCCTTTTTCTGTTGCCTCTCTATCATGCGCTACAGCTTTTTGAGTCAATGTCTGCATTCTCCCCTTCCGGGCCTCTTTCTCTGCTTTCATTTGTCTCTGTTTAGCCTCCTTTTGCCATGTTCTGAGGGAATTAAACATCAACTGCCTTCTCCTTTTCGCAAACAATTTTTCCTGCATGAAATTAATTTTCTGTTCATCAAAAGTGCCCGTCAATGGCCACTGCAACTCGGCATTGTCCCTCGTATATTTGTGCCATAACTAACCCTGGGCAAAGCACTACGCTACGCTCGCGTAGTTTGCGAAGTTTGCGCTACTTCGCACAACGCGAATTGCACGTAGCACAGTGCAAACACGCGTAGCGTAGCGTAGCGTAGTGCAGCGGTCATTTGCTTGCTCGCGGTCCTCAACGTCAAGTTGGCGACCGCAAGCAAGCAAAATGACATCCCGGCGAGACTTTTTCTCGTTCGCGATCAGCAACATCAAGTTGCCGATCGCGAGCGTGGAAAATAAACCTCCCGGCGAGATTCTCAACGCGGGGAGGTCAGGTTTCTCATTGCGAGTGGTCGCGTATGCTCGCGACCGCCGCGACCGCTCGCGATGAGAAACTACCAGTCCGCGTTGAGAAAGCTGCCGCCGAGTAAAAATCTACTCGAGCGGCAGTAAAAGACAGCTCGCACTGTGCAAGATGCCGTTCAATGATTGCACAGTGCGGACAAGCATCCGGCACTGTGCAATCATTGCGAACAGTGCACTACGCAGTTCGCGTAGTGCTACGCGTAGCTCGCGTAGTGCGAACTGCACTTTGCGTAGCTTCGCTTAGCGCTACTTCGCGAACTACGCCCAGGCTTAGCCATAACGTACTAAACATAATAGGGCCAAGGCCATGTTTTACGTACATGTCGAAATTTGGAGTACCTTCTGGAGGCGCCGGCTGACTTTCCTCCAATCAAGCATCAGTAGAACAACAACGACAGCCCAAACAAAACAACTTACTCAAACAAGGCATTTTTAAAGAAAACAAGTTCACTACTTATGCCTAACAGATATTTGCAAATATATTTACCAAAGTCGGTCCTCAGACCTCATCAGATACAAATCAAAGTGGTACCATGTTCATAAAGAACTCAAACAAATGCAAGCACTTGTCCAAAGACGGTCCTCAGACCGCGTCAAATACAAATCAACATGGCGCCATATCCACAAAGAACCAAAACAAACTCACCTGGTGCACACAGGTCAAACGAGTTTATTCTCCACTGCTGACTCTTCGGACCAAACGGTCAGATCCAATGGTTTTGCCGTTCAGGACCACAGTCGGGATGATCACTGGACGAGGCACCGCCCGGTCAGACAGATGGGGCAGCTGCGAGTACAAGACTCTCTCATGCAGGGATCCTCAGTCTGCCCATCCGACCCGACCTCCTCACCGAGGATGGGTCACCCGATGGAGTGCCTGTTTGGGCGCCAAATGAAGGAAGTTACCGGTCACTCACGACCACCTCTCAGCCTTCCTCACAAATGAAGAGTTGGTCAGACAGTAGAGAATACAAACCAAAGGTATTTATTAGAAGTACACTCAAGTGGAGTCCGGTCTGACCAGCCTCCTTAGATTGCTGCAGAGGGACTGACTTCAGCCAACACAGAGTTACATTAAGTACATCTCAAACCAATGAAAGCACCGCCCAGGATGGAAAATTCCAGGCTCACACAGCTAAAACAAACAGGTACAGTAGGATAAGTTTCAACTCTAAGGCTGGGTATACGCTATCTATAAATGAAGGTCATCCTGCCCTTGCCCGCAGCTGGCCTGGTGGGAGAAGGCCTCTATCTAGTGGAAAAGGTATGTGCTAACGAAGACAATGTACTCAGCAAGACAGCATTAAACCTTGGAGAAAAAGAGGAAAAAAACCGAATGGAGACATTTCTCAGCAAGCTAGGGTTAGTTACAATCACGGTGCAAAATGGTGGCTCAACTTAAAATGGTGCAGCGAATGCTAACTTTACATAGAGCAATATGCAAGCAAAACGAGTGCATAACATTTACATTTCAACAAGTCCGAATTGTTACACTTGGAGAGGTGTGATGCATAGTAGCACTGTCTTTGGCAGTACTGGCAGGGGGATTGGGACGTGCAAGCTGCAGTGGCCTCCTGACAAGGGCACAGGCACTTATTTTTCACAAATTAAGCACAGGGTCATAGGTCCTGTCTACTGAGGTCTCCATCCTCCTGATCTCCTTCCACAACATCACTGTCCCCGTCAGTGACGTCCACCAGTTTAAACCATGATATGTTCCCAGTTTCCGTCTCCATACCTCTGCGGGTAGTCACCATCATGCCCTCCACGGTTGTTGCCTTTCACACTCCTGGTTCGTACAGTGTACAGAACTACCACCACGGCCTACGGTCCTTCAGGAGCACATGATCTCCTGGTCCTAGACGTTGGTGGGTCGCTCTCCTCTTAATGCTTGCCCTTTTGTTGTTCTGCACCCACCTGTTCTAGGGACCATCTGGATAACACTGGGGGGGGTTCACTCCGGGTGTTCCAGAATTGTGCAGTGCAAGTAACCCTTTAGCATGAGATCCCAAGGAGGGCACTGGGTTGTGCAATGTGGAGTGTCTACTTATTCACGCAGGAACCAGTGTAAGCTGGTCTCTGGGTTTACTACTTCAGGAACAGCGACTTTTAGGGCCTTGTTTAATGAACTCATAAAGCGCTCAACCGCACCATTAGCCTGCGGCCACTGCAGGGTGATTATGTGATGTCTTATACCCAGGTGGTGGAGCAAAGCCTGGAATTCAAGGCCTTGAAATGGTGGGCCATTGTCATTCCCGATTTCCTCTGGGAGGCCGAGCAGGTCCAAGACCGTCTACAGTGCTGGGGCAATGTTTAAGAATGCAGTCGATTCAATGAGCTCCACAATGGGGTATTTGGAATGGCTGTCCACTAGTACCATGGTGGTCCTCCCATCTGGGACGCTGCCAAAATTGACTCTGACCTTCTTTAAAGGAGTGTCACATGGTTCTTCTGTTATTATTGGTGCTGGGGCTACCAGGCAACTGGTGACTTGGCATACTGCATAATTTCGTACAAGGTCATCCAATATGGCCTGCAGTCCAGGGAACCACACTTTCCCTCGCAGCCAGGTTTTTTATTTTTTTTGCAGTTCCTTGGTGCCCTCCATGAGCGAGTTCTGCCACCCACCTCATCAGACTTTCAGGGCTTAATATTAAGTGCCCCCTTAGTTCAAGACCGTCCTGAGTCGTGCTGAGTTCATGCCGGACTCTCCAAAGTTGTGTAAGCCGTTCTTTGTCAGGGCCACCCCAGTGGTTGGCATCCTGCAGGAACATTTTCCATGACTCTTTTGGCAAAATCACCATGACCCTCATCAGCACTGTAGTATCAGCGGTTGCCTGGCAGATCTCGGGAAGACTCAATGCCCTCGGGCATGCCCCCCGGCTCACCAGCCGTATGTACTCCTCCATATGGCTAGCCTCCTGCTCCGGTCTGCTGACTGCTTGGGCCGGGTGCTGGGATAAAAAGTCAGCTGGCTTCCTAGAGCCTTGTCAGTATATCACCTCGAACTGGTAGTGCTACAACTGTCGAAAACATTTTGAAACCTCACTTGGTCCCAAGCCAGGGTGCACTGCGTTGAAGTGAAAAACATTCACAAACAATAAAGTTCCAACAGTTTCTTCCATTAGTTTTCCATGTTTATTTCTTCCATTTTATTCCATGATCCATTGTAGTACAAACATTTGCAGACTATGAATTTCATCCTCTTTTTTAACATGTGCCTATCCAGGCTTTCACTCAAAACATTTGGGGATTCACCATTACTCATAGCGTGACATGGTATTTTTTAACCCAATGCATTTCAGGCATCAACTGCCCTCCCTCAGGGGTAGCTAAGTATGGGTGATTTATATGCACTCTGTTTTATTACAGTTACTCCTGAGGAAGGGCAGCTGATGCCCGAAATGCATCGGGTCAAAAAATACCACGCTGCGCTATGAGGAATGGTGAATCCCCAATTGTTGTGAGTGAAAGCGTGGATAGGCACATGTTAAAAAAGAGGATGAAATTCAGAGTGTGCAAATCGCTGGATATTCGCGAAGGGCGACATTAAATGAAAAGCTCCCTTCCCAACGTGATGTTCTGGGTCTCCAGTTTCTGAATTATTCAATCAAGACTACAACCTTCAAGGTGTTTTCTCTCTTGACTGTAAGCATGGCAAGTCCATGCGCTACTATTTCCGTGCCCCTGGCCAATTAACTTCGCCACTGGGGGCACCCTGGTAAATACTGCATGTTTGGAATTCTTTAAACAATTTCCCCAATTTGGGATTCTCGTTTGAAAGTGGCTGTCTCTTTCGTTGTGTGTTTGTCCTGAAGAAGACCCGCCATAACGCTTACCTAATTGCGCACACATCTTGGTCAAAACGTCGGCGCACTTACTGGTCCATGTCCATTAGGTCTTCTGGTCCCAAGATTTATTAGGCCTCCCTTGCTTGTACCCGAGACACTTTATTTATAACGGAACTGGACAGACCCCATTATTACCCTTTGTATATTGTGTACATATTTGTTTTTTGTTGTATCACTAATGTATGAATGACACTTATCCACTTATGTCACCTTGTCACTTTATCCAATCAATTTTATGTCACTCATGTCATTTGATGATTTTTGAACTTCGACAGTCATATAAGAATATATGATCCATAGAGAAAAAGTAAAAAAAAATTACTTTTCTGGCAAGATCGTTTGTCGTCTGTGTTCCAATTCAAAATTTACAAAGAAAGTTATGATATTCATTCAGATTGTTTTTTAACATGATTAAGATTTCATGACCTTAAAAGCAATTACCTTACCCGACAGAACCATTTGTAGCTTGTTATATACGTACCCAAGTTCTGAGGGACACAAGGTCACCCCATTGATTTTTCCAGACATCACGTCATGCGTCTTTTTCCTTTGGCTGGTCATCAGCAGTAGAGGTGGTGGCCAATTCACGGAAGTGGGAGAAGAAGTTATCAATTGATTCCCCTTCACGATGGCGTGCAGGCATAGCTTGAAATGCTCAAAATCAGGGTTCAGCTGGGGGTCGAAGTAAGCGTTGAGGGCTCTCACAGCAGCATCATAGTCATCCTCAACACCCGTGTTGGGGAGGTGTTCAGTCTGTAGATTCCCTCCCCCGCATAATGAAGTAGAAGGGAGCACTGGACTTCGCCATCGGTTTCACTAGTGACTCAAAAGTAATTATTCAGCTGGCCCACCCACGTCTTCCATCTAGGGGTAGCTGTGGCAGGATCCGCTAGCTCACTGAATGGTTGAAGGGCCTCCACTGAGTTGTGCTGCAGAGGAGATTCAGGTAAATGTGGTGCCTGGGCACACTGGGCATTGGCATCATCAGCCATGGTGCGGGAAGCGCGTACTCAGCACAGTAAGAAGGAAACTGTACGTCACCTCTTAGAAAGTCACTGTGATCACTGGCACTTTACCTCTTAGAAAGTCACTGTGATTGCTGGCACTTCCCCTCTTAGAAAGTCACTGTGGTCGCTGGTGGACTCTCAAGGATGCTGCAATGTCGACTGCAGTAGAGGGACAGTCCTGCGCCTCAGACAGCAACCCCCACCTTAAGAGATCCACCCTGAAGCGAGCCCTCCACAGGCCATGTGGGGCACAACCAGGTAGGAGCCAATACAGGAAGTTTCTGCAGATTTGCCAGCAGGGGGCGTGCCTTGGCCCTGAGAGTAGCTTGGCCACCAATTGAGTTCTCACTCAAGCGCCAACACAGGTGCAACAAGCAGAGCCCTCACATGGGCGGTGTGCAGCAGCAAAGCACCAACAAGGTGCGATGACCAGGGTAGAAGCGTAGGCAGGACCACGTAGGCAGGACCACGAGCAAGTGAAGTCACAGGCATTATATTCAGGGCTGGTGCGTGGACAGGGCCGCAAATACAGAGCCATGGAGAGCAGCGGCTACTGTGGCAGAGTCGAGGTGGCAGCTGGTGCCGGGTGAGTCCTTGTCAATGGGCACGGGGCCTGGAGTAAGGCCTATGCAGTAGTAGGGCTGCAAATAATGGACACAACACACACTGGATGATAGTTATTGGCAAAGACCACAAGAGGTCTATGGCCCCTTTATTTATATCGTCGGCCATGCCCGGCCGGAGGGTGAGGTGCACTACGTCCGGGTAGGGGGCCAGGGTATAGTGGGCGGGTAGCTCACTACATGCACACCTCGATTCACCCTGATTTGGAGGATGCCATGCTCGTTGCAGGGCGGTAGATATTATTTCTAATTGTTCATAAGTGATAGAATGTGGTTCAGACCCAGTATTTACGCCTTTTCACCTTGCCGTGGCTAACTTCCCACGAACTGCTCCCTGTCCTATCCTTGTGGAGTGTGGAGAGCAGGCCACTGCCAGTGATGCACCCTGTCCCCACTTTCAAATTCACATGATATATGCACACTCATGGCCAGCTTTTGACATGGGCAACCTGGGCCCAGGCCAAGTGTGCCTACAGTTAGAAAGGCGCACATGTAGCTTAGCTTCCTTGAATAATGCTTTGATTCCAGGGCGCAGGTTCAGTTAATTATCTCCAGAGCCCAGGCTGTATATAAAATCTTTTTTTCATTAGCCTCCCTATGATTACCTTTCTCCCCCTCCTCCTTCCTTTCCCTTGCCCCCTCCCATGGGCTCTCATCTTCAATGTAGCAACTGAGCAGTAGCTTAGTATATATCTTTATCTCTCAGAAACCTTTATGAAACACTTACACTCACTGGATGATGTCATCAGTGATGTAATTTGAGATATCATCAGTGATGTCACTGACCATGTCATGAGTGATGTATTATGTGAGATCATAAGCAGTGCATTGCGGGTAAGTTATAGTTAGCTCAGGTAACTATAACTGCTGAATATCTCTGGTTTTGTATGAGTTAAATCTGCACCTATATATATATATATATGTAGGAAGGTGGAATCTGACTATATGGTTGCCCCCACTTTTTTTATGGTGTTTTGCTGGTTTATGACTTAGTTGGACTGGGATCCTGCTATTCAGGGCCCCAGTCTATCTGCTTTCTCTGTAAAATGGTTTCCATGTGCCTTAGGCACATCACTGATTGGAATCTGGAGTGCCCTTATAAGTCCCTAGTATATGGTATACTATGTACCCAGGGCATAGGTACCTCAGAGGCCTGCCAGGGGCTGCAGCATGTATTATGCCACCCCTGGAAGGCCATCCAAACTGACACCACAGGTCTGCTACTGCAGCCTGGGTAAGGTGGTGCATGCACCCCTTACTGTGATATAGGTTACCTATATCACTATATACATACACACATATAAACCTATAAGTCACTCCTATGGCAGGCCTTATCAATCCTGAAGGCAGAGTGCGTGGTTCCTATGTGAGAGGGTGCCCCTGCATGAGCAGGGCCCCTCTGCAGCGGTCGGAGACCCTTCTCTGATGCTGTTTGTAGTGCAGCCTGACCATATACTCTTAAGCGCATTATAACCTCGCGTTAAATGCTAACTTTGGAATGGCTGTACCTAAACATGTCGTGTTTGGTGTCAAACATCTTGAATACTACCCCCCGCCAATCCTGGCGGCGGGGGTAGCATTCCACCCTTCTAGAGGGAAAGACATGTTAACTCTGACTAGTCCGGTAACTTCTTTCCAGAGCCCTGGCATCACAAAATGGATGCTGCTGCCACAGACACGAGTCTGGCCTCCTGCTGCTGGACGAAACTCCGGCAGGGGAGGCCTGGACAATAGGTTTCCTGTCCCAGGGACGTGTGACCACCTCCCCAGACAGGATAATGTGTATTGGGGCTGGGCGGGAGCACTTTCGGGTGCTTTGAAGTCCTGCACTGGGGGCACATTTGGTGTCCCTGTGCATACCCCAGTTCAAACCGGATCAGGGGCTTGCAGCCCCTGCTTTGACGCGAACTGGACAAAGGGAGAGGGGTGTAGCCACCCCTCTGCCCTGACCCACCCATAGGTGGGGCCACAGAGTAGTCCAACCCCTATCTTTAGTATAAAGGTAGGAACCCAGTGTCAGGATTGGGTACTCCTCAGGGTCCGGATGAAGCAATAATGGTTCCACCCCCTGACATCCCCATACTCCAATTATATATAACAGAGAAATAGGGCGATCAGGTGAGGGATAGGAAGGGGTAGGAACAGCTGGGATGAGAACCTGAAAAAGAGAATAACAATAATGAATAACAGGTGTTGAAACCTCACTACTCTCAATAAATCTCGCTACTGTTTTTAACATATACCTTTTGTCTCAAGCAGCCTTTATACAAATGGCCCCGTAAGGGCTTCACATGAGGGTATGTTGTTTGTCGAAAAACCTCCCGACATCCTAGAATCATGAGCAAGAAAGTTATCGCCAATGACACAACCCCTCTCTTCCAAAGGACAACCGAAATAGAAAACAAAGTTTCCCCTTCCCGTAAGTTAGACACCACTGCGGTTACAGCACCGCCACCCACCAGTGAGGAGGTGTTGGAGAACAACGAAAGAAAAAGGCTTCCACGGTTTAGTACACCGCCGCCCTAGGAGTCTACACCATCAGTATAACAAAGTATGCTCACGGTTTTAAGGCTTCCGCGGTTTAGCACACCGCCGCCCTCAGCGCGTGAGTCCGCTCACCTGACCTCCTCCGATCAGGCTAGTTCCAAAGAGAAACAGAAAACTCTCCCGAGTCCTTCCAGGATTTGGACCTCTGTCCAGCAACGACGGGCTTCCGCGGTATGGTACACCGCCGCCTGCGCCGTGCTCGTGAAAGTAGTGGATCTCCTCCAGCCGGTGAAGACCCCGCAGCACACCTCGATGCTGCCGCCGTACACCAGGAAAGTAAACTCTTCCCTGCCACTGGAATTACGCACGCTGGTTGTGCGCTCAATGCGTCGTCTTATAGACGCGTGACTCCGCCCTCTCCCTGGGCCTCATGGGAGTTGTAGGAATCAACAGCTAGGTAGGCGCTACACGGCCCGACTCCTGACAGTAGGCCCCCTCTTCCAGCGCCTCCTAGACCCTGGTTTGCCGGGACACCGGCGATAAAATGCGGCCACAGCCGCAGGAGCATGGACGTTGACACACGGCTCCCAGGAATCGTCCTCCGAGGTGTACCCCTTCCAGGAGACCAGATACCACAGCCTGCCCCTGCGATACTGCGCGTCCAGGATCCTTCTCACTTCGTACTCCAGCCCGCCCTCACAGGAGACCGGAGGTGGCGACCGCCTCCTAGCTTCCCTAGCTGGCTTCAGGAGGCTGCAGTGGAAAACCGGATGGATACGGAGACTGGCAGGCAACCGTAGCTTGAAAGCCACCGGGTTCACCTGACGTACCACTCTATATGGACCAATATACTTGGGGTGGAACACACTGCGCATCTTAAACTTGATATTTTTAGTAGACAACCAAACCCTGTCTCCAACCTGATACACAGGACCATCGATTCGGCGTCTGTCCTCCCACTTCTTATACAGCAACTTGGCCTCCACCAGGTGTTTCCTTGTTTTCCTGTGGATAGCCCGTAGTGTCTTCATGTGAGCTAGAACAGACGGTTGGTCGGCTAGGTCTACTGGTAGATCAATGGGCAGAGTCTTTGCGCTGTATCCGAAAGTCGCCTCAAATGGTGAGACCCCGATAGAACTGTGCAGAGCGTTGTTGTAGGCTAACTCCGCCATCCATAGCAACGACACCCATGAGTCCTGTGCCTCCATGGCGTAACAACGCAGATATTTCTTCAGGGTCTGGTTTAACCTTTCGGTTTGTCCATCGGTTTGAGGGTGGAAACTCGTTGAAACAGCCGATTCAATCTGCAGGGCTTTACACCACGACTTCCAGAAACTGGCGATAAATTGGGTCCCCTATCTGACACGATCACTTTGGGCAATCCATGTAGTCTGAATACTCTGTCCATCAATAATTGTGCGGTCTGGCCGGCAGTCGGGAGGTTCTTGCACGGTATGAAATGGCCTGTTTTGGTCAGGCTATCCACCACTACCAAAATTGCGGAATATCCTTGATCCACAGGCAGCCCTGTGATGAAATCCATGCTCATATGTTGCCAGGGTAGGTGTGGAGTTGGCATCGGCCTAAGTTTTCCTTTTTTCCCAGAGGAATCGCTCTTGCACCTGGCACAGACCTCACATTGCGCAACCCAAGCACGCACATCAGATACCAACGATTTCCACCAAAAGTGCCGTTGTACCAGATCGATGGTTTTACGGATTCCTGGATGCCCGGCCAAAGGAGACACATGGCACCATTCATATGCGGCTTTCTGTAGGGTTTTATTGGAAAGGTACAGTTTGCCGTTCTGGAAAGGCAAGCCTTGTTTTATGCTCCGAGCTTCGTCCTCCTGGGCCCATCTCTCCCACCTCTCCGTGGATCTATTTTTCTTCACGTCTGCCAGGAATCGCTCCACTCGCATTACACAGATGACCTTTGCTGGATCTATGATGGCTTCAGGGATGCAGGCTGGTTTCTCTACCACAGATTCCTGTCTAGAAAGGGAGTCGGCCTTACGATTGTCAGTGCCCGGCCGGAAGGTAATGACAAAATCATATTCCGCAAAAAACAGGGTCCATCTCATTTGCCTCTGTGTAAGATGACGGGCCGTCTTCATGTACTGTAAATTGCGGTGGTCAGAATACACCGTGATTGGATATCGTGCTCCCATCAGGTAATGTCTCCATTCCTGGAAGGCCTTTTGATTGCTAACAGTTCCTTCTCAGCAATAGTGTAGTTCTTCTCTGTGGCACTTAGCTTCTTGGAGAGGTAGGCCACCGGGTGGAGTTGTCCGGTGTCTTTATCCCTCTGAGACAGTACGGCTCCGATGGCTTCATCTGAAGCGTCGGCTTCCACGATGAATGGAGCCCCCATTGCCGGATGTGTTAGTACAGGGGCGGTGGTAAACGCCTCCTTCAAATGACCAAAAGCCGCAGATGCCTCAGGTGTCCATACAAAGGGAACCCCTTTGCGAAGCAGCCGGGTGATCGGGACAGCCACCTGTGAGAAGTTCATGATGAATCTGCGGTAATAGTTAGCAAAACCCAAGAAACACTGAACGTCCCTAGTGCACGTTGGAATGGGCCACTTCTGTACGGCTTGTATCTTGCGTTCCGCCATACTCAATCCGTTCGGACACAGAATCACCCCTAGAAACTCCACCTCACGAACCCCAAACTCACACTTGCTAAGTTTGCAGAACAGATGGTGCTCACGCAGCCTCTCCAAGACCCACATGACATGACTGTGATGTATATCGACCGACACAGAGTATATGAGGATGTCATCGATATACACTACCACAAAGTGGTCCACAAATTCTTTTAGAACGTCATTCAAAAAATACTGGAAAGCCGCCGGGGCGTTGCACAGCCCGAACGGCATCACAGTATACTCAAACAACCCATATCGCTTTTTAAACGCTGTCTTCCATTCGTCACCTTCTCTGATGCGCACCAAATGATACGCCCCTCTCAGGTCTAATCTGGTGTAGATGGTAGCTTCACGCACCTGATCTAACAGAACTGGTATCAGAGGCAAAGGGTAGCGATTACGAACTGTAATTTTATTCAGCGCTCTGTAATCGCAACACGCTCTAAGCTCTCCACTCGCTTTCGATATAAAGAAAAGAGGGAAGCTGCAGGAGATCGTGAGGGTCGAATGAAACCTATATCTAGGAAATGGTCCAGGTATTTTCTAAGATGTTGGGTTTCCGGCTCTGATAACGCATAAACTCTACATGCTGGAATGGTGGCTCCCTCAATCAGATCGATTTGACAGTCGTACGCCCGATGGGGTGGGAGTTGTTCGGCCTGAGTCTTACTGAACACTTCCTCAAACTGCGTGTACTCTTCTGGTAATACGACCTCCTTCTCTGCCGCTGTGGCTGCGCAAAATGGGTGTAACAAAGCGGCAGCTCGAGACTCGTACCCCTGTAAACAGTGTTCCTCACATTCCCTAGACAAGAACTTAATGGTCTTATGTCTCCAATCTACCGTAGGGTTATGACGCCACAACCATGGCATGCCCAATATCACCTCATACTGGGGGCTTCTATGATATTCAATGAGATGTCCTCCACATGTTGTCTAACTCCATCATCTATGGAGATTATTAAGGTCTCAGTTTGCTCTGTAACTAGACCTGATTTGAGCGGCTTCCCATCCACCGCAAATACTTCCTCAGGGGTCTCACGAGTTACCTTACCGATAGCTAGTCGCCTCACCAACCCGCCATCAATAAAATTCCCCGTGGCCCCCGAATCTAGCATGGCTAACACCTGGTGTACCTGATGCTGAGTTTCTAGTCCCACCGCCACCACTATGTGGGATTCGGTGTCCCTAACTTTGGTACTCGACAAAGACGGTATTTTCCACTCTCTTTCTCCCAAGCCAAGGGGAGGAGGCTCCACTGACAACCCTGACCCATTGCTCAACACCGACACCGCTGCTTTCTTATTCCGGTACAATGGTCCTGGTGCCTTTGGTTTGGAGGGACACTCACGTACAAAGTGTCCTCTTTTCCCGCAATACATGCACAACCCTTGTATACGTCGGCTCTCTCTCTCACTCCGCGAAAGTGGTGCTCGGATGGCTCCCACCTCCATGGGTTCGCTGTGATTATCGGTGGTAACAGCCTCCTTCCTGGAGGTCTTGTCTGACCTGTAAAACATCCTCTCCCCTCTAGACCTTTCGCTACTTCTCTCATACATCCTACCATCCAACCGTAAGGACAAACTGATGAGATCAGCACAGGAACCAGGCTGGGGATCTATTTGGGCAATAACATCCTTGAGTTCTTCTCGCAACCCCTGATAGAAAAGAGACATTCTCTTTTCCTCGGGCCACGCAGCTTCAGCCACCAAACGATTGAAGGAAGTGAGGTACGTGACCAGATCATGCTTTCCTTGTCGCAGCTCAAGGAGTTCCCGGTCCGCACTGAAAGTAGTAGTTCGTCTGTCGAACACATGTTCAAACGAGGATCGGAACGCTTCCCAATCCGACAACACCGGGTCATTGTTCCTTACCAAAGGAACTGCCCAATTGGCGGCATCTCCGATCATGTATGAGATCGCAAAAGCCACTCTGGAGTGGTTATTTGGAAATGATGAAGGCCTGCAGGAGAAATGAAGCAACACCTGTGTAAGAAAGACCTGGATCTTCTGTGGATCCCCTGCATACCTCTCTGGGCTCGCCAGTGGTATGGGAGGAGGAACCGTAACCTGTATTTGTGGGGTGCTAGAGACCGTTGCATCAAAAGGGTTTCTAGCCAGCCTGTCTACCCTTTCTCTCAAGGCCGCTGTTTCTAACCTGGAAGCCGCAAGTTCCTGTTGCACTACCGCCAGGGCCTGTACAACATCGTCTAGGGACGCCATCTATTGCTACCCCCGGACCGGGAGGGGTATCGTATCTTGGGTGCGTAATTCTGTCAGGATTGGGTACTCCTCAGGGTCCGGATGAAGCAATAATGGTTCCACCCCTGACATCCCCATACTCCAATTATATATAACAGAGAAATAGGGCGATCAGGTGAGGGATAGGAAGGGGTAGGAACAGCTGGGATGAGAACCTGAAAAAGAGAATAACAATAATGAATAACAGGTGTTGAAACCTCACTACTCTCAATAAATCTCGCTACTGTTTTTAACATATACCTTTTGTCTCAAGCAGCCTTTATACAAATGGCCCCGTAAGGGCTTCACATGAGGGTATGTTGTTTGTCGAAAAACCTCCCGACATCCTAGAATCATGAGCAAGAAAGTTATCGCCAATGACACAACCCCTCTCTTCCAAAGGACAACCGAAATAGAAAACAAAGTTTCCCCTTCCCGTAAGTTAGACACCACTGCGGTTACAGCACCGCCACCCACCAGTGAGGAGGTGTTGGAGAACAACGAAAGAAAAAGGCTTCCACGGTTTAGTACACCGCCGCCCTAGGAGTCTACACCATCAGTATAACAAAGTATGCTCACGGTTTTAAGGCTTCCGCGGTTTAGCACACCGCCGCCCTCAGCGCGTGAGTCCGCTCACCTGACCTCCTCCGATCAGGCTAGTTCCAAAGAGAAACAGAAAACTCTCCCGAGTCCTTCCAGGATTTGGACCTCCATCCAGCAACGACGGGCTTCCGCGGTATGGTACACCGCCGCCTGCGCCGTGCTCGTGAAAGTAGTGGATCTCCTCCAGCCGGTGAAGACCCCGCAGCACACCTCGATGCTGCCGCCGTACACCAGGAAAGTAAACTCTTCCCTGCCACTGGAATTACGCACGCTGGTTGTGCGCTCAATGCGTTGTCTTATAGACGCGTGACTCCGCCCTCTCCCTGGGCCTCATGGGAGTTGTAGGAATCAACGGCTAGGTAGGCGCTACACGGCCCGACTCCTGACACCCAGTCCTTAGGAGATTAGATTATCCCTGGATGAAACTCTGAAACTGAATCCTGGACCTTCGACGCTCTACTCACGATTAGAGGACAGAAGAATCTCCCTTGGGGTCAAGGAGTGACTCCCCTGCTTGGCAGGCACCAAAGAAGCATCTGTCCGGTTCGCATTTCTGAAGCTCCCGTCGGACGCCGAAGTCATTGCATCACCAGAGGTGGATTCTCAGACTTCCCGAGGCTACCCTGAGTCCCCAGCAAAGCTGAGGCCCGTGGCTATCGTGGGTGACTTGAGACCGTGACCCCTGGACACCGAGCACATTTGCAAGTGCATCCTCTTCTGGGTCTCCCAAGAAGTCGTGCTTTGGGCTCCGAGTAGCCCTAGCCTCCAGCACCACCTGCACCGAAGATCACTGGCCCCCACTCCACGAGTGTCCTGTAAGCCAGATCCACGTGCGGCGTCACGAGGTTCCTTTGCGGTCGCTAGCCCGTTGGCTAGTAGCCCTTAACGAAGGCCAATCCTTTTCTAACTTGGCATCCTGGTTGCGCCAGGCCTGCCCTCACTTACCCTCGCTGGGTGAGTTCCACAGACCTTGCTGGTCTGCACCATCGACGATCTACATCTTCACTGAGACTTGCCGTTGCCAAGGCTTGTTGGGTCCAATCCGGTCGCCGACACCTCAGCACTCGACAGACATCGTGTACCAGCCGGAATCCTGCTCCTGGTTGCCGACAACACCTCCTGGACCTCGTGGCTGAAGAGTCAAGACGACCATCAACGCACCTGAAGCACTCGACATCGGTGGGCATCTGTCCATCGCCTTCCTGGTCACTGGCTAGTGACCCAGACTCTGTCCCCTCTGCTTTCAGGTTCTTCAGAACTCCGATCCACTCTTGGATCCACCCGGACACTTTTCTCTTGGCCGCCAGCAGCACTTTGCAGCAGATCGCCATTCGAATCGACGACGAAACCCGACCCCGAAAGGCACCTATGCACCCGGCTTCCCTGGGTGAGGTAACACGAGTACTCCGGTGCTCCCGTGGGTAGAGACTCTTCAAAGTCCTAGATCTCAAAGGGTTTTGTCCTAGTCCTCTTTTAAGTGTCCCTTTTCTCTAATTTCCCGATCCCGACTTTCTCCATAGAAGTCAACGGCGTATCGCGGTTGTGTATTTACACTGCACGCGTCTCCCGTAGGTCCCCTGTGTCACTACCTTGGGTGGTTCCTTGTGGTCCAAGCACTTCTAGAGGCTCTAGGCCTAGTGTCTAGTTCAGTCGTGGTTCGCATACCACTTTATTGGTATATGGTTTGGTACGCCCTAGGGCCCAAACGTGTATTTGTGCTATTACTGTGATTTAATAACTTATAACTTATGTATTTCGAACTCTAGCCTCATAAAGAGACTAGAGGGGTGTGTTTAGCAATAAATACATATATTTTGAATATATACCTGGTGTGGTGCTCTTTCATTTGATCACTCAAGAGATTATAGACTGGTAAAACAAGCTGCTTTACATTCCTTCAAGACTTAGCCTGAAGGCTGCTCTCCATAGCTACCACTAGGATAGCTTTCAATAAGGTTGTCTTTAACCTATCTCCAATAAGGGGTTGTTTGGACTGGTGCAAGGTGCCCACTATAATTAGTGGACAGCATATACCAGGCCAACTTCTCACATTGGTGTGCAGCGTGTGGGATTCCAGCTTGCTATTGTTTTACCAGATAATCTCAATTGAATTGATCAACTGAAAACCACTAAAGGTACCTAAGGTACATATAATTTAAGCTTAGAATACAGTAAGTTCTACTGAACTTAGAGTTGTGTGTTAAGGGATAGCACAACCCTTTCTACAACTCAAGAGAGTTTAGTAGGCCACACTAGAGTAGGTAGTGCATACACCACACCACACTAGTAATGTCTTTAAGGGCAGGATCCAAAGAATCCTTGCAGGAAGCCATTGAGCTTCCACCCTCCAAGTATGATACACTCCCATTCTTGGAATTGAGAGCTTTATGCAACTTGAGAAAAATAAGGACAGGCCAAAGCCCCACCACCCAACACCTCAAGGAGTTGTTGGTGGCTTATGACCTTAGTAAGCCCTTGGGGACTGAAGGGGTAGGAGCTGAGGGTGGGGCAGAGGAAGAGGAGGAGGCCAGGGGTACCAATACCCCCAGCCCCCCTCTGAGACTGGCCAGGAGGGTGACAATGACCCTGACCTGGATAACCCAATCCCTCCTGTGGAAGATGATGAGGATGATCAGGATGATGCCCTCTTTGTCCCCCAGGAAGGATTAAGAGTGTGCCCAGGAAGTCTAGATCTCCTTCTCAGGAGTCTAACCACTCTGGCACCTCCATAGGGAGCTCTATCTCCTCTCATAGGAGGGAATCCTCTCATGAGAGAAGAGACAGACTGGTCCAGTATGAGGAAACTCAGCTGGAAATCAGAAAAAGCAATTGGCTTTAGATAGGGAATCCCTAGATCTCCTTAGAGAGAGAAGAAAGTTGGGACTAGAGTCCCATGGTGGCAGCAATATCCCTAGAGATAGGGAAAGGTCTTATGACCATAGAAACCTAAACAAGATTGTCCCTCCCTACCAGAGTGGGGATGACATCCACAAATGGATAACTGCACTGGAGAGGGCCTGTAAAGTTCAGAAGGTCCCCCAGAGGCAGTGGGCAGTAATCTTGTGGCTCTCCTTTGCAGACAAAGGTAGAGACAAGCTCCTCACTGTAAGAGAAGAGGATGCTGACAATTACACAGTCTTGAAGAGTGCTCTGATAGATGGGTTTGGCCTAACCACTGAACAGTATAGGTTGAAGTTCAGAGACACCCAAAAAGCTCAGACTCAAGACTGGGTTGATTTTGTAGATTGTGCTACAAAGGCTCTGGAAGGTTGGATACATGGCAACAAAGTGCATGACTTTTTAGGATTGTACAATTTGATTATGAGGGAGCAGATCCTTAATAATTGTCAAAACCAGCTTTTGCACCAGTATCTGGTGGACTCTGATCTGACCTCTCCCCAAGAATTGGGAAAGAAGGCAGACAAATGGGTCAGAACCAGAGTAAAAACTAGAAATCAGGGTGGTGACCAGAAGAAAGATTCTACTAAGTCCCAAGAGAAAGGTGGGGATAAATCTAAGGATAAGTCCCCTACAGGGCCCCAAAATTCCTCTTCTGGGGGTGGGTCCCAAACTCCTTCCTCTCCTGAAAAGAAACCCTATTGCCATGTCTGTAAAAAGCCTGGGCACTGGAAAACTGATCCCAGTTGCCCCAGGATTGGCAATAAAGAAAATGTTCCTCCCACAACTACTACCACCCCTCCTGGTACTACCAGTAGTAATCCTCCAGTTGGGATTAGTGCACCCAAAAAGTTGGGTGCTTTTGCAAGAGGAACAGAGGGGAGCCCTAGTTTAGACAGGGACCCCTCAACAGACTCCTCTGACTCTGATGGTGGTATAGGATTTGCCACCTTTACCATGGGTCCCACAGCGTTGGGCAGGTACAGATTGGAGCCAATAATTAATGGTCAGAAAGCTGTGGCATTTAGGGACACAGGGGCTAGTGTCACCATGGTGGCAGGGAAACTAGTCCCCCCTCACCAGTTTTTACCTGAGTTTAAGTACCAGGTGACCAACATTGATGGTGTCAGAACAGATCACCCCATGGCCATAGTCAATCTCAGCTGGGAGGGGGTCACAGGCCCAAAGAGAGTGGCAGTGTCCCCCACCTTACCTGTAGATTGCCTAATGGGCAATGATTTGGAAATTTCAGCCTGGGCTGAAGTTGAACACCAAACACATCTTAGGATGTTGGGCGTCCCTGTAAAGGTTAGTGGGGCTGTGATGGCCACAGCCCCAGCCCAAGAATTTGGAGAGATGGAGCCTGAAAGAATGGCCCACTCTCCCCCAAAGAGAGCACCAGGGTTGAAGAAAAGTCTTCTTCCCCCAGACAGTAGGTAAGGGTCAGCCTCCTCAGGGAACTGACCCTACCCCTAGTGAAGGAACTGCCACAGAGGTAGTCAGGCCTGGCCTGACCACCCCCTGATGGCAGAGGACCCTTCCAAGGTGGTACCCAGTCTGGAGCAGGTAACCTGCCCCTCTCTACCCTGCCTCAGTCAGCCCAGGGCTGCAGAGGTCAGGGAGGTCAGTGGACCCCCAGGGCCCCCTGTCCAGAGGAACCCCCATCAGCAGATTAGGGGCACCCAGTCTAGTAGCCCTAGCCAGGTGAAAATTCCTCTACACACTGAGGGATCCCCCATACCTCTATGTAGGGACCTCCCCAGAAGGACTCTGGTAGGCAAGGGCAAACCTGGGACCAGAAGGTTCCAAACCTGCCATGTCCCTCCAGTAGTCCATCCAAAGGGACCCAACCCCCAGCTGTAGGCAGCCAAAGGTTGACCCTTAGAGCAAAGTGCAACTCAGTCATGGAAAGACAGGCATACATGGTGACCAGTGATCTGAGGAAGCTGAGGCCAACATTCCTAGGGCCTCACTTCTCTACCCAGACACCTCACCAGCCTTGTACTTTACCTAAGCACACCACAGGTAGTGAATCCCCATGGTGGAGACCCTCTCATACCCTTAGGGTGAGGGATTGCTTAGTGGACCATAAGACAGGGGGCAACCATGCTAGTGCAGGTGCTTCCTTATATGACCACTTAGTCAATGAAGGCTCAACTGGCCAAGGTTAGCCTTATCTCCTTTCGTTTGGGGGGTTATGTAGGAAGGTGGAATCTGACTATATGGTTGCCCCCACTTTTTTTATGGTGTTTTGCTGGTTTATGACTTAGTTGGACTGGGATCCTGCTATTCAGGGCCCCAGTCTATCTGCTTTCTCTGTAAAATGGTTTCCATGTGCCTTAGGCACATCACTGATTGGAATCTGGAGTGCCCTTATAAGTCCCTAGTATATGGTATACTTTGTACCCAGGGCATAGGTACCTCAGAGGCCTGCCAGGGGCTGCAGCATGTATTATGCCACCCCTGGAAGGCCATCCAAACTGACACCACAGGTCTGCTACTGCAGCCTGGGTAAGGTGGTGCATGCACCCCTTACTGTGATATAGGTTACCTATATCACTATATACATACCCACATATAAACCTATAAGTCACTCCTATGGCAGGCCTTATCAATCCTGAAGGCAGAGTGCGTGGTTCCTATGTGAGAGGGTGCCCCTGCATGAGCAGGGCCCCTCTGCAGCGGTCGGAGACCCTTCTCTGATGCTGTTTGTAGTGCAGCCTGACCATATACTCTTAAGCGCATTATAACCTCGCGTTAAATGCTAACTTTGGAATGGCTGCACCTAAACATGTCGTGTTTGGTGTCAAACATCTTGAAATACTACCCCCCCGCCAATCCTGGCGGCGGGGGTAGCATTCCACCCTTCTAGAGGGAAAGACATGTTAACTCTGACTAGTCCGGTAACTTCTTTCCAGAGCCCTGGCATCACAAAATGGATGCTGCTGCCACAGACACGAGTCTGGCCTCCTGCTGCTGGACGAAACTCCGGCAGGGGAGGCCTGGACAATAGGTTTCCTGTCCCAGGGAGGTGTGACCACCTCCCCAGACAGGATAATGTGTATTGTGGCTGGGCGGGAGCACTTTCGGGTGCTTTGAAGTCCTGCACTGGGGGCACATTTGGTGTCCCTGTGCATACCCCAGTTCAAACCGGATCAAGGGCTTGCAGCCCCTGCTTTGGCGCGAACTGGACAAAGGGAGAGGGGTGTAGCCACCCCTCTGCCCTGACCCACCCATAGGTGGGGCCACAGAGTAGTCCAACCCCTATCTTTAGTATAAAGGTAGGAACCCAGTCCTTAGGAGATTAGATTATTCCTGGACGAAACTCTGAAACTGAATCCTGGACCTTCGCCGCTCTACTCACGATTAGAGGACAGAAGAATCTCCCTTGGGGTCAAGGAGTGACTCCCCTGCTTGGCAGGCACCAAAGAAGCATCTGTCCGGTTCGCATTTCTGAAGCTCCCGTTGGATGCCGAAGTCATCGCATCACCAGAGGTGGATTGTCAGACTTCCCCGAGGCTACCCTGAGTCCCCAGCAAAGCTGAGGCCCGTGGCTATCGTGGGTGACTTGAAACCATGACCCCTGGACACCGAGCACATTTGCAAGTGCATCCTCTTCTGGGTCTCCCAAGAAGTCGTGCTTTGGGCTCCGAGTAGCCCTAGCCTCCAGCACCACCTGCACCGAAGATCACTGGCCCCCACTCTACGAGTGTCCTGTAAGCCAGATCCACGTGCGGCATCACGAGGCTCCTTCGCGGTCGCTAGCCCGTTGGCTAGTAGCCCTTAACGAAGGCCAATCCTTTTCTAACTTGGCATCCTAGTTGCTCCAGGCCTGCCCTCACTTACCCTCGCTGGGTGAGTTCCACAGACCTTGCTGGTCTGCACCATCAACGATCTACATCTTCACCGAGACTTGCCGTTGCCAAGGCTTCTTGGGTCCAATCTGGTCGCCGACACCTCAGCGCTCGACAAACATCCTGTACCAGCCCGAATCCTGCTCCTGGTCACCGACAACGCCTCCTGGACCTCGTGGCTGAAGAGTCAAGACGACCGTCAACGCACCTGAAGCACTCGACATCGGTGGGCATCTGTCCATCGCCTTCCTGGTCACTGGCTAGTGACCCAGACTCTGTCCCCTCTGCTTTCAGGTTCTTCAGAACTCCGATCCACTCTTGGATCCACCCGGACACTTTTCTCTTGGCCGCCAGCAGCACTTTGCAGCAGATCGCCATTCGAATCGACGACGAAACCCGACCCCGAAAGGCACCTATGCACCCGGCTTCCCTGGGTGAGGTAACACGAGTACTCCGGTGCTCCCGTGGGTAGAGACTCTTCAAAGTCCTAGATCTCAAAGGGTTTTGTCCTAGTCCTCTTTTAAGTGTCCCTTTTCTCTAATTTCCCGATCCCGACTTTCTCCATAGAAGTCAACGGCGTATCGCGGTTGTGTATTTACACTGCACGCGTCTCCCGTAGGTCCCCTGTGTCACTACCTTGGGTGGTTCCTTGTGGTCCAAGCACTTCTAGAGGCTCTAGGCCTAGTGTCTAGTTCAGTCGTGGTTCGCATACCACTTTATTGGTATATGGTTTGGTACGCCCCTAGGGCCCAAACGTGTATTTGTGCTATTACTGTGATTTAATAACTTATAACTTATGTACTTCGAACTCTAGCCTCATAAAGAGACTAGAGGGGTGTGTTTAGCAATAAATACATATATTTTGAATATATACCTGGTGTGGTGCTCTTTCATTTGATCACTCAAGAGATTATAGACTGGTAAAAGAAGCTGCTTTACATTCCTTCAAGACTTAGCCTGAAGGCTGCTCTCCATAGCTACCACTAGGATAGCTTTCAATAAGGTTGTCTTTAACCTATCTCCAATAAGGGGTTGTTTGGACTGGTGCAAGGTGCCCACTATAATTAGTGGACAGCATATACCAGGCCAACTTCTCACAATATATATATATATTCACTGAAAAAACCATAGGTTTCAGGCACGTTATAGTTAGAAATGAGCATTTAAAAAACCTTAGAAATTCACTGAAAAAACCATAGGTTTCAGGGGCGTTATAGTTAGTTGGACATTTCACTCGTACAAAACCATAGAAATTCCCACATTATAGTTAGTTCAGTTAACTATAACTCGCGCGCCCGCAATGCACTGCTGATGACGTCACATATTACATCACTCATTACATGGTCAGTGACATCACTCATGACATCACTGATGACATCTCAAATTACATCACTGATGACATCACTGATGACATCATCCTTGTGATAGAGTGGCAGACCTCCTCTCACCCTAATATAACCTTTGATACACACACTCAAAAATACAAACTAACATTTTCAAAACAATGGACATACCAATACCAGTTACAACACACCTATTCAGTAATTCCAAGATCTACACACACATCCACTCATTCATCAACAGTCCCTATACAGTCACTCATACATGTACTCACTCATCATATGTACTCATACACCTATACATCCTGTTACACACCGCCACTCATCCATAGAGTTACTCACACACATAGTCACACATGCAAACAAAGTATCAAACATCCATTTACTTGCATATAGAGTTATACACACACTACCACACTTACTTCTACAGAAACTTACACCTACTTACTCTCTTAAACAATCACTTATAGAAACACCTACTAATTTGTACAGGAACTCTTCCAATCTCTTACTCTCACATATACTCACTTATATACACCAATACTCACGTATACTAGTTTAAAACATATGTAGTTACTCATAAAGACACTATTGAGACAGTCATTCACTCACTAACACACCCATACACATACTCATCCACCTATACTGTCCTGCACACATGCTGTCTTCAACACATACAAACAGTGAGTCACTCATTCATGTCTCTATGCACTAAGTAATACCCCCACCGAACCATACAGACACTCAGACACTCATACTGATACTCAAAAAACCAACTAATAACCCATATAGACACTCATGTAGCTACTCACCAACCCATGCAGCCACTTATACACAAAGTGAGAGACTGATACAGATATTTTCATATTTAAACATTACTCACTAACCCATGTATTCACTAAGATACACTTAGTCAGTTATACAATTAATTTTACAAAAAAATCATCCATTTAGACACTTATATACCCATTTATTCTTCCATCGACCTTGAGATATACATATATAAAACATATTTAATTTTCAGAAAAACACACATTCACTGGATGATGTCATCAGTGATGTAATTTGAGATGTCATCAGTGATGTCATGAGTGATGTCACTGACCATGTCATGAGTGATGTAATATGTGATGTCATCAGCAGTGCATTGCGGGCGCGCGAGTTATAGTTAGCTGAACTAACTATAACGGGGAATTTCTATGGTTTTGTACTGAGTGAAATGTCCAACTAACTATAACGCCCCTGAAATCTATGGTTTTTTCAGTGAATTTCTAAGGTTTTTTAAATGCTAATTTCTAACTATAACGTGCCTGAAACCTATGGTTTTTTCAGTGAATTTCTAAGGTTTTTTAAATGCTAATTTCTAACTATAACGTGCCTGAAACCTATGGTTTTTTCAGTGAATATATATATATTTATTATACTATGAATACATGTGAAAATGTCTCGGTCCCCTGTTTGCCTCAGTGGCACGGAAAAAATGGGTGGAACTGACGTCAGCACTCCAACGAGGTCCTCTTATGGCTCCGATGACGTCATACGGTGTCGCGAGCGGAGCCGTGCTATTATGACGTCCTCTTTGACGTGGGAGAGCTAGGAAAGAATTTCCGTGGAATGCTGGTGCAGGGGATATTCACCTAAGTGTTCAGGCTAGTCCTTTGGGAGCAACTGTTTATGTTGCCACTCCAGAAACTGAAACCAGTGATCCGAGGGCAGAGGCCCTGCAGATGGCACACGAGGTAGGGTGCCCAGTCGTGTGCACCGGCGGGGCAGCGAAGTGACAAGCACCACAACCCACAAAAAAGGTAACGAGGGCACTGAATAACACAGGATCTTCTCTTTGTATCTGGCAGGAACAACAAATTTAAAATGCCCTAGTACCAAAATGTAGAATTAGTGCTACAATGGTCTTCAAGAGGACCTGCGATGCCGCTTCTGCCTCCCGTACCCTGGAGGCGGCACGTGGGTCTCGCGGTACGGTCATACTGCGGTGGGACGCACACTCGTTGACCTCTCATGGCACTGCTCCACACTTCAGGGAGGACGCTTTCCATTAGCTACGTTTTCTGATGACATGTCGCGCCGGCCCCGTCCAACAACAGAACTCCTTTAGATGCAAACAGACTCTTCCACTCTCTCACCGGAAGTGAAACCAGGCCACGCGGACACTTTCACAATACAACAGCCGGGAATGCACTTTTCGGTAAAAAAAACCACATTCCTTCCTCCTAATTAATCAAATAAACGTCTCACTGAAGAACAGGGGCCAGCTTCGATCGGTAAACAGCCATTACAACGACTTTTTTACTTTGCGATACCATTACAACGCATGCATTACCACGCATGCGTTGTACATCACAAAGTCATTACTACGCATTTTTTTAGAACGCATGGTCATTTACCACGCATGCCTTTACAACTAATTTTGTTGTAAAGGTATGTATGGTAAATGACCATGCGTTCTAAAAAACATGTAGACGATCCATGTCGTTGTAAGGAAACAGAGGCTGTTCTGTTGTCTCACAACGACGTGCACCGCCCCTCAGAGACGACGTGAAGCAGGAACCACGAGGAGAGAGGAACCACGAGGAGTGAGAGGTAAGGGGGATTGGGCATGGGGTGGGGGTTTCTTTTCTAGGGTTTAGGGTAGTGCAGTGGTGTTTGGGTGGGGTAGGGGGTCGTGCTGGGGGTAGTGTTTTAGGGTTTAGGGTAGTGCAGTGGTGTTTGGGTAGTGTACGGGGTCATGCTGGGGGTAGTGTTTTAGGGTAGTGCAGTAGTGTAGGGGGTCATGCTGGGGGTAGTGTTTTAGGGTTTAGGGTAGTGCAGTGGTGTATGGGTAGTGTAGGGGGTCGTGCTGGGGTAGTGTTTTAGGGTAGTGCAGTGGTGTTTGAGTAGTGTAGGGGGTCATGCTGGTGGTAGTGTTTTAGGGTTTAGGGTAGTGCAGTGGTGTTTGTGTAGTGTAGGGGGTCATGCTGGGGGTAGTGTTTTATGGTTTAGGGTAGTGCAGTGGTGTTTGGGTAGTGTAGGGGGTCGTGCAGGGGGTAGATTTAGGGTTTAGGGTAGTGCAGTGGTGTTTGGGTAGTGTAGGGAGTCATGCTGGGGGTAGTGTTTTAGGGTTTAGGGTAGTGCAGTGGTGTTTGTGTAGTGTAGGTGGTTGTGCTGGGGGTAGTGTTTTAGGGTTTATGTTAGTGCAGTGGTGTTTGTGTAGTGTAGGGGGTAGTGCTGGGGGTAGTGTTTTAGGGTTTAGGGTAGTGCAGTGGTGTTTGGGTAGTGTAGGGGTTCATGCTGGGGGTAGTGTTTTAGAATTTAGGGTATGGCAGTGGTGTTTGGGTAGTGTAGGGGGTCGTGCTGGGGGTAGATTTAGCGTTTAGGGTAGTGCAGTGGTGTTTGTGTTGTGAGGGGGTCGTGCTGGGGGTAGTGTTTTAGTGTTTAGAGTAATGCAGTGGTGTTTGTATATTGTAGGGGGGTTTAGGGTAGTGCAGTGGTGTTTGTGTAGTGTAGGGGGTCATGCTGGGGGTAGTGTTTTAGGGTTTAGGGTAGTGCAGCGGTGTTTGTGTAGTGTAGGCGGTACTGTTTTAGGGTTTAAGGTAGTGCAGTGTTTTAGGGTTTAGGGTAGTGCAGTGGTGTTTGTGTAGTGTAGGGGGTCATGCTGTGGGTAGTGTTTTAGGGTTTAGGGTAGTGCAGTCGTGTTTGTGTAGTGTAGGGGGTCGTGTTTTAGGGTATAGGGTAGTGCAGTGGTGTTTGGGTAGTGTAGGGGGTCATGCTGGGGGTAGTGTTTTAGGGTTTAGGGTAGTGCAGTGGTGTTTGTGTAGTGTGGGAGGTCATGTTGGGGGTAGATTTAGGGTTTAGTGTAGTGCAGTGGTATTTGAGTAGTGTAGGGAGTCGTGCTGGGGGTAGTGTTTTAGGGTTTAGGGTAGTCCAGTTGTGTTTGTGTAGTGTAGGGAGTCGTGCTGGGGGTAGTGTTTTAGGGTTTAGGGTAGTGCAGGGGTGTTTGGGTAGTGTAGGGGGTCGTGCTGGGGGTAGTGTTTTAGGGTTTAGGGTAGTGCAGTGGTGTTTGTGTAGTGTAGGGGGTCATGCTGGGGGTAGTGTTTTAGGGTTTAGGGTAGTGCAGTGGTGTTTGGGTAGTGTAGGGGGTAGTGCTGGGGTAGTGTTTTGGGTTTACGGTAGTGCAGTGGTGTTTGTGTAGTGTAGGGGGGCATGCTGGGGTAGTGTTTTCGGGTTTAGGGTTGTGCAGTGGTGTTTTTGTAGTGTAGGGGGTAGTGTTTTATGGTTTAGGGTAGTGCAGTGGTGTTTGTGTAGTGTAGGGGGTCGTGCTGGGTGTAGGAAGGTGGAATCTGACTATATGGTTGCCCCCACTTTTTTTATGGTGTTTTGCTGGTTTATGACTTAGTTGGACTGGGATCCTGCTATTCAGGGCCCCAGTCTATCTGCTTTCTCTGTAAAATGGTTTCCATGTGCCTTAGGCACATCTCTGATTGGAATCTGGAGTGCCCTTATAAGTCCCTAGTATATGGTATACTATGTACCAAGGGCATAGGTACCTCAGAGGCCTACCAGGGGCTGCAGCATGTATTATGCCACCCCTGGAAGGCCATCCAAACTGACACCACAGGTCTGCTACTGCAGCCTGGGTAAGGTGGTGCATGCACTCCTTACTGTGATATAGGTTACCTATATCACTAAATACATACACACATATAAACCTATAAGTCACTCCTAAGGCAGGCCTTATCAATCCTAAAGGCAGAGTGCATGGTTCCTATGTGAGAGGGTGCCCCTGCATGAGCAGGGCCCTCTGCAGCGTTCGGAGACCATCTCTGATGCTGTTTGTAGTGCAGCCTGACCATATACTCTTAAGCGCATTATATCCTCGCGGTAAAATGCTAACTTTGGAATGGCTGCACCTAAACATGTCGTGTTTGGTGTCAAACATCTTGGAATACTACCCCCCGCCAATCCTGGCGGCGGGGGTAGCATTCCACCCTTCTAGAGGGAAAGACATGTTAACTCTGGCTTACCCGGTAACTTCTTTCTGAAGCCCTGGCATCACAAAATGGATGCTGCTGCCACAGACACAAGTCTGGCCTCCTGCTGCTGGACGAAACTCCGGCAGGGGAGGCCTGGACAATAGGTTTCCTGTTGCAGGGAGGTGTGACCACCTTCCCAGACAGGATAATGTGTATTGGGGCTGGGTGGGTGCACTCTTAGAGTGCTTTGAAGTCCTGCACTGGGGGAGCAAAAGGCTCCTCTGTGCATATGCCAGTTCAAACCAGCTCAGGGGCTACCTGCCCCTGCTCTGGCGCGAAACTGGACAAAGGGAAGTGGGTGTAGCCACCCCCTCCCTTGACCCTCCCATAGGTGGGGTCATAGAGTTAGTCCCTCCCTGTTTTACTGGTTAAAATGGGGAACCCTTGCCACAGCAAGATTAGATTATACCTGGACGAAACTCTGAAACTGAATCCTGGACCTTCGACGCTCTACGACAAGATTAGAGGACTGAAGAATCTCCCTTGGGGTCAAGGAGTGACTCCCCTGCTTGGCAGGCACCAAAGAAGCATCTGTCCGGTTTGCATTTCTGAAGCTCCCGTCGGACGCCGAAGTCATCGCATCACCAGAGGTGGATTCTCAGACTTCCCCGAGGCTACCCTGAGTCCCCAGCAAAGCTGAGGCCCGTGGCTATCGTGGGTGACTTGAGACCGTGACCCCTGGACACCGAGCACATTTGCAAGTGCATCATCTTCTGGGTCTCCCAAGAAGTCGTGCTTTGGGCTCCGAGTAGCCCTAGCCTCCAGCACCACCTGCACCGAAGATCACTGGCCCCCACTCCACGAGTGTCCTGTAAGCCAGATCCACGTGCGGCGTCATGAGGCTCCTTCGCGGTCGCTAGCCCGTTGGCTAGTAGCCCTTAACGAAGGCCAATCCTTTTCTTACTTGGCATCCTGGTTGCTCCAGGCCTGCCCTCACTTACCCTCGCTGGGTGAGTTCCACAGACCTTGCTGGTCTGCACCATCGACAATCTACATCTTCACCGAGACTTGCCGTTGCCAAGGCTTGTTGGGTCCAATCCGGTCGCCGACACCTCAGCACTCGACAGACATCGTGTACCAGCCCGAATCCTGCTCCTGGTCGCCAACAACACCTCCTGGACCTCGTGGCTGAAGAGTCAAGACGACCGTCAACGCACCTGAAGCACTCGACATCGGTGGGCATCTGTCCATCGCCTTCCTGGTCACTGGCTAGTGACCCAGACTCTGTCCCTTCTGCTTTCAGGTTCACCAGAACTCCGATCCACTCTTGGATCCACCCGGACACTTTTCTCTTGGCCGCCAGCAGCACTTTGCAGCAGATCGCCATTCGAATCGACGACGAAACCCGACCCCGAAAGGCACCTATGCACCCGGCTTCCCTGGGTGAGGTAACACGAGTACTCCGGTGCTCCCGTGGGTAGAGACTCTTCAAAGTCCTAGATCTCAAAGGGTTTTGTCCTAGTCCTCTTTTAAGTGTCCCTTTTCTCTATTTTCCCGATCCCGACTTTCTCCATAGAAGTTAACGGCGTATCGCGGTTGTGTATTTACACTGCACGCGTCTCCCGTGGGTCCCCTGTGTCACTACCTTGGGTGGTTCCTTGTGGTCCAAGCACTTCTAGAGGCTCTAGGCCTAGTGTCTAGTTCAGTCGTGGTTCGCATACCACTTTATTGGTATATGGTTTGGTACGCCCCTAGGGCCCAAACGTGTATTTGTGCTATTACTGTGACTTAATAACTTATAACTTATGTATTTCGAACTCTAGCCTCATAAAGAGACTAGAGGGGTGTGTTTAGCAATAAATACATATATTTTGAATATATACCTGGTGTGGTGCTCTTTCATTTGGTCACTCAAGAGATTATAGACTGGTAAAACAAGCTGCTTTACATTCCTTCAAGACTTAGCCTGAAGGCTGCTCTCCATAGCTACCACTAGGATAGCTTTCAATAAGGTTGTCTTTAACCTATCTCCAATAAGGGTTGTTTGGACTGGTGCAAGGTGCCCACTATAATTAGTGGACAGCATATGCCAGGCCAACTTCTCACATTGGTGTGCAGCGTGTGGGATTCCAGCTTGCTATTGTTTTACCAGATAATCTCAATTGAATTGATCAACTGAAAACCACTAAAGGTACCTAAGGTACATATAATTTAAGCTTAGAATACAGTAAGTTCTACTGAACTTAGAGTTGTGTGTTAAGGGATAGCACAACCCTTTCTACAACTCAAGAGAGTTTAGTAGGCCACACTAGAGTAGGTAGTGCATACACCACACCACACTAGTAATGTCTTTAAGGGCAGGATCCAAAGAATCCTTGCAGGAAGCCATTGAGCTTCCACCCTCCAAGTATGATACACTCCCATTCTTGGAATTGAGAGCTTTATGTAACTTGAGAAAAATAAGGACAGGCCAAAGCCCCACCACCCAACACCTCAAGGAGTTGTTGGTGGCTTATGACCTTAGTAAGCCTGTAGGGACTGAAGGGGTAGGAGCTGAGGGTGGGGCAGAAGAAGAGGACGAGGCCAGGGGTACCAATACCCCCAGCCCCCCTCTGAAACTGGCCAGGAGGGTGACAATGACCCTGACCTGGATAACCCAATCCCTCCTGTGGATGATGATGGAGGATGATCAAGATGATGCCCTCTTTGTCCCCCCAGGAAGGATTAAGAGTGTGCCCAGGAAGTCTAGATCTCCTTCTCAGGAGTCTAACCACTCTGGCACCTCTATAGGGAGCTCTGTCTCCTCTCACAGGAGGGAATCCTCCCATGAGAGGAGAGCCAGACTGGTCCAGTATGAGGAAACTCAGCTGGAAATCAGAAAAAAGCAATTGGCTTTAGATAGGGAATCCCTAGATCTCCTTAGAGAGAGAAGAAAGTTGGGACTAGAGTCCCATGGTGGCAGCAATATCCCTAGAGATAGGGAAAGGTCTTATGACCATAGAAACCTAAACAAGATTGTCCCTCCCTACCAGAGTGGGGATGACATCCACAAATGGATAACTGCACTGGAGAGGGCCTGTAAAGTTCAGAAGGTCCCCCAGAGGCAGTGGGCAGCAATCTTGTGGCTCTCCTTTGCAGACAAAGGTAGAGACAAGCTCCTCACTGTAAGAGAAGAGGATGCTGACAATTACACAGTCTTGAAGAGTGCTCTGATAGATGGGTTTGGCCTAACCACTGAACAGTATAGGTTGAAGTTCAGAGACACCCAAAAAGCTCAGACTCAAGACTGGGTTGATTTTGTAGATTGTGCTACAAAGGCTCTGGAAGGTTGGATACATGGCAACAAAGTGCATGACTTTTTAGGATTGTACAATTTGATTATGAGGGAGCAGATCCTTAATAATTGTCAAAACCAGCTTTTGCACCAGTATCTGGTGGACTCTGATCTGACCTCTCCCCAAGAATTGGGAAAGAAGGCAGACAAATGGGTCAGAACCAGAGTAAAAACTAGAAATCAGGGTGGTGACCAGAAGAAAGATTCTACTAAGTCCCAAGAGAAAGGTGGGGATAAATCTAAGGATAAGTCCCCTACAGGGCCCCAAAATTCCTCTTCTGGGGGTGGGTCCCAAACTCCTTCCTCTCCTGAAAAGAAACCCTATTGCCATGTCTGTAAAAAGCCTGGGCACTGGAAAACTGATCCCAGTTGCCCCAGGATTGGCAATAAAGAAAATGTTCCTCCCACAACTACTACCACCCCTCCTGGTACTACCAGTAGTAATCCTCCAGTTGGGGGTAGTGCACCCAAAAAGTTAGGTGCTTTTGCAAGAGGAACAGAGGTGGGCCCTAGTTTAGACAGGGACCCCTCAACAGACTCCTCTGACTCTGATGGTGGTATAGGATTTGCCACCTTTACCATGGGTCCCATAGCATTGGGCAGGTACAGATTGGAGCCAATAATTAATGGTCAGAAAGCTGTGGCATTTAGGGACACAGGGGCTAGTGTCACCATGGTGGCAGGGAAACTAGTCCCCCCTCACCAGCTTTTACCTGAGTTTAAATACCAGGTGACCAACATTGATGGTGTCAGAACAGATCACCCCATGGCCATAGTCAATCTCAGCTGGGAGGGGGTCACAGGCCCAAAGAGAGTGGCAGTGTCCCCAACCCTACCTGTAGATTGCCTGATGGGCAATGATCTGGAAATTTCAGCCTGGGCTGAAGTTGAACACCAAACCCATCTTAGGATGCTGGGCGTCCCTGTAAAGGTTAGTGGGGCTGTAATGGCCACAGCCCCAGCCCAAGAATTTGGAGAGATGGAGCCTGAAAGAATGGCCCACTCTCCCCCAAAAGAGAGCACAAGGGTTGAAGAAAAGTCTTCTTCCCTCCAGACAGTAGGTAAGGGTCAGCCTCCTCAGGGAACTGACCCTACCCCTAGTGAAGGAACTGCCCCAGAGGTAGTCAGGCCTGGCCTGGCCACACCCCTGATGGCAGAGGACCCTTCCAAGGTGGTACCCAGTCTGGAGCAGGTAACCTGCCCCTCTCTACCCTGCCTCAGTCAGCCCAGGGCTGCAGAGGTCAGGGAGGTCAGTGGACCCCCCAGGGCCCCCTGTCCAGAGGAAGCCCCCATCAGCAGATTAGGGGCACCCAGTCTAGTAGCCCTAGCAAGGTGAAAATTCCTCTACACACTGAGGGATCCCCCATACCTTTATGTAGGGACCTCCCCCAGAAGGACTCTGGTAGGCAAGGGCAAACCTGGGACCAGAAGGTTCCAAACCTGCCATGTCCCTCCAGTAGTCCATCCAAAGGGACTCAACCCCCAGCTGTAGGCAGCCAAAGGTTGACCCTTAGAGCAAAGTGCAACTCAGTCATGGAAAGACAGGCATACATGGTGACCAGTGATCTGAGGAAGCTGAGGCCAACATTCCTAGGGCCTCACTTCTCTACTCAGACACCTCACCAGCCTTGTACTTTACCTAAGCACACCACAGGTAGTGATTCCCCATGGTGGAGACCCTCTCATACCCTTAGGGTGAGGGATTGCTTAGTGGACCATAAGACAGGGGGCAACCATGCTAGTGCAGGTGCTTCCTTATATGACCACTTAGTCAATGAAGGCTCAACTGGCCAAGGTTAGCCTTATCTCCTTTCGTTTGGGGGGGTTATGTAGGAAGGTGGAATCTGACTATATGGTTGCCCCCACTTTTTTTATGGTGTTTTGCTGGTTTATGACTTAGTTGGACTGGGATCCTGCTATTCAGGGCCCCAGTCTATCTGCTTTCTCTGTAAAATGGTTTCCATGTGCCTTAGGCACATCTCTGATTGGAATCTGGAGTGCCCTTATAAGTCCCTAGTATATGGTATACTATGTACCAAGGGCATAGGTACCTCAGAGGCCTACCAGGGGCTGCAGCATGTATTGTGCCACCCCTGGAAGGCCATCCAAACTGACACCACAGGTCTGCTACTGCAGCCTGGGTAAGGTGGTGCATGCACCCCTTACTGTGATATAGGTTACCTATATCACTAAATACATACACACATATAAACCTATAAGTCACTCCTAAGGCAGGCCTTATCAATCCTAAAGGCAGAGTGCATGGTTCCTATGTGAGAGGGTGCCCCTGCATGAGCAGGGCCCCTCTGCAGCGTTCGGAGACCATCTCTGATGCTGTTTGTAGTGCAGCCTGACCATATACTCTTAAGCGCATTATATCCTCGCGGTAAAATGCTAACTTTGGAATGGCTGCACCTAAACATGTCGTGTTTGGTGTCAAACATCTTGGAATACTACCCCCCGCCAATCCTGGCGGCGGGGGTAGCATTCCACCCTTCTAGAGGGAAAGACATGTTAACTCTGGCTTACCCGGTAACTTCTTTCTGAAGCCCTGGCATCACAAAATGGATGCTGCTGCCACAGACACAAGTCTGGCCTCCTGCTGCTGGACGAAACTCCGGCAGGGGAGGCCTGGACAATAGGTTTCCTGTTGCAGGGAGGTGTGACCACCTCCCCAGACAGGATAATGTGTATTGGGGCTGGGTGGGTGCACTCTTAGAGTGCTTTGAAGTCCTGCACTGGGGGAGCAAAAGGCTCCTCTGTGCATATGCCAGTTCAAACCAGCTCAGGGGCTACCTGCCCCTGCTCTGGCGCGAAACTGGACAAAGGGAAGTGGGTGTAGCCACCCCTCCCTTGACCCTCCCATAGGTGGGGTCATAGAGTTAGTCCCTCCCTGTTTTACTGGTTAAAATGGGGAACCCTTGCCACAGCAAGATTAGATTATACCTGGACGAAACTCTGAAACTGAATCCTGGACCTTCGACGCTCTACGACAAGATTAGAGGACTGAAGAATCTCCCTTGGGGTCAAGGAGTGACTCCCCTGCTTGGCAGGCACCAAAGAAGCATCTGTCCGGTTCGCATTTCTGAAGCTCCCGTCGGACGCCGAAGTCATCGCATCACCAGAGGTGGATTCTCAGACTTCCCCGAGGCTACCCTGAGTCCCCAGCAAAGCTGAGGCCCGTGGCTATCGTGGGTGACTTGAGACCGTGACCCCTGGACACCGAGCACATTTGCAAGTGCATCCTCTTCTGGGTCTCCCAAGAAGTCGTGCTTTGGGCTCCGAGTAGACCCTAGCCTCCAGCACCACCTGCACCGAAGATCACTGGCCCCCACTCCACGAGTGTCCTGTAAGCCAGCTCCACGTGCGGCGTCACGAGGCTCCTTCGCGGTCGCTAGCCCGTTGGCTAGTAGCCCTTAACGAAGGTCAATCCTTTTCTTACTTGGCATCCTGGTTGCTCCAGGCCTGCCCTCACTTACCCTCGCTGGGTGAGTTCCACAGACCTTGCTGGTCTGCACCATCGACGATCTACATCTTCACCAAGACTTGCCGTTGCCAAGGCTTGTTGGGTCCAATCCGGTCGTCGACACCTCAGCACTCGACAGACATTGTGTACCAGCCTGAATCCTGCTCCTGGTCGCCGACAACGCCTCCTGGACCTCGTGGCTGAAGAGTCAAGACGACCGTCAACGCACCTGAAGCACTCGACATCGGTGGGCATCGGTCCATCGCCTTCCTGGTCACTGGCTAGTGACCCAGACTCTGTGCCCTCTGCTTTCAGGTTCTCCAGAACTCCGATCCACTCTTGGATCCACCCGGACACTTTTCTCTTGGCCGCCAGCAGCACTTTGCAGCAGATCGCCATTCGAATCGACGACGAAACCCGACCCCGAAAGGCACCTATGCACCCGGCTTCCCTGGGTGAGGTAACACGAGTACTCCGGTGCTCCCGTGGGTAGAGACTCTTCAAAGTCCTAGATCTCAAAGGGTTTTGTCCTAGTCCTCTTTTAAGTGTCCCTTTTCTCTATTTTCCCGATCCCGACTTTCTCCATAGAAGTTAACGGCGTATCGCGGTTGTGTATTTACACTGCACGCGTCTCCCGTGGGTCCCCTGTGTCACTACCTTGGGTGGTTCCTTGTGGTCCAAGCACTTCTAGAGGCTCTAGGCCTAGTGTCTAGTTCAGTCGTGGTTCGCATACCACTTTATTGGTATATGGTTTGGTACGCCCCTAGGGCCCAAACGTGTATTTGTGCTATTACTGTGACTTAATAACTTATAACTTATGTATTTCGAACTCTAGCCTCATAAAGAGACTAGAGGGGTGTGTTTAGCAATAAATACATATATTTTGAATATATACCTGGTGTGGTGCTCTTTCATTTGGTCACTCAAGAGATTATAGACTGGTAAAACAAGCTGCTTTACATTCCTTCAAGACTTAGCCTGAAGGCTGCTCTCCATAGCTACCACTAGGATAGCTTTCAATAAGGTTGTCTTTAACCTAACTCCAATAAGGGGTTGTTTGGACTGGTGCAAGGTGCCCACTATAATTAGTGGACAGCATATGCCAGGCCAACTTCTCACACTGGGTTCTAGTGTTTTAGGGTTTAGGGTAGTGCAGTGGTGTTTGTGTAGTGTAGGGGGTCGTGGTTTAGGGTTTAGGGTAGTGTAGGGGGTCGTGCTGGGGGTAGTGTTTTTGGGTTTAGGGTAGTGCAGTTGTGTTTGGGTAGTGAAGGGGTCGTGCTGGGGGTAGTGTTTTAGGGTTTAGGGTAGTGCAGTTGTGTTTAGGTAGTGAAGGGGGTCATGCTGGGGGTAGTGTTTTAGGGTTTAGGGTAGTGCAGTGGTGTTTGTGTAGTGTAGGGGGTCATGCTGGGGGTAGATTTAGGTATAAGGTAGTGCGGTGGTGTTTGTGTAGTGTAGGGGTCGTGCTGGGGGTAGTGTTTTAGGGTTTAAGGCAGTGCAGTGGTGTTTGTGTAGTGAAGGGGTCGTGCTGGGGGTAGTGTTTTAGGGTTTAGGGTAGTGCAGTGGTGTTTGTGTAGTGTAAGGGGTTGTGCTGTGGGTAGATTTAGGGTTTAGGGTAGTGCAGTGGTGTTTGGGTAGTGTAGGGAGTCGTGCTGGTGGTAGTGTTTTAGGGTTTATGGTAGTGCAGTTATGTTTGGGTAGTGTAGGGTGTCGTGCTGGGGGTAGTGTTTTAGGGTTTAGGGTAGTGCAGTGGTGTTTGGGTAGTGGAGGGGGTGGTGTTTTAGGGTTTAGGGTAGTGCGCCCAACCAGCCACAATATCCATGGACAAAGGGGATCCTGACTCTTTGGAACGCTCCGTCAATTGAATAATTTGGGTCAAGGGCCCTACCACGTCCAAGACCTATCAATTCCTTTCTTGGGATCCCTCATATACTTGGAGAAAAAGGTACATAGTTTCTCATCAATTGCAGGCGTGTGTGCCACCTTCCCCTTCAGTGAGGGCCTGGGGCATTCTCCCCTCATCCTATTCCTGACGTCCCTTTCAAGGGGTTGATGGATTTTCCCCACCACATACTGTGCCACTTTGGCGTCAGGTGTCCACTCCGCCGACCTAGGATGGTAAATTTGGGTAGGCTCGAACATGTCCGAGTGGACCCCGTCCCCAACCGGGGACTGAGAGGAGTGGGACTCTGGACGCCAGGGACGCCCCGAGTCCTTATCCTCATCGGAGGAGAAATCGTCCTCCAATACACCCTCTCCCTCTAAGGGAAACCCGCCATCGGGGTCTACAATAGTGGTGACAGTGTCGCAATTTTCTCCGGGCCACTCCTCCTCCCGGCAGGGTGCATGTTTTAGCGTTCGCGCACTCTTGAGGAAGGTCTCCGTAAGTTTATCAAATCCTTCCAAGTGCCCCGCGTTATGCTTAACGGCCCTTTATTCCCCATCTGGGAGCTACTGGGACCCGCCACCACCAGATCTGGGTCACTGAACACCCCAGGGATGCTTTTCGCCAGCTTATCAACCTGATCCCTAAGAGGAGCCAGCGCCCTAGAAATAGCCAGAGAGAGGGCTTGGTCCACTGCTGGAGGGAGAAGTTGGGAGGCCATTCCTCCTCCACTTCCTGGTAGGAGGAGTAAAAATGGTCTTCTGGAGAAGACATGATAGCAGAGGATGTGAGCACAGAATAAATGCCCTTAAAATCCTTAAGGCAGCCCCCTCGCCGGTGCTCCAACAGCTGGACTTTCCCCGAAGCTGTTATAAGAATAGACTGAGGCGCAATACCAATTACCACCACCAGGTGGCGCTGGTCACTAACGTGGCCGTGTGGGGAAATCACCGCGTAGCGGTGTCAAAATTAGGCGAGGTTGGTCGGGAATCAATCGGACACTAAAGGAGTGACCGGATTCCCAAACGCGCGTAAAGACCAGCAGGAGCGCTCGACGGAGCTGCCTCGCTCGGACCAGACGCGCCTGACAGTATCTCACCGCGCGCAGAGCACACAGCGGGAGAAACTGCGAGGGGAGAACGCGCTCGGACAAGAGCTCTGCTGCGCAGGGAATATGAAACAATACCAAGGCAATAATGCTAATAACGTGCACAAGAAACCGCTATACAAACAGCAACAACGTCAGATTAAGCCAAGAATGTAAGGAATGCACTTAACTGACGAGCAGTGAAGAAAGAGGAAGCGAAAGGGACGTCACAATATTATATACGATGGACTGTGATATGATTGGACTATAGTTGCCTTGGAGACTACCCCCTAATGGTTCATGGGTTGTGTAGTCTTTTGTTTAATGATTGTTGTGTTACGTTTTCTTTGAACTGCTATGCAAATAAAGTGAGGAAAGATATGCATAATCCTCGCCTCCATCCTGCCATAGAATTCATTAAACTTTATTTGATCTGATTTAGAAACATAGATCAAAAGTGTACATAAAAACAGTAAATCCTCTTTCCTAATACAATACAGTGAGAATTAATTAAAACCAGTAGGTAAAAACGGGTGTTACAAAGCCCGGTTCAGAGCAACTTCAGGTTAACAGAATCGTAAAGTTCAATGTTTCGCAAGATCAATCTCATGTACTTCAGTGCAAAATACGCAATAATGGGTCCAAGTAAGATGTAACGCTCCAATACCTGACCAGTTTGCACTATATAAAACTGCAGAAAAACTAAAAATAAAAAGTGTTTTGCACACTTCTGTCATTGGGCTATATGTGGGCTACATCTGGGTGATATTTGTGCTACATTTGGGCTCTTTTTCTCTGGTGGCCATCTTGGGAGACTTATTTGTTATGAAGTTTCCTAATTTCGTCATTTACTGCAGTCTCCTCAGTAGGAAATGCTTTCAGTTTTTACTTTGATTCCATCAAGAAGGCATTCAGATGTGTCACACATTTGCCATAAATTCAGAATGTTAGCACTCTAGTTGTTCATTAGATCACTGTAGTAAAGCTACTGCTCACCAGGGAGTTAAATGGAAGTCTACTGCTGGTATTGAAAGTTATTGTTTCAGTCTGCATGTCAGAATTTTCTAATGAAATAGAAGAGGATTTGAGATCTCACTTAAAACATGCCCTAAATTTTCTTTCTGCAGCACTAACCATAATTTCTATGGCAAAATGAACCCCCTCATTTTGTTCCTTTTTAAATTACATGTTTTAAGTGTTACCAGTTTATTCCAATCAAGATGGCTTCAGGTGTGCCATACTTTTGTCATAAGTAAGACTGTTAGCGCTCTAGTTGTTCTTTAGAACACTCTGGGAAGCTGCAGTAGAACACAAAGGCATCAACTGACAGGCTGTTCCTGTTGAAATATAACAGGAAGATATTTGAGATCACACTTGAAACATGTCCTCATTTTTCTTTCTACAGCACTAACCATAATTTCTATGACAAAATGAACCCCATCATTTTGTTCCTTTTTAAATTAAATGTTTTAAGTGTTACCAGTTTATTCCAATCAAGATGGCTTCAGGTGTGCCATACTTTTGTCATAAGTAAGGCTGTTAGCACTCTAGTTGTTCTTTAGAACACTCTGGGAAGCTGCAGTAGAACATAAAGGCATCAACTGACAGGCTGCTCTTGTTGAAATATAACAGGAAGATATTTGAGATCTCACTTAAAACATGTCCTAATTTTTCTTTCTACAGCACTAACCATAATTTCTATGGCAAAATGAACCCCTCATTTTGTTCCTTTTTAAATTAAATGTTTTAAGTGTTACCAGTTTATTCCAATCAAGATGGCTTCAGGTGTGCCATACTTTTGTCATAAGTAAGACTGTTAGCGCTCTAGTTGTTCTTTAGAACACTCTGGGAAGCTGCAGTAGAACACAAAGGCATCAACTGACAGGCTGCTCCTGTTGAAATATAACAGGAAGATATTTGAGATCTTACTTAAAACATGTCCTAATTTTTCTTTCTACAGCACTAACCATAATTTCTATGACAAAATGAACCCCCTTGTTAGAGGGAACGTTGTGGTTGGTCACACTCTTCTGCGTACCTCTCCCTCTCTCAGAATCTATTTCACACTTTGCTCGGTCACTTGGCAAGAAAGAACCATGTGTTAAAATATCATAGTTTATTAAACAATTCAAAAGCATAAAAGAAAATACTTCAATTTAAGTGTTGCCCATCAACATATGGGTAAGATCAGAAATAACTGCATCAACAATGTTAAAGATCAACTGGTTCAATTCAAACAGAAATGTATATCTATAAATTAATCCATGAGCAGCCACTCAAGGGGCAGCCCTGAATTCAAGAGTGATACAAATGATAGCATTCAGAGGACAAACTTCTTATTGAGATAAAATAACAATATTCAAGACTACACATTTAACCTGAAATAAATGCAATTGCTTGGGTACAGATTTCCTGAAGTAAATAATCTGACAAAGCCAAAAGGCAGAATTATTGAGTCAGATAGTCTGACAAAGTCAATGGGCAGAATTTGACAAAGGCAATAGGCAAAATTATTAAGTCAGATAGACTGACAAAGTCAATAGGCAAAATCTGACAAAGCCAATAGGCAAAATTATTAAGTCAGATAGACTGACAAAGTCAATAGGCTAAATCTGACAAAGCCAATAGGCAAAATTATTAAGTCAGATAGACTGACAAAGTCAATAGGCAAAATCATTAAGTAGGAGCATTATCACCTTGGCAATAGGAGCTCTGGGCCCAGTCAGGAGCGATTGATCAGTCGGGAACCTCACACGGCACCTGGGTGCTGGTTTGAAGAGAATTCAAGCCACACCCTGGGTGCAGCTGTTTTATATGCTTGAATGCAGAAGTTTTACCCTCTCTGACGTAGGTCCTGACGCAGCCCTTGACCGCCCTCTTGTAACTATGGAAAATTCCACCCATAGGACTGAGAAGTGGTATCATGGTGAAATTAGGGGCTTTTGACAGGTGGTCAGTGCTCCTGACCGCAAAAAGTAAACAAAGGATAATTTTTACCATAAGAAAGCTCAGAGTTAACATTTTAATACATTAGTTCTTTGTCACGTAGCCCGTCTTTCACAGGTTCGATTAAGCAACCACGGAAAGTTTCTTAACTAAAAATATTGCACATGTACTTGTGAAACCGCCAGATGTACCAAAAATGTCCTACGTGTGTGGGCTAATCTAATTCTCGTAACTGTGGAAATTTACAAGGGGGAGGGGGAAGAGTTTGTCGCGGAGGATGGCGCAAGCCTCTGCTGTCAGGTTAGTGAAGTCTATGAGACCAGTTCTTAAGTTATTGGGCCTATACATATCTCTTACAAAGGTATGGTTGGTCTTGTATGTAGGTCTGTGAGAAGGTGAACTTGGGCCTATGTGTGGATTTGTAAGAAAGTGAAGGACCGTGGACAACTTAAAGACCCTTTATCTAGGCCTCAGTGGTGGGGCTTATCTAGGGATGCCAGGTTTGAAGGGTATTGCAGAATGGGGTGTGGGTGTCTGTTAGATGGTAAAACGGGACCCTCCTACACCCTCATTTTGTTCCTTTTTAAATTAAATGTTTTAAGAGTTACCAGTTTATTCCAATCAAGATGGCTTCAGGTGTGCCATCATTTTGTCATAAGTAAGACTGTTAGCGCTCTAGTTGTTCTTTAGAACACTCTGGGAAGCTGCAGTAGAACACAGAGGCATCAACTGACAGGCTGCTCCTGTTGAAATATAACAGGAAGATATTTGAGATCACACTTGAAACATGTCCTAATTTTTCTTTCTACAGCACTAACCATACTTTCTATGACAAAATGAACCCGATCATTTTGTTCCTTTTTAAATTAAATGTTTTAAGTGTTACCAGTTTATTCCAATCAAGATGGTTTCAGGTGTGCCATACTTTTGTCATAAGTAAGGCTGTTAGCACTCTAGTTGTTCTTTAGAACACTCTGGGAAGCTGCAGTAGAACACAAAGGAATCAACTGACAGTCTCTGCCCTTGTTGGATGTACATGTTTTACTGAGAATGTCAGACTTCATTCTCACATGACTGAGAAAGATAATGTGAATTTACAGAAAATATGCTCTCATTTTAGCTTCTGGAGCACCTTCCAAAACTGTATGGGACAAGCATGTAAAAATAGTTTTCTCTCAAACATGATTCATGATATCCCAGCAGAAGGTTTTTCACAGGGTAAAATCACCTTAGAACACACCACAATTCCTGAAATTAGTATGGTACCATCAACAAATGAATTCTAATGTAACTAAAGTCTCTTATCACCCTTTATAGTTCTCCTTTTGGTAACCCTCAAAATCTTCGATTCACTACAACGCATTTCAATGGGGTACTATCATTTATATTGGTCCCAAGATGGCTGCCAGCAATTCCAGGATGAAGTGCTGACAGCCAATCAGATCTCACGATGACATGTGTGGTTAGGCTCCGCCCAGATATCGATATGTTTTTTTTCAAATTTCTCAGGAACTACTGAACGGATTTACACCATTTAAGAAAAAGGGTTCTTTCTGAACCAAGAACTACCTCTTTGCCAAGTTTAGTGTAATTCCGTTCAGCAGTTCGGGCTGTAGCCGTGTCTAAAGTTTCCTATGGAAAATTGCATGGGAAAACACGTTTGGGACCCTTCTTCTCAGCCCCCGCTTGCCGAATCACCCGAAACTTACAGGATAGGAGCAGACCGGAGCGCCCCACGAGCTTTGAAATTTTCGCGAAGATTCATCAACTCGGCGCCAAAGTTATTGAAATAGAATGTTGTGAATTTCCTATGGAAAATAGGTCCTAACTATAACTACCTACTGGCGACCGCCAGTAGGTAATATATATATATTTATATATATATATATATATATATATACATATATATATATATATATATATATATATATATATATATATATTATCTACTGGCGGTCGCCAGTAGATAGTTATAGTTAGGACCTATTATCCATAGGAAATCCGCGACATTCTATTTGCAATAACGTTGGCGCCGGTTGACGAATCTTCGCGAAAGCTTCCAACTTGTTGGGGCGCTCCGGTCCGCTCCTACCCTGAAAGTCTCGGGTGATACGTCAGCAGGGGCCGAGAAAAAGGGGGTCCCAAAACGCGTTTTCCCATTCATTTTTCCATAGGAACCTTTAGTCGCAGCTACAGCTCGAACTGCTGAACGGAATTACCCCAAATTTGGCAAAGAGGTAGCCCTTGGTTCAGACTGGTGCCTTTGCTAAAATGGTGTAAATCCGTTCAGTAGTTCCTGAGAAATTCACAATTAAAATCACATATATATCTATGGGCGCGTCGGATCCGCGTACCCTCCCGATCACGAGCTGCATGCTAATTGGCTGTCAACACTCCAAATCAAGAAGTGTTGGCAGCCATTTTGTCCCTCGGTAGAACCGAGGACAGAAACAAGTGCGCAAAGCGCAAAAGGGGCAGGGTAGAAACACCCTGACCTCCTAGGTCTGCTCAGGGGTCCCACAAGGACCCCTGGGCAGAAAAGATTTTTTTTTTAAATCGGCGGGATGCGCTTAGGGTGCGCGGATCCCGCCGAGAAAAAAAAAGAAACAAGTGCGCAAAACGCACAAAGGGGGCAGGGTAGAAACACCCTAACCCCCTAGGCCTGCTCAGGGGTCCCACAAGGACCCCTGGGCAAAAAAGCATTTTTTTAAAAAAATCGGCAGGATGCGCTCAGGGTGCGCGAATCCTGCCGAAAAAAAATCGAAGCGCTTCGATGCAATTGGCCCCCGGGTGGCCCAAGTCCCGGGGGCATGGTGGGGGGATAATTTAATGTGTGGGGGCCTCAAGGGCCCCCCAAGCCCCGGGACCGCCACCCCCCGGGCTTTTTAAAAATGGTGCGGGAGGGCTCTGAGCCCTCCCGCAGCCCCGGGGACCACCACCTCCCCGGGGCTTTTTTAAATTAATTTAACAACCTGTGTGGGGGGCTCCAGCCCCCACACGCCCGGGACCGCCACCTCCCGGGGCACTAACAAATTAAAATGGGGGTCCGTTTTGGACCCCCGAAGCCCCCGGGACCACCACCTCCCCGGGGCTGTGCTGATGTAGGGAGGGGGCCGCGCGGCCCCCTCCTGGAGCCCTTGATGGCCCTGGGGACCGCCACCCCCAGGGCCAGCTCCTGCAGTGTCCCGGGGTGCCTACCCCCGGGACACTGTAGCTTGCTATGGCAGGACGGAGCCTCGCGGCTCCGTCCTGCCATAGTAAACTGCTTTGGATATTGGAAGAGAGCGCAGGGAAACCTGCTCTCTCTTCCAATATCCAAAGCACATTGCTTTTCCACATGGGGAGCAGCATGTCAGCTGCTCCCATGTGGAAAGCAATGCCGGCTCCCAAGGGACGTGGGGAGCCGGCGGGACTGTGGGGGATTGGGGACCCCCACAGTCCCCAACGGAGAGGGCCAGCCCCGGGGGATGGGGTCCCCGGGGCAAGTAGTGGCCCAGGAGTGGGGCCACGCGGCCCCCTCCCCCAAAAAATAAAAATAAAAAAAAAGGTATATGGTGGGCTAGTTGGACCTCGGGGACCCTCAGGATTCAAGGGGACTTAATCCCCCAACTTAAAACGCGCCACTGGGCGCGTTTGTACAGTGGTGAAGGGAGGGGGCGGGGCTTCAGGTGACATGTGTGCAAACAGGCCCCGTGCCGCGTTTTAAGATGGGGAATTAAATCCCCTTCAATCCTGAGGGTCCCTGGGGGCCAACTAGCCCAACAGGTACATCCAGAAAGCGCCACAGAGCTGCGTTGCAGAGAGGTGTAAAAGGGGTGTGGCCTCTCTACACGTCTCTGCAACGCAGCCTCCTGGCGCATATTGGAGGTTCCTGGTGGGCTAGTTGGCCCCTAGGGACCCTCAGGATTCAAGGGGACTTAATCCCTCAACTTAAAACGCGCCACGGGGCGCGTTTGCACAGATGTCACCTCAGGCCCCGCCCCTCCCTTCACCATTGTGCAAATATTCCTCTAAAATCAGCCGAAATACGAATTCCGATTTACTCACCTGTTATCAGGAGAGACCTCAGTGCTGTATCTTTCAGCCCAGTACTGGTCCTGAAAAGTAATTCTAACCATACTTACCAGTAACTTGAATTTCCTTCCATAGGCTAACATTGACTGGTTTCACTTGGAAATTCTTCTAAGTGTGGAGTTTTGGAACTTTAAAATATTCCTCTAAAATCAGCCGAAATACGAATTCCGATTTACTCACCTGTTATCAGGAGAGACCTCAGTGCTGCATCTTTCAGCCCAGTACTGGTCCTGAAAAGTAATTTAACCGTACTTACCGGTAACTTGAATTTCCTTCATAGGCTAACATTGACTGGTTTCACTTGGAAATTCTTCTAAGTGTGGAGTTTTGGAACTTTAAAATATTCCTCTAAAATCAGCCGAAATACGAATTCCGATTTACTCACCTGTTATCAGGAGAGACCTCAGTGCTGCATCTTTCAGCCCAGTACTGATCCTCAAAAGTAATTTTAACCATACTTACCAGTAACTTGAATTTCCTTCCATAGGATATCATTGCCTGCTTTTTGCTGAAAAGTTTCTAAGTGTTGATTTTTGAAACATACAAATATTCCTGTAAAATCAGCCGAAATACGAATTCCGATTTACTCACCTGTTATAAGGAGAGACCTCAGTGCTGTATCTTTCAGCCCAGTACTGGTCCTGAAAAGTAATTTTAACCGTACTTACCAGTAACTTGAATTTCCTTCCATAGGCTAACATTGACTGGTTTCACTTGGAAATTCTTCTAAGTGTGGAGTTTTGGAACTTTAAAATATTCCTCTAAAATCAGCCGAAATACGAATTCCGATTTACTCACCTGTTATCAGGAGAGACCTCAGTGCTGCATCTTTCAGCCCAGTACTGGTCCTGAAAAGTAATTTTAACCGTACTTACCGGTAACTTGAATTTCCTTCATAGGCTAAGATTGACTGGTTTTCAGCAAAAAAGTTTCAAAGTGTTGATTTTCACAAACTACAAATATTCCTTAAAAATCGCCTGTATGACTTAAACGCATTCTTTCAACTGTTTACAGGAGATGCACCAGTGCTGGATCCAGGATCCAACACTGAGTAAGAAAAAGTAACGATAACAGTTTTTACCTGCTAAGTGAATTTCCTTCCATAGGATAACATTGGTGATTCTATGAGAAAAAGTTTCTAAGTGTCAACTTTTAAAATACAATAATATTCCTTAAAAATCACGACTGTAACCAAAACGCTTTTACTCAACTGTTTACAGGAGATGTACCAGGACTGAATCTAGGATCCAGTCCTGTGGTTACAAAAGTAATCCATAAAGTAACTAATTGCATTTAACTAGAAATTCACATTGAGCTGAATGTTGCATTGTGTTTGGAAAATGTGTTGCCCATTGCAACAACTGTAACTACTGTACTTAAAAGTCTATTGCCTATCTGCAAAGTATTTAAACTAAAGTAATTCATTCTGAGAAAGTATTTTTGTAATGTAATGTATAATGTAATTACAATGTAATTTAAAAATAAAATATGTAAAAAAATTGTTTCTAAAAATGTAGTAAATCAGTATGAAAAAATTAATATAACAATTAATACATTTAAAAATTGTCATTTACAAAACCTTTGAAATTCACTGAAAAAACCGTAGGTTTCAGGCACGTTATAGTTAGAAATTAGCATTTAAAAACCTTTGAAATTCACTGAAAAACCATAGGTTTCAGACACGTTATAGTTACAAATTAGCATTTAAAAAACCTTTGAAATTCACTGAAAAAACCATAGGTTTCAGACACGTTATAGTTACAAATTAGCATTTAAAAACCTTTGAAATTCACTGAAAAAACCATAGGTTTTAGGGACAGTTATAGTTACTTGGACTTTGCACTCGTACAAAACCCGTGAAATTTCCCCGTTATAGTTAGTTCAGCTAACTATAACTCGCGCCCGCAATGCACTGCTGATGACGTCACATATTACATCACTCATGACATGGTCAGTGACATCACTGATGACATCACTGATGACATCTCAAATGACATCACTGATGACATCATCCACGTGATAATCTGATGCACTTCCTCACACCCTAATATAACCTTTGATACACCCACTCTAAATTACAGACTGCCATTCGCAAAACCATAGACACTCCAACACCAATAACTACATACCCACTCACTGATTCTTAGGTCTACACACACACATCCACTCACTCACCCGTACAGTCACTCATACTTACGGTCACTCAGTACAGGACTATCATATGCACTCTTACTCCTATATAGACACTCAAACAACGCCACTCATCCATAGAGATACTCACACACCTAGTCAGTCATGCAAATAATTAAACACACTGCCATTTACTCACCTATACAGTTATACACACACCAGCTCACTTACTCATACAAATAGTAGCACATTGTTACGCTCTTATACAATCACTGATACAAGCACACACTCATCCATACAGCCACTATCACAATCACTCACTCTTGCTTATAGCTATTTATATACTCCAACACACATATATACTGCCTTTCACATATGTAGTTACTCACACATGTACCACTGGGACATACATTCACTCACTAACACACTCTTACACACACTTACCCACCCATACAGTCTATCACAGATGCACTCTTGAAACCATCCACCCAGTGAATCACCCACTCACACATCTATGCACAGAGTTGCACACACCCCTCCCACACAAACACTCAGGCACCCATACAGATACTCAGACAAGCATTCAATAACTCATATAGACACTCATGTAGCTATTCACAAACACATGCAGCCACTTACACAGCAACAGACAGACGGATACAGACATTCATCCAGTTTAGTCACTAACCCATGCATTCAGTAAGATACGTTAAATCACTCACTTATAGAGTCAGTCACGCACCTACTAAATCATCCATACAGACACTTACACACCCACTCATTCTTCAATACGTCTTTTCCTATATATATTAAAAATATTGAAACTTTACAGAAACACACAGTCACTGGATGATGTCATCAGTGATGTCATCAGTGATGTCATTTGAGATGTCATCAGTGATGTCATCAGTGATGTCACTGACCATGTCATGAGTGATGTAATATGTGACGTCATCAGCAGTGCATTGCGGGGGCGCGAGTTATAGTTAGCTGAACTAACTATAACGGGGGAATTTCACGGGTTTTGTACGAGTGCAATGTCCAAGTAACTATAACTGTCCCTAAAACCTATGGTTTTTTCAGTGAATATATATATATATATATATATATATATATATATATATATATATATATATATATCGTTTCCACGCATGCTCACACAGTTTGGAACAGACTCCAGCACGCTCGGGTCGCTTGTATGAGTTTTTCTTTCAGCCACATACTGTCAGGTAACGTGTTTCGACCGCACAAGCGGTCTTTCTCAAACCTGGAGTCGCCGCCATTTGCTACCTTTTTATACCAGTGCAAATCTGAAAGTGACAGTGCAACATTAGCAATAAGGTTTTTACAAAGTGACAGTGCCATATTCCAACCTCTAAAGTGACATGTGCATCCATTGTAGCATGACCAAATGGCCAATACATCAAATAAATGAGCGTAACAAATACCACAATAAATCGTTAAAATATGCGGCAATATCAGGTTATCTATACATTTAAAAAACATAATAAATGTAATGGAAGAGCATTTAATATACATTCAAAGACCAGGCACGTGCCCTTTGATGCCTTGTTTGTATTGCCATCCCATATTCCCAGGTCCACTTAACGCTCATCAAAATGCTTAATGCAATGTCACTCACTTAATAAAGTGACTTGTGCCTTGTGCAACTCTCGCATTGTTATTTTAGATTTCAAAATGACACAGAATTGTCTCTGTTGAAAGATTATATGCAAATGCATAGAAAAATGAACAATATTCTACTTTCCCGCAATTATTCACTCTCTCATCTCTGCTAGTCACAGTGGGCAAGTGCCCTAACTCTTTCAACGGATAACAGGGCTATTCACATCCAAAGTAAAACTAAAGTGCTTGTGCAAAAAACCATGTGCGATCATTTCCTTAAAATGACTCCATGACGTGGCTTAAAAATACAGAATTCATAAAATCTAATGATTACATATTATAAAGAGAGTTTAGGAATCTCTGTTCCCCAAGGCACCATTTCACACCAGGCTCATTTGATAATTTAACAATTCCTCTCTATTTACAAATGGACGTATAGATCTTCCTCAGTATTGTGCCCATAAGGGATCTTACTGTTGAACCGAAGAATGTATCTCGATTCGAGCTGTCTCAGGCATCTTTCTCTGTTACCCCCTCTTGATCTTTGTGGCACTTGGTCTATTACAAAGTATTTCAGATCTTCCAGCTTGTTATCATGGAACTGCTGGAAATGTCTGGCCATGGGTTATGCCTGGTCCCTGTTGTTAATCGCTCTAATATGTTGTAAGATCCGCTGATGCACTGTTAAAATCATACTACCTATGTACAATTTAAAACAGCTTCACTTTAAAGCATATACCACAAACTGGCTCCTGCATGTCAGAGGCTTCATGATCTGCCACTTCTTATTTGAAAAAGGTAAGGGTACCTCTGTTGTATTTTCTCCATACGTGCATGCCTTACATTTGTGGAATCTCCTGAAGCCCTCACTCTCACTGAGCCAGGTTGTCTGTGGTAGGATGCCTGGGCTTTGGTGACCAAGGTCTGCCACAATGATCTAGCTTTGCGGAATGTGAAAAGTGACCAACTGTCTAACTTTTGTCATAGAAAGGCATCCCCACGCAGTACATGCCAATGCCTCTGCACAATGAACCTTATGTTTTTGTGTTGTTTGCTGTAGCCTGTAATAAAACGGAACTGTGGTTCTGCTTTGTCTTTAAACCCTTCCATGCTCATGACGAGCTCAGCTCGTCATGCTGCGCGGTCGCGCTGTGCGCATGACGAGCTGAGCTCGTCACGACCACACCCGTGATCGGAATGTCCAGCACCTGGGCGGAATTCCGATCGCGGCAAAGCGGTTAAATTCCCTCGGGTTCACTGCTTTAGTAAAAATTAGCTGTTCCCGAGGCTTTGCATTTGCCATCTCTCTTGCTGCTCTAAGGACTGTTTTGCTGTAGCCCCGTTGTTCGAACCTCGCATTTGACTCCTCCTGTGCCTGATACAGTTGATTAGGGCAGCTACAGTTCCTTTTCATCCTCAAGTTCTCAGCATAAGGGATGCTATTCACCAGTTTGGGGGATGAAAGCTACGGGCATGGAGGATTGTATTACCCGCTGCGCTTTTTCAAAATGTTTTTGTATTAATTTCACCATCCTTTATGTACACTGTAAGATCAAGAAATTGAACCTCCTCTCTGATCAAATGTGATGTAAACCTTAAATTTAAATCATTGTTGTTAATGTGCTCAACGAATGAGTCTGCTGATGGTATGTCACCACGTCAAATGATGAAAAGATCATCTATATAACGGGTCCATAGGACCACATTATCTGACATTTCATCTGCGTATTGAACGGCGAGCACCTGCTCCTCCCACCAGCCCATATGCAAATTAGCATAGCTGGGGGCGAATCAGGTGTCCATTGACGTCCCTTGTAGCTGTTGAAAGAGGTCATTGCCAAATAGGAAGAGATTGTTTTTCAGACACCATCTGAGCATGTCTACCAACATTTCTGTATGCCTATATAACGTGAGCGGGCATGCTTTCAAATAATGCTGTACTGCCCTAACTCTGTCCTCATGTGCAATGCTGGTGTAAAGGGAGGAGACATCTAGTGTTATCATGATGAAATTCTCCTCCCACCTGATGTCATACACTTTTTAAAAAAAATCTCCTGTGTCCTTTATATAAGATGACAAATTCCTCACATACTCCTGCAGAAAGAAGTCTAGAAACCTGGAGGTGTTCTCAAATAGACTTCCAATGGCCGAAATTATCAGGCGGCCTAGTGGTTTGCTCACATTTTTTGTGCCTTCGGTATGAGATATACTACCGGTATTACTGGTGAATCTGTTTTAAGGAACTTGTATTCTGCCTGGGCTATAAGATCCACCGATCTCCACTGATCTAGCTGTAGATGGAAATTGGTGGTGATGGTCAGTAATGTGCCTTCATCAACCCTCTGATAGCATCGTCTGTCCTTGAGTTGGGACCTAGCTTCTTATTGGTACATGGCAAGGGGCCAAAGGACGATGTTACCGCCTTTGCCCGCCTGTCTGACCACTATATCTGGCCTAGCTTGTAATTTCTTCACCAATTTTCCATAGCCTATATCCCTTGCATTGGTGGTGTTCTTGGCCTACTAGTCTGTGTATAGCTCTTTCAAATTGAGAATGACTAACTCATTAAAAGCATCTATTGAATCTTTGGGGATCATGGGTAGAAATATAGATCGGGGTTTAAAAGGCGTGCTTGGCTTGTTATACGCACCCAAACCTTGTTCTCTTAGTAAGGCATCATCTGTTCCCTCAAATTCTTCACCCCTCTTAAACTGTCCATGTCCCTCAAAGTCCCTAGATCGGAGATCTGTAATGCAGTAATGTTATCCATAACTTCAGTGTGCCGTCGATCTCCCGGCCTGCCAACTGAATAATACTTGGCCAACCTAAGTGTCCGTATGAATTTAAAACAATCTATCCGGGTTCTGCACATAGTCCATATCCTCAGGGGCACAATAAGAAAGACCGCTTGACAGAATTTGTGCAGTCAATTAAATACTACCATAAAGCCTTTAAAGGATTCAATTCCATGTGTGGCAGGTTGCATATCATTACAGCACATTTCAAGGTCATACCACTTCTGTAGCTGAACTTCGATCATTCACAGTTCTTCACTGCTTGTGCTTCATAGATATTCCATATTCACGGCGTGCTAGGGAAATATATATATTCGAAATGCCATTTGACGCTCAGGGATGCCCTTCCTGTCGGGTCCCGTTTTGGGAGTGTCGTTCCCATAATATTCCAAGAGCTTTTTAATCTCTATTTATATATATAAATATATATTCACTGAAAAAACTACAGGTTTCAGGGACGTTATAGTTAGTTGGACATTTCACTCGTACAAAACCGGAGAAATTCGGCCTTTATAGTTAGTTGAGCTAACTATAACTTGCGCCCCCGCAATGCACTGCTGATGACGTAGGGTGACCAGAATTTTAAAGCCAAAAACCGGGACATTTCCCAAAAATAGAAGAAGGGATACAATTTTACTTCAACCCGGCGCACAGAATGACAGGGCTCTTTAGCAGAGAATTACAGAAGAGGCAGTAGGAACATACATAAAATGCCATTTTTAAAGGCAGTAGCATGCCTGTTAATGTATTTGCTTTCTTATAACAGCTGCTAACTATCCCTGCTTTGCAAAACATAAAAAGATACATCCCACCGTTTTCAGCCAACCCTCTCTAAAAACCAGGACATGAGCTTAATTTCCTGAAATCTACCAGGACAGCTGGCGAAAAACCGGGACTGTCCGGGCAAATCTGGGACGCCTGGTCACCCTATGATGATGTCACATATTACATCATTCATGACATGGTCAGTGACATCACTGATGACATCTCAAATGACATCACTGATGACGTCACTGATGACATCTTCCACTGACTGTGTGTTTCTGTAAAGTTTAATTATGTTTTGTATATATATATGCCAAGGTGTATTGAAGAATGAGTGGGTGTATGAGTGTCTGAATGGATGATTTAGTAGGTGCGTGACTGACTGCATAAGTGAGTGATTAAACATGTCTTACTGAATGCATGGGTTAGTGACTAAACTGTGTGAATGTCTGTATCAGTCTGTCAGTTGGTGTGTAAGCAGCTGCATGGGTTGGTGAGTAGCTACATGAGTGTCTATCTGGATTATTGATTGGTTGTCTGAGTATCTGTACAGGTGTCTGAGTGTCTGTGTGGGTGGGTGGGTGTGTGTGACTCTGTGCATAGATTTGTGAGTGGGTGATTCACTGGGTGTATGGGTTCAAGAGTGCATCTATGAAGGGCTGTATGGGTGAGTGTGTGTATGGGTGCGTTGGTGAGTGAATGGATGTCTCAGTGGTACATTTGTGAGTAACTACATATGTGAAAGGCAGTATATGTGAGTTTTGGAGTATATAAATGACTATATGTGAGAGTGAGTGATTGTGAGAGTGGCTGTATGGATGAGTGTGAGCTAGTATCAGTGATTGTATAAGAGAGAGTAAGTATGTGTTAGTATCTGTAAGAGTAAGTGAGGAGGTGTGTGTATAACTGTATAGGTGAGTAAATGGGAGTGTGATTGATTCTTTGCATGACTGACTAGGTGTGTGAGTAACTCTATGGATGAGTGGTGGTGTGTGAGTGTCTGTATAGGTGTATGAGTGCATATGATAGTGCTGTATAGATGAGTGACTGCATGTATGAGTGGCTGTATGGGTGAATGAGTGGATGTGTGTGTAGACCTAGGAATCAGTGAGTGGGTATGTAGTTACTGGTATTGGTGTGTCTATGGTTTCGAAAATGGTAGTCTGTATTTTAGAGTGGATGTATCAAAGGTTATATTAGGGTGTGAGGAGGTGCATCAGATTATCACATGGATGATGTCATCAGTGATGTCATTTGAGATGTCATCAGTGATGTCACTGACCATGTCATGAATGATGTAATATGTGACGTCATCAGCCGTGCATTGCGGGGGCGTGAGTTATAGTTAGCTCAACTTACTATAACGGCCGAATTTCTCTGGTTTTGTACGATTGAAATGTCCAACTAACTATAACGTCCCTGAAACCTGTTGTTTTTTCAGTGAATTTCTAAGGTTTTTTAAATGATAATTTCTGTCTATAACGTCCCTAAAACCTATGGTTTTTTCAGTGAATTTCTAAGGTTTTTTAAATGCTAATTTCTAACTATAACGTCCCTGAAACCTATGGTTTTTTCAGTGAATTTCAAAGGTTTTTTAAATGCTAATTTCTAACTATGCCTACAGAGGTAGGACATGTGCAGAAAGAGGAAGAAAGGTGCAGAAAGAAGCAAGTGAAATACAGAAAGAGGCAACAGAAGTCCAGAAAGACGAAGAAAAGGGTAGAAAGAAGCAAGAGATATGCAGAAAGAACCAACAGAGGTCCAGAAAGAGGCCTTGTTGCAAAGTAATCCTGTGCCCCCAACTTTTTGCTGACTGGTACTGGTGGTAACTGACTCTGACTAACCAGGCCCGGAGCCAGTGCTATGCTGAAAGACACTTAGAATACAGTGAAAACATCTACATACACTAGGGTACACTTAGGGTTGGGGTACCCCTGTGATTGGCATGACCTCCCCTGTAAGGCCCTAGTACATAAAGGGGCAGGGGAAATAAAACTACCTCTAACTCAGAGGTGCAGAAAGAGCCAAGAGAAGTGCAGAAAGAAGCAACAGAGGTACAGAAAGAAGCAAGAGTGGTGCAGAAAGAGGGAAGAGAGGTGTAGAAAGAGGCAAGAGAGTTGCACAAAGAGGGAAGAGGGGTGCAGAAAGAGGCAGGAGAAGTGCAGAACGAAGCAACAGAGGTGCCGAAAGAGGCACAGGAGGTGCAGAAAGAAGCATGTGAAGTGCAGAAAGAGGCAACAGAGGTGCAGAAAGACGCAATAGAGGTGCAGAAACAAGCAAGAGAAGTACAGAAAGAGGCAAGAGAATTGCTGAAAGAAGCAACAGAGGTTTAGAAAGAACCAAGAGAAGTGCAAAAAGAGGCAAGTGAGGTGCAGAAAGAAGCAAGAGCAGTGCAGAAAGAACCAACAGAGGTGCAAAAAGAGGCAAGAGGGGTGCAGAAAGAGGTAGTAGAGGTGCACAAAGAGGCAAGAGAGGTACAGTAAGAGGCAGGAGGGGTGCAGAAAGAAGCAAGTGAGGTGCAGAAAGAGGCAAGAGAGGTGCAGAAACAGGCAAGAGAAGTACAGAAAGAGGCAAGAGAATTGCTGAAAGAAGCAACAGAGGTATAGAAAGAAGCAAGAAAAATGCAGAAAGAGGCACGTGAGATGCAGAAACAGGCAAGAAAGGTACAGAAAGAGGGAAGACGAGTGCAGAAAGAGACAACAGGGGTACAGAAAGAAGCAAGACAGGTGCAGAAAAAAACATGGAAAGTGCAGAATGAAGCAACAGGGGTGCAGAAAGAGGCAAGAGAAGTGTAGAAAGAAGCAGCAAAGGTGCAGAAGGAGGCAAGAGAACTGCAGAAAGAGGCAAGAGAGTTGCAAGAACAGGCAAAAGAGGTACAGAAAGAGAGAACAGAGGTGCAGACAGAGGCAAGAGAGGTGCAGAAACAGGTAAAAGGGGTGCAGAAAGAGTCAAGAGGGGTGCAGAAATTTGCAAGAGAGGTGCAGAAAGAAGCAAGAGCAGTGCAAAAGAACCAACAGAGGTTCAAAAAGAGGCAAGTGAGGTGCAGAAGGAGGCAAGAGAACTGCAGAAAGAGGCAAGAGAGTTGCAGAAACAGGCAAAAGGGGTGCAGAAAGAGGGAGCAGGTGGGCAGACTGAGGCAAGAGAGGTGCAGAAAGAGGGAAGAGGGTTGCAGAAAAAGGCAAGAGGGATGCAGAAATTTGGAACAGAGGTGCAGGAAGAAGCCAGAGCAGTGCAGAAACAATCAACAGAGGTGCAGAAAGAAGCAAGTGAAGTGCAGAATGAAGCAAAAGAGGTGCAGAAAGAACCAACAGAGGTGGAAAAAGAGGCAAGAGGGGTGCAGAAAAGGGTAGGAGAGGTGCACAAAGAGGCAAGAGGAGTACAGAAAGAGGCAGGAGGGGTGCAGAAAGAGGAAGAGAACTGCAGAAATAAGCAACAGAGGTGCTGAAAGAGGCACGAAGGGTACAGAAAGAGACAAGACAGGTGAAGAAAGAAGGAACAAAGGTACAGAAAGAGGCAAGAGTGGTGCAGAAAGAGGAAAGAGAGGTGTAGAAAGAGAGTTGCACAAAGAGGGAAGAGGGGTGCAGAAACAGGCAAAAGGGGAGCAGAAAGAAGCAAGTGAGGTGCAAAAAGAGGCAAGAAAGGTGCAGAAAGAAGCAAGAGAGTTACAGAAAGAGGCAAGTGAAGTGCACAAGGAGGCAAGAGAACTGCAGAAAGAGGCAATAGAGGTGCAGAAAGAAGCAACAGAAGTGCGGGAAGAGGGGTAGAGAGAGAGGCAAGAGGGGTGCAGAAAGAAGCAAGACAGGTGCAGAAAGAAACAAAAAAGTGCAGAAAGAAGGAACAGAGGTGCAGAAAGAGGCAAAAAGGGTGCAGAAAGACATAAGAGGGGCACAGAAAAAGGCAAGAGAGGTGCAGAAAGAGGGAAGAAGGGTGCAGAAAGAGGCAAGAGGGGTACAGAAAGAAGCAAATGAGGTGCAGAAAGAGGCAAGAGGCGTGCAGAAAGAGGCAAGAGAGGTGCAGAAAGTAGAAGAGATCTGCAGAAAGAGGCAAGAGAAGTGCAGAAAAAGAAAGAAATGTGCAGAAAGAAGCAACAGAAATGCAGAAAGAGGCAAGAGAGGCGCAGAAGGAAGCAAGAGTGGCTTGCACACCATTAGTACCAATTTAACACCCACATTTAGCAATAAGTAACAGGTGACCATTCCAGGTTTGCAAACGGCCTTCCACCACACTGTAACACTTGTCGCTGCATTTTTGGTAACGTTTGCGCCGTTTGAGCTAGAAACAAGGCTTTTTTTGTTCAAATCTGCAGATTAGGGAGCAGATGATGAATTATGTGGCTAAAGCAGAAAATATATAGTTGTGCGAAAATCGGTGCAGAAAGAAGCAACAGAGGTAGAAATTCTATTTGAGCGGCAGCTCGCGCTCGCGAACTTAGTGGTTCGCAAAGTGGTGCAGGGAGGGGGCGGGGCCTCCGGCGAGATGCCGGCTTTTTGTAAAATATATTTTTAGAAGGGGGCTGTGTGGTCCCCCTTCTTTTCATATTTTTGGGGCCCTGGGAACCCCATCCCCCAGGGCTTGCCCCTTTAAAAAAAAAAAACGGGAAGGGGGCCGCGCGGCCTCCCTCCCGAGGCCGATTTTGGCCCAGGGGACCCCATCCCCGCAGGTTTCCTGCTCTCGCTTCAACGTAGCAAAGCAGAGTTTGCTATGACATGGCGGGAGCTGTGCTCCCGCCTGCCACAGCAAACAGCAATGTCCCGGGGGTGGGCACCCCAGGACACTGTAGGAGCCGGCCCTGGGGGGTGGCGGTCCCCAGGGCCATTGAGGGCTCCAGGAGGGGGGCTACGCAGCCCCCTCCCAAGTCTTTACAGCCCCGGGGAGGTGGTGGTCCCCGGGGCTTGGGGGGCCAGCAAGGCCCCCCTCATTATTAATGGAAGCCCCGGGGAGGTGGTGGTCCCCGGGGCTTGGGTGGGCCCACGAGGCCCCCCCGCCTCAATTATAATAAAGCCCTGGGGAGGTGGCATTCCCCAAGGCAGCGTGGGGGGGTTTGGGACCCCCCATGCATTTATTGTTCAAGCCCCGGGGAGGTGGTGGTCTGCGGGGCTTAAGGGGGCCCGCGAGGACCCCCCTCATTAATAACGGAAGCCCCAGGGAGGTGGTGATCCTCTGGGCTTGGGGGGGCCCCCAAGGCCCCCCTCAATAATCAAGGAAGCCCCGGGGAGGTGGTGGTCCCCGGGGCTTGGGGGGGCCCGTGAGGCCCCCCCGCCTCAATTATAATAAAGCCCCAGGGAGGTGGCGGTCCCCGGGGCAGCGTGGGGGCTGGCTCCTGCAATGTCCCTGTGTGCCCACCCCCGGGACATTGCCATTTGCTATGGCAGGGTGGGTGCACGGCTCCCGCCCTGCCATAGCAAACACTGCTTTGCTTCTTGGAAGCGAGAGCAGGTAACCTGCTCTTGCTTCCAAAAAGCAAAGCAGAATTGCTTTTGGGCAAGGGGAGCTGCATGTTAGCAGCTCCCCTTCCCTAAAAGCAATGCCGGCTCCCGCAGGAGGTGGGGAGCTGGCAGGGACCGTGGGGGCATTGGGGCTCACCCCACGGTACCCAACGCTGAGGCCAGGCCCCAGGGTATGGGGTCCCTGGGGCCAGAAGTGGCCCAGGAGAAGGGGGCCACGCGGCCCCCATTCCGGGAAAAATAATATATTTTTTGTTTAAAAAGGAAGGCCGGCCCCGGGGGATGGGGTCCCCGGGCCATAATTGGCCTTAGGAGGAGGGCCACACAGCCCCCCTCCCCCCAAAAAATCCAGGCTGGCCAGGCCCCAGGGAATGGGGTCCCCGGGGCCAGAAGTGGCCCAGGGAAGGGAGGCCATGTGGCCCCCTTCCTGTTTTTTTTTTTAAAAATAAAAAATGCTCAGGCCCTGGGGGATGGGGTACCCAGGGCCCAAAAAATACTAAAAGAAGGGGGGCCACACAGCCCCTCTTCTAAAAATATTTAAAAAAAAGAAAAGTCGGCATCTCGCCGGAGGCCCCGTCCCTCCCTGCACCACTTTGCAAACGTGCCCCCTGGCGCGTTCTAAGTTCGGGGATTACGTCCCCTTCATTCCTGAGGGTCCCTGGGGGCCAACTAGCCCACCAGGTACCTCCAGTAAGCCCCACACAGTGCGATTGCTGAGAGGTGGTCCGAAGCCACATCCCTTTTTACACCACTCTGCAAACGTGCCTCTTGGCGCACTGCTGGTGGGGCAATGAGGTCCTCTTGTGTCCTGAGGACCTCAGGACACAAGTGGACTTCATCCCCGAGCAGCAGTGCACCAGGAGCCGCGTTAGCAGAGTGGTGTAAAAAGGGTGTGTGGCATTCTCAACAAACCAGCTGTATGGGGCTTACTGGAGGTAACAGGACGGCTAGTTGGCCCCCAGGGACCCTCAGAAGGAAAGGGGACTTCATCCCCCAACCAAGAGCGTACCAGGAGGTGCGTTTGCAGAGTGGTGGAGAAAGGGGGCGTGGCCTGTGTCCACCTCTCAGCAATCCCACTGTGTGGGGCTTACTGGAGGTAAGAGGTAGGCTAGTTGGCCCCTAAGGACCTCAGCAGCAAAGGGGACTTCAATCCCCATCCAAGAGCATGCCAGGGAGCGCATTTGCAGAGTGGTGGGCAAAAGGGGCATGGCCTGCTATGAGAACTTAGCAATCCTGCTGTGTGGGACTCACTGGAGGTAATAGGAGGGGTAGTTGGCCCCCAAGGATGTCCTTGGGGGCCAACTACCCCTCTTGTTACCTCCAGTTAGTCCCACACAGTGGGATTGCTAAGACGCCTTCGGAGGCCACACCCCCTTTCTCCACCACTCTGCAAACGCGACTCCTGGCAGAATACGGGATGGGGGATGAAGTCCACTTTAGTTCTGAGGGACTTTGGGGGCCAAGAAGCCCTCCTGGTACTCTGTAAGTCCTACTCAGCGGAATTCCTGTGCGCTGGTCGTAGGCCCAGCACCCTTTCTCCACCACTCTGCAAACGCAACAACTAGTTAAAGAAGCATTTGCAATGTAATAGGTTTCGCATTTGCGAGAGTTAGAGCTATTGGTGTTGCAAATGTAAAAGTTTTTTACTAATGTTTTTTGGTGAAGAGTGGATGTATGTTGTGTGTAGTGGAACTATGTGGTATTTTGTGCAGTGAAATTATGTGAATAAAAAGTATGTGGTATTTAGTGTATAGGAATTATGTGGAGTGGGATTATGTGTTTTGGAGTGTAATTATGTGGTATTGTAGTCTGTGTTGTGGAGTGGTAACCTTAGGTTTAGTCTTCCTCGTTTCCATAGAAGCTAAACTATAAACTCAATGAGACACAAAAAAAGAAGGAACCACTGAGGAGCACTTCTGGACCTAGTCAGAGGTATGAGCAGGGCCACTGGAATTATGTGACTGTTCGGCTGCACCAATTTTCACATAATTAAACATTTTCTGCATTTGCCAAATATTCCATTATCTGCTGCCTAATCTGCAGATTTAAACAAAAAAAGCCTTGTTTCTAGCTCAAACGGCTCAAATGTTCCCAAAAATGCCGCTTCACGTGTTACAGCATGGTGGAAGGCCCTTTGCAAAGCTGGAATGGTCACGTGTTACTTATTGCTAGAAGTGGGTGTTAAATTGGTACTAATGGTTCAAAAACCTCTCTTCTTTCTGTGCCTCTCGTGCCTCTTTCTGCATTTCTCTTGCATCTTTCTGCACCTTTCTTCCTCTTTCTGCACCTCACTGTCTTCTTTCTGCACTTCACTTGCCTCGTTCTGCACTTCTCTTGCCCCTTTCTGCACCTCACTTGCCTCTTTCTGCACCTCTCTTGCCTCTTTCTCCACCTCTCTTGCCTCTTTCTGCACCTCACTTGCCTCTTTATGCACTTCTCTTGCTTCTTTCTACACCTCTCTTGCCTCTTTCTGCTTCTCATTTGCCTCTTTCTGCACCTCACTCTCTTCCTTCTGCACCTCTCTTGCCTCTTTCTGCACTTCTCTTGCCTCTTTCTGCACCTCTCGAGCCTCTTTCTGTACCTCTCTTGCCTCTTTCTGCACCTCAAGTGCCTCTTTCTGCACTTCTCTTGCCTCTTTCAACACTTATCTTGCCTCTTTCTATACCTCTCTTGCCTCTTTCTGCACTCCACTTGCAACTTTCTGCTCTTCTCTTGCCTCTTTCTGAACCTCACTCTTTTCTTTCTGCACCTCACCTCACTTGCTTCTTTCTGCATCTATCTTGCCTCTTTCTGCACCTCTATTGCCTCTTCCTGCAACTCTGTTGCTTCTTTCTGCACTTCTCTTGCTTCTTTCTGCACCCTTCTTGTCTCTTTCAGCACCTCTGTTGCTTCTTTCTGCACTTCTCTTCCTTCTTTCTGCACCCCTCTGGCCTCTTTCTGTACCCCTCTTGCCTCTTTGTGCACCTCTCCTACCTCTTCATGCACCCCTCTTGCCTCTTTCCGCACCCCTCTTGCCTCTTTCTGCACCGTCTGTTGGTTCTTTCTGCACTGATTTTGCTTCTTTCTGCACCTCTTTTGTAAATTTCTGCATCCCTCTTGCCTCTTTCTGTACCCCTCTTCCCTCTTTCTACACCTCTCTTGCCTCTGTCTGCACACATGTTCCCTCTTTCTGCACCCCTTTTGCCTGTTTCTACAACTCTCTTGCCTGTTTCTGCAGTTCTCTTGCCTCTTTCTGCACCTCACTTGCCTCTTTCTGCACTTCTATTGCCTCTTTATGCACCTCTCTTGCTTCTTTCTGCACCCCTGTTGTCTCTTTTTGCATTCGTCTTCCCTCTTTCTGCACCTCTCTTGCTTCTTTCTGCACTTCTCTTGCTTCTTTCTGCACCTCTCTTGCTTCTTTCTGCACCCTTCCCTTTTTTGCTTGCCTCTTTCTGCTGTTCTCTTGCCATTTTCTGCACCTCTCTTGCCTCTTTCTACACCTCACTTTCCTCTTTCTGCACTTCTCTTGCTTCTTTCCACACCTCTCTTGCTTCTTTCAGCAATTCTCTTGCCTCTTTCTGCCCTTCTTTTGCTTGTTTCTGCACCTCTCTTGCATCTCTATGCACCTCTGTTGCCTCTTTCTGCACCTCACTTGCTTCTTTCTGCACCCCTCTTGCCTCTTTTTGCACCCTTCTTTTCTCTTTCTGCACCTCTCTTGCGTCTTTCTGTACCCCTGTTCCCTCTTTCTGCACCTTTCCTGCCTGTTTCTGTACCTCTTTTGCCTCTTTCTGTACGTCTGTTGCTTCTTTCTGGACTTCTCTTGCTCTTTCTGCACACTTTGTGCCTCTTTCAGCACTTCTGTTGCTTCTTTCTGCACTTCTCTTCCTTCTTTCTGCGCCTCTCCTGCCTCTTTTTGTACCTCTGTTGGTTCTTTCTGCACTGCTCTTGCTTCTTTCTGTACCTTACGTTCCTCTTTCTGCACTTCTCTTGCTTCTTTCTGCACCCCTCTTGCCTCTTTCTGTACCCCTTTTGCCTCTTTGTGCACCTCTCCTGCCTCTTCCTGCACCTCTCTTGCCGTTTTCTGCAGTTCTCTTGCCTCTTTCTGCACCTCTTTTGCTACTTTCTGCACTTTTCTTTCCTCTTTCTGTACCCCTCTTGCCTCTTTCTGCACCTCTGTTAGTTCTTTCTGCACTGCTCTTGCTTCTATCTGCACCTCTGACTTAGAAGTAGGTTTAATCCCCCTGCCCAATTATGTACTAGGGCCTTACAGGGGAGGTCATGCCAATCACAGGGGTACCCCAACCCATAGTGTACCCTAGTGTATGTAGGTGTTTTCACTGTATTCTAAGTGTCTTTCAGCATAGCACTGGCTCCGGGCCTGGTTAGTCAGAGTCAGTTACCACCAGTACCAGTCAGCAAAATGTTGGGGGCACAGGATGACTTTGCAACAAGGCTTCTTTCTGCACCTCTGTTGGTTCTTTCTGCATATCTCTTGCTTCTTTCTGCGCCTTTCTTCCTCTTTCTGCACACGTCCTACCTCTGTAGGCATAGTTAGAAATTATCATTTAAAAAACCTTTGAAATTCACTGAAAAAACCATAGGTTTCAGGGACATTATAGTTAGAAATTAGCATTTAAAAAACCTTTGAAATTCACTGAAAAAACCATAGGTTTCAGGGACGTTATAGTTAGAAAGTAGCATTTAAAAAACCTTAGAAATTCACTGAAAAAACCACAGGTTTCAGGGACTTTATAATTAGTTGGACATTTCACTCATACAAAACCAGAGAAATTCGGCCGTTATAGTTAGTTGAGGTAACTATAACTCGAGCCCCCGCAATGCACTGCTGATGACGTCACATATTACATCACTCATGACATGGTCAGTGACATCACTGATGACATCACTGATGACATCTCAAATGACATCAGCAGCTCCCCTTGTCTAAAAGCAATGCCAGCTCCCGCAGGAGGCGGGGAGCCGGCTGGGACCGAGGGGGCATTGGGGCTCCCCCCGGGGTCCCCAACTTAAGGCCAGGCCCTGGGGGATGGGGTCCCTGGGGCCATAATTGGCCCTTGAGGGAGCCACTAGGCCCCCCTACCTTTAAAACAAAAATGTAAAAGCATTGGCGATGTCCCGGGGCATGGGGTCCCGGGGCTACAACAGCCTCAAGAGGGGGGCCGCGAGGCCCCCCTCCAATTTATTTATTTATTTTCTAAAAAGGGCAGGCCCCAGGGGATGGGGTCCCTGGGACCAATAGTGGCCCAGGGAAGGGGGGCCACACGGCCTCCCTCCCGAATATTTAATTTAAACAAAAAAATAATGAGTCTATGCCCCGGGGAACGGGGTCCCTGGAGCCGATAAAGGCCTCAGGAGGGGGGCTGCGCAGCCCCCCTCCATTAAAAATATTAAAATTAAAAAATTAAGTTATGTGGCCATGCCCCGGGGGATGGGGTCCCTAGGGCCGAAATCAGCGGGAGGGGGGCGGCCCCCTTCCCGGTTTATTTAAAAAAAAATAACATAAAATGTCTCAGGCCCTGGGGGATGGGGTCCCCAGGGCCCACAAAATATTAAGAGGAGGGGGGCCACACAGCCCCCCTTCTAACGAAAAAAAAAAATAAGCCGGCTTCTCCCTGGAAGCCCCGCTCCCTCCATGCACTACTCTGCAAACACGGCTCCTGGCACGTTCTAAGTTGGGGGATTAAATGTCTCAGGCCCTGGGGGATGGGGTCCCCAGGGCCCACAAAATATTAAGAGGAGGGGGGCCACTCAGCCCCCTTCTAACAAAAAAAATAAAAGCCGGTTTCTCCCTGGAAAACCCGGCCCCTCCCTGCACCACTCTGCAAACACGCCTCCTGGCACGTTCTAAGTTGGGGGATAAAGTCCCCTTGAATCCCGAGGGTCCCTGGGGCCAACTATCCCACCAGGTACCTCCAGTAAGCCTCACACACCTCTTGGCGCACTGCTGGTGGGATGAAGAAGTCCTCTTGTGCCCTGAGGACCTCAGTACTAAAGTGGACTTCATCCCCCGAGCAGCAGTGTGCCAGAAGGTGCATTTGCAGAGTGGTGTAAAAAGGGGGTGTGGCTGTAGGAGAGTAGGATCTGCTTCACATGGGTACCCCCACTTTTTGCTGATGCTTCACTGTTTTTCGACATTAGTCTGGCTGGGGCCCTGCTAATCAGAACCCCAGCCTAGCTGCTTCCTCTCTAAAATGGTGTCCATGTGCCTTAGGCACATCACTGATTGGAATCTGGAGTGCCCTTATAAGTCCCTAGTATATGGTATACTATGTACCAAGGGCATAGGTACCTCAGAGGCCTGCCAGGGGCTGCAGCATGTATTATGCCACCCCTGGAAGGCCATCCAAACTGACACCACAGGTCTGCTACTGCAGCCTGGGTAAGGTGGTGCATGCACTCCTTACTGTGATATAGGTTACCTATATCACTAAATACATACACACATATAAACCTATAAGTCACTCCTAAGGCAGGCCTTATCAATCCTAAAGGCAGAGTGCATGGTTCCTATGTGAGAGGGTGCCCCTGCATGAGCAGGGCCCCTCTGCAGCGTTCGGAGACCCTTCTCTGATGCTGTTTGTAGTGCAGCCTGACCATATACTCTTAAGCGCATTATAACCTCGCGTTAAATGCTAACTTTGGAATGGCTGCACCTAAACATGTCGTGTTTGGTGTCAAACATCTTGGAATACTACCCCCCGCCAATCCTGGCGGCGGGGGTAGCATTCCACCCTTCTAGAGGGAGAGACATGTTAACCCTGGCTAGCCCGGTAACTTCTTTCCAAAGCCCTGGCATCACAAAATGGATGCTGCTGCCACAGACACGAGTCTGGCCTCCTGCTGCTGGACGAAACTCCGGCAGGGGAGGCCTGGACAATAGGTTTCCTGTCCCAGGGAGGTGTGACCACCTCCCCAGACAGGATAATGTGTATTGGGGCTGGGCGGGAGCACTTTCGGGTGCTTTGAAGTCCTGCACTGGGGGCACACTTGGTGTCCCTAGTGCATACCCCAGTTCAAACCGGATCAGGGGCTTGCAGCCCCTGCTTTGGCGCGAACTGGACAAAGGGAAAGGGGTGTAGCCACCCCTCTGCCCTGACCCACCCATAGGTGGGGCCACAGAGTAGTCCAACCCCTATACTTAGTATAAGTATAGGAACCCAGTCCTTAGGACTTTAGATTATCCCTGGACGAAACTCTGAAACTGAATCCTGGACCTTCGATGCTCTACTCACGATTAGAGGACAGAAGAATCTCCCTTGGGGTCAAGGAGTGACTCCCTGCTTGGCAGGCACCAAAGAAGCATCTGTCCGGTTCGCATTTCTGAAGCTCCCGTCGGATGCCGAAGTCATCGCATCACCAAAGGTGGAGTCTCAGACTTTCCCGAGGCTACCCTGAGTCCTCAGCAAAGCTGAGGCCTGTGGCTATCGTGGGTGACTTGAGACCATGACCCCTGGACACCGAGCACATTTGCAAGTGCATCCTCTTCTGGGTCTCCCAAGAAGTCGTGCTTTGGGCTTCGAGTAGCCCTAGTCTCCAGCACCAACTGCGTCGAAGATCACTGGCCTCCACTCCACGAGTGTCCTGTGAGCCAGATCCACGTGCGGCGTCTCGAGGCTCCTTCGCAGTCGCTAGCCCGTTGGCTAGTAGCCCTTAACGAAGGCCAATCTTTTTCTAACTTGGCATCCTGGTTGCTCCAGGCCTGCCCTCACTTACCCTCGCTGGGTGAGTTCCTCAGACCTTGCTGGTCTGCACCATCGACGATCTTCCTCTCCATCAAGACTTGCCGTTGCCAAGGCTTGTTGGGTCCAATCCGGTCGCCGACACCTCAGCACTCGACAGACATTATGTACCAGCCCGAATCCTGCTCCTAGTTGCCGACAACACCTCCTGGACCTCGTGGCTGAAGAGTCAAGACGACCGTCAATGCACCTGAAGCACTCGACATCGGTGGGCATCTGTCCATCGCCTTCCTGGTCACTGGCTAGTGACCCAGACTCTGTCCCCTCTGCTTTTAGGTTCTTCAGAACTCCGATCCACTCTTGGATCCACCTGGACACTTTTCACTTGGTCGCCAGCAGCACTTTGCAGCAGATCGCCATTCAAATCGACGACGAAACCCGACCCCGAAAGGCACCTATGCACCCGGCTTCCCTGGGTGAGGTAACACAAGTACTCCGGTGCTCCCGTGGGTAGAGACTCTTCAAAGCCCTAGATCTCAAAGGGTTTGTTCCAAGTCCTCCTTTAAGTGTCCCTTTACTCTAATTTCCCGATCACGACTTTCTCCATAGAAGTCAACGGCGTATCGCGGTTGTGTATTTACACTGCACGCGTCTCCCGTGGGTCCCCTGTGTCACTACCTTGGGTGGTTCCTTGTGGTCCAAGCACTTCTAGAGGCTCTAGGCCTAGTGTCTAGTTCAGTCGTGGTTCTTATACCACTTTATTGGTATATGGTTTGGTACGCCCCTAGGGCCCAAACGTGTATTTGTGCTATTACTGTGTTTAAATAACTTCTAACTTATGTATTTCGAACTCTAGCCTCATAAAGAGACTAGAGGGGTGTGTTTAGCAATAAATACATATATTTTGAATATATACCTGGTGTGGTGCTCTTTCATTTGATCACTCAAGAGATTATAGACTGGTAAAACAAGCTGCTTTACATTCCTTCAAGACTTAGCCTGAAGGCTGCTCTCCATAGCTACCACTAGGATTGCTTTCAATAAGGTTGTCTTTAACCTATCTCCAATAAGGGGTTGTTTGGACTGGTGCAAGGTGCCCACTATAATTAGTGGACAGCATATACCAGGCCAACTTCTCACATTGGTGTGCAGCGTGTGGGATTCCAGCTTGCTATTGTTTTACCAGATAATCTCAATTGAATTGATCAACTGAAAACCACTAAAGGTACCTAAGGTACATATAATTTAAGCTTAGAATACAGTAAGTTCTACTGAACTTAGAGTTGTGTGTTAAGGGATAGCACAACCCTTTCTACAACTCAAGAGAGTTTAGTAGGCCACACTAGAGTAGGTAGTGCATACACCACACCACACTAGTAATGTCTTTAAGGGTAGGATCTAAAGAATCCTTGCAGGAAGCCACTGAGCTTCCACCCTCCAAGTATGATACACTCCCATTCTTGGAATTGAGAGCTTTATGCAACTTGAGAAAAATAAGGACAGGCCAAAGCCCCACCACCCAACACCTCAAGGAGTTGTTGGTGGCTTATGACCTTAGTAAGCCCTTGGGGACTGAAGGGGTAGGAGCTGAGGGTGGGGCAGATGATGAGGATGGGACCAGGGGTACCAGTACCCCCAGCCCCCCCTCTGAAACTGACCAGCAGGGCGACAATGGCCCTGACCTGGATAATCCAATCCCTCCTGAGGAAGATGAAGAGGATGATCAGAATGATGCCCTCTTTGTCCCCCCAGGAAGGATTATGAGTGTGCCCAGAAGGTCTAGGTCTCCTTCTCAGGAGTCTAACCACTCTGGCACCTCCATAGGGAGCTCTGTCTCATCTCATAGGAGGGAATCCTCTCATGAGAGAAGAAAGAGGCTGGTTCAATATGAGGAAGCTCAGCTTGAAATCAAAAAGAAGCAACTGGCTATAGACAGGGAGTCCCTAGATCTCTTTAGAGAGAGAAGAAAGTTGGGACTAGAGTCCCATGGTGGCAGCCATGTCCCTAGAGATAGGGAAAGGTCCTATGACCATAGGAACCTGAGCAAGATTGTCCCTCCCTATCAGAATGGGGATGACATCCACAAGTGGATAACTGCTCTAGAGAGGGCCTGTAAGGTACAGAAGGTCCCTCAGGAGCAGTGGGCAGCAATCTTGTGGCTCTCCTTTGCTGACAAAGGTAGAGATAAGCTCCTCACTGTTAGAGAGGAGGATGCTGATAATTACAAGGTCTTGAAGAGTGCTCTTATTGATGGGTTTGGCCTAACCACTGAACAGTACAGGTTGAATTTCAGAGATACCCAAAAAGCACAGACTCAAGACTGGGTAGACTATGTGGATTGTTCTGCCAAGGCTCTGGAAGGCTGGTTGATGGGCAGTAAGGTGTGTGACTTCTCAGGATTGTACAATCTGATAATGAGGGAGCAGATTCTTAATAACTGTCAAAATCAGCTGTTGCATCAATACCTGGTAGACTCTGATCTGACCTCTCCCCAAGAATTGGGAAAGAAGGCAGACAAATGGGTCAGAACCAGGGTGAAGCAGAAGGTACAGAACCAAGGTGGGGAAACCAAGAAGCAAGATGCTAAGAACTCTGAAAAGGGTGGGGAGAAGGGTAAAGATCAAAAGTCTTCATCAGGCCCCCAAAAATCTTCTTCTGGTGGGGATTCACAGTCTACCAAAGGGAAAGGCCAAAGAAAACCATGGTGCAAGGTCTGTAAGCAAAAGACCCACTGGACCAGTGATTGCACCAAGTCCAAAGACTCCAGTCCAGCACCCACCAATGCCCCTAAGGCACCTGTTCCCCCTAGTACAGTTGGTGGGAGTGCTCCAGCCAAGGGTTTAGTAGGGTTCACCCTGGGTACTGAGTTGGGCTCTGACCTAGTCAGAGAACTGACTCAGGCTGTGTTAGTCTGTGATGGAGGCATGGATGTGACCTCCTCTGTGAGTCCCAGTAATCTGGGCAAGTACAGACAACAGCCTTTAATCAATGGACGTGAGGCTTTGGCATTTAGGGACACAGGGGCAAGTGTCACAATGGTGACACAAGACCTTGTGAATCCTGGGCAAGTTATACTTGGTGAGATGTACCAAGTGACCAATGTTAGCAATGTCAGAACAGACCATACTCTGGCCGTTGTTAACTTCTCCTGGGGAGGGGTAACTGGCCTTAAGAAGGTTGTGGTGAGTGCAAACCTACCAGTCGAATGCTTGCTTGGCAATGACTTAGAGACTTCTGCTTGGGCAGAAGTGGAGCTCAGGACCCATGCAGAAATGCTGGGGATCCCTGCAGATGTGTTTGCTGTGACCAGGTCACAAGCCAAAATGTCTAGCACTGAACAGGCCTTGGATTCTGGAAGAATGGACCAAGTGCCTTCCAAGAGGAGGAGTAGTAGGGTTAAGGCAGTGCCTTCCCCTTGGCTCAGGAGGAAGATCAGTCCCTTGAGGGGGATGATCTCAGCCCTGAAGAAGGAACTGTCCCAGAGGAACTTGAACCTGACCAGGTTGAGTTCTTGGGGACAGGGGGACCTTCTAGGGCAGATCTGAGCCAGGAGCAGCAGAGCTGCCCCTCCCTTGAACCCCTCAGACAGCAAGCTGCTGCTGAGGCTGCTGGGAAAGCTAGTGGTCCCCATACAGTGTATTGGGATGATGGACTCCTGTACTCAGAGAGTAGAGACCCCAAGCCTGGTGCTACCAGGAGGTTGGTTATACCTCTGAAGTTCAGGGGCTTCCTATTGACCCTAGCCCATGATATTCCCTTAGCAGGTCACCTGGGCCAGAACAAGACTTGGGACAGAATTGTCCCTCACTTTCACTGGCCCCACATGTCTGAAGACAGCAAGGAGTTTTGTCGCTCCTGTGTAACCTGCCAAGCCAGTGGCAAGGCAGGTGGCACTACAAAGGCCCCCTGATACCACTACCTGTGGTGGGGGTGCCCTTTGAAAGGGTAGGGATTGACATTGTTGGTCCCATGGATCCCCAAACAGCCTCTGGGCACAGGTTTATCCTGGTGGTAGTGGATCATGCCACCAGGTACCCAGAAGCTATTCCCCTCAGGACCACTACAGCACCTGTGGTGGCAAGGGCCCTCCTGGGAATCTTCTCAAGAGTGGGCTTTCCTAAGGAGGTAGTATCAGACAGGGGTGCTAACTTCATGTCTGGGTACTTAAAAGCAATGTGGAAGGAGTGTGGAGTGACTTATAAGTTCACCACACCCTATCACCCACAATGCAATGGTTTAGTTGAGAGATTCAACAAAACCTTGAAGGGCATGATTAAAGGGCTCCCAGAAAAGCTTAGGCGTAGATGGGACATACTCTTGCCCTGCCTTTTATTCGCATATAGGGAGGTGCCTCAGAAGGGGGTTGGTTACAGCCCTTTTGAACTTCTGTTTGGCCACCCTGTGAGGGGTCCACTGTGCTTGGTGAAGGAAGGATGGGAGTTACCTCTCAAGCCCCCAAAGCAAGATATAGTGGACTATGTACTTGGTCTCCGCTCCAGGATGGCTGAGTACATGAAAAAGGCAACCAAAAACCTTGAGGCTAGCCAGGAACTTCAAAAGGCCTGGCATGACCAAAAGGCTGTTCTGACTGTTTACCAGCCAGGACAGAAGGTGTGGGTGTTGGAGCCAGTGGCCCCAGCAGCTCTCCAAGACAAATGGAGTGGACCCCACACTATTGTTGAGCAGAAGGGTGAGGTTACCTACTTAGTAGACCTAGGAACACCCAGGAGTCCCCACAGGGTTCTCCATGTCAACAGGTTAAAACCATATGTGGACAGGGCAGATATGGGCTTGCTCATGGCTACTGATGAAGGGCAGGAGGAAGAGAGTGACCCACTCCCTGACCTGCTCTCACAGAACCCTGACGATGGGTCAGTAGATGGTGCAGCCTTGGCAGGCAGCCTCACTACCCAGCAGCAAACTGATTGTAGGCAAGTTCTCAATCAGTTTAGACATATGTTTTCACTGACACCCAGTCAGACCACCTGGTGCACTCATGAAGTGGACACTGGGGACAGTCTGCCTATTAAAAATAAGATTTATAGGCAACCTGACCATGTCAGGGACTGTACCAGGACTGAAGTCCAGAAAATGTTGGAATTGGGAGTTATTGAACCCTCAGATAGCCCTTGGGCTAGTCCAGTGGTCCTTGTACCAAAACCTCACACCAGTGGTGGAAAAAGAGAGATGAGGTTTTGTGTGGACTACAGGGGTCTCAATGCAGTTACTAGGACTGATGCCCATCCAATACCAAGGGCAGATGAGCTCATAGATACTTTGGCCTCAGCCAAATATCTCAGCACATTTGACTTGACAGCTGGCTACTGGCAGATCAGACTAGCTGATACTGCAAAGCCCAAAACAGCATTCTCAACCCCTAGTGGGCATTATCAATTTGTGGTAATGCCCTTTGGTCTGAAGAATGCACCTGCCACTTTCCAGAGGCTGGTGAATACAGTTCTCACAGGTCTGGAAGCCTATAGTGCAGCATATCTAGATGATATTGCTGTCTTTAGCTCCACCTGGGAGGATCACCTGGTCCACCTCAGGAATGTTTTACAGGCCCTGCAAAAGGCAGGCCTGACTATCAAGGCCACTAAGTGCCAGATAGGGCAGAGTCAGGTTGTGTACCTGGGCCACCTTGTGGGTGGAGGCCAGGTTCAACCTTTGCAGAGCAAGATCCAGACCATCATGGACTGGACTGCTCCCACTACCCAGACTCAGGTGAGAGCCTTCTTAGGCCTGACTGGGTACTATAGGAGATTTGTCAAGGGGTATGTATCAATAGTGACACCCCTAAATGACTTAACTTCTAAGAAAATGCCCAAAATGGTTCAGTGGACAGTTAGCTGTCAAAAGGCATTTGATGACCTGAAGCAGGCCATGTGCACTGCTCCCATTCTACAGAGTCCTGATTACTCCAAGAAGTTCATTGTTCAAACTGATGCATCTGAATTGGGGGTAGGGGCTGTACTGTCACAATTGAATGAAGAAGGTCAGGATCAGCCAGTAGCTTTCATTAGCAGAAGGCTGACCCCTAGAGAGAAACGTTGGTCAGCCATAGAGAGGGAGGCCTTTGCTGTGGTCTGGGCTCTGAAGAAGTTGAGGCCATACTTGTTTGGTACACACTTCCTGGTTCAGACAGACCATAAGCCCCTCTTATGGCTAAAACAAATGAAGGGTGAAAACCCCAAACTGCTTAGGTGGTCCATTTCCCTACAGGGGATGGACTTTACAGTGGAACATAGACCTGGGAGTAACCATGCCAATGCAGATGGACTCTCTAGGTACTTCCACTTAGAACATGAAGACTTAACTGGGCAAGGTTAGTTTAATGTCCCTACGTTTGGGGGGGTTGTGTAGGAGAGTAGGATCTGCTTCACATGGGTACCCCCACTTTTGCTGATGCTTCACTGTTTTTCGACATTAGTCTGGCTGGGGCCCTGCTAATCAGAACCCCAGCCTAGCTGCTTCCTCTCTAAAATGGTTTCCATGTGCCTTAGGCACATCACTGATTGGAATCTGGAGTGCCCTTATAAGTCCCTAGTATATGGTATACTATGTACCAAGGGCATAGGTACCTCAGAGGCCTGCCAGGGGCTGCAGCATGTATTATGCCACCCCTGGAAGGCCATCCAAACTGACACCACAGGTCTGCTACTGCAGCCTGGGTAAGGTGGTGCATGCACCCCTTACTGTGATATAGGTTACCTATATCACTAAATACATACACACATATAAACCTATAAGTCACTCCTAAGGCAGGCCTTATCAATCCTAAAGGCAGAGTGCATGGTTCCTATGTGAGAGGGTGCCCCTGCATGAGCAGGGCCCCTCTGCAGCGTTCGGAGACCCTTCTCTGATGCTGTTTGTAGTGCAGCCTGACCATATACTCTTAAGCGCATTATAACCTCGCGTTAAATGCTAACTTTGGAATGGCTGCACCTAAACATGTCGTGTTTGGTGTCAAACATCTTGGAATACTACCCCCCCACCAATTCTGGCGGCGGGGGTAGCATTCCACCCTTCTAGAGGGAGAGACATGTTAACCCTGGCTAGCCCGGTAACTACTTTCCAAAGCCCTAGCATCACAAAATGGATGCTGCTGCCACAGACACGAGTCTGGCCTCCTGCTGCTGGATGAAACTCCAGCAGGGGAGGCCTGGACAATAGGTTTCCTGTCCCAGGGAGGTGTGACCACCTCCCCAGACAGGATAATGTGTATTGGGGCTGGGCGGGAGCACTTTCGGGTGCTTTGAAGTCCTGCACTGGGGGCACACTTGGTGTCCCTGTGCATTCCCCAGTTCAAACCGGATCAGGGTCTTGCAGCCCCTGCTTTGGCGCGAACTGGACAAAGGGAAAGGGGTGTAGCCACCCCTCTGCCCTGACCCACCCATAGGTGGGGCCACAGAGTAGTCCAACCCCTATACTTAGTATAAGTATAGGAACCCAGTCCTTAGGACTTTAGATTATCCCTGGACGAAACTCTGAAACTGAATCCTGGACCTTCGATGCTCTACTCACGATTAGAGGACAGAAGAATCTCCCTTGGGGTCAAGGAGTGACTCCCTGCTTGGCAGGCACCAAAGAAGCATCTGTCCGGTTTGCATTTCTGAAGCTCCAGTCGGACGCCGAAGTCATCGCATCACCAGAGGTAGATTCTCAGACTTCCCCGAGGCTACCCTGAGTCCCCAGCAAAGCTGAGGCCCGTGGCTATCGTGGGTGACTTGAGACCGTGACCCTTGGACGCCGAGCACATTTGCAAGTGCATCCTCTTCTGGGTCTCCCAAGAAGTCGTACTTTGGGCTCCGAGTAGCCCTAGTCTCCAGCACCAACTGCACCGAAGATCACTGGCCTCCACTCCACGAGTGTCCTGTGAGCCAGATCCACGTGCAGCGTCTCAAGGCTCCTTCGCGGTCGCTAGCCCATTGGCTAGTAGCCCTTAACGAAGGCCAATCTTTTTCTAACTTGGCATCCTGGTTGCTCCAGGCCTGCCCTCACTTACCTTCGCTGGGTGAGTTCCCCAGACCTTGCTGGTCTGCACCATCGATGATCTTCCTCTGCATCGAGACTTGCCGTTGCCAAGGCTTGTTGGGTCCAATCCGGTCGCCGACACCTCAGCACTCGACAGACATCGTGTACCAGCCCGAATCCTGCTCCTGGTTGCCGACAATGCCTCCTGGACCTCGTGGCTGAAGAGTCAAGATGACCGTCAACGCACCTGAAGCACTCGACATCGGTGGGCATCTGTCCATCGCCTTCCTGGTCACTGGCTAGTGACCCAGACTCTGTCCCCTCTGCTTTCAGGTTCTTCAGAACTCCGATCCACTCTTGGATCCACCCGGACACTTTTCACTTGGTCGCCAGCAGCACTTTGCAGCAGATCGCCATTCAAATCGACGACGAAACCCGACCCCGAAAGGCACCTATGCACCCGGCTTCCCTGGGTGAGGTAACACGAGTACTCCGGTGCTCCCGTGGGTAGAGACTCTTCAATGTCCTAGATCTCCAAGGGTTTGTTCCAAGTCCTCTTTTAAGTGTCCCTTTTCTCTAATTTCCCGATCACGACTTTCTCCATAGAAGTCAACGGCGTATCGCGGTTGTGTATTTACACTGCACGCGTCTCCCGTGGGTCCCCTGTGTCACTAACTTGGGTGGTTCCTTGTGGTCCAAGCACTTCTAGAGGCTCTAGGCCTAGTGTCTAGTTCAGTCGTGGTTCTTATACCACTTTATTGGTATATGGTTTGGTACGCCCCTAGGGCCCAAACGTGTATTTGTTCTATTACTGTGTTTAAATAACTTCTAACTTATGTATTTCAAACTCTAGCCTCATAAAGAGACTAGAGGGGTGTGTTTAGCAATAAATACATATATTTTGAATATATACCTGGTGTGGTGCTCTTTCATTTGATCACTCAAGAGATTATAGACTGGTAAAACAAGCTGCTTTACATTCCTTCAAGACTTAGCCTGAAGGCTGCTCTCCATAGCTACCACTAGGATAGCTTTCAATAAGGTTGTCTTTAACCTATCTCCAATAAGGGGTTGTTTGGACTGGTGCAAGGTGCCCACTATAATTAGTGGACAGCATATACCAGGCCAACTTCTCACAGTGGCCTTGGACCACTCTCAGCAATTTAGCTGTGTGGGGCTTACTAGAGATATCAGGAGGGCTAGTTGGCCCCCAGGGACCCTCAGGAGGCAAGGGGACTTCACCCCCAACCAAGAGCGTGCCAGGAGGCATGTTTGCAGAGTGGTGGAGAAAGGGGGAGTGGCCTGTGTCCACCTCTCAGCAATCCCACTATCTAGGTCTTACTGGAGGTACCAGGTAGGCTAGTTGGCCCCTAAGCACCCCCACAAGCGAAGGGGACTTCAATCCCCATCCAAGAGCGCGCCAGGGGGTGCGTTTGCAGAGTGGTGGACAAAGGGGGCGTGGCCTGCTATGATAACTTAGCAATCCTGCTGTGCGGGACTTACTGGAGGTAATAGGAGTGGTAGCTGGCCTTCAAGGTTCCCCTTGGGGGCCAATTACCCCTCCTGTTACCTCCAGTAAGTCCCACACAGTGGGATTGCTAAGAGGTCTTCGGAGGCCACGCTCACCTTTCTCCACCACTCTGCAAACGCGCCTCCTGGCACAGTACTGGTTGGGGGATGTAGTCCACTTTACTCCTGATGGACTTTGGTGGCCAAGTAGCCCTCCTGTTACCCCTGTAAGTCGTACACAGCGGAATACCTGAGTGCTGGTCGAAGGCCCAGCCCGCTTTCTCCACCACTGTGCAAATGCGACTACTACGTTATAGTTATAAATTAGATTTAAAAAACCTACCAGTTAAAAAAGCATTTGTAATGTAATAGGTCTTGGATTTGCGAGAGTTAGAGCTATTGGCGTTGTAAATGTAATAGTTTTTTACTAATGTTTTTTGGAGTGGAGTGGATGTACGTTGTGTGTAGGGAAATTATGTGGTATGTTGTGCAGTGAAATTATGTGGATAGAAAGTAAGTGGTATTTTGTCTATAGGAATTATGTAGAGTGGGATTATGTGTTATAGAGACTAATAGTCTGTGTTGTGGAGTGGTAACCTCAGGTTTAGTCTTTCTCATTTCTATAGAAGCTAAAGTATGAACTCAATGAGAAAAAAAAAAGAAGGAACTACTGAGGAGCACTTCTGGACCTAGTCAGAGGTATGAGCAGTGCCACTGGAATTTTGTGACTGTTTTGCTGCACCGACTTTCGCACAATTATACATTTTCCGCATTTGCCATATAATCCATCATCTGCTGCATAATCTGCAGATTTGAACAAAAAAAACCTTGTTTCTAGCTCAAACGGCTCAAACATTACCAAAAATACAGCGACAAAAGTTACAGCGTGGTGGAAGGCCCATTGCAAACATAGAATGGTCACCTGTTACTTATTGCTAATTGTCGGTGTTAAATTGGTACTAATGGTGTGCAAACCACTCTTGCTTCTTTATGTGCCTCTCTTGCCTCTTTCTGTATTTCTCATGCTTCTTTCTGCACCTTTCTTCCTTTTTCTGCACTTCTCTTGCCTCTTTCTGCACATCTATTCTGCTTTCTGCACCTCCCTTCTTTCTGCACCTCTCTTGCTTCTTTCTGGACCTCTCTTGCTTTTTTCTTCTGCACCTCTCTTGCCTCTTTCTGCACCTCTCTTGCTTGTTTCTGCACTTCTCTTGCCTCTTTCTGCACCTATCTTGCTTCTTTCTGCACCCCCTCTTGCCTCTTTCTGTGCCCTTGTTCCCTCTTTGTGGACCTCTCTTGCCTCTTTCTGCACCTCCCTTGCCTCTTTCTGCACCCTCTTGCCTCCTTCTGCACCCCTCTTGCCTCTTTCTGCACCTCTCTTGCTTCTTTCTGTACCCTTCTTCCATTTTCCTGCACCTCTCTTGCCTCTTTCTGCACCTCTCTTTCCTCTTTCTGCAGTACTCTTGCATCTGTCAGCACCGCTGTTCCCTCTTTCTGCACCTCTTTTGCCTGTTTCTGCAACTCTCTTGCCTCTTTCTGCAGTTCTCTGGCCTCCTTCTGCTCCTCTAGTTGCTTCTTTCTTCACCCCTCTTGCCTCTTTCTGCAACTCTCTTGCCTCTTTCTGCACCCCTGTTGCTTCATTCTGCACTTCTCTTGCTTCTTCCTGCACCTCTCTTGCTTCTTTCTGCATCCCTCTTGCTGCACCCTTCTTCCCTCTTTGTGCATCTCTCTTGCCTCTTTCTGCACCTCTCTTGCCTCTTTCTGCACCTCTCTTGTCTTTCTATACCCTTCTTCCCTTTTCCTGCACCTGTCTTTCCTCTTTTTGCACCTCTGTTGCTTCTTTCTGTACTTCTCTTGCTGATTTCTGCACCTCTCTTGCTTCTTTCTGCACCCCTCGTGCCTCTTTCTGCACCCTCTTCCCTCTTTCTGCACCCCTCTTGCCCCTTTCTGCACCTCTGTTCCTTCTTTCTGCAATTCTTTTGTTTCTTTCTGCAACTCTCTTGCTTCTTTCTGCACGCCTCTTGCTTCTTTCTGTACCCTTCATGCCTCTTTCACACCCCTCTTCCCTGTTTCTGCACCCCTCTTGCCTCTTTCTGCACCTCTGTTCCTTCTTTCTGCACTTCTCTTGTTTCTTTCTGCACCTCTCGTTTCTTTCTGTATCCCTCTTGCCTCTTTATCTACCCCACTTCACCCTTTCTGCATCTCTTTTGCTTCTTTCTGCATTTCTCTTGCTTCTTTCTGCATCTCTCTTGCTTCTTTCTGCACCCCTCGTGCCTCTTTGTGCACCCCTCATCCCTCTTTCTGCACTCCTATTGCCTCTTTCTGCACCTCTGTTGCTTCTTTCTGCACTTTTTTCTTTCTTTCTGTACCCCTCTTGCCTCTTTCTGCCCCTCTGTTCCTTCTTTCTGCACTTCTTTTGTTTCTTTCTGTACCTCTTGCTTCTTTCTGCACCCCTTTTGCCTCTTTCCGCACCCCTCTTGCCCCTTTCTGCACCTCTGTTCCTTCTTTCTGAACTTCTTTTGTTTCTATATGCAGCTATCTTGCTTCTTTCTGCACCCCTTGCCTCTTTCTCCACCTCTGTTCCTTCTTTCTGCACTTCTTTTGTTTCTTTCTGAACCTCTCTTGTTTCTTTCTGTATCCCTCTTGCCTCTTTCTCCACCCCACTTCCTCCTTTCTGCATCTCTGTTGCTTCTTTCTGCACTTCTCTTGCTTCTTTCCGCACCTCTCTTGCTTCTTTCTACACCCCTCATGCCTCTTTCTGCACCCCCTTTCCCTCTTTCTGCTCCCCTCTTGCCTCTTTCTGCACCTCTGTTCCTTCTTTCTGCACTTCTTATGTTTCTTTCTGCAACTCTCTTGCTTCTTTCTGTATCCCTCCTGCCTCTTTCGCCACCCCACTTCCCCCTTTCTGCACCTCTGTTGCTTCTTTCTGCACTTCTCTTGCTTCTTTCCGCACCTCTCTTGCTTCTTTCTGCACCCCTCGTGCCTCTTTCTGCACCCCTCTGCCCTCTTTCTGCACCCATCTTGCCTCTTTCTGTACCACTGTTGCTTCTTTCTGCACTTCTTTTGTTTCTTTCTGCACCTCTTGCATCTTTCTGCACCCCTCCTGTCTCTTTCTCCACCCCTCTGCCCCCTTTTTTCATCTCTGTTGCTTCTTTCTGTACTTCGCTTGCCTCTTTCTCCGCCCCTCATCCGTCTTACTGCACCTCTGTTGCTTCTTTCTGCACTTCTCTTGCTTATTTCTGTACCTCTCTTGCTTCTTTCTGCACCCCTTGTGCCTCTTTCCGCACCCCTCGTGCCTCTTTCTGCACCCCTCTTGCCTCTTTCTGTACCTCTGTTCCTTCTTTCTGTACTTCTCCCGCCTCTTTCTGTACTCAAATGGGAAGTGCAAACTATGAAGTTTAAAGGTTTGCGTGCTCTTGTGACTGAGGTATATGTCTACTTGTATATGTATTCTCATATGTGTTATGCATCTGAAGATGGTAGCTTAAAAAGTGGGTAGCTTCTTCTATAGGTGGTTAAATGTTCTCTGTTCTGCTCTGTTATTCAGTTGCACAGGCAGATATTTCTTATGTATATAGGTATTATAGAGTCCCTCAAATATACTATTGAATACCCATGTGCCCTGTATTATGAGCAGAAAGAAATACATACACTTATTTGTACACATATTTACAGAGTATGCTGTTTGAAACACAGGTATTCAAGTATTTCTATGTTTATTTTTATGTAACATGTCACTTGGTAAAAGCAGAGACACGCATGCATACCTTCACAAACTTGGTCAAACTTACAACAGTGATATGCTTAGGATTGCTGTTTTATATTTGGTAGGTAGGCCTAACATTCTGAGCAATCTATTAATAGTGAACCTTCAAGAGAAAAGTGAGGTTTAAGACATCTTGGGAGAAGGATTAGTGATTAGGCTACTGTGTATGAGTCTGTTGTAAGGTACAGTCAAAGTAGGCCTCTTTCTGCACCTCTGTTGGTTCTTTCTGCTCTTCTCTTGCTTCTTTCTGTGCCTTTCTTCATCTTTCTACACATGTCCTACCTATGTAGGCATATTTAGAAATTAGCATTTAAAAACCCTTAGAAATTCACTGAAAAAACCAGAGGTTTCAGGGACATTATAGTTAGGAATTAGCAGTTAAAAAACCTTTGAAATTCACTGAAAAAACCATAGGTTTCAGGGACGTTATAGTTAGAAATTAGCATTTAAAAAACCTTAGAAATTCACTGGAAAAAACACAGGTTTCAGGGACATTATAGTTAGACATTTTACTCGTACAAAACCAGAGAAATTCGGCCGTTATAGTTAGTTGAGCTAACTATAACTCGCGCCCCCGCAATGCACTGCCGATGACGTCACATATTACATCACTCATGACATGGTCAGTGACATCACTGATGACATCACTGATGGCATCTCAAATGACATCTCAAGTGACATCACTGATGACATCATCCACTTAATATCTGACGCACCTCCTCACACCCTAATATAACCTTTCATATACCCACTCTAAAATAGAGACTACCATTCTCGAAACCATTGACACACCAATACCAGTTAGTACATACCCACTCACTGATTCATAGGTCTACACACATCCACTCACTCACCGATACAGTCACTCATACACGCAGTCACTCATCAATACAGCCTTTGATATATGCACTCATACACCCATACAGACACTCACATACTGCCACTCATCCACAGAGATACTCACACACCTAGTCAGTCACCCAAAGACTCAATCACACTGCCATTTACTCACCAATACAGTTATACACACACCACCTCACTCATTCTTACAGATACTAACACATACTTACTCTCTTATACAATCACGGACACAAGCACACACTCATCCATACAGCCACTCTCTCAATCACTCACTCTCACATATAGTCACTTATATACTCCAACATTCACATATACTGCCTTTCTCAATGTAGTTACTCACACATATACCACTGAGACATCCATTCACTCACCAACACAGCCATATGCACACTCACTCACCCATAAAGCCCCTCAGAGATGCACTCATGAACCCATACACCCACTGAATCACCCTCTCACACATCCATGGAGGGAGTCACAACCCCCCACCCACCCACACAGACACTCAGGCAACCATACAGGTAATCAGACAACCAATCATTAACCCATTTAGACACTCATGTAGCTACTCACCGACCCATGCAGCCACTTACACACCAACTGACAGACTGATACAGACATTCACACAGATTAGTCATTCACCCATGCATTCACTAAGACACGTTTAATCTCTCACTTAAACAGTCAGTCACGCTCCCACTAAATCATCCATTCAGACACTCATACACCTACTTATTCTTCAATACACCTTTGCTTGTCAATAATTAACATTCTTAAACTTTTAAAAATCACCCAGTCTCTGGATGATGTCATGAGTGATGTCATTAGAGATGTCATCAGTGATGTCATTAGTGATGTCACTGACCATGTCATGAGTGATGTAATATGTGACGTCATCAGCAGTGCATTGCGGGGGCGCGAGTTATAGTTAGCTCAACTAACTATAACGGCCAAATTTCTCTGGTTTTGTACAAGTGAAATGTCCAACTACCTATAACGTCCCTGAAACCTGTGTTTTTTCAGAAAAAAAAAAAAAAAAAAAAAATATATATATATATATATATATATATATATGTGAAATAGAAATTAAAAAGCACTTACCTTTAAAGAACGGAAGCAAATGTACTCCTGAAGTACCTATCACAATGTAATGACTCCCAATGTAAAATCCAATGATGTAAAGACTGATATTCCTGCTATGTCACTTAATGACATGTGGTACAATTAACCAGTTCCAGCTTTTCAACCAATGGCATGTTGGCAGTCTGGAGTTTGTAGATTTTATTTTACATTGTTATTTTAGGCTCAAAAATCCTAACACGAAAAGTGATGTTTTCTAAAACAGCCAGGATTAGGCGATAGTGATGCATATGGCATGGAGCCTCTTGGAACTTAAGTTTTTAAATTTTACACAGTTGTCTAGTTCATTTTAAAAACTAGCATATTTACTAGGGAACTGTCGGAGTGCAGCGTTAAGCCAAGAAGGCTAACACCGTGCTCTGACAGTTTCCAAATGCAGGGATGCTTCATATTCACAAGAATACGGTGCACTCCTGCCTTTCCCTTAGTGCTGGCATTAAATGTAGCTGCCTAGCGCCAACGCAGGCACTCTTGCACCATTGCAGGGAAAGATTGTTTATGTGCAGGAAGGTGTCCCTTCCTGCACATAAACAATCAGTAATGGTGTTTTGTAACTTCTATGCGTGCTGCAGAATGCAGCACACATAGAAATTGCAACTCGTCATTTCTTTTAATGATTGTTTATGTGCAGGAAGGTGTCCCTTCCTGCACATAAACAATCAATGGCTTTTGCTGTTTCTATGTGTGCTGCAGAATGCAGCACACACAAAAACAGCAAAAACGAGGAGAAATAAAGCATTTCTCCTCGTTTCCCCAGATTAAGACCAGGATTTCCCTGGTCTTAATTTTGGCACTGCCCCATATTTACGCCACCCTTGTAAATATGGGGCAATGTCAAAATCAATGGGTGTTGCTGCGGAACACCCACCGCAACACCCATTGCCCACCCCTTTCATGCCAAGTGTTGCGTGAAAGGGGGCCTTATTCACAAGGTGTAGTTAAGCCACGTTAAGTGGCTTAACACTGCCTTGTGAATAAGGCGAAGCCCCTTTCGCCACAGGAACGTCGGAAAAAGTGATGTTCCTGTGGCGATAGGGACTTGTAAATATGCCCCTCTGTTTGTTTCACATGAAAAACCAAAAGTAAACTCTGTTCCCTCATCTGATGAGAGTGCGCTCTTTCATTTGCATCATGCATTAAAATAAGCCATGATAATGCCAAATGTTCTGGCTTTTGTATATATAGTGAAAGAGTTATACCAAGCTTCACTAACATACAGCACAGATGCAGCAGGGGAAGCAGAAGTAGAAGCTTCCGTAACACAACAAAAAGGAAGAGTACTGCAAAACTCTAAAAAACACTGATAACAAAACAGGTAGCAACTGTGAAAGTTTTCATTCCTCATGTGATGGTCTACCCTCCGGGGACACCCCCCCTCACCCCCTCGTTTGGACAGGTATGAAGCAGTGACGTCGTATTATGTGCAAGGGTTCCTTTTTATTTAAACGTTCAGGCTCTCCGGCCATTCAACATAAAGAGTCCAAGGCAAGGTGTTTCAGTCCGTCTTCAGTCCGGTCGTCTCCCGGCCGACTGGGGCTCCACCTCCACTCCTCGGTGGTCCCGGGCTGTCTTGTCCGGGTGGTAGTACTCGGAGATGAAAGGCAGGGCAAAGAAAAAAGAAAGAAAAGAGAACCTTTAGGCAACCGTCCTGTTGCTACAATTTTGATGGGGAAAGGGTTTGTGCACCACCACCAGTGTCCCTACTTGTGAAGTGCCTTCGGTGAGAGGTAGTCAAGGTGTCGAGCTTGGTGTGGCCCTTAGCCCTGCCCACCACCCCTTTAACGAAAACGGGTGCACCGCAGCCACTTGCCTGGATCCACGACCCTCTGGGGCCGTGGTGTGATGAGAACCTGCCTCCTTCTCTCTCCTCGGAGGGCCGGTCTCGCTCGCGGTAAACAGGGAGTCGTCTCCCGGGCTCTGTGGTCGGTCCGCCTCGTTGTCCTCGCTCTCGCTGTACTCCGGTATTCCTTCGCCTCCCCAAGCCGCGTTGTTCTCGTCTCGCTTCCTCTCCTCGGTCGGCATCCGAACGCGCAACCCTGCGTCCTCTCTCTCCGTGTTTTGTCCGGGCTCGAGGGGAGTGGTCCCAGCGCTCCGAGCCGACGAGACTGGACCGTCACTGCCACTTCCTGTTGGTGTGTTTTCGGCTGCCATGTTGAACTGCCCGGAGCTCCCTTCGTCGGAAAGGGATGGGGCCTCGGTGGACTCATCACACCTCACTAATAGTTTTAACTCAAGCATCAAAAGTTCAAGCTTTTGTCGATCACAAAACATGTACAGCTCAGGCAACAATTATGAAAAATTAATTCTTAATCGAACAAGTACATCAGAGTAACGGCAGTTCCAGCTTCACTCTCTCATAGAACAGGTACTGCATGGTCAACAGGTACAGCATGGTCAGGAGCAGTGCAAGGTTATACTCCTCAAAGACAGGTACAGTTTAGACAGCAGCAGGGCAAGATTATGTGCCTCACAATCACAAGTCATGCAACAGGAGTGATAGCTTCTTTGAGAGAGCATCCTTCTCTCGTGGAAGGCAGCTACAATCCAAGCTTCCTTTCCCTGCAAAACATATACAACATGACAGCAGAAGTGAAAGCTTCCAAACACACAAAACATGTACGTTCAAGGCATCCGTGACAGATAGGTTACCCATAGATCTCTGCAACAGGAGCTTATACTACTAAGATGTATGAGGGAGTGAATATTCAAGTGCTGCTATAATTTTAACCCAGGTGTCATTCTTGGCCAGTCCAATGTCAGGGAGTGTAAATGGAAACACTGATTACTTAGAATAGGTCAAGCGTGAGGGAGTGATATGCCAAACCCACTTGCACTAATTACAGTCACCATGGATTGTCAGCGCTTTCTGGACAGTAGCTCTGTGCACTAGGAAAACAGGCAATGGGGCAGCGCTACAACAATGAACTAAGATTTCTATCTGACTATAAACTCTCTGGGATCCTGGAGAGATGATGATAATCTTGGATATCTAACCTGCCTGGTGGCCCAGGACACCTTTGTTAGGCAGTCGTAGTACAATATTTCTGCAATCAGGACCACTCTATACTGATCTCAGATTTCCTTGCTAAGATCTATTGCTTGCTGTGCATTTGAATTGATGGGCATTAGGAATACAGGGAAGTATTAAGAAAATTGTGCTGTTGATAAAAACAAACATTGAACTTTTTTCTTGAACACTTAAATAAACACTTCTAAGACTGGGGTTGTTACATTTTATCAAAGTTTATCTTGTGACAGAGCAGTAAAGATTCTTAGACTGGACTATGCCATGCATGTGAATATGAATGTCATGCACAAACTATTTGGTTTCTAGTATGCACATGCTAATTGCCAAGACTAGGGAACAACAGAATGCTGACATTGTTGGCTACCTTGCAGTTATGCAGGAGTCAAGTATGCACTATAATTCATCTTAACAGGACAGTGCATAGTAAAGAAGCTTGAGGTAGTTATTCAAGTCATAGGTGGCTGTGGTTTGTACTCATTCTTTGTGTTTAATTTTCAGAAATTACAAGTTCCTCATCAAAGTACATTGAGTTTGTTACACAGATATTGACAAGGTATTTCACTTGACAATTACTTTTGGGCATAGGAGAATGTGTGATAAGTTACTTGAGATATCTTTTTGTCTTGTAGATATCCACTACATCATACAGACATCCTTGATCAACTAAAGTGATGGGTCAGAGTAATGGAGACCTGTGTATTTTTCTTATCCCATTCCACTTTCACCATTTTACCACTGGCCCTCATATACCTTTATATGTGGTCACTGGTATAGGTATTGATAGCCAAAAACGTGCATTGCTGGGTTTCAGGAGCTGAGTATGCTGGGTTTGGTGGCTTAGTTGTAGGAGAGTAGGATCTGCTTCACAGGGGTACCCCCACTTTTTGCTGATACTTCACTGGTTTTCGACATTAGTCTGGCTGGGGCCCTGCTATTCAGAACCCCAGCCTAGCTGTTTCCTCTTTAAAAGGGTATCCATGTGCCTTAGGCACATCTCTGATTGGGATCTGGAGTGCCCTTGTAAGTCCCTAGTATATGGTATACTATGTACCAAGGGCATAGGTACCTCAGAGGCCTGCCAGGGGCTGCAGCATATATTATGCCACCCCTGGTAGGCCATCCAAACTGACACCACAGGTCTGCTACTGCAGCCTGGGTAAGGTGGTGCATGCACCCCTTGCTGTGGTATAGGTTACCTATATCACTAAATGCATACACACATATAAACCTATAAGTCACTCCTAAGGCAGGCCTTATCAATCCTAAAGGCAGAGTGCATGGTTTCTATGTGAGAGGGTGCCCCTGCATGAGCAGGGCCCCTCTGCAGCGTTCGGAGACCATCTCTGATGCTGTTTGTAGTGCAGCCTGACCATATACTCTTAAACGCATTATATCCTCGCGGTAAAATGCTAACTATGGAATGGCTGCACCAAAACATGTCGTGTTTGGTGTCAAACATCTTGGAATACTACCCCCCGCCAACCCTGGCGGCGGGGGTAGCATTCCACCCTTCTAGAGGGAAAGGCATGTTAACTCTGACGAGTCCGGTAACTTCTTTCCAGAGCCTGGCATCACAAAATGGATGCTACTGCCACAGACACGAGTCTGGCCTCCTGCTGCTGGACGAAACTCCGGCAGGGGAGGCCTGGACAATAGGTTTCCTGTCCCAGGGAGGTGTGACCACCTCCCCAGACAGGACAAAGTGTATTGGGGCTGGGCGGGAGCACTTTCGGGTGCTTTGAAGTCCTGCACTGGGGGCACATTTGGTGTCCCTGTGCATACCCCAGTTCAAACCGGATCAGGGGCTTGCAGCCCCTGCTTTGGCGCGAACTGGACAAAGGGAAAGGGGTGTAGCCACCCCTCTGCCCTGACCCACCCATAGGTGGGGCCACAGAGTAGTCCATCCCCTATTTTTGGAATAAAGGTAGGAACCCAGTCCTTAGGACTTTAGATTATACCTGGACGAAACTCTGACACGGAATCCTGGACCTTCGACGCTCTACGACAAGATTAGAGGACTGAAGAATCTCCCTTGGGGTCAAGGAGTGACTCCCCTGCTTGGCAGGCACCAAAGAAGCATCTGTCCGGTTCGCATCACTGAAGCTCCCGTCGGACGCCGAAGTCATCGCATCACCAGAGGTGGATTCTCAGACTTCCCCGAGGCTACCCTGAGTCCCCAGCAAAGCTGAGGCCCGTGGCTATCGTGGGTAACGTGAGACCGTGACCCCTGGACGCCGAGCACACTTGCAAGTGCACCATCTTCTGGGTCTCCCAAGAAGTCGTGCTTTGGGCTCCGAGTAGCCCTAGCCTCCAGCACCCCCTGCACCGAAGATCACTGGCCCCCACTCCACGAGTGTCCTGTAAGCCAGCCCCACGTGCGGCGTCACGAGGCTCCTTTGCGGTCGCTAGCCCGTTGGCTAGTAGCCCTTACCGAAGGCCAATCTTTTCTTTACTTGGCAGTCTGGTTGCTCCAGGCCTGCCCTCACTTACCCTTGCTGGGTGAGTTCCCCAGACCTTGCTGGTCTGCACCATCGACGATCTTCAGCTACATCGAGACTTGCCGTTGCCAAGGCTTGTTGGGTCCAATCTGGTCGCCGACACCGCAGCACTCGACAGACATTGTGTACCAGCCCGAATCCTGCTCCTGGTCGCCGACAACGCCTCCTGGACCTCGTGGCTGCTGAAACGAGACGACCGTCAACGCACCTGAAGCACTCGACATCGGTGGGCATCCGTCCATCATCTCCCTGGTCACTGGCTAGTGACCCAGACTCTGTCCCCTCTGCTTTCAGGTTCTTCAGAACTCCGATCCACTCTTGGATCCACCCGGACACTTTTCTCCTGGTCGCCAGCAGCACTTTGCAGCAGATCGCCATAAGAACCGACGACGAAACCCGACCCCGAAAGGCACCTATGCACCCGGCTTCCCTGGGTGAGGTAACACGAGTACTCCGGTGCTCCCGTGGGTAGAGACTCTTCAAAGTCCTAGATCTCAAAGGGTTTTGTCCTAGTCCTCTTTAAAGTGTCCCTTTCCTCTATTTTCCCGATCCCGACTTTCTCCATAGAAGTTAACGGCGTATCGCGGTTGTGTATTTACACTGCACGCGTCTCCCGTGGGTCCCCTGTGTCACTACCTTGGGTGGTTCCTTGTGGTCCAAGCACTTCTAGAGGCTCTAGGCCTAGTGTCTAGTTCAGTCGTGGTTCGCATACCACTTTATTGGTATATGGTTTGGTACGCCCCTAGGGCCCAAACGTGTATTTGTGCTATTACTGTGATTTAAGATCTTATAACCTATGTATTTCGAACTCTAGCCTCATAAAGAGACTAGAGGGGTGTGTTTAGTAATAAATACATATATTTTGAATATATACCTGGTGTGGTGCTCTTTCATTTGGTCACTCAAGAGATTATAGACTGGTAAAACAAGCTGCTTTACATTCCTTCAAGACTTAGCCTGAAGGCTGCTCTCCACAGCTACCACTAGGATAGCTTTCAATAAGGTTGTCTTTGACCTACCTACCATAAGAGTCGATTTGGACTGGTGCAAGGTGCCCACTATAATTAGTGGACAGCATATGCCAGGCCAACTTCTCACATTGGTGTGCAGCGTGTGGGATTCCAGCTTGCTATTGTTTTACCAGATAATCTCAATTGAATTGATCAACTGAAAACCACTAAAGGTACCTAAGGTACATATAATTTAAGCTTAGAATATCAGTAAGTTCTACTGAACTTAGAGTTGTGTGTTAAGGGATAGCACAACCCTTTCTACAACTCAAGAGAGTTTAGTAGGCCACACTAGAGTAGGTAGTGCATACACCACACCACACTAGTAATGTCTTTAAAAGCAGGATCCAAAGATGCCCTGCAGGAAGCCATTGAGCTTCCCCTCCAAGTATGACACACTCCCATTCTTGGAACTGAGAGCTTTGTGTAACGTGAGGAAATTAAGGACAGGCCAAAGTCCCACCACCCAACACCTCCAGGAGTTGTTGGTGGCTTATGATCTTAGTAAGTCTTCAGAGACTGAAGGGGTAGGAGCAGAGGGTGGGCCAGCAGATGAGGAAGGGACCAGGGGTACTACTACCCCCAGCCCCCCTCTGAAACTGACCAGGAGGGTGACAATGACCCTGACCTGGAAAACCCAATCCCTTCTGGGGAAGATGAAGATGAGGATCTAGAGAACCACACCTTTGTCCCCCCAGGAAGGATTATGAGTGTGCTCAGAAAGTCTAGGTCTCCTTCTCAGGAGTCTAACCACTCTGGCACCTCAATAGGGAGCTCTGTTTCTTCTCACAGGAGGGAATCCTCTCATGAGAGAAGAAAGAGACTGGTCCAGTATGAGGAAACTCAACTGGAGATCAGGAAGAAGCAATTGGCTTTAGATAGAGAATCCCTAGATCTCCTTAAAGAGAGAAGAAAGTTGGGACTAGAGTCCCATGGTGGCAGCCATATCCCTAGAGATAGGGAAAGGTCCTATGACCATAGGAACCTGAGCAAGATTGTCCCTCCCTACCAGAGTGGGGATGATATCCACAAATGGATAACTGCTTTAGAGAGGGCCTGTAAGGTACAGAAGGTCCCTCAGGAGCAGTGGGCAGCAATCTTGTGGCTCTCCTTTGCTGACAAAGGTAGAGACAAGCTCCTCACTGTTAGAGAGGAGGATGCTGACAATTACAAGGTCTTGAAGAGTGCTCTTATTGATGGGTTTGGCCTAACCACTGAACAGTACAGGTTGAAGTTCAGAGACACCCAAAAAGCACAGACTCAAGACTGGGTAGACTATGTGGATTGTTCTGCCAAGGCTCTGGAAGGCTGGTTGATGGGCAGTAAGGTGTGTGACTTCTCAGGATTGTATAATCTGATAATGAGGGAGCAGATTCTTAATAACTGTCAAAACCAGCTGTTGCATCAGTACCTGGTTGACTCTGATCTGACCTCTCCCCAAGAATTGGGAAAGAAGGCAGACAAATGGGTCAGAACCAGGGTGAAGCAGAAGGTACAGAACCAAGGTGGGGAAACCAAGAAGCAAGATGCTAAGAACTCTGACAAGGGTGGGGAGAAGGGTAAAGATCAAAAGTCTTCATCAGGCCCCCAAAAATCTTCTTCTGGTGGGGATTCCCAGTCTACCAAGGGTAAAGGCCAAAGAAAACCATGGTGCAAGGTCTGTAAGCAAAAGACCCACTGGACCAGTGATTGCACCAAGTCCAAAGACTCCAGTCCAGCATCCACCAATGCCCCTAAGGCACCTGTTCCCCCTAGTACAGTTGGTGGAAGTGCTCCAGCAAAGGGTTTAGTAGGGTTCACCCTGGGAACTGAGTTGGGCTCTGACTTAGTCAGGGAGCTGACTCAGGCTGTGTTAGTCTGTGATGGAGTCATGGATGTGACCTCCACTGTGAGTCCCAGTAATCTGGGCAAGTACAGACAACAGCCTTTAATCAATGGACGAGAGGCTTTGGCATTTAGGGACACAGGGGCAAGTGTCACAATGGTGACACAAGACCTTGTGCTACCTGGGCAAGTTATACTTGGTGAGATGTACCAAGTGACCAATGCTAGCAATGTCAGAACAGACCATACTCTGGCAGTTGTTAACTTCTCCTGGGGAGGGGTAACTGGCCTTAAGAAGGTTGTGGTGAGTGCAAACCTACCAGTCGAATGCTTGCTTGGCAATGACTTAGAGACTTCTGCTTGGGCAGAAGTGGAGCTCAGGACCCATGCAGAAATGCTGGGGATCCCTGCAGATGTGTTTGCTGTGACCAGGTCACAAGCTAAACTGTCTAAAACTGAACAGGCCTTGGATTCTGGAAGAATGGACCAAGTGCCTTCCAAGAGGAGGAGTAGTAGGGTTAAGGCAGTGCCTTCCCCTTGGCTCAGGAGGAAGATCAGTCCCTTGAGGGGGATGATCTCAGCCCTGAAGAAGGAACTGTCCCAGAGGAACTTGAGCCTGACCAGGTTGAGTTCTTGGGGACAGGGGGACCTTCTAGGGCAGATCTGAGCCAGGAGCAGCAGAGCTGCCCCTCCCTTGAACCCCTCAGACAGCAAGCTGCTGCTGAGGCTGCTGGGAAAGCTAGTGGTCCCCATACAGTGTATTGGGATGATGGACTCCTGTACTCAGAGAGTAGAGACCCCAAGCCTGGTGCTACCAGGAGGTTGGTAATACCTTTGAAGTTCAGGGGCTTCCTATTGACCCTAGCCCATGATATTCCCTTAGCAGGACACCTGGGCCAGAACAAGACTTGGGACAGAATTGTCCCTCACTTTCACTGGCCCCACATGTCTGAAGACAGTAAGGAGTTTTGTCGCTCCTGTGTAACCTGCCAAGCCAGTGGCAAAGCAGGTGGCACTACAAAGGCCCCTCTGATACCACTACCTGTGGTGGGGGTGCCCTTTGAGAGGGTAGGGATTGACATTGTTGGTCCCATGGATCCCCAAACAGCATCTGGGCACAGATTTATACTGGTGGTAGTGGATCATGCCACCAGGTATCCAGAGGCTATACCCCTTAGGACCACTACAGCACCTGTGGTGGCAAGGGCCCTCCTGGGAATTTTCTCAAGAGTGGGCTTTCCTAAGGAGGTGGTATCAGACAGGGGTGCAAACTTCATGTCTGGGTACTTAAAGGCAATGTGGAAGGAGTGTGGAGTTACTTATAAGTTCACCACACCCTATCACCCACAATGCAATGGTTTAGTTGAGAGATTCAACAAAACCTTGAAGGGCATGATTAAAGGGCTCCCAGAAAAGCTTAGGCGTAGATGGGACATACTCTTGCCCTGCCTTTTATTCGCATATAGGGAGGTGCCTCAGAAGGGGGTTGGTTACAGCCCTTTTGAACTTCTGTTTGGCCACCCTGTGAGGGGTCCACTGTGCTTGGTGAAGGAAGGATGGGAGTTACCTCTCAAGCCCCCAAAGCAAGATATAGTGGACTATGTACTTGGTCTCCGCTCCAGGATGGCTGAGTACATGAAAAAGGCAACCAAAAACCTTGAGGCTAGCCAGGAACTTCAAAAGGCCTGGCATGACCAAAAGGCTGTCCTAACTGTTTACCAGCCAGGACAGAAGGTGTGGGTGTTGGAGCCAGTGGCCCCAGCAGCTCTCCAAGACAAATGGAGTGGACCCCACACTATTGTTGAGCAGAAGAGTGAGGTCACTTACTTAGTAGACCTGGGAACACCCAGGAGTCCCCAAAGGGTTCTCCATGTCAACAGACTTAAGCCATATGTGGACACGGCAGACATGGGCTTGCTCATGGCTACTGATGAAGGGCAGGAGGAAGAGAGTGACCCACTCCCTGACCTGCTCTCACAGAACCCTGACGATGGGTCAGTTGATGGTGTAGCCTTGGCAGGCAGCCTCACTACCCAGCAACAAACTGATTGCAGGCAAGTCCTCAATCAGTTTAGACATATGTTTTCACTGACACCCAGTCAGACCACCTGGTGCACTCATGAAGTGGACACTGGGGACAGTCTGCCTATTAAAAACAAGATTTATAGGCAACCTGACCATGTCAGGGACTGTATCAGGACTGAAGTCCAGAAGATGTTGGAATTGGGAGTGATTGAGCCCTCAGATAGCCCTTGGGCTAGTCCAGTAGTCCTAGTACCTAAACCTCACACCAGTGGTGGGAAAAGAGAGATGAGGTTTTGTGTAGACTACAGAGGCCTCATTGCAGTCACTAGGACTGATGCCCATCCAATACCCAGGGCAGATGAGCTCATAGATACTTTGGCCTCTGCCAAATATCTCAGCACATTTGACCTAACAGCTGGCTACTGGCAGATCAGACTAGCTGATGCTGCAAAGCCCAAAACAGCATTTTCAACCCCTAGTGGGCATTATCAATTTGTGGTGATGCCCTTTGGTCTGAAAAATGCACCTGCCACTTTCCAGAGGTTGGTGAACACAGTTCTCACAGGACTGGAAGCCTATAGTGCAGCTTATCTAGATGATATTGCTGTCTTTAGCTCCACCTGGGAGGATCACCTGGTCCACCTCAGGAATGTTTTACAGGCCCTGCAAAAGGCAGGCCTGACTATCAAGGCCACTAAGTGCCAGATAGGGCAGAGTCAGGTTGTGTACCTGGGCCACCTTGTGGGTGGAGGCCAGGTTCAACCTTTGCAGAGCAAGATCCAGACCATCATGGACTGGACTGCTCCCACTACCCAGACTCAGGTGAGAGCCTTCTTAGGCCTGACTGGGTACTATAGGAGATTTGTCAAGGGGTATGGATCAATAGTGACACCCTTGAATGACTTAACTTCTAAGAAAATGCCCAAAAAGGTTCAGTGGACAGTTAGCTGTCAAAAGGCATTTGATGACCTCAAGCAGGCCATGTGCACTGCTCCAATTCTGCAGAGTCCTGATTACTCCAAGAAGTTCATTGTTCAAACTGATGCATCTGAATTGGGGGTAGGGGCTGTACTGTCACAATTGAATGAAGAAGGTCAGGATCAGCCAGTAGCTTTTATTAGCAGAAGGCTGACCCCTAGAGAGAAACGTTGGTCAGCCATAGAGAGGGAGGCCTTTGCTGTGGTCTGGGCTCTGAAGAAGTTGAGGCCATACTTGTTTGGTACACACTTCCTGGTTCAGACAGACCATAAGCCCCTCTTATGGCTAAAACAAATGAAGGGTGAAAACCCCAAACTGCTTAGGTGGTCCATTTCCCTACAGGGGATGGACTTTACAGTGGAACATAGGCCTGGGAGTAACCATGCGAATGCAGATGGACTCTCTAGGTATTTCCACTTAGAACATGAAGACTTAACTGGGCAAGGTTAGTTTAATGTCCCTACGTTTGGGGGGTTGTGTAGGAGAGTAGGATCTGCTTCACAGGGGTACCCCCACTTTTTGCTGATACTTCACTGGTTTTCGACATTAGTCTGGCTGGGGCCCTGCTATTCAGAACCCCAGCCTAGCTGTTTCCTCTTTAAAAGGGTATCCATGTGCCTTAGGCACATCTCTGATTGGGATCTGGAGTGCCCTTGTAAGTCCCTAGTATATGGTATACTATGTACCAAGGGCATAGGTACCTCAGAGGCCTGCCAGGGGCTGCAGCATATATTATGCCACCCCTGGTAGGCCATCCAAACTGACACCACAGGTCTGCTACTGCAGCCTGGGTAAGGTGGTGCATGCACCCCTTGCTGTGGTATAGGTTACCTATATCACTAAATGCATACACACATATAAACCTATAAGTCACTCCTAAGGCAGGCCTTATCAATCCTAAAGGCAGAGTGCATGGTTTCTATGTGAGAGGGTGCCCCTGCATGAGCAGGGCCCCTCTGCAGCGTTCGGAGACCATCTCTGATGCTGTTTGTAGTGCAGCCTGACCATATACTCTTAAACGCATTATATCCTCGCGGTAAAATGCTAACTATGGAATGGCTGCACCAAAACATGTCGTGTTTGGTGTCAAACATCTTGGAATACTACCCCCCGCCAATTCTGGCGGCGGGGGTAGCATTCCACCCTTCTAGAGGGAAAGGCATGTTAACTCTGACGAGTCCGGTAACTTCTTTCCAGAGCCTGGCATCACAAAATGGATGCTACTGCCACAGACACGAGTCTGGCCTCCTGCTGCTGGACGAAACTCCGGCAGGGGAGGCCTGGACAATAGGTTTCCTGTCCCAGGGAGGTGTGACCACCTCCCCAGACAGGACAAAGTGTATTGGGGCTGGGCGGGAGCACTTTCGGGTGCTTTGAAGTCCTGCACTGGGGGCACATTTGGTGTCCCTGTGCATACCCCAGTTCAAACCGGATCAGGGGCTTGCAGCCCCTGCTTTGGTGCGAACTGGACAAAGGGAAAGGGGTGTAGCCACCCCTCTGCCCTGACCCACCCATAGGTGGGGCCACAGAGTAGTCCATCCCCTATTTTTGGAATAAAGGTAGGAACCCAGTCCTTAGGACTTTAGATTATACCTGGACGAAACTCTGACACGGAATCCTGGACCTTCGACGCTCTACGACAAGATTAGAGGACTGAAGAATCTCCCTTGGGGTCAAGGAGTGACTCCCCTGCTTGGCAGGCACCAAAGAAGCATCTGTCCGGTTCGCATCACTGAAGCTCCCGTCGGACGCCGAAGTCATCGCATCACCAGAGGTGGATTCTCAGACTTCCCGAGGCTACCCTGAGTCCCCAGCAAAGCTGAGGCCCGTGGCTATCGTGGGTAACGTGAGACCGTGACCCCTGGACGCCGAGCACACTTGCAAGTGCACCATCTTCTGGGTCTCCCAAGAAGTCGTGCTTTGGGCTCCGAGTAGCCCTAGCCTCCAGCACCCCCTGCACCGAAGATCACTGGCCCCCACTCCACGAGTGTCCTGTAAGCCAGCTCCACGTGCGGCGTCATGAGGCTCCTTCGCGGTCGCTAGCCCGTTGGCTAGTAGCCCTTACCGAAGGCCAATCTTTTCTTTACTTGGCAGTCTGGTTGCTCCAGGCCTGCCCTCACTTACCCTTGCTGGGTGAGTTCCCCAGACCTTGCTGGTCTGCACCGTCGACGATCTTCAGCTACATCGAGACTTGCCGTTGCCAAGGCTTCTTGGGTCCAATCTGGTCGCCGACACCGCAGCACTCGACAGACATCATGTACCAGCCCGAATCCTGCTCCTGGTCGCCGACAACGCCTCCTGGACCTCGTGGCTGCTGAAACGAGACGACCGTCAATGCACCTGAAGCACTCGACATCGGTGGGCATCCGTCCATCATCTCCCTGGTCACTGGCTAGTGACCCAGACTCTGTCCCCTCTGCTTTCAGGTTCTTCAGAACTCCGATCCACTCTTGGATCCACCCGGACACTTTTCTCCTGGTCGCCAGCAGCACTTTGCAGCAGATCGCCATAAGAACCGACGACGAAACCCGACCCCGAAAGGCACCTATGCACCCGGCTTCCCTGGGTGAGGTAACACGAGTACTCCGGTGCTCCCGTGGGTAGAGACTCTTCAAAGTCCTAGATCTCAAAGGGTTTCGTCCTAGTCCTCTTTAAAGTGTCCCTTTCCTCTATTTTCCCGATCCCGACTTTCTCCATAGAAGTTAACGGCGTATCGCGGTTGTGTATTTACACTGCACGCGTCTCCCGTGGGTCCCCTGTGTCACTACCTTGGGTGGTTCCTTGTGGGCCAAGCACTTCTAGAGGCTCTAGGCCTAGTGTCTAGTTCAGTCGTGGTTCGCATACCACTTTATTGGTATATGGTTTGGTACGCCCCTGGGGCCCAAACGTGTATTTGTGCTATTACTGTGATTTAAGATCTTATAACCTATGTATTTCGAACTCTAGCCTCATAAAGAGACTAGAGGGGTGTGTTTAGTAATAAATACATATATTTTGAATATATACCTGGTGTGGTGCTCTTTCATTTGGTCACTCAAGAGATTATAGACTGGTAAAACAAGCTGCTTTACATTCCTTCAAGACTTAGCCTGAAGGCTGCTCTCCACAGCTACCACTAGGATAGCTTTCAATAAGGTTGTCTTTGACCTACCTACCATAAGAGTCGATTTGGACTGGTGCAAGGTGCCCACTATAATTAGTGGACAGCATATGCCAGGCCAACTTCTCACATTAGTGGATTAATGTGTCTACTGTAGGGGCCTGTGTTTGACCTCCTGGTCACAGGTTCAAATCCCGGCTGGTCCAATCAGCCTTTCATCCTTCTGAGGTCGATAAAATGAGTACCATTGAGTGGGGTAACAATAAACATCTGTTATTCAGCGCCAAGATACCCCTTGGTGAACACGCGCTTTACAAATACACATCTTATGTCATTGTTCCCTTTGGATTCCAAGCGAAAGATTAGTTCACCCTGACACATATTTGCTGTCACTCTTTTGGCCCTCCTGTTTTCATGTACAATGCTGTCAATGATACTACTAGAGAGGCAAGGACTCCTCAATCAACAAAAATATCATAAAATCACTTGGAATAACTGACATATAGACCTTTTTTTCGTTGAGAGTTTTATATAGCGCAAACTAGACCCGAAGATATCAGGTATCAGAGCACTTTACATGAGTACCAGTTTCGTTACAGATGGACACATTCATTTTTTTTTTGTTAGGCACAGGGAGATTAAGTGATTTGCCCAGAATCACAGGATGTTGAGCGTCGTTGCCGAGACTCGAACCCGGTTCCCCAACTTTCAAAACCGCTCTAGCAGTAAGGCTACATCCTCTTTTTAACATTAGTAGATACTTATTTCAAACAATTTTAGACATAAGTTTGACTATAATTCTTATGCAGAAGACCATACAGATTGCCATCCGTTTTTGTATACACAAAGGTTTTGCTCAATTGACCGATATATATATATATATATATATATATATATATATATATATCACCAAAAAACTGCCTTGTTTCCTTTCACTCCTTCGTTGGAAAAAGCAGGCACGGACCACAAGATGAGTGCTTCAAATTATTTAATCAGCATCGGCCATAACGCGTTTCGGTCCAGCCGGACCTTGATCACATGACAACGCTTGTGCTTTTTTTCCCACCCTTTTAAAGTGACTTGTGCCTTCAGCCATTGGATAATTCGAATAGACATAAAAACACACTATATAGGATACATTTCATTCAATAATACACCAAGTAAAAACAGGAAAAAACCTCCACAGTTTAAAATTACTTATTCAGGTTGCAAAATACTTTGTTAAATACAAATATAACTTTATCATAAAAGTTTATAAATTATTTATGTACATGAAATATATAAATAGTATCAAATATAAAATACCATAAAAACAAATTCATTTCATGACTTCAATTTTAAATAAATTCATAGATATAAAATTCATTTAAAATTTATAGTAAAAAAGGGGCCTGACATAATTCAAAACTGTTTCTTTTTCCGTAAAATGCAAGCTTAAATGCTAAGTTTCCTTGGTGCAGCAATGTCCTGAATCCCTTAGGATGTAATTTTATCTTGTCTTGGGCTCCCCCAGATTTAGTCTATTCCCAGTCTCTGGCCTAATTTTTAAAGTGCAAGTGCTACATAATATATTAAAATCCCCTTCACCAAAATCAATACTTTAAAACCATGATTGTTACACTGTTCCACTATTCTCTTTTAGGTGTTGAATATAAAAAACCACTATACCTGTGGTTAAGGTCGGTCAGGCGGCCTACTGTTTTCCTTGTTTAAATACAAATTACAATACAATTTAATTTTCTCCTCAAGTTAACTTAAAAATGAGCTGTGATGCGGTTAAACTGTAAGTTTCGATTTCACAGTTAGTTGTAAAAACCTGGCAAAATATAAATCATGTTAGTTTAAAGGCATGTGTGGAGGTTGAGGAAAAGTGTTCTTCTGATCGGTATCATTTGTACCAGGACTCCATTGTTTTTTCATTGCCATTTCGTGTCAAACACTTCCACACGACCCACCTGGTCGTTTCTGCTGATGCCTGAGGAAATTCTAACTAACACGACAAAAACCATCTTGCAGCCTGCATTTCTGCCCAGGAACTGTCGCACACCCAACCCCCCTGTTCTTTGCAGTTCGACAGAAAACCATGAGACACTCACGCCCTGTGTAAATGATTTGTTTCCCATCTCCTGCTCCCTGCCTGGTAAACATCCTTGACACCGTGATCAGGTTATCTGGACAATGGTCTGACTGCTGGGCCTTGATCAGGGTGATTGGACAATGGTTTGAATGACCGAGCTTTGATCAAGCTGATCGAACAATGACCTGAATGACCGTGCTTTGATCAAGCTGAGTGAACAATAATTTGAGTACCAAGCCTTGATCAGGTCACCAACTACAAACACCGTCTGGATCTGGTTATCAACTGCAAACACTGCCCTGATTGAACAATGGACTAACAGCCAAAAGACTGGAATGAAAAAGTATAAAAGGCTTGTAAGCTGCGGAGTAAAGCAGCAGCCTCCTCTGTCTTGTTTCTAACGAGCTTGGGACTCTGTTCCATAGCCCGGGCTATTTGAATAAATCTGGGTTCCTCCTGCAGACGAAGGCTCCTGTGTCTCCTTTTACTACGTATGAAGGGTATGGAAGACTTGGGCAATTCCCCCGCCGCCGAGACCCAGTGAGTGGGTTATTCCAGTTCTTCAAATGGCGCCCGAACAGGGACTCCACGAGTACGAAGGTCAGGCCCGGTGGATGTGAGGAGGTGCACGGAGAGACTCCGACGGAGGCGCCCTACCCGAGCAATTCTTGCAATCCGGTAAGCCGAACGACTCGCCCGCTGTTCCTCCCCACCCGGTCTGGGCCACATGACCGCGTCCTCGCTGGAGTCCCCTAGCAAATAATTTCTGGAGCAGGACACAGCCCTACGTCTGCAGAAGAGAACTACCCCTGTAAGGTAAGGGTGGACTGATCACCCACCAAGTCTGTATGATTCTGCTGTTATTGACCTTTGCAAAAGCCAAGCAGGCGAGGTGAATTTTAAAACCCGCCGGTGTCTGTTACCTATTTACAAGCATGCCAGTCAGTAGTAAGTTCAAGAAATTATGTTGTTGTATGTGTACGCAGGACTCCCAGCTGGAGGCGGCTTGTCCGCTTCCTCCAGAAGGGACCCCTGGCCATACGATGTCTGTTAAACATGGCCCTTCTGCCATAATGTTTTCCTCATTCTGGGTAAAATATACGAAACAAAGTAACGCGGAATTACAGTGGCCACTTTTCGGCTCCTTTAATTCCCAAGTTCTCGCCAACTTAGAGGAACAATTAATGAAAAGAAAAACGCGCCCGTCTATGTTTGAATCTGTCCGATTTTGGAGGAAAGAGATAGAGCAGAGAGCTAGAAAGCAGAAGGCTCAAGAAAGAAAACAGGAACGCATGTCAATGGCCGACCACGCCAGAGTAAATTTACAAAATCAAATGACAAAATCGGTAGAAATAGCCAACAGGGAGCATGGGGCCCGGGTACAAAAATGCTATCCAGCTCGTGAGGAGAAAAGAAAGGGCCATATGGATGGGGAGAAGAAGGTGATTCCTTGCTTGATACCATGCTAGAAAGCCCTCCTGCATATGCCCCAATGTACCCTGCCCTGACGCCTCACACCCCACATGTCCCCCGCCACCGCCCACTCCTGCCCCCACTGCCCCTCCTACTGTTCTTCCTGTCACACCAACCCTCCCGATTTTTCCTATGACACCGACCACGCCCGCTAACCCTGTCCTCACTACGGGAATGACAACAAGTCTCCATCCGCCCAACCCCTGCGGCTTTACCCCTACCCGCCCTTTTCCTACTTCCCCGTGGTCTACAGTTAAGCAGGATTTATATAAAATGTTCAATTCCCCCGACTGGCCTCCTTGCGCTCTGCAGTCAGCTTTTCGTCCCTTCGAGAAAATGACCTACAGAAGCAACAGTGTGAATGTTGGATAAAGAACGGGAATATTTATGCCTTTAAAGACATATGGTCCACCTTTTCCCAGTGGACGATTATGGAACAGACCACCTGGGCTGAATACATGTGTACGCTGGTCATGCAAAAATTTGAGAATGCACTTATGCAGATACCCACTGGATTAATGGACCTTAGGTCACAAATAAGAAGAGGCGATGTTCAGGGAGAGGGGATGTTTGGTGCTGTGTCTGCTTTAATGGCTTACCGTGATATGACCGCTTTTTCCAACACCCCTCTAGAGACAGCTATGCCAATGAGAGAGGCGGCCCCTGTTTTTGTTAACGCACTTACCGATGCCCAAAATAATGGCCGAGGGGCTGTTGAGGCACACTGGCGGAGGCTTTGGGTTCATGTTCCTTGGAAAAGGTCAGAAGTAATGCAGTTAAAAGAACAATTACCAGATCCCCGGAAGAATCCGGCTGCCTTTTACAGAGAATTAGGTCAGATTATATCTGCAGGTACTCTCGTTCTTGAGGATATAGATTTACTTTTTGGTACGGTTGTCCCCACTGAAATTTGGGACAAGATTCGACATACTGATCATGAAGTGGCGTGGGGAGGTAAATGGGCTGACCTAGAGGCTATGGAAGAAGCAAGGGTAGGAGGGACTAAACCAGAAGCTGCCATCCTGACTTTGCCCGGTAAAATAATAACGTTTATGAAAACACTTTTGCCGGAAACTGTCATTAACTGGGATAAAATAAACGCCTGTAGGCAGCGAAAAGATGAGAATGTGGCTGACTTCTTTACCCGTTTTGAGACAGAATACAAGGGACATAGTGGTTTGGATCCCCGGACCCCAGGTTCTGGCCCAGTGTTTGTCGATAAGTTTGTCAGCAACTTGCTTCCTGAGATTTCCACCAGGCTTAAGAAAGTTGAAAGTACGTGGTCTGCCCAAACTATGACTGGTATCTTGGCTATGGCACAATATCATGAGAATAGGGAGAATGAAGATAGAGACAAGGAAAGTAAGAAGGTTAGGGATCTTAAGACTAAGGCACTTCTGCAGCAGGCTTACCCTCCCCGAGGTCCCGATGCCCGCGGGAATTTCAGACCTCAACCCCAACACCCTCCGAGGGCTCGCCAGTCTACCCCCTCCAGCCCTCAACATACGGGAGCCCTCCAAACAGATCAGTGTGCTTATTGTAAGGGGTACGGCCATTGGATAGACGAGTGTCCCGTGTTAGCTGAAAACATCCGAACAGGGAAGACTCGGCCTCGCGTTCCCAGGGAGGGAAGGCCGACTAGGGACCATGGCCCGCCCCATCCACAGGATAAAGAACGTAGGCCCAGGGATCACGTTCCCGTCCGGCCGTGCCCGGCCAATAGGTTTGATGGGTACGAAGCAACACGCACTTATTACAATGATGATTATGACGAAGTTGATGAGATAGGGTCCTACCAAGCATAGGACAGCCAGGAAAGGGGTATTACCAGAGTGCAAATTCCAGTGGATCAAAGGGGCCCGTATGTCCAAATGTCAGTTGTGGGGAACGATCAGAATTTTCTTTTGGATACTGGGGCCACCAGGTCTTCTATTGCACGTCTGTCAGTCCCGGAGGCACCCCTCTCTGGCAAAATAAATGTCTCCGTGGGTTTTGCAGGAACACCTGTGACGAGCCCTGTCTCTGAACCCCTCCCTCTCGATATTGGCCCTGCACATGTTGACGCTCCCTTGGTCCTTACTACAGGTTGCAGTGAAAACTTGTTAGGCATGGATTTACTGAAAGCTCTGTATGCGACCATATCATGTAGTCCCCAAGGTGTATCCCTAACAATTTCTCCCACCGCAGCTTCCTATATGTATCTGTCTGGTCCCCTCCCACCAGAATTGCAGTTTTTACCTTCCTCCCTCTGGGCATCATCAGACACTGATGTAGGGTGTCTCAACATATCCCCTCATGTGGTACGCATCCAGCCAGGTGCACTTCTCCCCCGCCTCCAGCTGTATCGACTACCCGCGGAAGGAGAAATGGCCCTTTTAACAATAATATCTGAATTAATGGACAAGGGCGTAGTGGAGGAAACACGTGGCAATATCTGTAACAGTCCCATTATTCCCGTTCTTAAAAAGACCAATGGAGATGCTCTCTCCCCTAAAATATACAGATTCGTGATTGACCTGAGAGCCCTTAACAAAATAACAATCTCCCAATATCCTGTTGTCCCCGACATTACAGCCCTCTTAACGATGGTCCCTTCTGACGCAACGCACTTTTCTGTCATAGACCTGAAGAATGCTTTTTTCAGCATTCCTATACATCCTGACAGCAGACATTTTTTTGGTTTCTCCCTTGGTGGGCAAAGCTTTAGATTCTGCCGCGCCCCTCAAGGTTTCACCGAGAGCCCCAGTATCTATAGTCAAGCCCTCAAAAGTCAACTAGATTCCTTGGAACTCCCTGATAACTCCACACTATTACAATATGTAGATGACCTCCTCATTGCTGCAAATTCTGCCCCATCATGTAAAGAAGCTACTCTCTGTTTGTTACGCCACCTTGCCCTCCATAATCACAAAGTCTCTTTAAAAAAGCTTCAGTTTTGTCAAGAGAAGGTGACCTATTTAGGTCATCTCCTCTCGAAGGAGGGAAGGCAGCTCACCGCTGATCGTGTAGCCATTATCAATGCTATGACGGCCCCACGAACACAAAAGCAGGTGCGAGCCTTCATAGGCCTAACCTCATACTGTAGACAGTGGATTTCCAACTTTTGGCCATGGTCAAACCTCTTCTTGCCCTCACCACTAAAGACATATCAGACAGTTCCTTTCCATGGACTAGAGAGCATGCGCAGGCCTTCCAAGATTTAAAGAGGGCTCTGTGTACTGCTCCAGTCCTCGGTACTCCTGATTATAGCAAGCAATTTTTTCTTTTTGTACATAAGACAGACGGCTGTGCATGCGCTGTCTTGACCCAGATGTTCGGAGGTCACCATCGGCCATGTGCCTATTTTTCAGCCACCTTAGATCCTGTTGCAAGGGCTCTCCCAGGATGCCTACGGGCGACCGCTGCGGCCGCCCTCATGGTCCGTCAGAGTGCGGGGATCGTCATGAACTCCCCCCTGACTCTGATGGTCCCCCATTCTGTAGATACCCTCCTTAATAACACCATGACACAGTACCTCACTAGCGCACGACTCACAGGATATGAACTGACACTCTTTTCCAGCCACATTAACATCAAGAGATGCACTGTACTGAACCCCGCAACATTACTCCCACTGGATACTCAGGATGCCTGCTTAGACCCACATGACTGCATATTAAGGACAGAGGAGGAGACGAAGGGACGGGTTGACTTACAGGATACCCCGATAGCAGAACCAGAAGGTACACTATATGTGGACGGATCATGTCTCAGAGGGCCAGATGGTAACACCTCAGCCGCCTATGCCCTCACGACATTAGGACAAGTAGTAGAAACAGCTCAGATTCCGCAGTGCTCTGCTCAAGCAGCAGAATTAGTGGCCCTCACTAGAGCCTGTGAGTTAAGCAAAGGGATGACGGTAAATATTTATACTGACAGCCAATATTCCTTCGGGGTGGCCCACAACTTCGGGAGGTTATGGAAAGAAAGGAATTTCCTTACTTCCCATGGGACCAAGATTCAACATGGCCCCCTAATTCACCGATTGTTAGACTCCCTGACACTCCCCAGAAAGGTGGCCATTATAAAATATAAGGCCCATAAGAAAGTGACAGATGATGTTGGGAAAGGCAATGCCCTGGCTGACCAGACGGCCAGACAAACAGCTCTTAGAAAAAGGGAAGGAATGTATGTAGGAGGTCCCGCTAGGTGGGTGGCAGACGAGGGCATGGTTGAAAACACAGTACAAAGTGTGATCGATATTCAGTCCCATACTACTCCTGAGGAACTACGGGTGTGGAAGGAGCAATTAGCAAAGGAGGGAATTGATGGTTGCTGGGTCCGCACGACTATGGAAAGACAATGGATGTTACCTGACAGTCATGTGCTACCAGTAGTTACGATGGCCCATGGTCCTGCTCACATTAGTGCAAAAGGGATATGTAAACTGTTGGAACCTACATGGTACAACTCTAAGATACCAACATATGCTGAAAAGCTGGTTAAAACATGCATGATTTGCCTAATGTATAACCCAGGAAAAGGCACAGTTACTCCTAAGGGAGGATTCTCTCCTCCTACCTTCCCTTTTGAAGTCCTCCAAATAGATTACATCCAGATGGACCGATGTAACAATTTAAAATATGTCCTAGTGGTGGTCTGTACCTTCAGCCGATGGGTGGAGGCCTACCCCGTCAAAGACTGCACCGCTATCACTACCGCCAAAATGCTATTAAAAGAGTACCTCCCACGATTCGGTTTGCCCCGCTTGGTCTGGAGTGACAACGGGACACACTTTACGGCTCAAATTATGGAATATATCTGTACAGCATTGGGTATAAAACAAAAATGTCATGCAGCTAACCACCCCCAGTCAGCAGGTCTAGTGGAGGTGTACAATGGCATCCTAAAAACTAAAATGGCCAAAATAGTAGCCGAGACAGGTGTCACTTGGGTTGATGCTCTGCCCTTGGCCCTATTGTCTACAAGAACAACAGCCCACACCAGGATAGGGCTATCCCCCCATGAGATTGTGTTCGGGAGGCCTGCCAATGTATGGGGTGTCCCGCGGCCTAAGAAACTGTCTGATGTTGAATACCCTGTATTAACTGATTATCTGTACAGTCTAACAAATACCTTTCATACTCTTTATCACCAGGTGCATGAGGCCATACCTGACAAAAGCGAGGGCCCAGGACACGTTATCCAACCTGGTGATTGGGTCTTAGTAAGAAATTTTCAACGGACTAAGAGCCTTGAACCCCGCTGGACACAGCCCCGTCAGGTGTTGCTGGCCACCCGCACCGCCGTGAAAGTAGAAGGTCGGAAGAATTGGGTGCATTCGTCCCACTGTAGGCGTGTGCCTCTGCCCCTCCCCTACGATCAGTGGGTGAGGGAAGGACAAGGAGACTCAGAAACAGAAACAGTCCCGACGTTTGTCCCATTCAGCGATGCCAGACTGCATTTTACATCTACGGAAGCAGAGAGTGACAGCATACTGAAAGGAAGGGTGGAACCCTCCCTTAACTCTGCTCAACGTCCAGAACAATTGTTTCCCGACCATACTGACCCTACTTCCGACCGATATAACTTGCGCCCCGAGGGAAGGCTTGCCTTTGACTTCGCCAAGTGCCTATAGGCTGTAGGGCTGTGATCTCCCGGCCGAGAGTAGTGCTGGTGTGTCAGACTAAGGTACGCCATAGGGCTCTTGGCACCTGCGCCCAGTGAAGCAACCACCAATCACAGACAGCCACTAGAGGTCCCTGGCTTAGCACAATGGCTGCCGTCCAAAACACTCGAATCCAGAAACAATATGTCAGTCTCCGACATAGTAAATGCTTCATGGCCACCGTGGTGACGCTGTTTGTCTCCCTCATCCTGTCTATTCTTGGTTGGCTGTTACTAATCTACGATCCTGTTACCTCACCAACCCCTACCCCAACTCCTACAGAGCACCAGTATTACACGCTACCAGCCCACGAGTTACCCCGCCGTGCAGAATTCTTCAATAACACCTTCATCCAAATGTTGCATCATCATCAGCTGATCATGAACACTTCCAACTGCTGGGTTTGTGGACTGATGCCGCATTCCATGATACACCCTGTCCCATTCTTTCCCTACCCCTTTTCCATCTCTGGGTCCTGTCTTGCATGGTGGATGTTGATACAGGAGGCCTACACTGTCAATGGTACTGCCAATTCTGCCCTTGGAACATTTCAGGATGACTTCTGGCGGAACAGATCTGGCCATGCCAATGCTCCTTTTGCCCGACCAGCTCATCCACATCGCTACTATCACCAGATGAACTCGGTGAGATGGTAGTATTCAACTCAACCACTCGACGAACATTTTCCAGATTCCGCACAAGAAGGATACTGCCCGATGAACGAGACACTGTGAATGTCATAAATGTGCAAGGCCGTGTCTGCATCCATGGCCTAGGGACTAAGAAAGTTGGTACCAGTACTTGTAATATCACAAAATCTTTAAACTCTACATCTCCTCCGAAGCTGGTGGCATCCCCCAACACCTATTTTATCTGTGGCACTGCCGCCTACACTTGGCTCCCCGTAACTGGTCTGGTACCTGCTATCTGGCCTTCCTCCTTCCGCCAACGTATTCTACCCATGGGAGTTACCACCTGTTGATGAAGGGCGCTCTGCGTCGCTCACGTAGGGGCACCATATCAGCCGAGGATACAGCAGGCCAGGAAACCGGGGACTTCCTTAAAGGTTTCCTTCCATTCTGGGGCCCCATGGCAAACAGTCGGGCTGTACGAGGACTGACCAGGGTCCTTGAAGCCACCATCACAGTAACGGCTGGTGCCCTCTCCAACATCACTGCAGAACTACAGGCGGACCGCCTTATAACACTGCAGAACCGCATGGTCCTAGACGTCCTCCTTGCTGATCGTGGTGGTGTGTGTAAATTGATCGGCTCCAGCTGCTGCGTGTACATCCCAGACAACGCACCTTCAGTGTACTATGCCATCCAACGTCTGCATCGCCTTTCTTCCGAAATTCACCTGGATAAAGGCAACTGGTCCCTCACAGGCTGGATCTGGGGCCTCCTTTCCCAGTGGGGGTGGAGGGTCCTCATCTTCCTTGCCTTGGGAATAACTGTCCTGGTCTCCTGCTGTTTGTGCTTTCAGTGCCTGCCAGTGCTCTGTACAATGTGTGTCCAGACCATCCAGCCTCCACCCTCCAACATTCACAACACCAATATGATGATGATGCTCCAACAAGAAACCGATGGCCTTATGAACATTGACATTTCTTAAAGTATTTGCCACTCAATGGCAAAAGGAGGGTCTGAGGAAAAGTGTTCTTCTGATCGGTATCATTTGTACCAGGACTCCATTGTTTTTTCATTGCCATTTCGTGTCAAACACTTCCACACGACCCACCTGGTCGTTTCTGCTGATGCCTGAGGAAATTCTAACTAACACAACAAAAACCATCTTGCAGCCTGCATTTCTGCCCAGGAACTGTCGCACACCCAACCCCCTGTTCTTTGCAGTTCGACAGAAAACCATGAGACACTCACGCCCTGTGTAAATGATTTGTTTCCCATCTCCTGCTCCCTGCCTGGTAAACATCCTTGACACCGTGATCAGGTTATCTGGACAATGGTCTGACTGCTGGGCCTTGATCAGGGTGATTGGACAATGGTTTGAATGACCGAGCTTTGATCAAGCTGATCGAACAATGACCTGAATGACCGTGCTTTGATCAAGCTGAGTGAACAATAATTTGAGTACCAAGCCTTGATCAGGTCACCAACTACAAACACCGTCTGGATCTGGTTATCAACTGCAAACACTGCCCTGATTGAACAATGGACTAACAGCCAAAAGACTGGAATGAAAAAGTATAAAAGGCTTGTAAGCTGCGGAGTAAAGCAGCAGCCTCCTCTGTCTTGTTTCTAACGAGCTTGGGACTCTGTTCCATAGCCCGGGCTATTTGAATAAATCTGGGTTCCTCCTGCAGACGAAGGCTCCTGTGTCTCCTTTTACTACGTATGAAGGGTATGGAAGACTTGGGCAATTCCCCCGCCGCCGAGACCCAGTGAGTGGGTTATTCCGGTTCTTCAAGGTCTTCGGTCGTGTTGAGACCTCCCGGGGCTTTGCTATTAAGATTCAGTATATACCTTGTTTCTAACTTTCTAAGTTGTCCTTCTCTATCTCCACCTCTTCTATTCATGGGGATGGAGTCAATCAAATAATAAGAGAGGTCCTTTAGGTTGCTTTGATGCACGTCCCTAAAATGCCTTGCAACTGGATACGTTTGATCATTATTATTAATTGCTCTAATATGTTGCAAAATTCGTTTGTGCGCGGGAAGTTTAGTACTACCCACATATTTAAGATTGCAAGAGCACTCTAAAATGTAAATCGCATATTCGGTTTTACAATTCAGTGGTTTACTAATGGTAAAAACTTTATCACTGAACGCCAGCTTATATGTTTTCATATTGGTGCCATATTGACATGCCTTGCAGATTTTACATTTTGTAAATCCATTTTGCTGCCACCATTTTCTCTGTTCTTGTATTTCTGGACTGCTGCTAACTAGGCTATTATGCATTGAAGGTGCTCTCCTATAAGTCACACCTAAATATGGTGGTAGTGTGTCACCTATTACTGGGTCACTCTTCACGATTTGCCAGTTGCGCTGCATGATGTTTTTAATTTGTCTGTGTTGAGCATTGTAAGCAAGTATTAACCTAACTTCGGGTTCTTGTGACTGAGTAATGTTTTCACCACTATTTTTTGTTAGTAATAACAGAGATCTATCTTTCATGTTGGATTTAGTTATGGCCGCTTCTATTGTCTTTTTAGAGTACCCCTTGCTAAGAATCTTTTTTTACTCTTTTGTTGAGCAGCAATTAAATCTACCGGGCTACTGCACACTCTTTTAATCTTATCATTTCCCCATAGGGGATACTTTCAATTAGGTGTCTAGGATGAAAGCTGCTGGCGTGCAACACCGCATTTCCAGCCGTCTCCTTTCTATGGATTTTAGTTTTGATGTTATTATTCTCTATATACAGTTCCACATCTAGGAAGCAAATGTTACTTTCACTAATGGTAGAAGTGAATTTTAAATTGACACTATTTTTGTTAATGGCTTTTACAAAGTCATTGGCTTCCTCCACCGTTCCTTCCCATACAATGAACAAATCATCAATGAAACGGTAAAGTGCCTTCACATTCTTCTCCATATAACCTTTATGCGATACCTTCAGGACCAGCTCTTCCCACCAGCCCATAAACAAACAGGCGTAGCTGGGAGAAAAGCTGGCCCCCATTGCCACTCCCCGCATTTGCTGATAATACGTTTTATCAAATAAAAAAACATTATTATAGAGACAAAAACTGATCAAATTTATCAGCATCATGCTATGTGGGGACAAGATAGTATCATTGGTTCTTAAATAAAATTCAAGGGCACGAAGCCCATCTTTGTGGTTAATGCATGTATATAATGACACGACATCTAAAGTCATTAATAAATAATTCTTCTTCCAACCAAAATCCTTCAATTTGGAAATAAAATCACTCGTGTCTCTTATGTAGGACGGAAGATTTTTAACTAAATCCTGTAAAAAATAGTCAGCATATATTGAAGCATTTTCCAAGAGGCTTTTTTGGGCCGATATAATCGGTCTTCCTGGAGGTTTTGTAGTGCTTTTGAGGATTTTTGGAATAAAATAAATGTTCGGTGTCTTGGGATTATCATTCCTGATAAATTTATATTCGTCGGTAGTTAATAGTCCCGCACTTTTCCAAGCTACCAGTTTAATATAAAAATCATTATATATTCCCTTTAATGCTAGGAAGTTGCTTGTGCGGTAGCATTCCCTGTCGTTTAATTGAGACATAGCCTCCTCGACATAATCTTTTTTGTCCATAAAACCACATTACCTCCTTTATCTGAGCCTCTCACAATAATGTTTTCATTTTTTGGGAGTTTGGATATCAACTGATGGTACTGAAGATTTTTGTTACTCTTTTTTTGTTTTTGATTTTGTATTTTTGAATTTAATTTCTTTATCTCCTGTACCACATTCTCATTAAAAATGTCAATTCCATCCCTCATCATGATTGGTGTAAAAGTCGATTTTTTCTTGAAAGGGGTTTTCTTCCCTGTTTCCTTTGATATTACAGCCAGGCTTGTACTTTGGCTACCGCAGGATGTTGAGCGTCGTTGCCGAGACTCGAACCCGGTTCCCCAACTTTCAAAACCGCTCTAGCAGTAAGGCTACATCCTCTTTTTAACATTAGTAGATACTTATTTTAAACAATTTTAGACCTAAGTTTGACTATAATTCTTATGCAGAAGACCATACAGATTGCCATCCGTTTTTGTATACACAAAGGTTTTGCTTAATTGACCGATATATATATATATATGTATATATATATATATATATATATATATTCAGCTCCAAGATGTGTCCATCAGTTGAGTCGCACTCGGCCATCAGCAGCAAGAGAACTCTCTTTCCATGGTATGGACGGATACCGCTTACAGCCATTAACAGCCTCCGTGTAGGTTTGCCTGACGCGTTTTGAAAGCTCCTCAGCTTTCTCTTCAGAGGCTTTCACGGGAAGGATGCGTGCATATGACGTTCCCATTTAAATACCGCACTCCCTCCAATGGGATAGTCATATGGAACTGTGCATTATGGGAACTATAGTTCGTAATCGATCATCCCCCAAATGTATGCACGCATTATACTCTGCATAAGTCACATGGACCCCGCAAGCGGGCCCGTCCTAAATCCTCTGCTGTTGGCCCACATAATCGATCTGGTAAATACCTTGTTGAGTGGCCCCCTATTATCGCGGGTGGTGCAGACTCCGCGGCAGGACGGCCGCGAATACATTCAGCTCCAAGATGTGTCCATCAGTTGAGTCGCACTCGGCCATCAGCAGCAAGAGAACTCTCTTTCCATGGTATGGACGGATACCGCTTACAGCCATTAACAGCCTCCGTGTAGGTTTGCCTGACGCATTTCGAAAGCTCCTCAGCGTTCTCTTCAGAGGCTTTCACGGGAAGGATGCGTGCATATGACGTTCCCATTTAAATACTGCACTCCCTCCAATGGGATAGTCATATGGAACTGTGCATTATGGAATCCTATTCCATTTTCAAAAATGTCATCCCTTTCCCCTAATATACCTAATATATCTTGTCTTGTATCTCTTGTCTTGTATATTAGGGGAAAGGGATGAAATTTTTGAAAATGGATAATTGTAGACGGACTGGTTTCATTAGATGAGACAGATGGGTGAAAATGTATGAATTCATTTGATGAGACAGATTAGTGAAAGGGTATGGAAACCCATAATAGTATGTAAAAAGATGAGAATATTTATTGCCCACTGAGGGCTTGATAGAAGTTGAATTTTTTAACTGATCATTATGAATAGGATTTAATGGCCTTTGAGACAGCTGATAGGGATATGCTGTTGGGTTTAAAACATGAAATGAAAATTGTAAAGACATGTTGATGTGAGAGGTCAAGAAAAATCAGAGTCCAAACATGAGAATATGGTCACAATGAATGTTAAAGCCCATTCAGGGCGTAAAGAGGTACAACAATCGAATGAAGGACATTAAGTCAATAAAATGTTGTATTAATTGTATATTCATTAATTGGATAGAAAGGAAAGCATATCCTTGAAGATAGCATGACTATTTTTACTGATTGCTTCTATACATTCAAAGATGGCCGCCATGAATTTGGGACAATGATGTATTTCTGAGTCCGTCTTCTGTTTTTAAATGAATGATGATGTGATGTATATATGGATACGATGAAGGGTAGCACGCTGACATTGACAAAGTCCGTCATGGCCGAAACGCGTTTGTCAGCCACGGTGGTTTTTCAGGAATAAAATTTGAAAAGAACCAATTCGTGAGTGCGCCGCATACTTTGTGTGAAGCAGAGTGTTTGGGGGCAGAATTAGCGGTTCGTCACCGCTTTGCGGCAGCACCTGTCAAAAAAGTGAGCGGCGGTCTTGTGGCGAGAAATTGTTTACAATATATATATATATGTTGGACTTGGCCCTTTTTGCAGGGTCATCCCAGAACTTTTTGCCTTCCTCCTGGTATTTTTTCTGACTTGGTGTTGGCGGTTTTAGGACTCTGGACACTTTATCACTGCTGTTCAGTGTTAAAGTGCATGTGCCCTCTATGGTAAACTTGGTAAGATTGGTCTACACCTGTTTGGCGTATTTAATTTACCTATCAGTCCTTGTAAAGTGGTATCTCATATGCCCAGGGCCAGTAAATTAAATGCTACTGGTGGGCTTGCAGCGCTGCTTGCGCAACTCACCAAAGGAGCCTTTCAAACCTGTCTCAGGCCTCTGCAATTGCAGGGCCTGCACGCGCAGTTTTACTGCCGCTGTGACGTGGCACATAAAGTGGTTGCCACGTCTGTGACTCCCCTTTTACTACATAACAGTCACCCTAAGGTAGGCCCTAGCTAGCCCTATGGACAGGGTGCGCTGTAGGTAAAAGGTAGGACATGTGCCTTAACTGTGTGGCATGTCCTGGTAGTGACAAACAGCCTATTTGGTTTCTCACTACTGTGAGGCTGCCCTCTCATAGGAATGTATTGGGGATTCCCTGATATAGGTTTCAGTGGTAATTCCTGATATGAGAGGGGTGGCGTGATCAAGTTTGGTATGTTTGGAATAGTGGCAATAAATGCTGCGTAAAGGTGTTCGCAGATTTATTATCACTATTTTAGAAATGCCACTTTTAGAAGTGGGCATTTCTGTGTGCTTTGTGTCTTTGTGCCTGATTTCCACAATGCTGGCTCCGCCCCCCTGCGGTGTGTCTGGGGCCAGAGCCTACACTAACAATGGGGACTGTTGTGCACTTGTAAAGTGCCCCCCCAGAACTGGTTTGGACTAGGTCCAGGGCCCTGCGCCAGGGCAGAACAAAGACTTGCAGTGGTATAAATATTGGGGCTCTGACCCCATGCTGGGGGGTGTGGTTACTTGAAGACAGGATGAAGAGGACTTCTGGGCGCCAGGAGGAACCGCCACAAAAGACTTCCCCTCTGCTAGAGGGCCCTGTGAGCTGGCCTGCCTGGGCCTAGCTCTGCCCCTTGTGACCTTGGACTCAGCGCGTGGTGAGCGCTGGATTTTTACCCCTGCCTTCAGAAGACTGAGGGCCCTTGCTCTGGAAAGTGCGCTGGGCGCGAGAAGAGCGCTGTCGGGCCTTTGGGTGGTGTCTCCAGGGTGAAGACAGGCTGAGCGCTGTGTATACCCCCCTCCCCCCCCTGTGAGGAGGTGTCTATCAGCCCAGCGCGGGAAGCACTCCTGTTTTGTTTGTGTGTTGCAAGGTGCGGTGACTGCACCCTTGAAGGGCGTGGTGGACACTTTTTAATTATATTTAGGGCTCCCGGTTTTATGGTATTTATATTTTTGTCATTTCCGTCAGTATTTATTCATATTTATTTTTTGCTAATTTTACCTGTATTTATCCATATTTATTTTAGGTTTCTGAAAAAATGAAGCTGAAATGTGTTTATTTCTGCATTTATATAACCAGTTAATGTACACTCGTGCCTGAACGCCTGACAGGTTTCAATGATATATAGAGACTCAGATGATAAAATATGCACTTATAAGAAAGCATGCACATTTTATTATCAAGGTTGTGCAAATCTACTGCTGTTTAGGGCTCTTTAATAACATTCCTTAATTTTTTTAATCCCCTTGCCTGTCTAGCTGCACAGCTATTGGCCTGGCAGTCATGATTGACAGCATTTAGAATCACTCAAAAACATCCCAATTTCCGTTTTTATCCACATTTAAAAATAGATACAGACAGGAAAAAAATGTTTTTCTGCCTGTATTTATCTGTAAAAATCAGTAAAAACGGAAAACAGGGAGCCTTAATTATATTCCCTGAGCCCGAGAAGAGGGCTCCAACTTTGCTCGTACCGAGCGCCGTGACCAGGAAGCCGAAGGAAGTCAGGCAGCATTTGCGCCTGATTGTGGGCGGGGCCCACGGCCACGAGCAGAAACAAGCCGGAAACCCCAGCCAGAAGCCAGGCAAAGGCTAAGCCTGGCTGTGAGCAGGGCTCCCGTGAGGAAAGGAAGAGCCCCACGTGTTGCCAAATTGAAAGTAGAAGGGGCTGAGCGGGAACGGTTCCCCAGAGAAAACACCAGCAGAGCCGACGGAGACTCCGATCCATGTCCTGACCCTTCTGGCTCAACTGAGGGTGGAGACGTCGCTTTGTGTCTTTCCGGTCTGACGGGCCCGACTGGAGTCTTCCTATCACCAGCCAGTGAGGTGAGGTGCAAGAACGGCACCGTGAGTGGCGGGCCGCACCTACTGAGGAGTTATGGACGAGAGACCCAGGAGGGGTCTTCCAGTCGAATGGTGCAGAGGAGCTCGGGGTGAAACCTCGACGGAGGCCCCTGAGCAGAATTGCTTTACATTGTTGGCTTGGTCACAGCTGCGCCGCATGATCGCGGGCAGCTGCATTTGCATTTTTTTTCTCCAGTGAAGGAGATCGGGTGGGCTGCACCCCTGCCCCCTTTCTTGTGGCAGTGGGCAGCGGATACACTCTCTAGCAGCCGCACGAGAGGTACGTGTTTGTCCTCCACCCCAATTGGCTCAATTTGTGCCCTAGTATTGGGGTACGTGTCAGGTGCCCTCACCAGGGACAGAGGGGAGACCTGGTTAAGGGTCATATGCCTGGGAGTACTGGAGGTTGCCTGATGCACATGTGTGGTGCCCTGATTACTGCAGTGCCCTTATTACTGTAGTGCAATGTGCTGAGGAGATATATGCATAATGTGCATTGCTGATGTGGCTATAATATGTGGCATACTGTGCAGGTATGTTTATGCCTAAGTGGGGCATGATGGGTCTGATACACTGCACTACTGCTGATTATGTGTTGCATACTATGCTGGACTAGGTAATGCTGTGATGTTCATGCCTAAGATGTTTATGCTAAGTGTACCTTTACCAGTAGTTACTGGTTGTCTTCACTAATTGTGAATTCTGATGGTTATGACAGGGGCCCGATTGGCCTTGTAGTGTATATAATCCCTGTAAAGCCATACCAAGTGCCAGGTGGCACAGTGTATATATGTGATTATGTTCTAATGTGTTTTATGAGTAATACAAAGGCTATTTTTGATATAACCTTGTGTGGAGTTTCTTTTGTGGTGTGCCTAGTGTGTTGCTGCTGTGTGAGTGTGTTGCGCAAACGCTTTACACATTGCCTCTGGGATAAGCCTGACTGCTCTGCCAAGCTACCAGCAGGGATTATCTTCGGTGTGTAACTACCTTGCCCTGACTAGAGTGGTGATTACTGCCTGGCTTAGGCGCATGCCCTAGCCAACCAGAAATCCCATTTCTAACATTAGTTGTCAGCGGTGAGGATAGGACTTGCATTTGTGCAGTACCACAGTGACGCATGGTTGCACTACAAACTCTGCATTTAGACAATCACATGCTTTGGGATTTTTTTTCTCCTGATTTGCTCCCAAAAGTCATTTTTGAATTGTTTACTCCTGCTTCAGCTCAGACGCCTAGGTCTCTTGTTTTAAACTGTGAGTTGTGTATCTTGCCAAAATGGAATCCACCTTTAACATACATGAACTGTTGGAATACAGTCTAGAAGAATTAAAGGGGTTCTGTAGGGAGAGGAACATAGCAGTGAGTTGGATAGAAACTCAGCTAGACCTTCAGAAAGCCCTGCTTAGGTGGCAAGAGTGCAAATGGGAAAGTAAGGACTATTATAGGGACCTGTACGATGTTCAACAGTTCCCTGAAGAGGTGTCAATAGAGATCCAGGAGGGTGGTGGTTCTGAGGGAGTCCCTGAGGAGGACCTCAAGAGTAGGGAGGACTCTGAGAGTGAGGGTTCCCAGTCCATACCCCTGGAGGGCGGTGGCCCTGGAGAGTCTGAAGAGGAGGGAGAAAATGACAGGGCAGGGACACCAGCAGATAGTGAGGACCCCGTAGAGAGGGAGTCCCTTGCTGGGTCTAGTGCCGGGGGCAGTGCCCCATCCCTTTCTCTGTCCCCAGAGGAGTTGGTGGACAGGAGGGAAGAAAGGGAGCATCAGCTGGCTTTGGAGAGGATCAGATTGGAGCATGCTGAGTAGATAGCACAGCTGGATGTGGAGGAGAAAAAGGCTGAGACTGAAAGGGTCCAAGCGCAGGAGAGGATGGCAGAGGCAGAGAGGGCCATCAGCCAGAGAACGGCTAGCTCTTGAGGATATGTCCCCTAAGTATAGTTTTAGTGGTCTGGATTCACCAGTGAGGGTGGAGTCCAGTGGTGGCAGCGATATGGAGTCCAGTGTAGGAAGATCCACTCCCATATCCCAGAGCATGGTACCTAGTTCCCAAGAAGGGGGTGTCACACCTGAAGGGTATAGGTTGAGGTTCAGGGGCAGTAGGAAACTGTCCCACCAGTCTTGGGGGGAGTTTGTGGATGAATGTTGTGATGCACTGGAAGGTTGGATGATGGGTAGCACCACAAACAATTTTGAAGGGCTGTTCAATCTGATTGTCAGAGAGCACATGTTCTGTTGTTGTTTTCCAAGGTTACGCCAAAACCTGTTGGAGTGTGAGTTCTCTGATCCCAGGGAGCTTGCACTGGAGGCAGACTTCTGGGTGAGTGCCAGAGGGCCTGGAAAGGCATTTGGGAGTGACCCTAAGGGGAGTGGCTCAGGTATTAACCAGCTGAGAGTGGTGGGAAAGGTTCTTAGTAGCCCAGATAGGTCCCGGTGTAGTGGGAGGGGTGTAGGGACTCACGTCCTGTCCCCGCAGAGAAGGAGTGAGAATGGGATGGGTCCCAAGGTGCCCGAAACCCAGTCTCAGGGCCTGGAGGGTTCCCTAGGGGAACACCAGATGGAGAGCCTAGGCTGTACTGTTAGGCCATCCATTGAGGGTGATCTCCTAGTGTCAGGAGAACTTGGAGCGTCTGTAAGGAGAGCTCCACCAGTTCTGGTGTCTGGCGGTGCCGCTGCTGAGTGGAGGGTGCAGGAGTCCAGATGGAGGGGTGAGAGGGGGAGAGAGTCCCCAGTGGGAGACCCAGTGGGTCAGGGGCCTGCCATAAGGGCTGAGCCTTCTAGGAGTGACCATGGTGACACCACTTCTGTCCTTGGGGTCTTCGTACACTGTCAGATGGACAGGGGTCGGGAGATCAGCGCCAGGCAGACTGTCACACAACACATGAGTTATGTGTTATCCGTGGGGGGGGCACACGTGCTCCCCAGGATGTCCTGGTGTGTTAGGCAAGTGCTCAGCTGCAGGGTGTAGTCCCTGGGTTAGGAGGCCAGGTTCAGGAGGTTATGCCTGACCTGGAAGGAAGGACATCTGTAAGCAGTGTCCCTACCGTTTTTTCTTCTTGGGGTACCCCTCCAGGTGGGAGGGTGCAGAACTCTGCAAGAGGGTGCAGAGGGAGGGAGTCCTCGCCTCTGACCCCTAGGTCAGAGGCGAGGACTCCTCGCCTGAGGGTTTAGTCCCTAGGTTGGGAGACCAGTTTCGGGGTCAAGGTCTTGAACTGGTGGGAGAATTGTGTGGGAGGGCTGATTCCAGAGTCCCGAAAGTTTTGTGTTCTGAGGGTGCCTCTCCTAGGAGGAGAGTGCGGAAACCCAGAAGGAGGGGTAGGGGGAGGAGAGCCTCGCCCATGACCCCTGGCCAGCCGGAGGGTGCAGACCCTGGGTTGAGGGATCAGTTACAGTATAGGACTGCACTGATGAAAGGTAGAGTGGAGAATGGATACTATGTACCTGGGGCTACTGCCCTCCACTCTGTGAGATGGCAAGGACCAGAGACATCTGGATGGACTAGGGCCTGATCCTGGCCGTGGACAGCTAAGGAGTCCCAGTGGGATAGCTTAGTTGGTCCTGGAAGCTTAGACAGAGGGAACCACATGGGTTCAGATGGGCATAGAACTGGAGTGTGCCCCTGCAGTTGCAGGCCCGCGTCCGGGTTCTATCGCCCCAAGCAAGGAAGCCCATCAAGGTATTGATTGGTCTACCCTGGCTTTAGGCTGGAAGGGGGTTGTGTTGGACTTGGCCCTTTTTGCAGGGTCATCCCAGAACTTTTTGCCTTCCTCCTGGAATTTTTTCTGACCTGGTGTTGGTAGTTTTAGGACTCTGGGCACGTTATCACTACTGTTCAGTGTTAAAGTGCATGTGCTCTCTATGGTAAACTTGGTAAGATTGGTCTACACCTGTTTGGCGTATTTAATTTACCTATCAGTCCCTTGTAAAGTGGTATCTCAGATACCCAGGGTCAGTAAATTAAATGCTACTGGTGGGCTTGCAGCGCTGCTTGCGCCACCCACCAAAGTAGCCTTTCAAACCTGTCTCAGGCCTCTGCCATTGCAGGGCCTGCGCGCGCGGTTTTACTGCCGCTGTGATGTGGCACATAAAGTGGTTGCCACGTCTGTGACTCCCCTTTTTCTACATATTAGTCACCCCTAAGGTAGGCCCTAGCTAGCCCTATGGCCAGGGTGCGCTGTAGGTAAAAGATAGGACATGTACCTTAAGTGTGTGGCATGTCCTGGTAATGACAAACAGCCTATTTGGTTTCTCACTGCTGTGAGGCTGCCCTCTCATAGGAATGCATTGGGGATTCCCTGATATATGTTTCAGTGGTAGTTACTGATATGAGAGGGGTGGCGTGATCAAGTTTGGTATGTTTGGAATAGTGGCAATATATGCTGCATAATGGTGTTCGCAGATTTATTATCACTATTTTAGAAATGCCACTTTTAGAAGTGGGCATTTCTGTGTGCTATGTGTCTTTGTGCCTTCCACAAAGCTAGCTCCGCCTCCCTGTGGTGTGGCTGGGGCCAGAGCCTACACTAACAATGGGGACTGTTGTGCACTTGTAAAGTGCCCCCCGAACCGGTTTGGACTAGGTCCAGGGCCCTGTGCCAGGGCAGAACAAAGACTTGCAGTGGTATAAATATTGGGGCTGTGACCCTATGTTGGGGGGTGTGCTTACTTGAAGACAGGACGAAGAGGACTGCTGGGCGCCAGGAGGAACCGCCACGAAGGACTTCCCCTCTGCTAGAGGGCCCTGTGAGCTGGCCTGCCTGGGCCCAGCTCTGCCCCTTGTGACCTTGGACTCAGTGCGTGGTGAGCGATGGATTTCTACCCCTGCCTTCAGAAGACTGAGGGCCCTTGCTCTGGAAAGCGCGCCCGGTGCGAGAAGAGCACTTTCGAGCCTCTGGGTGGTGAAGAAAGGCTGAGCACTATGTTTACCCCACCCCCCTGTGAGGAGGTGTCGTGGCCAGGAAGCTTTGTTCGCCCTAAGTTGGCGGGAGTATGCCCAGACGTGGGTCCCTTGCTCACTTTGCCACTGGATTCAAGCAAGCCTGGCTGATGACGGCTGGAATGCCAGAAACCGGTCCTAGGATGCTTGTTTCCGGTCCAGGGAAGACATGGCTTGGCAGTTCGGGCTGGACTGTTCCCATGAGGCACAGGGTCAGACTGATTTGCATATGGCCATGCCTGAACTGGGGTGGTGGAGTGAGCTAAAGAATGATGATGGATTAAACCCAGATCAGTTGACTGGGGGTGAGTGTTTGATTGGCTCAAACGTTCCGTCCATCATCCCCTTTTGTATCGCTTTGTTCGCCCTAAGTTGGCGGGGGTATGCCCAGACGTGGGTCCCTTGCTCACTTTGCCACTGGATTCAAGCAAGCCTGGCTGATGACGGCTGGAATGCCAGAAACCGGTCCTAGGATGCTTGTTTCCGGTCCAGGGAAGACATGGCTTGGCAGTTCGGGCTGGACTGTTCCCATGAGGCACAGGGTCAGACTGATTTGCATATGGCCATGTCTGAACTGGGGTGGTGGAGTGAGCTAAAGAATGATGATGGTTTAAACCCAGATCAGTTGACTGGGGGTGAGTGTTTGATTGGCTCAAACGTTCCGTCCATCATTCCCTTTTGTATCGCTTTGTTCGCCCTAAGTTGGCGGGGGTATGCCCAGACGTGGGTCCCTTGCTCACTTTGCCACTGGATTCAAGCAAGCCTGGCTGATGACGGCTGGAATGCCAGAAACCGGTCCTAGGATGCTTGTTTCCGGTCCAGGGAAGACATGGCTTGGCAGTTCGGGCTGGACTGTTCCCATGAGGCACAGGGTCAGACTGATTTGCATATGGCCATGTCTGAACTGGGGTGGTGGAGTGAGCTAAAGAATGATGATGGTTTAAACCCAGATCAGTTGACTGGGGGTGAGTGTTTGATTGGCTCAAACGTTCCGTCCATCATCCCCTTTTGTATCGCTTTGTTCGCCCTAAGTTGGCGGGGGTATGCCCAGACGTGGGTCCCTTGCTCACTTTGCCACTGGATTCAAGCAAGCCTGGCTGATGACGGCTGGAATGCCAGAAACCGGTCCTAGGATGCTTGTTTCCGGTCCAGGGAAGACATGGCTTGGCAGTTCGGGCTGGACTGTTCCCATGAGGCACAGGGTCAGACTGATTTGCATATGGCCATGTCTGAACTGGGGTGGTGGAGTGAGCTAAAGAATGATGATGGATTAAACCCAGATCAGTTGACTGGGGGTGAGTGTTTGATTGGCTCAAACGTTCCGTCCATCATCCCCTTTTGTGTGGCCAGGAAGCCAGCTGAAGTCAGGCAGCGATTGGGCCTGATTGTGGGCGGGGCCCACGGCCACAAGCAGAAACAAGCCGGGAACGGCAGCCAGAAGCCATCAAAGGCTAAGCCTGGCTGTGGGCGGGGCTCCCGTGAGAAAAGGGAGAGCCCCGCGTGTTGCCAAGTTGAAAGTAGGCGGGGCTGAGCAGGAACGGTTCGCCAGAGAAGACACCAGCGGAGCAGACGGAGACTCCGCTCCATGTCCTGCCCCTTCTGGCTCAACTGAGGGTGGAAATGTCGCTTTGTGGCTTTCCGGCCCGACGGGGGCCAACCGGAGTCCTCCTATGACAGGCCAGTGAGGTGAGGAGCAAGGACAGCACCATGAGTGGCGCACTGCCCCTACTGAGGAGTTATGGACGAGAGACCCAGGAGGGGTCTTCCCATCGAATGGTGCAGAGGAGCTCTGGGTGAAACCTCGACGGGGCCCCTGAGCAGAATTGCTCTACATTGCTGGCTTGGTTGCAGCTGCGCCGCATGATCGTAGGCAGCTGAACATTTTTTCTCCAGTGAAGGAGATCAGGTGGGCTGCACCCCGCCCCCTTTCTTGTGGCACTGGGTGGCGGGGGACACTCTCTAGCAGCCGCAAGGGAGGCACGTGTTTGTCCTCCACTCCAACAAGCTGCATTTGTGCCCTAGTACTGGGATACGTGTCAGGTGCCCTCATCAGGGTCAGAGGGGAGACCTGGTTACGGGTCATGTGCCTGGGAGTACTGGAGGTTGCCTGATGCACATGTGTGGTGCCCTGATAACTGCGGTGCCCTGATTACTGTAGTGCATTATGCTGAGGAGATATATGTATAATGTGCTATGCTGATGTGGCTATAATATGTAGCATACTGTGCAGGTATGTTTATGCCTAAGAGGGGCATGATGGGTTATGGGTCTGATACACTGCACTACTGCTGATTATGTGTTGCATAATATGCTGGACTAGGTAATGCTGTGATGTTCATGCCTAAGATGTTTATGCTAAGTGTACCTTTACCAGTAGTTACTGGTTGTTTTCACTAATTGTGAATTCTGATGGTTATGCCAGTGGCCCGATTGGCCCTGTAGTGTATATAATCCCTTTAAAGTCATACCAAGTGCCAGGTTGCACAGTGTATATATGTGATTATGTTCTAATGTGTTTTATGAGTAATACAAAGGCTATTTTTGATATAACCTTGTGTGGAGTTTCTTTTGTGGTGTGCCTAGTGTGTCGCTGCTGTGTGAGTGTTTTGCGCAAACGCTTTACACATTGCCTCTGGGATAAGCCTGACTTCTCTGCCAAGCTACCAAGGGGGTGAGCAGGGATTATCTTCGGTGTGTAACTCCCTTGCCATGACTAGAGTGGATGGTTTCTGCCTGGCTTAGGCGCATGCCCTAGCCAACCAGAAATCCCATTTCTAACTATATATATATTGTGTGAGCAAGGCAGGAAGTGCCGACACGCGTAACAGCCGAAAATCAAATAAACAAGAAACTGATCGTCTGATCTAGCTCCTGTGTCGGTGTCCCGTTCTTGAACAAAGGAATTGGAGTTGGAGTGGATATATATATACACAAGAAGGGTGCTCCAAAATATATATATATATATATATTTCAAAACATTACCACAATTTGTGGTATACATATTGATTAAATGCAACCACAAACAAGGGTCAAATTGATTTTTCTATTAAATAAATAACCCATACTTTATTATATATCCTTAATCAGAATTGGCCTTTTCTTTGGGGGATGTCAATCATATAGGTCAAAGTATATAGTAAGTAAGTAAAAGATTTATAGATCGTGTGAATGCCTGAAGGCGTCTTGGTGCTTGCGTCAGTTAACAGTTATACAAAGAAACAGAGGTTCCTGTGGACACTTAATGATTAATATTAATATATATATCAGCACAATAGCAATCAAGTGGAGGTACATAGATGTAAGAGAAAGAAATGACATATAACACAGAGTGTGTTGAGAAACAAGGTATTTTTTATGATAAATTCACATTTGTTATAGAATTTCAGTGCGAAGTGTCCCAAGTGAAAAGTGAAACCTATCAAAATGGATTGTGACTTTTTGTGACATGAAAACAAGGTTTCAATATTTTTACAGAAACGACCATTCAATGAATACACAATAAATGATAGCAGCCTCCTAGTATAATAGTAGGAACTGAGAATTGGTTCGCTTCAAGTTGTCGACGGCGTTTCGACCCTGCTAACAATGTGGGGTCTCATCAGGACCTATTAATGTAGGGACACCTGTAGAAGACTGACATTTAGTGTAGTGAGCACCTGTGGGAGTGAAGGGTAGCAAAGGATACTCACATAGGGCCCAGCCGTGCACCTATGGAGGGGGTTTTTGCTGGCAATCAATAATCTCCGATGGTATGCTGGTAAAAATATCCAGAGGGAGGTGTCGCGTGGTTGGTCGGGGCCTGAATTAATTGGGGGGCCTGTGGTTAGTTGCGGTAAACATGAATCCGTTTCCGTTGTAGAATCCAGTATTAGTTAGATTTCCGGTGGTCCAATGTGGGGTTCAGAATCAATCAGCGGAGGAGCAATCTCGCCCGTGTTGTCAGAGAGAACTGCACTCGTCTGTCTCTGCTCGAGGAATATATAGTAAGTAAGTAAAAGATTTATAGAGCGTGTGAATGCCCGAAGGCGTCTTGATGCTAGCGTCAGATAACAAGCCCAGTAGTTGAGCCTAAAGCAAGGGAGAGCAGGGTCAAACGAGTCTGGGTTGCTTGTGTTTTGGTTCAGGGAGTACCTGGACTGGAAGTGTGGACTGGACTATTCCTACTGGTTTAGGGTCAAGACTGATTTGCATATGGCTATGTCTAAAATGATAATGCATGGTAAGTAAGAGCAAGAGAACAATGGGTTGGAATGCTACAGTGAGCAATCGCCAGTGGTAAGACTTATTGTAAGTATTCCTCTCATCACCTTTTGAGTGTTTGGTCAAAAATAGATATCCAGGATCCCACCTCTTGGGGACTCACTGCAATATCCAAAACTTTAATCACTCTTTCTGAAGGTGGATATCACTGTCCCTTCACTGTTTTTCGTCTGATTAGACAAAGTAAGAGTATTCCCAGGATTGCCTAAATTCTTGTCTTTTATACACTCTACGGAAATAGGTTGGTGCTGTGTAAGACAATCTCTAAGTGGAGTAGTACGGCTTGTGAAGTTTTCTTCAGAACAAGAGGGTCCCCAACAGCACAGTGATTCATTGTCTGGTGGTAGACAGTCCTTCCTAATACATAGCTGATAGCTCACTTAACAACATGTTTCTCTTGTTTGTATTGTTGGCCCAATTTTTCAGTCGGTCTCTTTCTGGGGCATTTGATTGTGGCGTGGAAGTCTTTTGTGGGGCCAAACTCTTTCTTCCATTATGCCGCTTCTTTCTTTTAGCCCTTTTCAACGGCACTTGGTTCCTGCACTGTCTTTCGCCACTTTGACTGACAATGAAAAGACAACGCAAACATTTTAAAGTGCCGCAAATTAAAAATGGGTAAAACTGAGGTGAATGATACTCTGTCCATATAAATCTGCTGAGATTTTTCTATTATAATTGTCCTTTAATAGTATTATGCATGTAAGTGGATTGATGTTTGCCACTGAAAATTATAAGTATGTGATTTGTGGGGGAAATTAAGTGGTGTAAATAAACGAAACATAAGATGCTTCCTGGCAGCACAATGAAGGAGATACGATTTGCATCTCCTACATAAGGGAGGTAATAGAGGAGGGAAAAGATGAAACACGACAAATGAGATTGGAATCAAATACATGAGCCACCTAAATGGTACTATCGTGAGAGCAAGGAAGGTAAAGAAGGTGAATCACTCGGGGGCTATGTGAAATCACAAAAGAGGTACTATGCCCCTAGGAGAACTGTCAATACAAGCATTTTCACTCTATGTAGTGTCCATATTTCCCTCTAACATAGGGCTATCAAATCTTTACATTTAGATATAGGGCCCGATTTGGATGTCGGGCGGAGAGCTCCCGACCAGCGGTCGGAGGCTCTCTGCCCAACATCCTGAGTTTTCCCTCCAACCGCCGTATTTTGATTACCACAAGGGGATTCTGCTCCTCTGTGAGCCCACTGGAAGAGGAGCGGAACAGTAATCCCTTCAATGACGGCAGAGCGAGGCGAGGCTCCACCGTCCGGATTACGATGTCGGTTTCCGACAGCCAATCCATGTCAGCCTTTCCGACATGGATTGGCTGTCAGAAACTGACTTTGGGGCCCCTAACAGGGCCTCCTTCCCCCCGGGCCCCCGCATGTGGGCGCCCCTTCAACATCCTTGCACCATGTGGCAGGCACCGCGAGGTGCATGCCACACGGTGTAGGGATGTTTACAAACCTCCATTTTCTAATGGGAGCTTGTGCTGTGGGCGGGTGGTTCCTTCCCCGCAATGGTGTCAGGCGGACGCAAGTCCACCCAACATCGTAGTGAGAGTCATAGTCAATCTCTCAGTTAGTTTTGTACCAAAGTCTAGCCGTAACATCTTCCCTACAGTCTATGGCCATCCTTTCTGCATCTGCCTACTTTTCCGTTAGTGCGCCTGGCTTCAGAGACTGTGTTTTCTAGAACGTCAAGCTCTCCACGTCTGATCTAGCAACCAAATTTAGTAGTTCTGAAAAATACTGTAAACCTGACAGTTCCTTTACTTTTTCTTAGCAGCAATGTACAGTGTAGTATGCCTATTTTCTCCTTCTTGGTATATGTAAATAAAGGGATGTTGTCAAAGGTTGAAGGTCTTTAGAGACACCCCTGCTGACATACTGAGTGATAGACCCGACATACTTAGTGTGGTATTCCCCCAAACATTTTGCCTTCACTCCTCGTGTTTTCCTAAATTCATTTCGTTGACTTTAAGAATCTGCACACTTTATCACTGCTAACGATTACTACAGTGCTTGTGCTCCCTCCTTCAAACATGGTAAAATTGGTGCACACTTAATTGGCACTTTAAATTTACTTGTAAATCCCTAGTATATGGTACTACATGTACCCAGGGCCTGTAAATTAAATGATACTAGTGGGTCTGCACCACTCTCTGTGACATCCACTGAAGTAGCCCTTTAAAAACATGTCTCAGACCTGCCACTGCAACCTGTTGTGCAGTTTTAAACTGGCATTTCGACATGACAATTTAAACCTTTTATGTAATCCAAGGATTATGCAGTTCCTAATAGAAAAGAATAAGAAGGAAGGTCGGGAATCACCTGAAGTACCAGATCGGGGATCAGCAGTCAGCGAGAGAGGAGCAGCGTTATATCGGTTGGATCCAGACCCGTCTTTAAATGCATAACGAAGAGGCTGGCCACATTACAATCAACTTAGGCGATTACTGTTATTGAGGTGAAGTGTTGGATGAGCGATTGCCTCCAGTGTTGTTCTCATCCCAGATTTTTTTAAACCCTCTAAACGGATTAGACTGTATCATACAGCCCCCTGATTTACTACAGACCAACATCTGCTCAGTCTTTCCAGGGTCATTCTACATACACCGTCCTGAAGATGGTCTTACAGATGTCTTCACACCCAAGACCGAAACGTCGACAACTGCACCCATTTTCTTTGTAATTGTTCTCATCATAGGAATTGTTTTTTATAAAATTGGCGACAATTTCTTTATTTATATAATATATGAAATGGGTGATTACCAAAGTGTCAATGAGTTGAGAAATGCTGTAAGAAATTGCTAAATCTCGGTCACTTTTTGTCTATATGTATTGTGTTCTGTGTACCCTTCAACTCTTCATTTTTTCACATAAATTTGTGTCTCAATAAAAATACACCCGTCTTGTATTGTTCCTTTTAAGGTAAAGTTTTGTTAAGATTGATTCACGTTAGAATAAGGAATCATTTTGAAAAATAATTCAATATAAGCTACTGTTCAGAGCTTATCTAAATCTATTTCATAATACATGAACACCACTATGAGAAAGAATCCCTTATAGGCATCTTTACCCGACAATGTACTAGATCACCCAAGCCTCCAAGGGTCTATTTGGTTCCCCACTCTCTTGTTCACTTTTGAAAAGTTGGCTTTTTCTTATCCTAACCATTTGGAGCCTGCAGCCTGTTTCCTAGCTCACATGACAAGATACAGTAGGCTTTTGTGTATTCCTCCCAGATAGCATCACAATCGAAGGTCTGGATATTGACTGGATGGGCCATCTCTGGCAGGATGGGGAAGGGTGGAGCTGTCACCTACCACACATGCACTTCAAAGGAACTGGCTCAGCTCACACACAAAGGACATCACACTAGCCTATTGTGCCTCCAGACAGACTGGGACCAGGTTAGGGAGGCAATACATTCCAAACACCTGAGTGAGGGGAAACTCCATAAGCTTCTCCCACTTCAAAGTGTGCTCCAAGTATAAAAAGAAGACCCTCAGACCCATGCTTCAGTACCCTACTGGAGCTGTGGATACTAAAGAAGAAGGATGCCCTGCTGCTTGAAACCTGCCCTGCTAGCTGAGAAGGAAGACTGAACCTGCACCCTTCATCCCAGGCTGAAGTGACTCCAAGAGTCAGTTGACTGACCTCCTGTTCTAAGCTACAGGGACATAACAAACTCCAGAGGCTTCTCTGGAACTACCCAGCTGATCTGCTACAACTGGACCTGCCTGGACCTGCAACTGGACCTACCTAAGCCCTGCTGGCCTCTACTGGAGTGACTTCCTGATCCCTAAGATGTGCCTCCCAGGTCCTGGACCCTTGGTTTGGCATCAGTTGAGCTCCTCCTCACAGAAAAAAAGAAATCCTGAAAGTTTGGACTCTTCGCAACTGTGAACGGATTATTTCAGGCCAAGATTTGCTTCCCATGCCAATGGCCAATGTGACTGGGTGAACCTGACTCTTTGTGTTACAGCGACCATCAACGACGACTGGCAACACGAGATCTGCACTTTGCTCTACAGCATTGACAACCCACGGTGACTGCAAACTAGAATCTCCAGCAGCGACCATCCATGACGCCTGACAGGACATTTGCACTACAGAGACAACCTTCTACGGTGCCCAGCCTGCTCTTCACATTACAGTGACAACTATCCGTGACACTATCCCTGCTCCTCAAGGCCTCCTCCACCGTGAATGGAGCTCTTCACGCTGGACTTTAGAAGGTAACTTTTTCAGCAGGACTTACTTGGTCCCTGTATACGGCATGCACTCCATCACAGTTGACCTGTGACTTTCACCTGGTCTCGCATGACCAGACAACTGCCAGTGGCACTTTGTGCTTTTAGGCACTATACTTACCTAAATCTTTATAATTACATAGCTAAGGTTCTACTGATCGGGTTTTTGTCATTTTAGTCGCAAATAATTTATTAAATGTTACTATATTTTTCTCAGTTGGTATGGGATTTTTCTTGTGTTGTGTTTCCACTTTATTACTGTTTGTATGCTGCATAAATACTTTACACATTGCCTCCAAGTTAAGCCTGACTGCTTTTGTGCCAAGCTACCAGAGAGTTAAGAACGGGTTCATTTATTGACTTTTGTGGTTCACCCTGACAAGGATTGCAGCTGTTGCTTGAGAAGGGCTCACACCCTCTCAACCAACAACCCAATTTCTCTAAAATGTTTTTAAAAAATGTGGAGAAAAAAAAACTAAAAGCGGTAATGTGTTGAATTACTTCAAAACCACAAACCCTATTGAACAGTTTCACAATGATTGTATGATGTCATCAATGGCTAGGCCCTGCACCCAACCCCTGTGAGTGGTCACACCTCACAAGTGGCCAACTGGCCACATACCCCCACCACACATATGTTGTTTTTTTTTTTTTAAATGTTTGGGTCACGCAGGAGCACAGAGGTCCGCACAGGCTACACCATGAGTCCCATGGGACTTCCAACGGAACTATCAAATGCCCCCGCAAGAATACCATGGCATCGGTAGGCCAATTTCTTTTTAAATTTTGGGCCCGAGAAACTCCCTCTGGAACTCCCTGATAAATAACAGGGAGCCAGGCTACCCCTACCCTGCCCACTTATACTGTGTTATTTTTTATTTGTCAGGACATGGGGACAGAGTCCTTGTGTTCTCTAATGGTGGTTACAGTTCATGTTGCAACCAGCCAACCTAATTCCTCGGTACCACGGGACCCCTGAATCCCATGATGGTACCAAGTCAGCCGACTGGGGAAAAAATGCCCTCATGACTAATCACAAGACCTATTTTTATTTGAAATTTACTGTCCTTTGAGACTGCTGTGGGAGTCGCACGGGGACAATCCATCCAGATATCTATATTTTTTTAACTTTAATATTTCTAGAAACAACTGAACAGATTTAAAACAACACAAAAAGCATGCTTTCTGTAAAAGATCAAGCTTTCTGATAAATTTGGTGTAATTATGTTTAGTCGCTTTTTCTGTATAACTGTCTGCAATTCTCCATGGAAATTGCCCTTGGCTACAGCATTTTGGGACCCACCATTTTTTTCGTCCCCTGCTTGACATATCACCCCAAAAGTTTCCAGTAAAAAGCTGAGATGGATTACAAAATGTTTAGGAAAGTTTCGTGAAGATTCGTCGAGCGGCTCTAAAGATATTTGAAAAATAAAAAACGCTCCAACTTTTCACCACTGTGATATGTTATATATAATATCAACAACTGAACTAACGGTAATAAATTTATCGAAAGCAACTATTTGAAGTAGAATGTGAGACTTTAAATTTAGGACTCTCTTTCTGTCCTGCCAGGGGAATTGATTATGCACAGCTTAGAATTGATCTCTATAAGTTTGCACGTAAACTCAAACTATTTAAAATACACTCTCCGAAACAAAACTCCACTATATATGTACCTATGAGTTCTAATCATTCTATCAATGATATAGAGACGCTACACACACACTGCATCAACTTGACAGGATAGGTGAAACAACAGCACAGAAAATAGTAGTTGATCCATTTGACCCTATACACATTAGAGATGCGACACACACCTTTGGTCTAGAAACTGGGGCTACAGATACACCAGACTTTAGAATGCCATTGCGAGTCATACTGCAAATACCAAGGGATAACATTGATGTTTTTTGTGACGTTGTCTGCAACGACATACTTACTCTTAGCAAGAAACCGACTAGAAAATCAAACATACACAAGAATCAGTGGGAAGCCATTGAGACATTACAAAAAGATCCTAAGATAATAATCAAACCCTCCGATAAAGGAGGCAAGATGGTTCTCTTGAATAGGGTTGACTATATAAGAGGAGCGCAGAGACAGCTGAATGACACCACATGTTATGTGAGGGTGGAGATGGATTATATCAAGACTTTACAAAAAGAGTACCACAAGTCTTTACAGGGCTGGTACAATAGTCAACTACTTAATTGGGATGAACTTCATTTCTTAAAAAATACCACACCCACCATCCCCACTCTATACCTACTTCCTAAGGTACATAAAAACATGATCAATCCATTGGGGCGACCAATTGTCTCCTCCAAAAACAGCATCTTTTTTACACACCTCGATTTTCATTGATCAATTTCGGTTTTCATATGTACAAAATATGAACTCATATGTCAAGGACACTAAAGATTTCCTACAGAAAAAAACTGAAGATCTTTTGTGGGGAAAGGAGTGCTAGTTAGTATGCTTAGATGTAGAGAGTCTCTACACCAGCATAAAACATCAGGATGGACTAAGAGCATGCAAATATTTTTTATGCATTAGGAATATCAATATGTTGAAACATACTCACATGTTGTTAAAGATGATTGAAACCTGTCTAAAAGAAAATATTTTCCTCTTTGAGAAATGCTTATATAAACAAATACAGGGGTCGGCGATGGGCACATGCTTTGCCCCCAGCTACACCAACTTGGCCACGGGCTGGTGGGAGGAGCAGGTGCTCTGGAGCAGTGACCTTGCAAGATGGACAGAGAATATCAGCATTTGGCTGAGATACATAGATGATATTTTCTTTGTATGGGAAGGCAATGAGTTCGATCTGAATGTTTTTGTCTCGATGTTGAATTGTAATGATGTCAACTTTAGATTCACTGTATAATATAGCCAACAAACCATTGACTTCCTAGACACTAGACTAAAGATTGTAGATGGGGTTCTCCAAACCGAATTATTAAAAAAAATCCACTGCAGGAAATTCTATTTTACCTGCAGCAAGCTGCCATCCCCCCAATTTCCACTGGAGTATACTATTCAGCGAATTCCTTAGAGCAAAAAGGAATTGTAACTCTGAGACTAGCTACAATGAAACCAAGACACTAATGACTGAGAGGTTCCTAGCGAGGGACTGCCCACGAAAAGAGTTGAAAACAGCCAACTGGAGGGCGGACAGTATTTCTAAGGCACAGGCCCTCTTCCGTCACCCCAAAGCAAAACCCCAAGAAGAGATTGAACCAATTCGCTTCATAACCAAATACACCAATCAGACTGGTAAGCTAAGAGGAATCTTAAAAAACAGATGAGGTATTTTGACTCAAGATAACATCTTGAGGGACAAAGTGGGCACAACACCAAACATCACATATAAAAGCAATCTCTCCCTAAAAAATATGCTGGTTCACAGTTATCTCCAACCCAAAAAAAACAACTGGTTGGAACAGGTGAAGGGCTTTAAATGCTGTGGAGACTGTATGGCATTCAACACAGCAGCATTACCCAAGAAGTCACATTAGGGAGGATCAATAAAACCTGGGGGACACTGTTGGACCTGGCCCTTTTTGCAGGGTCATCCCTGAACTTTTTGCCTTCCTCCTAGCCTTTTTTCTGACATGGTGTTGGTGGTTCTAGGACTCTTGGCACTTTAGCACTGCTGTCCAGTGTAAAGTGCGTGTGCTCTCTGTGGTAAACATGGTAAGATTGGTCTACACCTGTTTGGCATATTTAATTTACCTGTCAGTCCATTGTAAAGTGGTATCTCAGATACCCAGGGTCAGTAAATTAAATGCTACTGGTGGGCTTGCAGCGCTGATTGCGCCACCCACCAAAGTAGCATTTCAAACCTGGCTCAGGCCTCTGCCATTGCAGGGCCTGTGCACGCAGTGTTACTGCCGCTGTGACGTGACACCTAAAGTGTGTGCCATGTCTGTGACCCCCCTTTTACTGCATGTCAGTCACCCCTAAGGTAGGCCCTAGCTAGCCCTATGGGCAGGGTGCATTGTAGGTAAAAGGTAGGACATGTACCTTAAGTGTGTGGCATGTCCTGGTAGTGACAAACAGCCATTATGGTTTCTCACTGCTGTGAGGCTGCCCTCTCATGGGAATGCATTGGGGATTCCCTGATAAGTGTTTCAGTCGTAATTCCTGATATGAGAGGAGCAGCGTGGTCAAGTTTGGTATGGTTGGAATAGTAATAAATGCTGCGCAATGGTGTGCACAGATTTATTATCACTATTTTAGAAATGCCACTTTTAGAAGTTGGCATTTCTGTGTGCTATGTGTCTGCCTGCCTGATGTGGATTGCATGTCTGGCTTTGGAGTGACAGGGGCTGGTGAGGTGTGTGTGGCTCCAGGGAGGGCAGGGTGAGTCAGTGCTAGGCTGAATAGGAGATCTGCATTTGGAGTAGTGGGAGGAGTAGTCCCCTGACCCTGAATAGGTCTATGCCTGCATAGGTGAATGCTGGCTCCGCCCCCCTGTGGAGTGTATGATGACAGAGCCCAACCTGACAAAGGGGAAGAGGAGCCCTGTAAACAGAGTGCTCCAAAAAAAACCAGAACCAGTTGAGGCTGGTTCCCCCAAGCCCTGTGCCAGGGCAGACAAAGAAGGGATGTAGTATAAGTACTGGGGCTGTGACCCCATGTGTTGTGCTTCCTTGTGCTGTTTGGGGGACTTGCTGCTGCTGGGCCCCAGGAGGAACCGCCACAAGGGACTGCCTACCTAGTGGAGGGCCCTGTGAGCTGGCCTGCCTGGTCCCAGCCTTTTGCCCCTGAAACTTTGGGGCTTCAAGCGCCTCGTGAGCGCTGCACTGTTCTGCGGCTGCTCCAGGGAAGAGGAGCGTGTGGGCCCTGCAGCGCTGAGCTGCACATCGACCCGAGGGAATCCCGGCATGGGGATTCCCCCACCCTGCAGTGAAACCAAGCGGGAGCCCTCCCCGCATTGCGGTAACCCCAGAAGGAGCAAAGAAGAGCAGGAGCCCACCCTGCAATTATGCCTGTTGAAGTGGGAGCCTACTCTGCTGTTTTGCCACTGTAAGCGGGAGCCTACCCCGCTATTTTGTGCCCCTCGGAGCGGGAGCCCACCCCACATTTGCCCGGAGAAGAGAAGCAGCCAGGACCGGAGGTCAGGCAGTGAAGGCCTGACTGTGGGCAGGGCCCGGCCGGACGAAGCCAATCGCTGCGCGGTACCACCGGAAGACAGGCAACCCTGTGCCGGATGTAGGCGGGGCTCCCGGTGGGCCGCGCTGCCACGACTTGGAGAAGAAGCCAGGCGGGAGCCTACCCCATGCTGGCGAGCGCCCAGAGACGACGGAGACTTCGCTCCGTGAGCAGAGGCCCGCAGAGGCACACTGTCGGTGCCTGGAGTCCGTCCCAGAGAAACCCCGGTGAGAGGGCTGGGGGAGGCGCACTGTCGTGCCCGCGGCATCCTTGGCCAGAGGAGCTCTGGTGAGGGGGCTCCACAAAGTATTGTTGATGCCGTGAGTAGCACCCAAAGAAGCAGCCCCGGTGAGTGGGGCTGTACGTGAGCCTTTTGTTTCTGGTGCGTGAGCTGCACCAGAGGTGCCCCGGTGAAGGGGGCACAGTGATTGCTAGAGTCCCGACGCAAGGGACTCGCGGGGCACTGAAGTGCCAAGGCTGAATTCCTTTTTGGGGGGAAATTTGGTTATAGGAGTCCCGGAGTGGGGCTCCAGAGGCACCGTAGGTGCCAGTGCTCATTTTGTTCGCCACAGCTGCACCGCGAGAGAGCGGGCAGCTGCAACACGGGGGCATTTTCTTGTTGGTAATAAGAAAGGCGTGAGATACACTCCCCCGCCCCCCAGTGCATTGCACACCTTGGCTTTGCTACTCTGGCAGCCAGAGGGCTACTTGAGAGGCCCACAGCTTACGCCCTGACATTTTGGACAGAGGGCATTTTGAGCCCCAGAGGAAGGCCAGTTGACCTGGGGTCCTGGTTGGCACCTGAGTGTACTAGGAGGGTGCAAGGCCCTAAAGGATTGCATAATGTGTTTAGGCCTAATGTTATTGCCTAATGTGGTGATGCCTAATGCAAATGTTATGTTTGTGATGTTTATGCATAATGTGTTTATGCCTAAGGTGATGCAGACATAATGCGTTTATGTCGCCCATGCTAATGCTGAGTACAGCATTCTGCCAGTAGTTACTGGTTGTGTTTTATATTTGCTACTTGTGCTTTGTGATGGATCTGACAGTGGCCCGATTGGCCCTGTCATGTATATAATCCCCTGTAAATTATTACCTGATGCCAGTTGGCACAATGTATATGTGTGATTATGATTCTAATGTGTTTTGGAAAATACAAAGGCTATTTTTTTATATAACCTTGTGTGGAGTTTCTTTTGTGGTGTGCCTAGTGTGTTGCTGCTGTGTGTGTGTGTGTTGTGCAAACGCTTTACACATTGCCTCTGGGATAAGCCTGACTGCTCGTGCCTAGCTACCAAGGGGGTGAGCAGGGGTTATCTTCAGTGTGTAACTCCCTTGCCCTGACTAGAGTGGTGGTTTCTGCCTGGCTTAGGCGCATGCCCTAGCCAACCAGAAATCCCATTTCTAACATTGGTTGTCAGCGGTGAGGATAGGACTTGCGTTTGCGCAGTACCACAGCGACAACTAGTTGCACTACAAACTCTGCATTTAGATAATCACAGGTTTGGGGATTATTTTTCCTGATTTTGTTTTCTCCTCAAAAGTGTCATTTTTAAATTGTGTTTTCTGCTCTTTTAAAAAAGTTTGGTGGCAGAAGGGAGAAAATGACAGGGCAGGGGACGCCAGTAGGTCGGGAGGATCCCATAGAGAGGGAGTCCAGTGCTGGGTCCAGTGCCAGGGGCAGTGCCCCATACCTTTTCCTGTCCCCAGAGTAGTGGGTGGATAGGAGGGAAGAAAGGGAGCATCAGCTGGCATTGGAAAGGCTCAGGTTGGAGCTAGCGCAGCTGGGTGTGGAGGAGAAAAAGCTAGAGACCGAAAGGGTCTTAGCGCAGGAGAGGATGGCGGAGGCAGAGAGGGCCTTCTCCAGAGAGAAAATAGCTCTGGAGGGTAGGTTATCCCCTGAGTGCAGTTTTAGTTGTCTGGATTCACCAGTGAGGGTGGGGTCCAGTGGTGGCAGCAATATGGGGTCCAGTGCAGGAAGTCCCACTCCCAGATCCCAGAGCGTGGTACCTAGTTCCCAGGAAGAGGGTGTCACACCTGAAGGGTATAGGTTGAGGTTCAGGGGCAATAGGAAACTGTCTCACCAGTCTTGTGGGGAGTTTGTGGATGAATGTTGTGATGCACTGAAAGGTTGGGTGATGGGTAGCACGGCAAATGATTTTGAAGGGCTGTTCAATATGGTTGTCAGAGAGCACATGTTCAGTAATTGTTTTCCGGGGTTACGCCAACACCTGTTAGAGTGTGAGTTCTCTGATTCCAGGGAGCTTGCACGGGAGGCGGACCTCTGGCTGTGTGATGGAGGGTCTGAAGAGGCATTAGGGAGTGATCCTAAAAGGAGTGGCTCAGGTATCTTACGGTCCTGTGTGGGTGGAGAGGTTCAGAGTAGCCCAGCTAGGTCCCGGTGTAGTGGGAGGGGTGTAGGGGCTCACATCCTGTCTCAGTGAAGAAGGAGTGAGTGTGGGCTGTGTCCCAAGGTGCCCGACACCCAGTCTCAGGGCTTGGAGGGTTCCCTAAGGGAACACCAGGTCAGGGGCCTAGGCTGTACTAGCAGGCCATTTGAGGGAGATCTCCTAGTGTCAGGAGAACCTGGAGCGTCTGTAAATGGAGCTCCAGTGGTTCTGGTGTCTGGCGGTGCCATTCCTAAGTGGAGGGTGCAGAAGTCCAGATGGACGGGTGAGAGGGGGATGTGTTCCCCAGTGGGAGAACCAGTGGGTCAGGGGCCAGCCAGAAGGGCTGAGTCTCCTAGGAGTGACCATGGTGACACCACTTCTGTCCTGGGGGATCTTCGCGCACTGTCAGATGGACAGGGGTCGGGAGATCTGCGTCAGGCAGACTGTTACCCAACACATGAGGTATGTGTTACCCTCAGGGGGAAGCTGTGTGCGCCCCCGGAAGCCCTGGTGTGCCAGGCAAGTGTTCAACCGCAGGGTTTAGTCCCTGGGTTGGGAGGCCAGGTTCTGGTTCTGCCTGACCTGGAGGGAAGGACATCTGTAATCAGTGTCCCTACCGTTTTGGCTTCTAGGGGTACCACTCCAGGTGAGAGGGTGCAGAACTCTGGAAGGGGGTGCAGAACTCTGGAAGGGGGTGCAGAGGGAGGGAGTCCTTGCCTCTGACCCCGGTGCAACCTGAGAGTTTAGACCCTAGGTTGGGAGACCAGTTGCTGGAGAGAGGTCGTGAACTGGTGGGAGAGTTGTGTTCTGAGGGTGTCTCTCCAAGGAGGAGAGTGCGGAACCCCAGAAGGAGAGGTAGGGGGAGGGGAGCCTCGCCCATTACCTCTGGTCAGCCTGAGGGTGCGGACCCTAGATTGGAGGATCAGTGGCAGTTTAGAACTGCACTGATGAGAGGAAGAGTGGAGAATGGTTACTATGTGCCAGGGGTTACTGCCCCCCACTCTGTGAGATGGCAAGGACCGGAGATATCTGGATGGCCTAGGGCCTGGTCCTGGCCGCGGACAACTAGGGAGTACCAGTGGGGTAGCTTAGTTGGTCCTGGGAGCTTTGACAGAGGGAACCACATGGGTTCAGAATGGCGTAGAACTAGAGTGTGCCCCTGCAGTTGCGGGCCCGCGTCAGTGTTCTATCACCCAAAGCAGGGAAGTCCATCAAGGTTTGGCTGGAAGGGGGTTGTGTTGGACTTGGCCCTTTTTGCAGGGTCATCCCTGAACTTTTTGCCTTCCTCCTAGCCTTTTTTCTGACATGGTGTTGGTGGTTCTAGGACTCTGGGCACTTTAGCACTGCTGTCCAGTGTAAAGTGCGTGTGCTCACTGTGGTAAACATGGGAAGATTGGTCTACACCTGTTTGGCATATTTAATTTACCTGTCAGTCCCTTGTAAAGTGGTATCTCAGATACCCAGGGCCAGTAAATTAAATGCTACTGGTGGGTTTGCAGCGCTGATTGTGCCACCCACCAAAGTAGCCTTTCAAACCTGTCTCAGGCCTCTGCCATTGCAGGGCCTGTGCGCGCAGTGTTACTGCCGCTGTGACGTGACACCTAAAGTGTGTGCCACGTCTGTGACCCCCCCCTTTTACTGCATGTCAGTCACCCCTAAGGTAGGCCCTAGCTAGCCCTATGGGCAGGGTGCATTGTAGGTAAAAGTTAGGACATGTACCTTAAGTGTGTATCATGTCCTGGTAGTGTCAAACAGCCATTTTGGTTTCTCACTGCTGTGAGGCTGCCCTCTCATAGGAATGCATTGGGGATTCCCTGAGAAGTGTTTCAGTGGTAGTTCCTGATATGAGAGGAGCAGCGTGGTCAAGTTTGGTATGGTTGGAATAGTAATAATAAATGCTGCGCAATGGTGTGCACAGATTTATTATCACTATTTTAGAAATGCCACTTTTAGAAGTTGGCATTTCTGTGTGCTATGTGTCTGCCTGCCTGATGTGGATTGCATGTCTGGCTTTGGAGTGACAGGGGCTGGTGAGGTGTGTGTGGCTCCAGGGTGGGCAGGGTGAGTCAGCGCTAGGCTGAATAGGAGATCTGCATTTGGAGTAGTGGGAGGAGTAGTACCCTGACCCTGAATAGGTCTGTGCCTGCCTAGGGGAATGCTGGCTCCACCCCCTTGTGGAGTGTCTGATGACAGAGCCCAACCTGACAAAGGGGAAGAGGAGCCCTGTAAACAGAGTGCTCCAAAAAACCCCAGAACCAGTTGAGGCTGGTTCCCCCAAGCACTGTGCCAGGGCAGACAAAGAAGGGATGTAGTACAAGTACTGGGGCTGTGACCCCATGTGTTGTGCTTCCATGTGCTGTAAGGGGGACTTGCTGCTGCTGGGCCCCAGGAGGAGCCGCCACGAGGGACTGCCTCCCTGCTGGAGGGCCCTGTGAGCTGGCCTGCCTGGGCCCAGCCTTGTGCCCCTGAAACTTTGGGGATTCAAGCGCCTCGTGAGCGCTGCACCGTTCTGCAGCTGCTCCAGGGAAGAGGAGCCTGTGGGCCCGGCAGCACTGAGCTGCACATCGACCCGAGGGAATCCCGGCGTGGGGATTCCCCCACCCTGCAGTAAAACCGAACTGGAGCCCATCCCGCATTGCGGTAACCCCAGAAGGAGCAAAGAAGAGCGGGAGCCCACCCCGCAATTATGCCTGTTGAAGTGGGAGCCTACCCCGCTGTTTTGCCACTGTAAGCGGGAGCCTACCCCGCTATTTTGTGCCCCTCGGAGCGGGAGCCCACCCCGCATTTGCCCGGAGAAGAGAAGCAGCCGGGACCGGAAGTCAGGCAGTGAAGGCCTGACTGTGGGCAGGGCCCAGCCAGACGAAGCCAATCGCTGAGCGGCACCACCGGAAGACAGGCAACCCTGTGCCAGATGTAGGCCGGGCTCCCGGTGGGCTGCACTGCCACGACGTGGAGAAGAAGCCAGGCGGGAGCCTACCCTGCGCTGGAGAGCACCCAGAGACGACGGAGACTTCGCTCCGTGAGCGGAGGCCCGCCGGAGCACACTGTCGGTGCCTGGAGTCCGTCCCAGAGAAACCATGGTGAGAGGACCGGGGGAGGCGCACTGTCGGTGCCCGCAGCCTTGGCCAGAGGAGTTCCGGTGAGGGGGGCTCCACAAAGTATTGTTGGTGCCGTAAGTGGCACCCGAAGAAGCAGCCCCGGTGAGTGGGACTGTACGTGAGCCTTTTGTTTCTGGTGCGTGAGCTGCACCAGAGGTGCCTCGGTGAAGGGAGCACTGTGATTGCTAGAGTCCCGACGCGAGGGACTCGCGGGGCACTGAAGTGCCAAGGCTGAATTCCTTTTTGGGGGCAATTTGGTTATAGGAGTCCCGGAGTGGGGCTCCAGAGGCACCGTAGGTGCCAGTGCTCATTTTGTTCGCCACAGCTGCACTGCGAGAGAGCAGGCAGCTGCAACACGGGGGCATTTTCTTGTTGGTAATAAGAAAGGAGTGAGATACACTCCCCCACCCCCCAGCGCATTGCGCACCTTGGCTTTGCTACTCTGGCAGCCAGAGGGCTACTTGAGAAGCCCACAGCTTACGCCCTGACATTTTGGACAGAGGGCATTTTGAGCCCCAGAGGAAGGCCAGTTGGCCTGGGGTCCTGGTTGGCACCTGAGTGTACTAGGAGGGCGCAAGGCCCTAAAGGATTGCAACATGTGTTTAGGCCTAATGTTATTGCCTGATGTGGTGAAGCCTAATGCAAATGTTATGTTTGTGATGTTTTTGCATAATGTGTTTATGCCTAAGGTGATGCAGACATAATGCGTTTATGTCGCCCATGCTAATGCTGAGTACAGCATTCTGCCAGTAGTTACTGGTTGTGTTTTATATTTGCTACTTGTGCTTTGTGATGGTTCTGACAGTGGCCCGATTGGTCCTGTCATGTATATAATTCCCTGTAAATTATTACCTGGTGCCAGTTGGAAAAATGTATATGTGTGATTATGATTCTAATGTGTTTCGGATAATACAAAGGCTATTTTTTTATATGACCTTCTCTGCAGTTTCTTTTATGGTGTGCCTAGTGTGTTGCTGCTGTGTGTGTGTGTTGCGCAAACGCTTTACACATTGCCTCTGGGATAAGCCTGACTGCTCCTGCCAAGCTACCAAGGGGGTGAGCAGGGGTTATCTTCAGTGTGTAACTCCCTTGCCCCGACTAGAGTGGTGGTTTCTGCCTGGCTTAGGCGCATGCCCTAGCCAACCAGAAATCCCATTTCTAAGAGATACCCAAACTCATAACCTGCAAGACAGACTTATTGTCTATGTGCTACATGTCCATGTGCAATGTGGTATATTGGATCTTCCACTTTCCCTGTTCAGAAGAGAATCCTTGAACATTGGAGGCCAATAACAAATAATGATTTGACATATAGCACAGCCAAACATTTTAAAGAGAAACACCAGAGTGACTGGACGAAAGTCAATTTTTTTTGGCAATGACATGATGCCCAAACACCCAAGAGGAGGGAATAGATCAACTGCCTTATGTAGACTGGAATCGAAATTCATTCTACAAGCTGGTTCCGTGGCACCACATGGAAGAAATAAAGATGAGGAATTACACTCACATATGTAGGGAACTTATAACACCTCCCACTCCACTTCACAGATGGTGGCTAGTTATTTAGCATAATGGGATGTTTCCCTTATGTCTACAGGGATGTTCACTTAGGAGGCACACTTATTCCATATAATGTCTTTTGATTGGTTAATCTGTTATGTTGCTGCAACTAGTTTTGCTTTGGAAGCAATTGGTATGTACTGTCCTGATACCAAGCATGAAAGGTGTTCAATATGATCTTGAATGCAATAGTACCCATGAGCCCCCCTTGTTTCACTCAGCATGGCCAAATAATAATAGCCAACATGACTATAGTACCGATTTTACAATACCTCTTGTATCTTCTTTTTTTCCAGAATCGCTGGGGACCTAGACCCATGTGGATTGGCTGATATCACAGACAGGGAGTTAATCGGCACAAAAGAGTGACACCACTGTGGAACCTCTTCATTTGGGTCTCTAGATGAGTTGAGGTAATATGGTTTTGAATTACTTTAAACCTATAATTGTGGCTGATACCACACTATGTTAAGTCTTCTTTACTATCAAGGAGATACCTGGAGAGAAATCAAGTTGGGCTACTTTAGCCTGATCCACAGGACCTTAGATTAAACAGATGTCCAACAAGTACTTTTCCCAAAATATCATCATACGTGTAGAACTCCTTTGCACACCCTCCAAATTCCACCCTCTCCCTCCTCCTTCCCCCTCTTCCACTCATGGAACAGGGGGCTCTTACCTGAGAAAGTGAGGGGTTAAACACACACGGCCACCCAGGACAATACAGTAGAAGTCGGCAAAGAGGTTTTTCCAAACACCCAGAATAAATCCATGTGAGACTACGAGGGGATCCGTTGGTGATGTAGTTCCATGAAGAATGATGGAATTACAAAAATAAAACAAAACACGGGAGTTAAACACAAACCTGCTCGGGGACTTGTGTTTGTTGTTCACTGTATATAATACAATTTTGTGTTTCGAATTTTGATCATTAATTTTCTACAGAAAAACTTTGATGTATATTGTACAGATGCACTGGATGACATTTTCACCAGAAAACAGATCGGAAAGTCTTTTGTTTATTTTGATTAAAACTGATGCGTCACAATGACGAAGTATTTATGCTGATGAAATGCTGACTGTCATCATCTGACCAAGACACCTTGGAGTCGAAACGCATTATCCTCGTTTGCCAATAAACAAATGCTGACCAGCAGTTACCGGAGTGGCTGGTTCTTTCCTGTCAAATTGGAAGGTGATCAAGGCCGTGGAAACGCGGCCGAAACGCGTCATGCTGTTTTAATTGCAATAAAAGCACTTTAAAGATAATGCAGCTCTGGTGGTCCGTACTTGATTTGTTGCCGAGGATTTGGTAATTCGGGACTGTGGTTCTTTATATAAATATATTTATATATATATATATATATATATATAAATATATAAATATATATATATATATATATATTTATATATATATATATATATATATATATAAATATATATATTTATATATATATGAATATATATATATATATATATATATATATATAAATATATATAAATATATATATATATATATATATATATATATATAAATATATATATATATATAAATATATATATAAATATATATAGATATATATATATATATTATCTACTGGCGGTCGCCAGTAGATAGTTATAGTTACAACCTATTATCCATAGGAAATCCGCGACATTCTATTTGCAATAACGTTGGCGCCGGTTGACGAATCTTCGCGAAAGCTTCCAACTTGTTGGGGCGCTCCGGTCCGCTCCTACCCTGAAAGTCTCGGGGTGATACGTCAAGCGGGGGCCGAGAAAAAGGGGGTCCCAAAACGCGTTTTCCCCATTCATTTTTCCATAGGAACCTTTAGTCGCAGCTACAGCCCGAACTGCTGAACGGAATTACCCCAAATTTGGCAAAGAGGTAGCCCTTGGTTCAGACTGGTGCCTTTTGCTAAAATGGTGTAAATCCGTTCAGTAGTTCCTGAGAAATTCACAATTAAAATCACATATATATCTATGGGCGCGTCGGATCCGCGTACCCTCAGCGCACCCTGCGCGCACCGTCCCGATCACGAGCTGCATGTTAATTGGCTGTCAGCTGGCTGTCAACATTCCGATTCAGGAAATGTTGGCAGCCATTTTGTCCTCGGTAGAACCGAGGGACAGAAACAAGTGCGCAAAGCGCAAAAGGGAGCAGGGTAAAACACCCTGACCCCTAGGTCTGCTCAGGGGGTCCCACAAGGACCCCTGGGCAGAAAAAGATATATTTTTTTTTAAATCGGCGGGATGCGCTTAGGGTGCGCATATCCCGCCGAGAAAAAAAGAAACAAGTGCATAAAACGCACAAAGGGGGCAGGGTAGAAACACCCTAACCCCTAGGCCTGCTCAGGGGGTCCCACAAGGACCCCCTGGGCAAAAAAAAGCATTTTATTTTTTTTAAAAAATCGGCAGGATGTGCTCAGGGTGCGCGAATCCTTCCGAAAAAAAAAATCGAATTGGCCCCGGGTGGCCCAAGTCCCGGGGGCATGGTGGAGGGGATAATTTAATGTGTGGGGGCCTCAAGGGCCCCCAAGCCCGGGGACCGCCACCCCCGGGGCTTTTAAAAAAATGGTGCGGGAGGGCTCTGAGCCCTCCCGCAGCCCCGGGACCACCACCTCCCGGGGCTTTTTTAATTGAAAATAAAACCAGTGTGGGGGGCTCCAGCCCCCCACACGCCCGAGGACCGCCACCTCCCCGGGGCTGTGTACTGAATGGGAGGGGGCCGCGCGGCCCCCTCCTGGAGCCCTTGATGGCCCTGGGGACCACCACCCCCAGGGCCGGCTCCTGCAGTGTCCCGGGGTGCCTACCCCGGGACACTGTAGTTTGCTATGGCAGGACGGGAGCCTCGCGGCTCCCGTCCTGCCATAGCAAACTGCTTTGGATATTGGAAGAGAGAGCAGGAAACCTGCTCTCTCTTCCAATATCCAAAGCGATTGCTTTCCACATGGGGAGCAGCATGTCAGCTGCTCCCCATGTGGAACTAGCAATGCCGGCTCCCAAGGGACGTGGGAGCCGGCGGGACTGTGGGGGATTGGGGACCCCCACAGTCCCCAACGGAGAGGAGCCAGCCCCGGGGGATGGGGTCCCCGGGGCAAGTAGTGGCCCGGGAGGGGGCCACATGGCCCCCCTCCTCTACAAATTAAATTTAAAAAAAGAAAAAAACAACGTAAAGGCCGGCCCCGGGAGATGGGGTCCCCGGGGCCTTAAATGGCCAGAGGAGGGGGCCACGCTGCCCCCTCAAAATAATAAATATAGAGGCCATGCCCCGGGGATGGGGTCCCGGGGCCAATACAGGCCCAGGGAAGGGGGCCACGCGGCCCCCTTCCCGTTTTTTTAATTAAAAATTAAAAAAAGGGGTAAGGCCCTGGGGGATGGGGTCCCCAGGGCATAAAAACAGGAAAAAGGAAGGGGGCCACACAGCCCCCTTCAGGGGACAATTTTTTTTTTTTTTTAAACGATCGGGCCCGCAGGCCCCGCCCCTTCCTTCACCACTCTGCAAACGCGCCCCTGGCGCGTTTGCAGAGGAGGAACAATTCCCCTTGAATACTGGGGGTCCCTGGGGCCAACTAGCCCACCAGGAACCTCCAATATGCGCCAGGGGCTGCGTTGCAGAGACGTGTAGAGAGGCCACACCTCTTTTACACCTCTCTGCAACGCAGCTCTGTGGCGCTTTGGAGGTATATGGTGGGCTAGTTGGACTCCGAGGACCCTCAGGATTCAAGGGACTTAATCCCAACTTAAAACGCGCCACGGGGCGCGTTTGCACAGTGGTGAAGGGAGGGGCGGGGCTTCAGGTGACATGTGTGCAAACAGGCCCCGTGGCGCGTTTTAAGATGGGGAATTAAATCCCCTTCAATCCTGAGGGTCCCTGGGGGCCAACAAGCCCAACAGGTACATCCAGAAAGCGCCACAGAGCTGCGTTGCAGAGAGGTGTAAAGGGGTGTGGCCTCTCTACACGTCTCTGCAACGCAGCCCCTAGCGCATATTGGAGGTTCCTGGTGGGCTAGTTGGCCCCTATTGACCCTCAGGATTCAAGGGGACTTAATCCCCCAACTTAAAACGCGCCACGGGGCGCGTTTGCACAGATGTAACCTCAGGCCCCGCCCCCTCCCTTCACCATTGTGCAAATATTCCTCTAAAATCAGCCGAAATACGAATTCCGATTTACTCACCTGTTATCAGGAGAGACCTCAGTGCTGTATCTTTCAGCCCAGTACTGGTCCTGAAAAGTAATTCTAACCATACTTACCAGTAACTTGAATTTCCTTCCTTAGGCTAACATTGACTGGTTTCACTTGGAAATTCTTCTAAGTGTGGAGTTTTGGAACTTTAAAATATTCCTCTAAAATCAGCCGAAATACGAATTCCGATTTACTCACCTGTTATCAGGAGAGACCTCAGTGCTGCATCTTTCAGCCCAGTACTGGTCCTGAAAAGTAATTTTAGCCGTACTTACCGGTAACTTGAATTTCCTTCATAGGCTAACATTGACTGGTTTCACTTGGAAATTCTTCTAAGTGTGGAGTTTTGGAACTTTAAAATATTCCTCTAAAATCAGCCGAAATACGAATTCCGATTTACTCACCTGTTATCAGGAGAGACCTCAGTGCTGCATCTTTCAGCCCAGTACTGATCCTCAAAAGTAATTTTAACCGTACTTACCAGTAACTTGAATTTCCTTCCATAGGATATCATTGCCTGCTTTTTGCTGAAAAAGTTTCTAAGTGTTGATTTTTGAAACATACAAATATTCCTGTAAAATCAGCCGAAATACGAATTCCGATTTACTCACCTGTTATAAGGAGAGACCTCAGTGCTGTATCTTTCAGCCCAGTACTGGTCCTGAAAAGTAATTTTAACCGTACTTACCAGTAACTTGAATTTCCTTCCATAGGCTAACATTGACTGGTTTCACTTGGAAATTCTTCTAAGTGTGGAGTTTTGGAACTTTAAAATATTCCTCTAAAATCAGCCGAAATACGAATTCCGATTTACTCACCTGTTATCAGGAGAGACCTTAGTGCTGCATCTTTCAGCCCAGTACTGGTCCTGAAAAGTAATTTTAACCGTACTTACCGGTAACTTGAATTTCCTTCATAGGCTAACATTGACTGGTTTCACTTGGAAATTCTTCTAAGTGTGGAGTTTTGGAACTTTACAATATTCCTCTAAAATCAGCCAAAATACGAATTCCGATTTACTCACCTGTTATCAGGAGAGACCTCAGTGCTGCATCTTTCAGCCCAGTACTGATCCTGAAAAGTAATTTTAACCGTACTTACCGGTAACTTGAATTTCCTTCATAGGCTAACATTGACTGGTTTCACTTGGAAATTCTTCTAAGTGTGGAGTTTTGGAACTTTAAAATATTCCTCTAAAATCAGCCGAAATACGAATTCCGATTTACTCACCTGTTATCAGGAGAGACCTCAGTGCTGCATCTTTCAGCCCAGTACAGATCCTCAAAAGTAATTTTAACCGTACTTACCAGTAACTTGAATTTCCTTCCGTAGGATATCATTGCCTGCTTTTTGCTGAAAAAGTTTCTAAGTGTTGATTTTTGAAACATACAAATATTCCTCTAAAATCAGCCGAAATCCGAATTCTGATTTACTCACCTGTTATCAGGAGAGACCTCAGTGCTGCATCTTTCAGCCCAGTACTGGTCCTGAAAAGTAATTTTAACCGTACTTACCAGTAACTTGAATTTCCTTCCATAGGCTAACATTGACTGGTTTCACTTGGAAATTCTTCTAAGTGTGGAGTTTTGGAACTTTAAAATATTCCTCTAAAATCAGCCGAAATACGAATTCCGATTTACTCACCTGTTATCAGGAGAGACCTCAGTGCTGCATCTTTCAGCCCAGTACTGATCCTCAAAAGTAATTTTAACCGTACTTACCGGTAACTTGAATTTCCTTCATAGGCTAAGATTGACTGGTTTTCAGCAAAAAAGTTTCAAAGTGTTGATTTTCACAAACTACAAATATTCCTTAAAAATCGCCTGTATGACTTAAACGCATTTTTTCAACTGTTTACAGGAGATGCACCAGTGCTGGATCCAGGATCCAACACTGAGTAAGAAAAAGTAACGATAACAGTTTTTACCTGCTAAGTGAATTTCCTTCCATAGGATAACATTGGTGATTCTATGAGAAAAAGTTTCTAAGTGTCAACTTTTAAAATACAATAATATTCCTTAAAAATCACGACTGTAACCAAAACACTTTTACTCAACTGTTTACAGGAGATGTACCAGGACTGAATCTAGGATCCAGTCCTGTGGTTACAAAAGTAATCCATAAAGTAACTAATTGCATTTAACTAGAAATTCACATTGAGCTGAATGTTGCATTGTGTTTGAAAATGTGTTGCCCATTGAAACAACTGTAACTACTGTACTTAAAAGTCTATTGCCTATCTGCAAAGTATTTAAACTAAAGTAATTCATTCTGAGAAAGTATTTTTTGTAATGTAATGTATAATGTAATTACAATGTAATTTAAAAATAAAATATGTAAAAAAAATTGTTTCTAAAAATGTAGTAAATCAGTATGAAAAAAATTAATATAACAATTAATACATTTAAAAATTGTCATTTACAAAACCTTTGAAATTCACTGAAAAAACGGTAGGTTTCAGGCACGTTATAGTTAGAAATTAGCATTTAAAAAACCTTTGAAATTCACTGAAAAAACCATAGGTTTCAGACACGTTATAGTTACAAATTAGCATTTAAAAAACCTTTGAAATTCACTGAAAAAACCATAGGTTTCAGACACGTTATAGTTACAAATTAGCATTTAAAAAACCTTTGAAATTCACTGAAAAAACCATAGGTTTTAGGGACAGTTTTAGTTACTTGGACATTGCACTCGTACAAAACCCGTGAAATTCCCCCGTTATAGTTAGTTCAGCTAACTATAACTCGCGCCCCGCAATGCACTGCTGATGACGTCACATATTACATCACTCATGACATGGTCAGTGACATCACTGATGACATCACTGATGACATCTCAAATGACATCACTGATGACATCATCCACGTGATAATCTGATGCACCTCCTCACACCCTAATATAACCTTTGATACACCCACTCTAAATTACAGACTGCCATTCGCAAAACCATAGACACTCCAACACCAATAACTACATACCCACTCACTGATTCTTAGGTCTACACACACACATCCACTCACTCACCCGTACAGTCACTCATACTTACGGTCACTCAGTACAGGACTATCATATGCACTCTTACTCCTATATAGACACTCAAACAACGCCACTCATCCATAGAGATACTCACACACCTAGTCAGTCATGCAAATAATTAAACACACTGCCATTTACTCACCTATACAGTTATACACACACCAGCTCACTTACTCATACAAATAGTAGCACATTGTTACGCTCTTATACAATCACTGATACAAGCACACACTCATCCATACAGCCACTATCACAATCACTCACTCTTGCTTATAGCTATTTATATACTCCAACACACATATATACTGCCTTTCACATATGTAGTTACTCACACATGTACCACTGGGACATACATTCACTCACTAACACACTCTTACACACACTTACCCACCCATACAGTCTATCACAGATGCACTCTTGAAACCATCCACCCAGTGAATCACCCACTCACACATCTATGCACAGAGTTGCACACACCCCTCCCACACAAACACTCAGGCACCCATACAGATACTCAGACAAGCATTCAATAACTCATATAGACACTCATGTAGCTATTCACAAACACATGCAGCCACTTACACAGCAACAGACAGACGGATACAGACATTCACCCAGTTTAGTCACTAACCCATGCATTCAGTAAGATACGTTAAATCACTCACTTATAGAGTCAGTCACGCACCTACTAAATCATCCATACAGACACTTACACAACCACTCATTCTTCAATACGTCTTTTCCTATATATTTTAAAAATATTTAAACTTTACAGAAACACACAGTCACTGGATGATGTCATCAGTGATGTCATTTGAGATGTCATCAGTGATGTCATCAGTGATGTCACTGACCATGTCATGAGTGATGTAATATGTGACGTCATCAGCAGTGCATTGCGGGGCGCGAGTTATAGTTAGCTGAACTAACTATAACGGGGGAATTTCACGGGTTTTGTACGAGTGCAATGTCCAAGTAACTAAAACTGTCCCTAAAACCTATGGTTTTTTCAGTGAATATAGATATATATATATATATATATCGATATATATATATATATATATATATATATATAATATATATATATATAAATATATATATATAAATATATATATATATATATATATATATATATATATGTCTCAGAAATCAGTTCAGCAAGCAGCGGAAATGAATCTGATAATGATAGTGCGACCAACTTTGCACAGTTGCCTATTAAATTTACTCCAGGTGAAGAATTTAATTTTTTACTGGAGGACCGCCGTCAAACCCTTCGACCACGCAATCCTGCAAAACAACAAATACGCGGAGAAACCAGCACAGGAGAGAAAGGCGGAAATGCAGGAAAAAGCGGCAGAGGCAGGGGCAGGCGAGCCAAGAAATGGCCCCAGCAATAAATGAAACGGACAATACGGTAATTAATTTATTGGAAACCGTTTTATCTAAAACAGAACAACAACTACTGGCCCTTGGACTTTCCTTTTGTCCAACTAACAGCTTCAAATATACACAAACAAGAGTGGATGTATTCAAATTTATTCGCAAATTAAAACTGCGCAAGCATTTCCAATTGCAGAAAGCTACTAATTCAGCAGCAAATATTGTCCAAACTACCAATCCATCGTCAATTTTACAAGTTTCAGATATCACTACGCTCAGATCTATGCAGTCCTTAGCTGATGATGTAATAAGTACACCGGGATCCACACAAGATGAACTCTATGCTTTGGGAGTGACATGCAATAGTCCTGCAAACAGTCCATTTCATCCAGTGTCCACCTTTATACCTATCATGCCTAAGGACACAATCGATGTGTTCAGCGACTGCGTCATCGATGATCTGAAAAAATTGAATATAAAAACTCTACAGAGGAATAAAAAAAGAAGACATCAGGAGATACAATATTCTAATCTCATACGAAAATTGCAGAGTGAAGAAAATGTGATCATCAATAAGGCTGACAAGGGTGGCAACATAGTGTTATGGCCTAAAGGACAATACTTGGAAGAAGCTGCACGTCATCTCAACGATAAGGATTGTTACAGAAAAGCCAACTTTATTGAACTAAGACAAATCAAAGAAAATGTGTTTAAGGAATTGGCACAGTGGAAACGCACTGGCCTTTTGACAAAAAATGAATTCTGTTTTTTAAAGAATGCTTTTCCGATAATTCCAACTCTGTATTTGATACCTAAGATCCACAAAAATGTAACACCAGTACCAGGGAGACCGATAATTTCAGCCAGGAAAAGTCTCCATGAACCTATGTCTAAATACGTAGACTATTTCTTACAGGAGTTTGTGGTAGGTCTCCCTTCATACATTAGAGACACCAGTCATTTTTTATCCAAATTACAGTCTGTGGAATGGGAAAGTGACTGTCTCTTAATAGTGATGGACATCAGCTCACTTTATACCAGCATCAATCATACTAAGGGGATCGAAGCAGTTCAGCATTATTTGAGTAAACGGAATATACAATTCTTTGAACACAACAAAATGGTTTTAAAAATGATTGAGATTTGCCTTACACATAACTATTTTATGTTTAATAAGGAGGTATATCAACAGCTGCGAGGAGTGGCGATGGGGGCATGCTTCTCTCCCAGCTATGCGTGTTTGCACGTTGGTTGGTGGGAGGAGCATGTCCTCAAGACCCTCCACAGTGACATTTTTGACAATCATGTACTCCATTGGTGGAGGTTTATTGACAATGTCTGTTTAATTTGGAAGGGCTCCATGGAATCAGCCACTAAATTTGTAGAGACCATCAACAACAACATGTTAAATTTGTATTTTACTGCGGCTATAAGCAATGAGAGTGTGCAGTTCCTAGATGTTGAGATTTACATTAAAAATAACTCCATCCATACTAAACTATATAGGAAAAAAACTGCAGGTAATTCTATACTCCATGCGAGCAGTGCCCATCCTAATCATTTGATTCGTAGCATTCCCTATGGGGAATTTTTAAGAATTCGGCGCATTTGCAGTTTGGAAGAAGACCTAAATACCTGTCAGACAGAAGCATTATAGAGATTTATAGCCAGGGGCTACAAAATGGCAGATCTTAAATTAGCACTGGAGAGAGCTAACAGGTACAGCAGGGAAGAATGTCTAGCTGTAATTACCACCGAAGTATTACCTGAGCATACCAATGCATCTGAGCCCACTGTAGAATCTATGAGCCCAATAAGACTCATTACTACTTTTAGCCGGCAAGAGAGACCGGTACGAAAGATTTTATATAAAAACTGGCCTATAATATTGTCAGATATAACTATGGCACAAATGGTACCAGAGCTTCCCTCTCTAACTTTTAGACGAGCACCATCTATGAGGGATGCTCTAGTAAAATCCAGTCCTGAGGTCAACGCATCGAAAACCTGGTTGTCGGCAAGACCAGGATTCTACAAATGTAGCTCATGCCGAGCATGCAAATTTGGTAAAAATATCACCACGTTTATTACTGCTTTTGATTCTAAGCCAGTAAAAATACAAAAGCCACTACACTTGTAGAACTGACTTTGCAGTGTATATATTGGAATGCTCGTGTCATCTGAAGTATGTGAGGAGTACTACATTACAGGTTTTTAACAGAATACTCCAACACCTTAGAGCAATAGTCAACTCCGATCCAAACTATCCAGTGGCTCGCCACTTCCAACTAGTTCACCACAATAACTTAAAGGATCTGAGTTACTCTGTAATAGGCTCTGTACCTAAATCTATCAGAGGTGGTAATCGAGAAAAAAGATTAAGGCAGTTAGAATCGGAGTTCATCATGTTGTTGGACACCAAGATGCCAAATGGCCTTAATACAGGGGAAGATCTACACAATTTTTTATAAAGTACTTATCTGGTGTCCAACATGTCATGGATGATGCAATACATTATGGTGATTTTATGACTCAATCTTTCATTTTATTTTTACCGGATTTTAACCAGGCTGTGCCTAGTTTTTATCTGGTTTTATGCAAGTGAGGGATGAGTTTTAGCCATTTATATTTGTATGCAATGTAGCTCTATTCTTTTTGTTTTGTTTTGTTTAGTTTTATACTCTGGTTTCACAGTGCCATCTAATTAGGTGTTTATTCGATTTTTAACCTGTTTTTAACAGATGATACAAGGTTCACAGCCAGTATTAAGATGAATGAAAGAATTGTTTTTTCCTGCTGACTAATTAGTACTGTACTGTTAGGTCAATGTACAACGTATTGATGATTCCTCTGCAGGTTTCTGCATCTAAATTGAAAGAGTAAGTGCACTTGCACTTCAGTCAAAACATATGGCCCTTTTGTATAAACATGAAATTAATATTTAATTGTTGAATGTCAGGTTAAGTATGCACTTGCACTTTATTCAGTTACGATTTGGGCATCAGTTTAGGTCATTTTTAAACACGATTGTATAAATATTATGTATATAGGTGGCACAATTAAGTAACATTTTATATATTTTTAAGCATATACATTTTGGATGTTTTCATGCATTACAATTGATTACCATAGTACCATGATATAAGTGATCACTTAGAAAGTACTGTGTGGTATCAGTGATACGTACTTAAAGAGGTTGTAGAGAATGAAGTTGGCAAAAGAATTATGCTTTTTATAGTATTTATTGCCAGTTAATGATGACCTCTAACGTGGCTATGTAATTATTTATTTATGTATTTTTATATTTATATATTTTGATATTTATGAATAACATAAGATATTGTAATGCTTTTAAATATTTCTTCTATGTTTATTGCTGGTTAGGTTTGATGGGATTGTAATTCTTATTGGTCACTACACTATATAATGAGTCTGATTGGTCAAGCGCGTCATGTGATCAAGACCGCAGTAACGCGGTCGAAACGCGTCAGGCTGAGCACTCGCTATGATCATTTTTAATATGCACTAATTTGGCAAATAAAGCACAGCATCGTAAATCCACTTCGTGGTCTGTACCTGTTCTTGTTGCTGAGGAGGAAGGCAACACATGGATTTTGAGTATCCTATATATATAAATATATATATATATAAATATATAAACATATATATAAACATATATATATATATATATATAAACATATATATATATATAAACATATATATATATATATAAACATAAATATATATAAATATATATATATATAAATATATATAAATATATATATATATAAATATAAATATATATAAATATAAATATAAATATATATATATATAAATATAAATATATATATATAAATATATATATATATAAATATATATATATATAAATATACATATATAAATATACATATATATATATATATATATATATATATATATAAATATAAATATATATATATAAATATATATATATATATATATATATATATATATATATATATATATATATATATATATATATATATATATAAATATAAATATATATATCCAAACAAAAGGTTGCCAACAGAGGAAGGGCCCACACAGGTAAGTTTGGCACCAATTCTTTAATGGAGGTTGCAATGCGGGAACACAGAAAATGCCACGCTGAAAGTACACAGTCCAGCCTGACGCGTTTCGTGCTTCATAGCACTTCCTCATGGGCTAGGGGCTTCACGATAAAGGCAGGCAACGGCCATTTTCCAGCACCTGTTTATCCTCAACATCCCGCCTCAGTGGGCGTGGCCGACAGCATGGCCTGTTGGTTGTTGTAGTGCTTTCTTATTTCTCTAGTGAGTCGCCGTGCCATTTCTTTACTATAAAATGTCAATAAATGTCCCAAGTGGGTTGCGGTGCACAATCTTGCCACCTCGCATGCACCTTCATACCTCCATAAACAGCTCCTGTCTCAAGCGATCACGCCAACTGGCGTCACAGCGGGGCTGCATTGATGCAGAGGGGCTCCTCCCGCGGCCTAGGCATAGCTGCTTCTATCCAAACAAAAGGTTGCCCACAGAGGAATGGCCCACACAGGTAAGCTTGGCACCAATTCTTTAATGGAGGTTGCAATGCGGGAACACAGAAAATGCCACGCTAAAAGTACACAGTCCAGCCCGATGCGTTTCGTGCTTCATAGCACTTCCTCGTGGGCTAGGGGCTTCACGATAAAGGCAGGCAACAGCCATTTTCCAGCACCTGTTTATCCTCAACATCCCGCCTCAGTGGGCGTGGCCGACAGCATGGCCTGTTGGTTGTTGTAGTGCTTTCTAATTTCTCTAGTGAGTCGCCGTGCCATTTCTTTACTATAAAGGGGCCGATTCCGATCTCGGCCGGTAGGGCTCCGAATCGGATTCGGATTTACCGGATCCGATTCGGAGCCCTGTTTCCCGACCGAATCATACGCGGGTCCGGCCGAGCGAGTACGATGCAGGCACCCCGAAAACTCCGACCGACTCGAACGCGGCTTCAACACGCTCCGACCGACTCGCATGGACACGACTCGCACCGCGCTATGGAGACGTTTCCCAGCCGGGTAAGTACGATGCGCGCCGCGAGCAGTCCGATCGACTCGCGCCCGTCCGGCTCGAAAAAGCTGTCGGAGCCAGACTTTGGGGGTCCGCGTCGGACCCCCTGTACACGTAGGCGCGCGAGTCGCACACAGGGGGACCCATGGGTCCCCCTACCTGTGCATGTCCGGCGCGAATCGCTTCGCCGCGTACACGCTGTAGGGGCGCCCTTGTCCGCCTCGCACCCATTGAGTCAATGGGAGCCCGCGTACGCGTTGTACGACAGGCTCCCATTGACTTCAATGGGAGTCCGACCGACTCGAGTCCGATGGCATGCGTGCGCATCGTACTCGATCGGTCGGACTGCCCGAGTCCGATTCGGTTGGAAATCTCTCCGGGTCCGGCTCGGTCAGAGAGATTTCCGGCCCGAATCGGAATCGGCCCCAAAATGTCAATAAATGTCCCAAGTGGGTTGCGTTGCACAATCCTGCCACCTCGCATGCACCTTCATAAACGGCTCCTGTCTCAAGCGATCACGCCAACTGGCGTCACAGTGGGGCTGCATTAACGCAGCGGGGCTCCTCCCGCGGCCTAGGCATAGCCGCTTCTATCCATATATATCTATATATTCACTGAAAAAACCATAGGTTTCAGGGACGTTATAGTTAGAAATTAGCTTTTGAAAAACCTTTGAAATTCACTGAAAAAACCATAGGTTTCAGGGACGTTATAGTTAGTTGGACATTTTACATCAGTGATGTCCTCAGTGATGTCACTGACCATGTCATGAATGATGTAATATGCGACGTCATCAGCAGTGCATTGTGGGGGCGCGAGTTATAGTTAGCTGAACTAACTAGAACGGCGGAATTTCTCTGGTTTTGTACGAGTAAAATGTCCAACTAACTATAACGTCCCTGAAACCTATGGTTTTTCAGTGAATTTCAAAGGTTTTTAAATGCTAATTTCTAACTATAACGTCCCTAAAACCTATGGTTTTTTCAGTGAATTTCAAAGGTTTTTAAATGCTAATTTCTAACTATAACGTCTGTAAAACCTATGGTTTTTTCAGTGAATTTCAAAGGTTTTTTTAAATATTAAACTACTATTCTGCTATTTGTCATTAGTACTGTTTTTTCTAACTTTTCCACTACATACAAGAAAATAAACTGTAAAACTGTTGTGTAATGTAATATATTTCACAAATTACAGTGTTACTTATCAAATAATACAACATAATTTAACATTTTGATAACATATTTTTCTCCCTTTTTCTGCTGTTATCAGATTCAACTTAACTTCACTATTCACAGTGATGTCAGTGTAGTATCATCATAAACAGCTGGGGGAAAAAAAACAATCAACTAGATTGTTAAAAAAAGCCTAATGACTAATTCTTGCAAGCACAATACGAAATCAACACAAATAACACATCCAATACTATTTCCAATTTTTAAATCTTACCTTTACTCTGTAGTTTCTGTTCATATTTTTCCTCAAGGCCAAATAATGTGTCGAAACTTTTTTTAAATCATCCAGTATGAATTCCTTAAAGCATCTTCACATTTTCCCTCTAGGCCGAATAATGTATCGAAACTTTTTTTAAATCATCCAGTATGAATTCCTTAAAGCATCTTCAGCAGTGAACAGCAAGGCCAGTGGCCAGGACACAGTGCAGGTGAGGCACATGAGATGCTGCACAGGCAGGGGGCACACAGCAGTGAACAGCAAGGCCAGTGGCCAGGACACAGTGCAGGTGAGGCACATGAGAAGCTGCACAGGCAGGGGGCACACAGCAGTGAACAGCAAGGCCAGTGGGCAGGACAAAGTGCAGAGTGAGTCCATGAGAAGTTGCACAGGCAGGGGGCAAACAGCAGTGAACCACAAGGCAAGTACAATGTGCAGAGTAGTTACATCAGAAGCTGCACAGGCAGGTGGCAAACAGCAGTGAACAACAAGGCCAGTGGCCAGGACACAGTGCAGGTGAGGTACATGAGATCCTGCACAGGCAAGGGGCACACAGCAGTGAACAGCAAGGCCAGTGGCCAGGACACAGTGCAGGTGAGGCACATGAGAAGCTGCACATGCAGGGGCACACAGCAGTGAACAGCAAGGCCAGTGGCCAGGACACAGTGCAGGTGAGGCACATGAGAAGCTGCACAGGCAGGGGGCACACAGCAGTGAACAGCAAGGCCAGTGGCCAGGACACAGTGCAGGTGAGGCACATGAGAAGCTGCACAGGCAGGGGGCACACAGCAGTGAACAGCAAGGCCAGTGGCCAGGACACAGTGCAGGTGAGGCACATGAGAAGCTGCACAGGCAGGGGGCACACAGCAGTGAACAGCAAGGCCAGTGGCCAGGACACAGTGCAGGAGAGGCACATGAGAAGCAGCACAGGCAGGGGACACACAGCAGTGAACAGCAAGGCCAGTGGGCAGGACAAAGTGCAGAGTGAGTCCATGAGAAGCTGCACAGGCAGGGGGCACACAGCAGTGAAACACAAGACAAGTACAATGTGCAGAGTAGTTACATCAGAAGCTACACAGGGAATGTATGCAACTCTACCATGCCATGCCCAGCAACAGAGTAATGGGCCTGACAATGGGCATCACACGCACCCCTGTGGACAGACAGGTGTGTGAGGGTGACCACCACTCAGATGGGGCTGTCTGTCGGACTTGGAGCAGACTGTGTGTTGGGGTCTGTTGGCGGACTACCCTGGGCAGTGGGAGTAACAACTGTGGAAGAGCCAACTGTGCATGTGGTAGCTGGGGGCTGCTTGGACCAGGTGGGGTGGTGGCCCGGGGAGGTGGACTCATGCCCTGGTGAGACACAGTGTGTGCCGGAGATTGTGGAGGGGTGCCTCTCCACTTCTTGGGGATCCTGAAAGGCTTCCCTGTCAGGGGATTGAGGGGAACTGGGGCAGACACAACAGGTGACCCCAACACCAAAGATGATTCTGGTGTGGATGGTGACCCCCCTCTGGGGACATGCTGGAACCCGCTGTGCGCTTGCCTGGTGTTTGCCGCCGCCCTGCCTCCCTCTGTCCACCAGCTTTGCCCCCTACAGTGTCCTCCTGTGCTGGCTTCACAGGGCTTGGGATGGGAGTGGAGGTCAAGGATGGATTATCCATGGGGCCCTCATCCTGTGTAATGTTTGCAGGCAACACCTTCTCAGTGTGTGTGGAAACTGTCTTTTTCCCTCTACGAGATGTCTTTGGGACAGGGGAGTCTTTGGCAGGGGAGGAAGGTGAGGCCTGTGACCCTGATGCTTTTTTCTTTGCTTTGTGGCCCTTGCTGTCGCCTGATGGGCTTTTCTCTCTGCGCTCTGGGGTGGCCTTACTCTTATGTGGGGATGGTGTCTGTGCCCTAGTACGCTTGGGTTGCTGCTGCTCCTGTGTGCTGCGGGTTCTGTCTCGGGACTTTGGGGTCCGTTGGGCATTGTCACTGTCGTCAGAGGTGCACAGTGACACGGGCCGGACCGAGTGCTGGGAGCCGCTCCCTGACTATGTGCCTGTTGCAGGGCTGCTGTCACAGTTGATGACAAGGACTGCACAGTCCGGTGTAGCCCACCTACGTCGGAATGTAAGCCCTCCATGAAAGCTATAACCTGCCCCAACTTTTTGTCGTGCTCTTGGAAGGCATTGAGAAGTGTTGTCTGCCCCACACACAGCTGGCGCAATAGCTCGACTGCTTCTGCACTGAGGGCAGCAGGGCTGACATGGGCTGGGGCAGCTGTGCCTGGGGTGAAGGTGACTCTTCCCTTCCTACTCGTGCGGACACGGGCAGCGCCAGTGGAGGTTGAAGGGAGGCTGGGCACTGGACGCTGTGTGGCGGAAGAGGAGGCAGAGTCCCCGTTCCCTGTACCCCCCAACATGGATGTGTCACCGCTGGCGTCAGATGAGGTAGAGCTTTGTGTCTCTAGCTGTGAATCCTCTAGCAGACTCCTGTCCCCCTCCTCGGCGCTGGTCACATCTGTGTCAGTCAGCTCCGGTGCGGCTGTTGCAGTGGAAGCCTCACCACTGGTGTCTGTCACCTCTCCCTCTGCACATACGGGAGCTGCTGCATAGGAGACAGAAGTACTGTGAGATGAGTGGCATCAACAGAACTAACACGTGCCAATACATCTGCATCCTAGAAAGAGGTGTGCAGCACATTGCATGCCACCCTGTGCACACATATATCTTGACACCCAAAATTTCTACACAACGGTGCATGTCCGTCACACGTCCTGCCATAAGTGCCCCAGGTGATTCACACAGCACACCATCCTGCAGTTGGCTCACATCAGACACAGCCCCAAAATGGCCTGTGCACACACACTGTCCCGATGTTGGCAAGGATGAACACCACGACATGGTGCACATCACCTACATGTGTGGAGCAGTAGGGGACCACACAGACTACAACATACCAGCCCACAATGACCCTGCACACATGCCATCCACCATATCGAGTCCATGGGCACATCTACTGTTGCACATTGGCCTCAGATGTCTGACTGGCAGACATCTGAGGTCTGGAATTGCACGCATTCATTGAAACACATTCACAGTTGGCACACTGGCATTCCCATCCATCAGAATTCACACACTACCCCACAGCAGAAGGTACCTGAAGGCCACAACTCCAAATGTAAGAGAGATGCACAGTGCTAAAACTCACTTCATGAAGCGCCGTTTGGGCAAAAGCATGGCACATACACCCAGCACAGAGGCCACTCACAAAACATTGCACCACACAACCAACGTCACACAGCTGACAATTTGCACACTCTGTAGACACATGCACCCACTCCCAGCCAAAGGCAGCCTGCAACACATACTCACCCCTGACTTGCTGCTGATGCTCCCTCAGTCGTCTGTCCAGCTCAGGTTGTGTGACAGCCAGGATGCGGGCCATTAGTGGTGTCATGCTGCGCCTAGCCAACCTGCCAGTCCGAGGGAGCAGCCCCAGCGTCATCTCGGCCACGTTCTTGCTCAGCCGGCAGATGTCGTCCCACCTTTTATGACAGTGGGTGCGCCTTCGGTTTGACACACCCAGATCCCGGACTCTGGAGGCAATGGCCCTCCACATGGCTTTACGCTGGTGGACCTTCAGCTGCAGGCATGGGAGACAAGAGGGGTGATGTTCCAGTGACACAGTGCACAATAACAACACAACGAAAATGCAGTAGCACGACAGTGACTCATCCAAAACTCCAGCTACAACTGTCACATAGCCAACAATTGCTCTGAACATGGTGCAATGTCATTGGTCAATCAGACGTACAGGCATGCATGTTCGATGATGGACACAGTACCTCCACATCCCATTCACATGCAGCATACCAACACAGCAAGCAACGTGTAGTCTGCCTGCAGCTACTGTCTGCAGTTACCTACAACTACACATAGAGAAGATAGCAAAACATGTGTCATGTTGTTGGACTCACTGTGTCCAACACTGCGCAGACCTAAGTGTCCTAGCCCTGTGAAAGCCTCACTGTGTCTTGGAACTCACATAGAGTGACAACAACTGTCATACACACACCCTTCTCCCACGCCTGCTCCTGTGCAATCTACATGGCAGAGATGGGACTTAGATGAAGAGGCGTGAGCCAAACACACATGGTACACACTGTACATGCAGTGATGTGGACATGTGGCATTCGGTGGGGACTGTGCAGGGCAGGTGGACTGACACTGAGTGGGTTAATTGGGAGCAACACAGCCATTCACACAAACGCTAACTGGCCAGACTCCTGCATCACCAAAATGCAGCTGCACTGTATGGCTGACACTACAGGACATATCCCTCTACTCAGGATAGGCATGCAGGGTAACGTGTGAAAGAGCCCACCAAGCCCTTCCCGCTGTAGTAAACATGATAGGCAGTGTATGTCAGAGCCCCACAACCACTGACACATACCGAAGCACCTCCACCCCACGTGTGCACACCCTGCACTCTCACTCACAGTCTGGGAGACTTACCACGACATTAGGGCCGCCATAAAGCCTTGGGTACTGTGCAAGCACCCCGTCTACCAGGACCCCAAGCTCCTCACTGGTGAAGGGACTGGCACGGATCTTCTGAGTCCTCGACATCACAATGGACATGTGGCAGCAGCAGCACGTTGAGGGTGGCAGTCAGCAGTCCCTTGAGGCAGCAGGGGCAGGGTGGCAGCCAGCAGTCCCTTGAGGCAGCAGGTGGAGGGTGGCAGCCAGCAGTCCCTTGAGGCGGCAGCAGCAGCAGGTGCAGGGTGGCAGCCAGCAGTCCCTTGAGGCAGCAGCAGCAGGTGGAGGGTTGTCAGTCAGCAGTCCCTGGTAGCTGTGGGAATGTGGTGTGCCCTCCCACACATATATAGGCCCCTGGGGCTGTGTCAGTGGTCCCAGGGTGCTGCAATTGGTGTACCAGGTCTGCCTCATTCAAATACATCCAATGTCCGCCTCCGTGGTGGCGGTGCACGCCACCGCGATTTTCAAACTCGCATCAGGCTACCGCGAGGCTGCTTCCCATTGGCTGCAGCGGCATGGTCCATGCCGGTGACACACCGTATGATGCATGTGCGCGCTACCGCGGTGGTGATCTTTTGAATGCCTCCAGTGACCGCCTCCGCGGGGATGGTGCACGCCTACCGCGATTTTCAAACTCGCATCAGGCTACCGCGAGGCTGCTTCCCATTGGCTGCAGGGGCATGGTCCATGCCGGTGCCACACCACAGGGGCCAGGCGGTAGGCACCGCCATATATCTGCCAGACAGTGCCTGGAGTGACCGTGATTTGGGTAGCGGTGCATGGTGACCGCTATTGTCACATACATATCTGGCGGTGTCTCCCGCGATCGTGCATGGGTTATGGGCGGTGACACACCTCAGTGGCCAGGCGGTAGGCACCGCCATATGTCTGCCAGACAGTGCCTGGAGTGACCATGATTTGGGTAGCGGTGCATGGTGACCGCTATTGTCACATACATATCTGGCGGTGTCTCCCGCGATCGTGCATGGGTTATGGGCGGTGACACACCTCAGTGGCCAGGCGGTAGGCACCGCCATATGTCTGCCAGACAGTGCCTGGAGTGAGCGTTAATGGAGTTGTGGAGTAGCTGTGCTGCACCTAACGTGTCCTCCAGCTTTCTGCCTAGGCCAACATGTACAGTGCCCAGTGTCTCAACAATTGAAGGGTCCTCATGAGGGCAAATGCACAAAAGGGACATGTCACTCCACGTCACCAACACATACCATATATGGGTCGCCAATACATTGCATGGGCACATACACTCACACATGTCACATGTGCTGTGTAATGAAATGTAGACTGTCCAGTTAATGTGTTGCATAGCATATGGAAATAATGGTCAATGTCTGTGTGTGCAATGTAACGCACAATGTCGTCTCATTGACTGGACTAGGGGCATCAGCAACTGGCACATTGTCCAATGCACATGCACACACGTGTCCCCCACGCTCAGCCGGTGGTCAGTGTGTAGTTGATGTGTGCCATGTGCAACCTGTGTTGGGAGGTGTATCAGGGCCAGCAACATGGTGTGTTCGGGTAGTATTGCAATTATTAACATATGCTGGGGGTCATACTCACAGTTATGCACACATATCTGTTAGTATATCACACTGTGCATGCGAATGAGCCAGAGGGTGCACAGATAATTGCTGCTGGTAAGGGGACAGGTGTACGAGTAGTGTGCCTGATGTGAACCTACTTGTGAAGTGCCCTGTCGGTTAATGGTGCATGTTGTAAGACTTGGGAATGTGTCTGTAGAAAAAATTGATGTGATGCACATTTCATGGTCTTCTGCATTGACATCTGTGCACTGTGATCTGTCCTAGGAGGAGGAGGCACAATATCCATCGTCCGTTCACAGTCCTGGCAGACATGGAGAATGAGGATATAATCCGCAAATTCAGGCTGGACCGACAAACCCTGCAGAACCTATGTGCCATGTTGGAGCCCCACCTGCAGCCAGGTCGGACATATCCAACAGCTTTCACCGCAACATCTAAGGTGATGGCATGCCTGCATTTTTTTGCAACTGGCTCATTCCAGCACACGGTCGCAAGTGCAGGCGGGATGTCACAGCCGATGTTCAGCATGGTGCTGAGGGATGTCCTGTCGGCCATGATGCTGTACAAAGACAGATATATCCATTTTCCCAGGGGGCCTGAGTTGGTGGCTGTGAAGGGCGATTTCTATGCCCTTGGACATATCCCCCATGTCATTGGTGCAATTGATTGCACACATGTTGAGCTTGTGCCACCACAGGCACGTGAACAGGTTTACCGCAATAGGAAGCATTCACACTCGGTAAATGTTCAAGTGGTGTGCCTGGCGGACATGATCATCTCACATGTGTGTGCCAAGTTTCCCGGTTCAGCCCATGATGCCCACATCTTGCGCAGCAGCATCGTTCCTCAGTTGATGGCCAATCTGCTTCCTGAGCGTGCATGGCTTGTGGGTGAGTATGCATAGTGGATTAGAGTGGTGTGTGTGTGTGACATGCTGTTGTGTTGCATTTTGGGACTGCAAGGTTAATCTGTGTCTCTCACACCCAGGTGACTCAGCATATCCAAACCGCCCGTGGTTGCTGAGCCCATTGCGGAACCCCGTCACGCCAGCTGATGTGCGATACAATGATGCCCATGGGAGGACACGGCGTGTGATAGAACGGACATTTGGTCTCCTAAAATCAAGATTTCGGTGCCTGGACCGTACTGGGGGGCCCTTATGTACTCGCCAGGGAAGGTGTGTCAGATAGTGGTGGCATGCTGCATGCTCCACAACCTGGCCATTCGCAAGGCAATACCCCTGATCCTGGATGACGATGATGAGCAGCCAAGGCCGCCGCCTGCAAATCAAGCCGGATCCAGTGACGAGGGCAGTGGAGAGGAGGAAGGGGTCGACATGCGTCGACAGCTCATCACCCGCTACTTCACTTGAAGGTGAGTGACGATGTAGAAGGGACGAAATGGTCTGATGGTGTTGCTGTTGCTGTGTGGGTGTATGTGAGCTTGCTGACTGCAGCTTGGTGTTGACTCATTGCTGCCTGCCAATGTATGTGTGATTGGTTAGTGTGATACAGATTGTCTCTATGGTGACTGTTGCTCTGTGTAAAGTTTGTAGATCTGAGTACCTTGTTGACAAGTGTTGTGTGATGTGTGCAATGCCACACCCATACAAGTGACTCTTGTTCTGCGGTTTTCCCTAGGTCCCTTCAGCATCTCACTTGTTACCTACATTCCATTCCCCTGGACCATGTCCTACACGGTGAAGGTTGCACATCCTGTATTGAAGACGGAGCAGGCACAACAACATGTGTGTAAGGTGTATTTATTTACAACTGTGACATGCAAGGGTGGAGAAAATGTGAAGGGGAAAATTGAAGAAGTGAGTTGACAGTCATGGTAAATGAGATACTTGAGTAGTCCCCACAATGATGTGGAGACCCAGTCCAACAGATGGATGCCATTCACATGGCAGTGTGGTGAAGGATAGTCCAAAAGGTCAATGCAGCGGTGCAGTGGTCTGCCATCATGGCTGGTTCGGGGATTAGCGTTTGGCAGGTGCTTGGGCATGTGAGTCCCCCTGGCCTTTCCTTGGACGGCCCCTCTTGCGCTTCACTGGAGGGGCCACTGCTGCAGGGGCAGTGGTGTCTGAGGACTCACCCCCCTCTGTGGACGCAGGGGAGGATGATGAAGTGTCATCCTGCTGCCCAACGGGGGGAGGCAGAGGGGTAGAATGTTGTGCTTGCCTGTCCCTCAGAACCGCCACTAGCTGCCCCAAGAGGTCCACAATCTGTCCCATGCGTGTGTCCATGGACCTCAGCAGCAGGAGGTGCTCCCGAGATTCTTCCTCTAACCGGCCCATTCGTCCCTGGGTCTGTTGGTATGCCCCAAGGACTCTGTCGATGTGGCCCAGGGCTTCCGTCCCAGGATCAGTCCCCCTCTGCATGAGCCTGTCCCGACCAGCTGCACTGCTGCCACGGTCCTGTCCGGTCCTCACATTGGCCCGCTGCATCCTCTCCCTGGCCTCCGCAGTCGATGTGGTGGGCTGCTCAACCCCTGGGGCAGGGAGGGTGTTGCGGACAGCTGTGGTGGTGGTGGTGGTGGTGGTGGTAGTAGTGGTTGACACACAGGCCGTGACAGCAGCTGTCAGAGGATGGTCAGGGGCTGCAGCTGATGTGGTTGGGGGACAATGGGTGCCTGGGACTGGTTGCGGCCTGCCACACCAGATGGGCCAGCGTGGAGCTCCTCATCCAAGGAATCCAGGGAGTCCTCATCCAGTTGTCTCTGTTCCGGGGGGGGGGCTGGCTCTGCAGGGTGGTGTCATCCTCTGCAGTGAGTTCTTGGTCACCTGTGGGTCAGATGAGAAATGGTCATTGTGTTGCACCCATCAAAGTTTATGTTAGCAGTGTTACATCAACTGTTTGTACATCCAGCAGTTGTTCACTGTACAAATTAGCATTGACCGACATCCAGTGATGCATTACAAGCTGTTGTGGTCCATATTGGGAGTTGTCAAGACATGACATGCACAATATAATTTTTTGACATTGACAGTCTCATGTTGGCATCCTGTTATTGATCAATCATATGTCATCCATTTACGCGTATGTGTCACTTGTAGAGCCCTTGTAGCGGTTCTCTCTGCACAGTGAGTGAGCATTGTAGTTTCATGCATACCTTTTCAATGTGGTGTAGATATCTGTATTTGCAATTCCAGACATGCTTAAGTTTGCTTTAATTAGATCCTAGGTGGTCTGGACCACTGCTACTGTCAGATGGAATGTAGTGGTGTGCATGGTTGTGCTCGGAGTTCCATCGACATGTGTTTCAGTCATTCACACTTTGGTTGCTGTCACAGTTTCATTTTCTTAGGTGTGTGCACACTATAGTTGCCAATGCTATCTGGGTGTGCAGTTGTGCATTGAGAGGCCTGGTGTCCTATGCCAACATGTTTTTTAAATGCATATCTGGCTGCATGTTGTGGCTGTTGATATGTTGTGTTTGCTGTGTTTTCCTTGTATTTGTGAGACCTCTCCGTGTGTGTAGGATGAGGGCTTCCATCTTGGTCCAGTGTGGGACAAGTCAGCATGATATGTCCACATGCCAGTTCTTTTGAAGTGTACATTGCAATGACTGACACATGCATGTTGGTGCCAGGAAGTAATGGGTCTTGTGTGCTGGCGGTCAGGTGGGCCCGTGTGAGTTGTTGTGCAAGCTTCCCAGCCCCACACACCCCGACCTGTGAGATGCGGTTACCTACCTGTGAGTTGGGTGGGTAGCATACATTGCCTGCCACATGCTTCTTATTGGGGGTGTAGTGTCCCATCCTCCATAGTGGTGGAACAGCATGCATGTTGCATTTTGTGGGACGGATAGCCAAACACACTACACCGTCTCACTGTGAAGATGGCTAACTACCGTTTGAGGTGAAGGTGAGCAATGACATGGCTATGTGACTTGGTAGAAATCTTTGGATGCAATGTGCGTGTGGTGAGCATGATGTGTGTGTGGCTTTTTGTACCCATTGATTTCAGATTACATTTGGTGATGGGGTATAGCCCCCCATCACTGTTGTCCCAGCTATCTGGCTGTGGGGTTCACTCCCCCGACATTTGAAGGCACAATAGGGCAAGGGGTATGGTCTCGTAGCACAGTGGTGACATACAGCAGGGTGAAGATCTCACCCAGCATACATTTCCACACTGTCATGGTTTCATGGTATTTGTGGACCTGAGAACATGAGCCCAGTACTGGTGTAGCAGTTGTTCCAGGGCATCCATACACTAACATGTTGTGGTCAACAGTGGTGTGTGTGTGAGATGTACTCAGCCCTGTGCAGACAATGTATGATTTTGGGGCCAGACTATACCAGCACTGTTCAGACAGACAGTGTGAGATGTGAACATTGTCAATGCATACACACATTGGTGGTCCAAACAAGACACCTTTGACAATTTAATTCAGACAAGGTGCTGTTCTGCAATTCAGTGCAGCACTGTGGTAGCTGGGTGTGTTGCAGGACATTTGGGATCTGCTTAGTTTAGCATTGTGAGTCCCAGCTGCAGTGTAGTTTTTGGGTGCACTGCACTTCCACTGTTTACATTGCAACACTGTGGTATGACATGGGTGATTTGCACTTTGCCATACAAACGGCCAGACACTACTGCAGGGCAGCATGATCGTTGTTAGTGTTGCAGTGTGTGATGCCTGGCACAGTGTACACAATGTGGGTCAATTTTGAACAGAGACTTGTGCATGGTGACTACAACACAACTGTTTTGCATTATTTGTGTTGGTGACTGTGGACTAAGTGGCATGGTGTCATGTGCGGCTGCACAGACGTCACATGCCTATGAGTGGGACTAGTGCTCCATCCTGCTCAGCTGTGGGCCAAGGGGCCTGGTGGGAGTTGTAGTGCAGGCCTCCCAAGCACCCACCCACCTCCCGGTAAAGATGGCTACCTACCTGTTAGGTGAGGGTGTAGCACACAATGGCTGAGGCATGCTTCTGGGTGGGGGCAGTGCTCTATCCTGCTCAGCTGTGGGCCAAGGGGGCCTGGTGGGAGTTGTAGTGCAGGCCTCCCAAACACCCACCCACCTCCCGGTGAAGATGGCTACCTACCTGTTAGGTGAGGGTGCAGCACACAATGGCTGAGGCATGCTTCTGGGTGGGGGCAGTGCTCCATCCTGCTCAGCTGTGGGCCAAAGGGGCCTGGTGGGAGTTGTAGTGCAGGCCTCCCAAACACCCACCCACCTCCCGGTAAAGATGGCTACCTACCTGTTAGGTGAGGGTGTAGCACACAATGGCTGAGGCATGCTTCTGGGTGGGGGCAGTGCTCCATCCTGATCATCTGTGGGCCAAGGGGGCCTGGTGGGAGTTGTAGTGCAGGCCTCCCAAACACCCACCCACCTCCCGGTAAAGATGGCTACCTACCTGTTAGGTGAGGGTGTAGCACACAATGGCTGAGGCATGCTTCTGGGTGGGGGCAGTGCTCCATCCTGCTCAGCTGTGGGCCAAGGGGGCCTGGTGGGAGTTGTAGTGCAGGCCTCCCAAACACCCACCCACCTCCCGGTAAAGATGGCTACCTACCTGTTAGGTGAGGGTGTAGCACACAATGGCTGAGGCATGCTTCTGGGTGGGGGCAGTGCTCCATCCTGCTCAGCTGTGGGCCAAGGGGGCCTGGTGGGAGTTGTTGTGCAGGCCTCCCAAACACCCACCCACCTCCCTGTGAAGATGGCTACCTACCTGTTAGGTGAGGGTGTAGCACACAATGGCTGCAGCTTGCTTCTGGGTGGGGGAGGGCTACATCCTGCTCAGCTGTGGGACAAGGGGGCCTGGTGGGAGTTGTAGTGCTGGCAGAATATACACATGTACCCATGGTGATGTTGCTAACTACCTTTAGGGGGCTTCGGGGGGAGTGTCTGTTGTATCTGTGAGAGATGTGTTGGGGGAGTGTTGTGCACATGAATGAATTTGTACCTAGGAGGTATTATTTTGTAATAGTGCAAGACAGTACATTTGTGTGATGTTAGGCATTTGTTTGTACTTACCAGCCTCCACTCCCCGGGTATTCCTGAGAGACTCTCTGGATGTAGAATGCCAAGCACCTTCTCCTCCCATTCAGTGAATGTTTTGAGTGGAACAGGAGGGCCACTGCCTGTCCTGTGAGCCAGCTCATGGTTCTTGGCTCTCTTCTTTTTGACCACTGCCTTCAGATCGTGCCACCTCTTCACGATTTCATCTCTATTGCGTGGCACGGTCCCTACTGCATTGACCTTCTCTACTATCCTTCTCCACATTTGCGTCCTTGTTGCTAGTGGTGTCTGTTGGACCTGGTTACCAAACAATTGTGGTTCTACCCTGATTATCTCATCGACCATGACCCTCAACTCACTCTCACTGAATTTGGGCATTCTCTGTGGTAACATGGTGTGTGATGTGTCAAGGTGTTTAGGGTGCAGGTTTGGGAGTGGTAGTGGTGGTTGTGATGTGTATGGTGTGTGCTGTGCAAAGGTGTTAGAGGTGCAGGTGTGGAAGTGGTGGTGGTGGTGGTGATGTGTGTGTGTTGTGCAGATTTGCCTCTCCTGTCATCTGTGGTGGATGTCGCCTCAGTTGTGGAGTTTTGCAAAGGATTGTGGTCTGTTGGGGCCTGGATTTATACTGGTGTCTGTGGGTGTGTCAGGATGGGGTATTGGTTGCAGGTGTGGTGTGTGTGTGTACCTGGGATTTGTAGTTTTGGAGTTTCCCATGGGGGTGTGTCTTTGGGCTGTGTTAGCTATTTTTGGGTGCATGCCTTGTATGGTTGGTGCACTTTGTGGCATGTTGTGTGTTTTTCTGGCGACCGCCATTTTTTTAACGGAGCGTCCGCAGTGGTGGCTCGGCTATGGCGCTTCCGCCGTCTCACTGATTCTTCAATGTTGTCGACCGCGGCGGTCGGAAACAGCTCACTGCACCACGGGGATGTCGGGAATATCATAATTTTGATGGCGGTGTCTCCGCTGTGGTTGCGGGCGTTTGGCCTGTTTCCGCTGCCAAACCGACCGCCGCGGACGGGTTTGGGCCCTTTCCGCAGGCGTACGGCGGATTCTCGGGTCTCCTTTCCGCCGCGGTTGGAGTTTTACCGCCGAGGATCCTAATCTAGCCGTCGGTTTTCCCGCGGTAGCGGCGGGCGGTGTTTTCCCGCTACCATGGCGGTTGTTTTTTTTTCGTCCGCCATCGTAATGACCTCCATAGTTTGGAATTTCAGAGCACACTATGTTAAACTTTCCAATTTCTTCTTCAAATTGATCAATCATAATCACTTTCCCATCTTCTTCAACATCTGTAATTATCAAACTTTCACTTTCTATGCACTGCTCTTCTGAACCAAAATATCGCAACTGAATATCATCACACTTGTTTTGTACATCTGATAAAGAACCGTGTAAAAGAGCTGTATTTAGTTCACCTAAACATAATGCAGGACTTTTTACATAGTACACTTTCCTTACAAACTTCCGCATTTCTGAATGGTGTACTGCTAACATCCTCAAGTGATGAAAAACACTTTTACACACTTATTGAAAGATAAGCCAGAGAATGCCCATGTTTCTCAGTATATTTTCTTACATTACATGGATCTAGTCCTTGTAACAACCTAATCTTCTGTTTTACATTTTTCTGTGCATATTCTCGTAACAAATTTCGCATTATATCAATAGATTCCTGTCGAATACTACAAATACTGCTACAACCCCACTTATACACAGGAGCTTGTGTGCGTTTCCCTTGCATTTCTTCAGCTATTAACCGTTCTGCACTAATACTAACCATTTCCTCTTTTGGAACAGGACAACCATTCTGAACTTCGCAGCAACGACCTCCAGTATCAACTGCAAATGGTAAACTATTTTCTTGGAAATAACTCTCTTCATTAAAAAAAGGTTCACTATTAGATGTATGTTTCCATTTTCCACTGAAGATTTTACAAAAGTTGCTTCTGTTCACACGTCTTTTTTTTTTTACTTTTGTCTTTCAGAATCTTTATTGTTTTATCCAACACTTTCATCCTCTTCAAAATCAAAATGAATATTTTTTGTTTTAACTTAAAAGCAGTATCCACTATGCTTTCAATACGCTGTTTCTGTTTCAATTTGTCATGGTTGCGATGGGTTTCCGTGCATCACGAGCAGCAAATGTATCGTGCTCCATGATTCCGCGGAACAGACTTGCCTCACTTCCGCCCTACAAAAGGTCCGTGATCTAGTCCTTAGCACCGGAAGCCACTGCCACGTCACTCAACACTTCCGGTACGAGCCGCTTAAACCTCTACGGTTCCGCCAGGTCAGCGCTTCGTATTCTGAGCCCAAACCGCCATCGGACGCCAGCCTTTCCGGACGCCAATTCCAGATCTTCAGAACACCACGCTGGAAGCTGCCGAGCCGCAGGTAAAGGACCGCGCTGGAGCGCCTTGCCCCTTGTTGCCTGTTTGTTTGTGCCTTACCCGCGCTGGAGCGCCTTGCTGATTTTGCCTGTTTGGTTTTGTCTCTTTCTCCCGCGCTGGAGCGCCTTGCTGATTTTGCCTGTTTGGTTTTGTCTCTTTTTCCCGCGCTGGAGCGCCTTGCCTCTTGTTGTCTGTTTTGTTTGTGCCTTCCCCGCACTGGAGCGCCTTGCTGATTTTGCGTTCTGTGTTGTAACTCACCCGCGCTGGAGCGCCTTGCTGATTTTGCCTTTTGTATTATACTTACCCGCGCTGGAGCGCCTTGCTGATTTTGCCTGTTTCAGTAATTGACTGTTTGTACAGGAACGCTCACGTTTTCTTTTACTTTCAAGAGGAGGTGGTGTAGTTACCCCCTTTTTCTCTTCTGGTGTACCGGAGTTCGAACTAGTTCCTGGCCGGTGTTACTTTCTCCTTAGTTGGAGCTGTATGTATACAAGGTGATCAATTGTTCCACAAAAAACTGCTATACTAAGGAATGGGGGTTTGCGTGTGCCCGTGTAATGGGGTTTCCCTTATCTCCCTTCATTAGACGGTACACCCGGCCATCTTACTGGACTACGGATGATTCCCTCCTTGTCATCTGGACACCAACTCCATCACCTCTAGCTTCCTTCCCCGTTCCCAATGCCATCCTAGCTAGATTACGCGTTCTACTGGGATAAGGTGGGTACGGTGGCGGTGGGTCATGTCGTCTCTGCAAGACCGCTTCACAAGCATAAGGTAAGTCTTGTGGGGTGCCTGACAGAATACGAAGCCCAAGCATAAACGTCTTGCCCGGGCGACATGAATAACCCCGAGATCACCCTGCAGGATATAGCGGCCATGCTCACCAGTATATAGGCCGAAAACCTCAGCCTGCGCCAGGACATGACAGCCTTACAAGGCCAAGTGGCTGCTGGTGTGACGGGACCCTGGGGTCAAACACCCACATCTAGAGCTAGGCAGGAGGGGCTGTTGCGGCCACCTACGTTTACCTTTGGGGGTCCTTCTTCCTCCCAGGACACCTCCATACAAGTAATAGCTCCACATACCGTGCAACTAGCTCCTCCTGAACGCTTTTATGGCGAAAGCGCCAAATATAGCGTCTTCTTGCATCAGTGCCATCTACATTTCATGGCTCGAGCAACTGCCTTCCCGGATGACGCAGCCAAGGTCGCCTTTATCCTTTCCTACATGGGGGGCGATGCCGCCCAATGGTCCATTTCATTAGTAGAAAACGATGATCCGATGTTGTACAACTTGCCGGTATTCAAGGAAACCATGCGAAGGATGTTCGCCCGCCACACCTTTGTCCAAGCCGCTGACAATGAATTACTCAGTCTGAAACAAGGCAGCACTGACCTGCTCCATTATATCACCACATTCAACAGACTCGTCATCGAAGCTCGCTGGCCAGAAACCAAGAAGATATCCGTGTTCTACAGGGTTTACGTGACGAGTTGAAAGACCTGGTGTCACAGATGCCCGAACCACCAGAAGAAATAGGACCGTTCATTGATTTAGTAGTCAAGATGAACTACCGGATACAGGAGCGAAGAACTGAGAAAACCAAGACGGGCGACAGCCGGTTCTTGGCCTTCAGGGACAAAACCAAAAACGAACCAGACCAGTCTAGCGAGGCACCGGAACCAATGCAAATAGGCAGCATCCGGGGCCCTCTTACCAAAGAAGAAAGGGAGAGAAGACGGAGTCAGAATCAGTGTTTGTACTGTGGCAAGAACGGCCACTTCGTTAGGGACTGCCCAGTAAAACCTACCCGTACTAGAGGGAAGAGACCGTTTGCCTTTTCTGTTTCCAAAGGAAACAAGTCGGGAAACGAAGAAACCCAGTAGATAGTGGGGTCCAGCTACTGGGTTCGTCGTTCAACAAGACAATGACCCCTGCCTGTGTTGGTAACACTCAACACTTAGGAGTGGCAGTATCCTTACAAGCACGGACAGGCCAGACATGGCAGATATCTGCCCTGCTCGATTCCGGGGCCACAGGCAACTTCATAGACACCCAGTATCTGGTGAACCTGGGTATGGCCACCATACCAAAGGCTAAACCAGAAACCGTAAAAGCCGTGGATGGTACAGACCTTACCTCCGGTCTTATCCGTTTCCAAACCGAGGACATGGAGATGACTTTCGACAACAATCACACTGAAACCATAGCCTTCGATGTCATCGATGCACCCCAGTTCCGGGTGATATTGGGTCTCCCATGGCTAGTGCGTCACAATCCACGGATAGACTGGGCATCCAGACTGATGGTCCTGGATTCGGTCAGTTGTACCGCTTCCTGTTATCCTCGGACAGCCATTTCCGGTGTCAAGGCCGTGCAAGTCCTCACTCTACCCTTGACAGGAACTGGTGTGACTACACAAGGAGCAGTGCCAGAAGCATATCGGGACCTCGCCGCAGTATTCGACAAGAAGGGCGCCAATACACTGCCTCCTCATCGTCCCTTTGACTGCAGAATAGACCTGATCCCTGGTTCAACGCTTCCTTGTAGCCGGGTCTATTCCCTCACAGAAAAAGAGAACGACCACCTCCGCTCTTATCTGGATGAGTTCTTGCGCAACGGGTTCATCCGCCACTCCAGGTCTCCAGTGTCATCGCCTCTTTTCTTCGTGGCCAAAAAAGAAGGCGACCTTAGGACCTGCATCGACTACAGGGCAATAAACGCCATCACCATAAAGAACAGAATCCCCCTTCCTTTAATATCAAACCTGTTGGACCAGGTCAAGGACGCCTCCATATATACCAAGCTGGACCTGCGGGGGGCCTATCATCTCGTCAGAGTCCGGAAGGGCGACGAGTGGAAGACCGCGTTTCGGACCAGGTTTGGTCTCTTTGAATACCTGGTCATGCCCTTTGGACTCTGTAACGCTCCCGCGGCCTTTCAGTTCTTCATCGACGAAGTATTAAGGGAATTCATCGACCTCTTCTGTATTGTGTATATTGACGATATACTGATCTTCTCACAAACCCCTGCAGAACACGTCCGACATGTACGAATCGTCCTGCAACGACTGGAACAAAACGGTTTGTACGTCAAACTAGAAAAAGCGTTTTCCACACCACAACTGTCGAGTTCCTGGGTCATCTTCTTTCCCCTGCGGGTGTCGAAATGGACAAAAAGAAAGTGGAAGCCATACTGCACTGGCCATCCCCAAACACCGTGAAACACGTCCAGAGGTTCTTAGGGTTCGCAAATTACTACAGGCGTTTTATCACAGGCTTTTCCGGGTTAGCCACCCCCATCACCAAACTGCTGCGCAAAGGTGCCCTGTTCCGCTGGGATTCTGAGGCTGAACACACCTTCCAGGAATTGAAGAAGAGGTTCGTCACGGCCCCCATCCTGATACACCCCAACTCAGAGCGGCCTTTTATAGTGGAAGCTGACGCCTCACAAGACACTCTGGGAGGTGTGCTGTCACAAAGAGATGTTGACACAGGTCTGTTGCACCCCATGGCCTTCTATTCCCGTAAACTGCAACCTGCCGAACGCAATTACGCCATATCGGACCGTGAACTGCTCGCTATCAAGGCCACGTTCGAGGAATGGCGCCACTACTTGAAGGACGCCAAACATCCTGTGACCATTTACACGGATCACCGGAATCTGCAATTCCTCCGCTCAGCTCGTGCCCTTACGTCTAGACAATTGCGTTGGACTCTGTTCTTTAACGAGTACGACTTTCGCATCACGTACCGACCCGGCAGAGAAAATGCCAAGGCCGACGCATTATCACGCCTAGAAGGAACAGAGGACACTGTAACCACAGCTGAGCCGGTGTCTATCCTACCTGAACGTTGTTTCCAGGAAGTGGTTCTTTCCTCCGCTTTTTTGACCCAACTACAAGACGACGTCAAACAGATCGACCAGGTTGCCTTGATAAGGAACCATAAAGGGGTTTCGTCACAGAACGGATTCATGTACAAAGAGGGCAGGTATGTCCTACCCTTGGTGGCACGCCAACAACAGGCATTGTACATGTGTCACGACCACGTACTGTCCGGACACCCTGGATATCATAAGACCATGGACCTGTTACAACGACGTTTCTGGTGGCCTTCGCTGGCGGCAGACGCACACACACACGTAGCTCGCTGTGCGGTCTGTGCTCGAGGAAAGAATATGCCGGGATCCACGGTGGGTTTATTGCATCCTATTCCGATTCCTCCCTATCCTTGGCACACCATCTCCATGGATTTCGTTGTGGACTTGCGCGCCACCAGAGCGGGATACACCACCATTCTTACCATCGTAGACCACCTCACCAAGATGGCTCATTTCGTACCATTGAAAAAACTACCCTCAGCGGCGGAGCTGACAGTTATCTTCCTGCAACACGTAGTACGCCTTCATGGCATTCCTTCTGTGGTGATAACCGATCGAGGGTCCCAGTTCGTGTCCAAATTCTGGAGTGAAGTGTGCGCAGCCATGGATCTGGACGTGCGCTTATCATCTGCTTATCACCCCCAGACCGACGGGCAGGCGGAGAGGACGAATCATACCATGGAACAATACCTTCGCTGCTTATTGATAACGGTGGAGAAGGAATGGGCGGATGTGTTGTGGATGGTGGAATACGCCTATAACAACAACCAACACTCAGCCATTGGTATGTCTCCTTTTTTTTGCCTCCAGGGTCGGCATCCACGGACGGAGGCCTGGGAGGAACAACGGGACAGTCCCTTGCCCACGGTTCAGGAATATCACACCATGCTTCGTGGTCTTTGGCAGCGGGCCCGGTTTGAACTGGCCAAGGCTAAGGAAACCTATAAACAGTACGCTGACGAGCACAGGGTCATTGAACCCGCCTACAAAAAAGGGGATAGGGTATGGCTCTCCATACGGAACCTTAATGTGCACGGCCCTAAGAAACTGCTGCCTCGCTTCGTAGGTCCCTACATCATTGACAAGGTGATCAACCGCGTTTCCATGAGACTTGCTCTGCCCCCACAGATGAAAGTGCACCCTGTGTTCCATGTGTCCCTCCTTCGTCCTGTTCATCCTGAGAGTTCTGTCTCATCTCCTCCTTCTCCGGTCCTTATTGACGATCACGTGGAATATGAGGTCAGGGCTATTCTTCAATCCCGTCGTACCCGGGGTCGGCTCTTCTACCTGGTGGACTGGAAGGGGTATGGTCCGGACGACAGGTCCTGGGAGCCCTTGTCTCATGTTCGTCATGCTCCCCGATTGGTACGTGCCTTCAACGTCAGTCACCCTCTCAGCCCTCGTCCTGCCACCCCTGTGTGAGCTGATGGATGTTGGCTGGGGGGCTCTGTTTTGGTTGGGGGTGCTGTCATGGTTGCGATGGGTTTCCGTGCATCACGAGCAGCAAATGTATCCTGCTCCACGATTCCGCGGAACAGACTTGCCTCACTTCCGCCCTACAAAAGGTCCGTGGTCTAGTCCTTAGCACCGGAAGCCACTGCCACGTCACTCAACACTTCCGGTACGAGCCGCTTAAACCTCTGCGGTTCCGCCAGGTCAGCGCTTCGTATTCTGAGCCCAAACCGCCATCGGACGCCAGCCTTTCCGGACGCCAATTCTAGATCTTCAGAACACCACGCTGGAAGCTGCCGAGCCGCAGGTAAAGGACCGCGCTGGAGCGCCTTGCCCCTTGTTGCCTGTTTGTTTGTGCCTTACTCGCGCTGGAGCGCCTTGCTGATTTTGCCTGTTTGGTTTTGTCTCTTTCTCCCGCGCTGGAGCGCTTTGCTGATTTTGCCTGTTTGGTTTTGTCTCTTTTTCCCGCGCTGGAGCGCCTTGCCTCTTGTTGTCTGTTTTGTTTGTGCCTTCCCCGCGCTGGAGCGCCTTGCTGATTTTGCCTTCTGTGTTGTACTTACCCACGCTGGAGCGCGTGCTGATTTTGCGTTCTGTGTTGTAACTCACCCGCGCTGGAGCGCCTTGCTGATTTTGCCTTTTGTATTATACTTACCCGCGCTGGAGCGCCTTGCTGATTTTGCCTGTTTCAGTAATTGACTGTTTGTACAGGAACGCTCACGTTTTCTTTTACTTTCAAGAGGAGGTGGTGTAGTTACCCCCTTTTTCTCTTCTGGTGTACCGGAGTTCGAACTAGTTCCTGGCCGGTGTTACTTTCTCCTTAGTTGGAGCTGTATGTATACAAGGTGATCAATTGTTCCACAAAAAACTGCTATACTAAGGAATGGGGGTTTGCGTGTGCCTGTGTAATGGGGTTTCCCTTATCTCCCTTCATTAGACGGTACACCCGGCCATCTTACTGGACTACGGATGATTCCCTCCTTGTCATCTGGACACCAACTCCATCACCTCTAGCTTCCTTCCCCATTCCCAACGCCATCCTAGCTAGATTACGCGTTCTACTGGGATAAGGTGGGTACGGTGGCGGTGGGTCATGTCGTCTCTGCAAGACCGCTTCACAAGCATAAGGTAAGTCTTGTGGGGTGCCTGACACAATTGCAGCACTTTCTTTTTATATTTGCGGCATCCTTTTATTAAATTCTGAATTACTCTATTTCGAAAAAGTCTTTGACAAATTTCTTGAAATTGTTTTTGTCTACGGGTAACAAATACTCTTTCCTTATCATGATTTTTTTTCTTGCAATTTGAAGTCGAAGTCTGCTTCTCCTTACTTGAAAAATTCTTCTTTTTCCTTTGCGTAATGTTATTTTCATTAAATGTTCGTAATATTTATTTTTTAAATTGTCTAGTGTTTTTACCAGAAGAAAGTCTTTTGTAGTACTCTCATTTCCTTGTAATCCACATTTTTGACTTTTCTGTAAGTAGATTGCCTTTTTGTCTTTCCTTTTTTTTCAGTTCTTCTAGGCATTTTCAATTTTTAATCCAAACAAAATCATTTTCTGAGAAAGAAAAAAAAGTTTCAATTGTTTGTTATATCTGTTCAATATGTCAAAATAATCACATACAATTACATAAGTTCCACTGGCGGCTTGCAGAGGGAATGCTGCATGGTAGTGGAACGGAATAAGGGAACAGTAGGGTGGCAGGTAGTGTCACCGGACATACAGCACGTATTTATTGAATTATTTAGATTCACCTTCCCATTTTATATGTGACTCCACTACCTCCTACTTTTCTCCTCCTCCCCGCCCCACCCCAACGTCCCACGCACCCCACCGTCCCACAGCACTTCCTCTGCAACCCACTACAGATAACTTTGTAGATACTATTTTGTAAAATTGTTATCTGTATACTTAGAGTGATATTCTCAAGTAAATGGCACATGTAAACGTTACCCTTATTAGTTTAACACTTCTATCGGCAACTTAGCAAGCATAACACTGCACCATATTAGCAAAGATATGGTACAGGCTTACATCTCATTGTGGATGTACATAAACAAATACAGATGAACTGTTAGAGAGGAACAAAAACGACCGACATGGGGATAGACAGGGGGGAAAGATTAAGTAGGTGTTATTCCCATTTTGGTAATGTGCCAGCCCAGTCGTGTACGGAGCTTTAACACCAGCAGAAAACCTCGTAATTACGTTAATTTACATTTATGTGTGCTTTAGCACTGTAACCAACACTTTGTACCCCTGAGACTACTGTTTATAAAAATAAACAAACAGAGCTTTATCTAGTATAAAAATAGCACACAGTGGAAGTGAGACGTCCCCCCCACACACACACGAGCTGGCTCATAGACAGAGAGCTGCGGGCCATCGGCTCCTAGAGGGACAGCTGCATTTCGGCTCGCAGACGCAGAGCTGAGGGCCAGCTCGCATAGGGACAGCTGCGGGCCGACTCGCATATGGAGAGCTGCGGGCCGTCGGCTTGCAAAAGGATACCTGCGACTGCTGATGTGGGGTGAGGGAGGGTGAAGGGAGTACCTGGCAGAGGGAAAGATGCGGTATATTTCCACTGTTGGCTTGCAGACGTAGAACTGCGGGCCCGACGGCTTCTAGAGGGAGAACTGCGAGCCGTTGGCTTGCAGAGGAACAGTTGTGTGCCAATTTGCAGAGGGATAGCTGCGGGCTGCCTCGCACAGCAACAGCTGTGGGCCGCTGCAGGCCGGTGATGTGGGGCAAACGAGGGTGAAGGGGGTATCTGGCAGAGGTAGACCTGCGGTATATTTTCAGTGTTGGCTCGGAGAGGTACAGCTGCGGGCCCGACAGCTCGCAGCGCGAGAAGTGCGAGGCGACGGGCTGCCTCGCAGTGGCAGAGCTGCGAGCCGATGGCCTGGCTCGCAGAGGGAGAGCTGCAAGCCGACGGGCTGCCTCGCAGAGGCAGAGCTGCGAGCCGACAGCCTGGCTCACAGAGGGAGAGCTGCGGACCATCGGTCGATGGTCTGGCTCGCAAACGGAGATCTGTGAGCCGACCGACTGGCTCGTAGAGAGAGAGCTGCGGTATATTTCCAGTGTTGGCTGGCAGAGGTAGAGCTGCGGGCCCGACAGCTCGCAGACGAAGAGCTGCGAAACGACGGGCTGGCTCGCAGAGGGACAGCTACGGTATATTTCAGTGTTGGCTTACAGAGGTAGAGCTGCGGGCCCGAGCACTCGCAGAGGAAGAGCTCTGAGCCGACGGGCTGCCTCGCAGAGGGAGAGCTGCAGGCCGGCTCGCATAGGGACAGCTGCGGGCCGACTCGCATTAGAAAAGCTGTGGGCCGTCGGCTTGCAAAAGGATACCTACGACCGCTAATGTGGGGCGAGGGAGGGTGAAGGGAGTATCTGGCAGAGGGAAAGCTATGGTATATTTCCAGTGTTGGCTTGCAGACGTAGAACTGCGGGCCTGACGGCTTCTAGAGGGAGTACTGCGAGCCGTTGGTTTGCAGAGGAACAGTTGCGTGCCAATTTGCAGAGGGAGAGCTGCGGGCCGGCTCGCACAGCAACAGCTGTGAGCCGCTGCAGGCCGGTGATGTGGGGCGAACGAGGGTGAAGGGGGTATCTGCAGAGGTAGAGCTGCGGTATATTTTCAGTGTTGCCTTGGAGAGTTACAGCTGCGGGCCCGACGGCTCGCAGAGGGAGAGCTGCGAGCCGACGGGCTGCCTCGCAGAGACAAGTTGCGAGCCGACGGCCTGGCTCGCAAAGGGAGAGCTGCGGGCCGTCGGTTGACGGGTTGGCTCGCAAAGGGAGAGCTGTGAGCCGAGCGGCTGGCTCGTAGAGGGAGAACTGCGGTATATTTCCAGTGTTGGCTTGCAGAGGCAGCCCTCCCTCTATGAGCCAGGCAGTTGGCTCACAGCTCTTCCTCCATGAGCCAGCCCGCCGGCTCGCAACTCTCCCTCTGCGAACCACCAGTCGGCTTGCAGCTCTTCGTCTGCGAGCCATCGGGCCTGCAGGTTTATCTGTACAAGCCGTCGGGTCCGTAACTCTACCTCTACAAGCCAACACTGCGAATATAACGCAGCTCTCCCTCTACGAGATACCCCCTTCACCCTCCCTCGGCCCGCATCAACAGCCCGCAGCATTTAGATTATATCTTAAAGTATCATCAAATGATTCAAACCATGCATACATACACAAAGCAACGTGCACGTTTACTTTGTCCATTTACTCTCCATGTAATCTCTGCACATTCTGAACGGGTTCGCAGTATATCACCTGTCTTCACTTATACTCAAATGTACCTCACAGTGAAAAAAATGACATCACAACCTATGCATATTAAATATTTCCAACATAATACAGTGCAGTTTTATACCATTGAAACTGATTGCAACATTCTCAATATAGTACAAATCCAACCAATATGCCAATAAACCTATAACTGCTATTCTTATAATACAAAAAGCTGTATTAGATTATTTTTATAAACAGTACTGCTGGGGGCACAAAATGCTGGTGGAAGGTGGACAGAGTAAATGAAGGTGTAATTCCCAAACTTTTTATGTATCGTCCCTTTACTATACCTATATTAACACCTTTAAGTGGGATGAAAAAATTGCCAACTGTCTTAAAGGGGTGGCGGAGCTCACTACCGATAAGCCCCGGACCACTTAAAGGCCTGCGTATATTCAGCAGAAGAACACACCCTGACAATTACTATCACTAATAATCACATTTACTTTAGCACTGTGAACAAAATCGTACAGAAAATATACAAAGAACATTTTCATTTATTTTTTATCTCTCACATATTTAAAAAAAATGTCTTCTAAAGAAACGCTCCCCAACAACTTAGATTTCCTAAGACCACCCAAAGCCAAAGCCTTGCAGTACCACACCAGCCTTGACTGATATTGAAATCTACCTCTCAGTGTGAAAAATGAGACCACAAACTGTGCACATAACATTTCTGGTTTTTGTTCCATCTCTGTTAAGATAATAACACATGAATTTTCTACTCTCACCCCTTCCCCACTATTTCCAGACTAAGCATAATTTGCAAACGTGCGACATTCTGTTTATCTCGCCGGAACAGATAAACAAATCCAAATTAACGCTACCTCTAATTTTTAAAACCATACAGTCTTTTACAGATGACAACTTACACCTTTTCTTTGTGAAAAACTCCTAAACATATATAAAGTACTTGTTTAACAACTAGTCACACTTTATGCATATTTTAGAACCAATGTGAAACACCAGACTTTACTAACACTATGCTATTTAGAAATAAAAAATACTTTCAAAGTTAAAAATATTGCCTCAAATACTTAACCACTACTACAGAACACATAACACACCTTCTTAATTTCTAACTTACCTTCGTAGTTGGAATGCAGATTTCAAATGTCACAAACGCATGCAATTCTTTCTTTGTCACACAGTACATGTAATGCACCGCTTTCATCAAGAATGGAACCAGTAATGGCACAATTTCCCTGTTGCTCCACACAAATACATGTAAAGAACAAATCAGAATAGTTCCTTGATTTTTTTAGATTGCAAAACTTCTCTTTATTGGTTATTTTTGAACTTTCCATATAAACAGTTTTTTAAATATTTAAGGACACATACAGGTGAAAAGTTCAACGTATTCTATCAACACACTTTCGAGAACATTCTACGACACGTCCAGGTTAAAAGTTCATCATTTTTTTAAACCTAACGATATTTTTTTTGCAACATTTTCTCGAACATTTAACGGCACGTGCAGGTTAAAAGTTCACCATTCTTTTACGTTCGAACTGTACCTTCCAAATGCAATTAGCAGGTGTGGTTGAGCTGAGGAAATTTTATCCTATAATATGTACTCCACGTTTAAACTGCTTTTTTATTAACCAATGACAAAGATATTTTTCCTCAAAACTAATATGCATCCTACTTTTTAGGAAACAATTCTTTTCATCTCCCAATCAGTTAACGTTTTGTATGTAAAAAAAAAAAGTAGTTCCTCATCTTTAAACATATCTCTTATTCTAAGAAACGGACTGCATGAGCTACAGACATCTATCCATATCTTCCAGCTATACCTTCAAAATGCTAGTGTGGATTGTAGGACATAGCTATGTTTTCTGGTGCAAGAGGTATGCAGAACAGAGACGTATTGACTTAGACCTAGGTTTACAAAATGTGCACATTAAATGGTTTGCAGAGAGAGGATTGAAGTGGCACCAATTGCTGCCTTTGGTTAAAACCTGTTTGCATCTCCAACACCCTGACCTCATGATTGTGCACTGTGGTGGTAACGGCCTAGGCACATTGACTGGGGTCGGTTTGGAATTGCTTATGAAGGACACCTTTGGACAATTCATGTTACTTTTGCCTCAAACTGTCTTTGTATATTCCAATATATGCCAAAGACAGAAGTGGAAATGGTCAAACCAATTTTGTCATAAGATTGAAAAATCTAGGAAGAATGTCAACAAAGCTGTGTCTGCATACCTCAGAGACCATAGAATGGGGTCGATCTACAACAACAACATACGTTTTGATATGGCTGATATCTACAGAAGTGATGGAGTACACTTCACAGATGAGGAAAACCGAGTTTTTCTCAATAACCTAAAGCTGTGCATCCGCAATTACATGTAGCTCCAACTAATAAACACAAGGGCTCTTTTTAGAGCCGCCTTATATTCCCAATATCGGCTCGCAGAGGGACAGCTGCGGTCCGGCTAGCAGAGGGAGACCTGCGGGCCGTCGGGCAGACTTGCAGAGGAAGAGCTGCGACCCATGGGCTTGGCTCACAGAGGGAGAGCTACGGGCCGTCGGCTCGCAAAAGCACAGCAGCGTACTGGCTTGCAGAGGGAGAGCTGTGGTCTGACTCGCAGAGGGAGAACAACGGGCCAACAGGCCTGCTAGTAGAAACACAGCTTTGAGCTAACGGGCTGGCTCGCAGAGGTACAGCTGCGGGCCCGAGCTGCGACCCGACGGGCTGACTCGCAGAGGGAGAGCAATGGGCTGACGGGCCTGCTAGCACAGACACAGCTACGAGCTAACGGGGTTGCTCTCAGAGGTAGAGCTGCGAGCCCGACGGCTCACAGACACAGAGCTGCGAGCTGACCGACTAGCTTCTAAAGGCATAGCCGCGAGCTGGTGATGTGGGGAGAGGGAGCGTGAAAGGGGTATCTCGCACAGACAGAGCTGCGGTATATTTTCAGTGTTGCCTCGCAGAGGTAGAACTATGCCATGATGGCTTGTAGAGGGAGAGATGCGAGCTGACAGACTGAATCACAAAATGGCTGCCAACACTTCCTAGTTTCAACAGTTCGCAGCCAATGAGCCGCAAGCTCGTGCTCGTAACGCCTCAGCCAATCAGATGTCAGAATTCTCAAATATCGATATCTGTAAAATTTGATATTTCTCAAAAACTACTGAACGGATTTACCCCATTTAAACAAAAGCGTGCTTTCTGGACCAAGACCTTTCTCCCTGCCAAATTTGGCGTAATTCCGTTCAGCAGTTTGACCTGTAGCCTTGTCTAAAGTTTCCTATGGAAATTGCATGGAGAAAACACGTTTTGGGACCCCCCTTTTTTTTCAGCCCCCCCTTGACGAATCACCCCCAAACTTTCAAGATAGGAGCTGATCTAAAAAGAGAAGTTTTTCGGAAAATTTCGTAAACATTCGTCAAACGACCTAAAGTTATAAGCAAATCAAAAAACGCTTTTCCTATGGAAACGTGGTCCTAACTATAACTATCTACTGGCGACCAAAGGTTCAGGTAAATTTATAGTTAGGTATGGTAACAACATCTTACTCTACGTTGAAAATAACCCCAGATATTCCCTGAGAAAACTAATGGTTGAAGTGCTGTTATAGTTAGGTAAAAATGTAATATAAAATATAACATTTTAAAGTTCTAAAAAACTTTGAAATTCACAAGTTATTGTTTATTGGACTAACTAGAACCTGTGCCCCACCATGCCCAGTGTTGCCAGTGTTGTCATCAATGAGTTAATTTTAAAGGTTATCAGTGATCTCATCAATGATGTCATTGAACATTTCATGAGTGATGCGATGTGTGAGGTCATAAGCAGAGTCTGGTGTGGCCACAAGTTGTGACCAGGAACTGCACCCACTACCCCCATGAGCAACCAACCCCCCACTACGTACATCCTACAGCCATATGCGATGTGGGGTTGGTTACAGGGCCTGGCCTGCAGCATGCTCCTGTGCTCAACCCCCCTTGGGTCACCAACCCCCACGACATCCAACACAATTTATTTTCTTCCAATTCATTTTCTTGGACCCTGGGAGTCCCTTGGGATTCCTGCAGTGCATATAGGTCGCCCTGGCTCCCGCAAGACCACATGAAGGGAGAGTGCTGGGTCCAATTGGAAGCCCCTGGAAACTATCAAAATTCCCTATGATAGTCCCGACGGACCTCAAGAATTTCAGGCACATCTCACTGCTTCCTTTCGCAGCCAAGGTCATCGAAAAGCCCATCAACACCCAGCTAGCATACTTCATTGAAGCCAACAACATTGTAGACACCTCCCAATCTGAATTCTGTAGCAACCACAGCAGCGAGACCGCCCGCCTCGCCACCACAGACGACATCTGTGCCCTCCTTGACCAAGGCCAAACGGCAGCTCTCATCCTCCTCGACCTATCAGCAGCCTTCAACACTGTCTCCCACCGCACACTAGCCACCAGACTCCACGACAGCGGCTTCTAAGGAAAGGCCCTATACTTGATACGCTCATTCCTCACGGGCAGAACACAGAGAATAAGACTCCCCCACTTCCTCTCTGAACTTACAGAGACCAGATGCAGAGTACCCCAAGGATCCTTCCTCAGCCCCACCCTCTTCAACATCTACATGGCCTCCCTCGCAACCATCATCAGAAACCATGGGCTCAACATTGTCTCCTACGCCGATGACACCCAACTCATCCTCTTCCTCACCAAGGAACCCGACATCACCAGGCACAACTTCCAAGAAGGGATGAAAGCCATTGCAACCTGGATGAAGAACAGCTGCCTGAAACTCAACTCAGAGAAAACAGAAGTCCGCATCCTCGGCTCCACCCCCTCTGCATGGGACAACTCTTGGTGGCCCCCCTCCCTCGGAAACCCACCCACCCCAACAGACCATGCACGTAACCTCTGAATCATACTGGACTCATCGCTCACTATGAATCACCAGATCAACGCCATCTCCTCTGCATGCTTCAACACCCTCAGCATACTAAGTAAAACATTCAAATGGATACCCCCGACTCCAGGAAAACAGTCACTCACACCCTCATCACCAGCCGACTGGACTCCAGCAATGCCCTCCATGCTGGAATCAACAAAAAACTCCTCAGCAAACTCCAGACTGTCCTGAACGCCACAGCCAGACTAATCCTTGATATCCTACGGCTCAACCACATCACCCAAAACCTCAGCGACCTCAACTGACTCCCCGTCGAAAGAAGTATAACTTTCAAGCTGGTCACGCACACCTACAAGGCCCTCCAGATCGGACCTCAATACCTCAACAACCGCCTCTCCTTCCATGCCCCCAAGAGAAACCTCCGCTCAGCCAACCTCTCCTAAGCCACCGTCCCATGCTTCTACAGGAACAGAGTGGTGGGAAGGTCCTTCTCATAGCTCACAGCCAAGACCTGGAACAATCTCACCCTTCACCTCCAGCGAAGCCCGACACTGCACCAATTCAGGAAAGACCTCAAGACCTGGCTCTTCGAATGACCTCAACAGAGCCGCACACAACCCCGCGCCTAGAGACCCTTACGGGTGAGTAGTGCGCTTTACAACCCCCTGATTGATTAATAGTCCCACGGGACTGTCGAGGCAAAAATATATTCTTTTGTCTCCAGGTGCGGTCCCTCTTGAACCACCGCATAAGTGCCAGGGGGTATGGGTACATCTACCTAACCCTTCTATGCTATTTTTTAAACATTGTAGGACAGGGGATCACGTCCTAGAGTCCTGTAATGGCCTCCTCCATATTTCTGTTTATGTTGTGGCCAGCCAATCAGCCCCCACTCCAAAAAATCCCCCACAGCCATTAGAAGGCTTGATTTTATTCATTTCAGCTCAACTGTCATTATATCAATAAACTGTGAACCTTCATTTCTACACAGTTTTAATTAGATTTACACCAAATCACAAACATGCAGAGCAGAAAGGCATAACTTAAGAAAAGTATTTAAAGGATTTAGCTGTAGCAAACTATTAGAAAGTAAAAACACAACACAGGTAAAATCCTTCAACCAATTTCTAAAAATTAAGAAAATGATAATAGGAAGAATGACACATGAAAGGATTAACATTGAATCAGGGGGACTGAAGATATGATTGTAGGGCAAGAAACACTATAAAAACAATAATGTGCCAATAAGAAGTCACAACTCGTGGCTAACCACAACCTAAGAGAAATGTTTTGATTGACCATGATGAAGTGGAGGTCTGATACACCGAGCAGGTCATCCTGGCCAAGGCTTTTAACTTCTGACTTAGTCTGTTTTTTATAAAAGTCAAAATCCTCCAGTGGGGAAACGTTGAAGGCTCTAACTGGAGATGTCCCTTCGAAGTCAGATAGCCATTAGACAAGGTCCCGTTGAAACCAGTTTTTTTTTCCAGGAAAAGGTCAGAGCAAAAATATTTAAATTCCTTGCCTGCCAAAGTCCTTTCATTGGCCAGATAATTTTCATACCTTCGCCATGTCAAGATACCTATGTGGCAAATTAGTCTCTTTTTTTAGCTCAAAAACTTCCAGTGGCACAAGCCTGGAAGCGGTAGCTAGGCAAGTCGCACCAAAGCCAAATGCCTTAGCGAGAAAGTCAGCTGAAGCCTTCTTTCAAGTAGCAAAAAACTCCAAGCAGAATCAACCTGATTTTCTTGCCCACTATGGTTACACTGTGGACAGATAGCCTTCTGGGGTTAGTCCTGGTTCTCTAGAGGTCAAACATTTTTTTCAACTTTTTCTTTTTTTTGAAGCAGTTTCTCTTGGTCACTTCTAGGCTGACAGTACATCAGGGAAAGCACTGAGGAGCCAGGACTCACTCTAATTGAGGCCACCAGCAGGGTTCAGTTGTAACTGGTCAGCAGGTCACTTCAGGAAAAGGACTCTTGAAGTCTTTTGTGTCCCTGTAGCCACACGTGACGTCAGCCAACAGACATTTGAAGTCTTCACCTTTGTCCTGGTTACAAGAGGGAGCAGGTACAGGCTTTTAGGCAGGCCCACTGGAAGTATGCGTGTACGCGGCTGCAGTATTTTTTTTTTACATAATTATAGATTTGCCGTGTTTGCCACATAATCCTTCTTCTGCTGCATAATCTGCAGATTTAAACAAAAAAGAAATTCTGGCTCAACTGGATCAAAAGTTACTAAAAGCGTGGCGAAGCACATCCCAACATAGTGGAAAGCCCTCTGCAAAGGTTGACTAGTCATCTTTCACCTACTTATTGCTGTATTTATGTGTTAAAGTGTTAGCAACAGAGTGAAATCTTTGCCCCGTAGTTTTACCATGTACAATGGCAAAAGAATTAAAGTAATACTATCACAAAATGATCCGCATTATGCCATGTAATGTGCCTTTTCTTGCCACATAATTTAGTCAACCCTGCCATATATTTTGCTCCTCCCCGCTGCGTAATTCTAGTGGCCCTGTCTTCAGGTACCCACACAGACAGCAGGTTTCATCCTCTTGTGTTCTTCTGCATATCGAGATGTGTTAGTTTTTAAGTGGAGGGCAAGGGAGGCTTTAGGATTGTTTGCCATCCCACCCTGTTTTTTCAGAGACACTAAAGGCGGCCTGTATTGAAGGCTCCCTTACCTTCATTACAGTCCTCATTTTGTTACTATGTGAAATGAAATTTGGGTGGTAAGGAAACTTTCACCTTAGTCCTTAACAGGGCTTTAAGTAGACCTCAGACCCTTTAGTAATTAAAAACAGACATTGAAACAAGTCTCTATCGGACCCTATATTCATGTCCTTATCTTTACTGACAAATAATACTGCTCAATTTCTGAACAATTATTGAAACAAACATTAAGGTATTCCATGTCAATGACTTGGTTCATGTTTATAGTTCACGTTTTACTAAATCTTGCCAAAAATACCGGTCATGTGGCACACTATAGGGATCACAAAAATGTAGTTTACGTGTTTAAACTATTGCCTTAACATAGGCCACGCCTCTTTAGAGACCCCAGACTTTTTTGCATCCTACCTAAAGCTCTGGTCCTTTATTTTTTCTATGACACAGGAACAATATGAAGGATTCACTTCAGTTGGAAGCAAAAACAGAAATCCTTCAATACAGACAGGTTTTCCTTTCTTACATGTGTATAGATTTAAGGCCTGAATTAGATCTTGGCTGTGGTGGTCCCACTGTAGCTTTTTTTGACGGTCTTCCCGCCTGTTGCCTTGGCGGTCCACCCACCCGACTTAGATGTTGTCTAGGTACTGGAGGGAAGACCGCCATAGTCCTGCCAACTCTACCAAGAATCCTGCTCCCGTGTCTATGGCGGCGGAGACAGAAGCAGCCTTGGGAGGGAGTCCCACCCACCTTACCGCCTTCAAGATTACGATGTGCCTTTCCTACAAGCCTTTTCTGGTGGGGTCACCACCTTGCGTGAGTCGGTGGCATTAAAGGAAAAGAGGTGAAAACTCACCTTTTTTCAGGGTCCCACTTCGGAACCCTTCCTGTACGGCATGGCCCATGCTTTTCCTGTGCTGCTGCTGCCTGACCACCACGATCAGCGACCCTGTTGTGGCCAGAATCGAAGGTAGACTTCCGTGCCACTTGTCCTATGCAGTGAATGGTAACATTAACTTGTGTCTCGTGTTATTTAACATGCAAGAAAATGGACAGTATACATTCCCTACATATGCATTATGACACAAATTCCAAATTTACCTGTGTTTTACCATAATGATACTTAGTACTTACCTATCTTTACTCCAGTAGGACCTCACTACGTCATGACTCAACCGCCAGCACAAGTTGTACATCTAAATCGGCTTGGTGGGATCCAGCCAGCCTGATGGTAGCGGAGTACTGTCAACCAGCACAGGAGATCGCTGCTGGAAGTTGGCTATAGCCGCAAAATCTAAATACAGCGGTCGGACCCCATGTACTTGATAGAGTACTTTGGGACCACAGCGGCAGTGGGACAGCAGCAAGACCTAAATCAGGCCCTACATGTGGTAATGCTATGTTTCCATGCGTGAACAAAGCAAACACAAAAAGATGATGGACGGAGCGCTGAAACTTTTCAGACACTCACCCCCAGTCACAGATCTGGGTTGAATCCATCATCATTCTTTAGCTCACTTCTCCACCTCAGTTCAGACCCAGCTATATGCAAATCAGTCTTGACCTTGTGCCTCATGGGAACAGTCCAGCCCGAACTGCCAAGCCAGGTCTTCCCTGAACCGGAAACAAGCATCCTGGGACCGGTTTCTGGGTAACACCCTTCATCAGCCAAGCTAGCTTGAATCCAGTGGCAAAGTGAGCAAGGGACCCACGTCTGGGCATTCCCTGCCAACTTAGGGCGAACAAAGCAAACACAAGGAGATGATGGATGGAACGCTGAAACTTTTCAGACACTTACCCCCAGTCACAGATCTGGGTTGAATCCATCATCATTCTTTAGCTCACTTCGCCACCTCAGTTCAGACCCAGCTATATGCAAATCAGTCTTGACCCTGTGCCTCATGGGAACAGTCCAGCCCGAACTGCCAAGCCATGTCTTCCCTGAACCGGAAACAAGCATCCTGGGACCGGTTTCTGGGAAACACCCTTCATCAGCCAAGCTAGCTTGAATCCAGTTGCAAAGTGAGCAAGGGACCCACGTCTGGGCATACCCTGCCAACTTAGGGCGAACAAAGCAAACACAAGGAGATGATGGACGGAGCGCTGAAACTTTTCAGACACTTACCCCCAGTCACAGATCTGGGTTGAATCCATCATCATACTTTAGCTCACTTCGCCAGCTCAGTTCAGACCCAGCTATATGCAAATCAGCCTTGACCCTGTGCCTCATGGGAACAGTCCAGCCCGAACTGCCAAGCCAGGTCTTCCCTGAACCGGAAACAAGCATCCTGGGACCGGTTTCTGGGTAACACCCTTCATCAGCCAGGCTAGCTTGAATCCAGTGGCAAAGTGAGCAAGGGACCCACGTCTGGGCATACCCTGCCAACTTAGGGCGAACAAAGCAAACACAAGGAGATGATGGACGGAGCACTGAAACTTTTCAGACACTCACCCCCAGTCACAGATCTGGGTTGAATCCATCATCATTCTTTAGCTCACTTCGCCACCTCAGTTCAAACGCAGGGTCAAGACTGATTTGCGTATGGCTGGGTCCAAACTGGAATGGCATGGTGAGCAAAAAAACGATGGATTTAGGCCCAGATCTCTGCACTAGGGTGAATGTATGACATTGTTCTGCATTCTGCCCATCAATTATTCTTTTTGATTTGTCACCCCGAGTGGGACGGGTATGCCCAGACGTGGGTCCCGTGCTCTCCATGCCACTGGAGTCAAGCTATCCTGGCTGATGAGGGCTGAAAGCCCGTAACCGGTCCTAGGATTCTTGTTTCCAATCCAGGGAGGACCTGGCCTGGCAGCTCGGGCTGGACTGTTCCCATTGGGCGCAGGGTCAAGACTGATTTGCATATGGCTGGGTCCAAACTGGAATGGCATGGTGAGCAAAAAAACGATGGATTTAGGCCCAGATCTCTGTACTGGGGTGAATGTATGACATTGTTCTGCATTCTGTCCATCAATTGTTCTTTCTGCATGGGGTGAATGTATGACATTTTATTTTATTTTTTATTTTGACGGTTTTGTATAGCGCGAACAAGACCCGTGCGGGTATCAGAGCACTTTACAGGGCAAATATAGGTAATGACATATACATATAAATACAATGAATTATGTGAATACAGTACTGGTAACTATTAGAGATTAGCACATATCTACAAGAGTGTACAGGACAAGTTCAAGTGAATTTGGACATGAGAATCGATTTCACTTCTTTTTTGAAAAAAGCAGCGGATGGATTAAGTCTCGTTTCTGGGGGTAAGGCGTTCCAGATCCTGGGGGCCATTCCTGAGAAGGTACGATTGTATGTTATCTTCTTGGAGAAACATTGTGGTTTAAGTAGAAGATTATTAGAACTCCTGGTAGATCTGTTACCACCTGATAGTACTAGTTTCTCCGCTAGGTACCTCGGGGTTTTGTGATGTAATGCCTTATGTGTCATACAGGCGATTTTTAACTGGATTCTGGCCTCCAAAGGTAGCCAGTTGAGGGCATGAAGGTCAGGGGAAATGTGGCAGTTTCTTTTGGTGCCTGTGATGAGTCTGGCGGCTGTATTGATTGAGGCTCTGAGCGGAGCGGTCGTTGATTTGGGAAGACCTCAGAGAGCGACACTCCCATAGTCAACTCTGGGAATTACTTGAGTTTGAACTGCCTGTTTAAAGTCATTTGCGGGTATGAAGGGTTTCAATTTTCTCAGTGTGTTTATCTGAAAATTTGCTCCTTTTGTTGCAGCGCTGATGTGCTTCTGCATGTTTAGCTTATTATCCAGGGTTATTCCTAGAGATTTAGCAGAATCAATGATGAGAGGTTGACCGTCGAGTGCAGTTAGGTGCTTCATCCACTCGCGGATGATGGTTGTTTGGTTGGGGGGAGCGATTAAGAGGAATTCTGTCTTTAGTGTGTTTAGTTTTAAATGGTTCTTAGCTAGCCAGGTCTGTGTTTTTTGGAGCGTTGAGTTAAGGGACTTGATGTCTTCAAGAGAGTGGACCTTAATGTAGAGTTGTGTGTCGTCGGCGAACATGTGATATTGGATATTTGCGAAGTTGAGAAGCTCAGTGAGTGGTTCCATAAACTGATTGAAGAGTGTTGGGGAGAGGGAGGATCCCTGGGGTACTCCCAAAGTGACTGGGGTGGGGTTAGATAAAGATTGGTTGATCTTGAATCTTTGTGTTCTATTTTGGAGGAAGGAAGTGAACCAGTTTAACACTGTTCCAGATAGCCCCATTCTATGCTTCAAGAGGTCAAGTAGGTTGTCATGTTTGACTGTATCAAAGGCTGAAGATAGGTCAAATAGGATTGGCAAGCAGGCTTTGTTTTGATCCAGTATTTGTAATGTGTCATCTATAATGTGGGTCATGGCTGATTCGGTACTGTGCCCTGATCGAAAGCCTGATTGGAATTGGTCGAGCAGGTTGAAGTGGTCTATGTGGTTACTAAGCTGCATGTGGACACATTTTTCGAGTAGTTTGGCCAGGGTCGAGATGTTGGATATTGGGCGATAGTTATTCAGGTCTGATGGGTCCGCTGATACTTTCTTTAGGATGGGGGATACCTGACCAGCTTTGAGGATGTCAGGGATGGTTCCTTGCAGAAGAGAGGTATTTATGATTCTAGTCCATAGGGGCACTAGCAGTGGAATGAAGGTCTTTAAGTGGGATGCTGGGAGGGGGTCTGTGAAATGATTGGAGGGATTCAGAGTAGTGAGCGTGTTTAGGATAGTTTCTTCGCTGTAGAGGTTGAAGGCAGTCCAGGAGGCGTTGTTCTTGAGGTCGAGCATTGTGGAGCAGTTAAGCGGGGTCCCTGGTGTGGTCAGTGAGGAGATTGTGTGTGTATCGGTAAGGGATAATAGATCGTTAAGTAGGTATGTCTTTAATTTTTCAGTCTTTGTTGTGAAAAAGGAGGCAAGTTCCTCACAATTGGGGAGTGCATGAGGATTGACTTGGGGGTAGTGGGAGACACCCTTAGATTGAGCTTTGATTATTTCGAACAATTTTTTGGGGCGATTCTTAGCTTGGTCTAATTGTTTGCATATGAAATCAGCTTTTGAGCGTCTAATCCTTCTGTAGTAGGCATTTCTGGTGCTTCTTAGTAATTTGAGGTGGGCAGTGGATGGGGCGGCTCTCTATTGTCTTTCAATTGCTCTCAATGATCTTCTGTCTTCATTTAGTCTACCATCATACCAGGGGTTTGAGTTCTTTGTGGTGACTCTTTTTAATTTTAGGGGGGCTAAGGTGTCAAGTACCCTGTTCATAGAGTGGAGGTAGTGATTGGTCATATCCTGTACATCCTTTGATCCATCCGGTGGGGGCGTGAGGATGTGACTAGCGGATGCGAGATCGACCGGATTGATGTTTTCTAGGTTCCTCTTCCAGATTTTCGTTCTCGTGGGTTGGGCTGAGAGTAGTTTAACTACTTCCTTGATATGGAAAGTGATAATGTAATGGTCGGACCAATCGCAAGGGAGAATCGATTCCAGCTGGGTAGAGTCTGCTTTGGAAATTACTAGATCAAGGATTGAGCCTTTTTCGTGGGTGGGGCTGTCACAGATTTGGGACAAGTTGAGGTCGGATAGGAAAGCTTTGAGGCTACTGACCTCTGGGTCGTCCGGATCGTTCCAGTGGAGGTTGAAGTCCCCCAGGAAGATCTGTGTATTCTGTTGTCCGACATTTGTGGCTAGAATATCCATCATGTGTTCGATGAAGGTGAGGTTGTTACCAGGAGGATGGTAAAAAGAGTGTAGTGCGCATATTGGCTTGTTATTGCTAGTAATGTGTAGGCAAAGGTATTCACAGGAAGAGAACACCGGGGGTTTAATCGGTTCACAGAGAGGTTGTTCCTATGGATGCAGGCAATACCACCACCTATCCTATCGGGTCTATCTAGTCTTGTGATGTAGTAGTTTGGGGGAACTAATATGTCTAAGATGGGCGTGGATGATTCATTTAGCCAAGTTTCCGTTAAAATTATAAGGTCGGGTTCATTGGTCATAATGAGGTCAGCTATATCAGTGGCATGACGTGCTGCCGATCTACAGTTTAGTAGGATACATTTTATCTGGGCCTTGGTCGGGGTGGTGGTCTGGTCGTGGGAGATGGGTACTCTTTTGAGGTTGTTTTCAACAATACCTCTGGGAGTGTGTCTTGTAAATCTTGAGGCATTGGAATGGATGGGTTGGATTAAGGACCGTTTCTGTGTATTCTCCAAGTGCACAGGTCCAGAGGGTAGGGATGGGGGTTCGTAGGAGTGAAGTAGGGAAGTAAGATCATTTGGTGATAGGGTTTTCTTTTCCCTGATCGGCCGGGATGATGCATTGGGGTAAGGTACTGTTTTCCATTTGGGGAGCACCTGAGGCGAGGGGCTAGTGCAAGGCTGCTGAATGGGTTTCGCTTGAGGCTTGGGTTGTCGGAGGATCAGGTCATGAAGAGTTTGGATGTCCTCTTTTATTTGTTGTAGGGATAGTAGTATCTCGTCTAGTCTGGGGTCAGGTGTAGGAGTTGTCATATTGATGGCCTGGACTGTGGTTAAGTGAGGAGGTGTTGTAGCTTGTGTGGTGTCCCGGGGTGTGAGGTGAGCTGGTTTGAAGAGTGGTGGATTTTCAGTGTGGTACTCCATGGAGAAGGGAGGGGTGGAGAGGGGACGTGAAGGGGTATTGATGTGTGCTTTAGGAGTATCTGATTCGTTGTGTGGCATTGTTGTGGAGTGGAAGTCACTGGGAAGGGGGTGAATAGAGCGGGGACGTGAGGGTGTATTGTGTGGGCTGTAGGAGGAGGGACGGTGCGATTCGTATTGCAGGGAGAGGGTGGGACTGTGGACTGAACGGGAGTAGCTGTGTAGGGAGAGATTGGAGTAGAAGCTGGAATGGAGTTAATGGGGGAGGTGGGGAGGGGTGAGCTATCTAAAGAGGTGATGAAGATGTGGTTGTGGAGATGGGGAGTGGTAGTGGGGGTGAGGGTGCGTGTGGGAAGGCTATGGATGAGGTGAAGCGAGTGTGAGGCGAGGTGGGTGTAGTAGAAATTGTGGGTATAATGCAGATGTATGTCATTCAGTGGGGTGACGGTTGGGCCTGGGGTGGGTGTATTTGTGCTATGGGATACCGAGGGAGAATGTCTAGATGGGGAATCAGGTAGGCAGTCAGTCAGAGGGTTAGGAGAGTGGTTTGTTGGGGAGGTGGGAAAGGGTCTTGTAACCTTCGCTTTGATGATTGGGAAGATATTGTCCAGTATATTAAGGTTATGGTCAGATGCCTGCATGAGGATGATCCCATTATGATAAATGGTAATTGTAGCAGTCGCGTTGTAGAACGGAGAGGGAATGATAGATAATGTAAGACCGTGTGCAGTTTTCTTAGTGGATGCAATTGAGAATAGGGTGAGAAAGGCTTTCCGCCATTGTGCTCTCCTTTTGGTGTAGAAGATAATGTCATTTGTTATGTGTCCTGTGTTATTTGAGAAGTAGGGGTCAGAGATTGGAGTTTCTGGGTGTGCTTTTAGGAGATTATGTTTGAAGCCTTTGGCCGCCTTTTTTGAGAGGGTAGGAGGGTATTTGATGGAGTAGGTGTGTTGGCTCTTGGGCTCCATAGTGTGTGTTTGGATTATTAGGGGGGTGGGGTGAGAGGGTCAGATAGTGAGAGAGGTAGAATGGGAGGGGATCTATTTGGAGAGTATGAGGAGTAGTAGGCCTCTCTATTTGTTACATCAATGCATTAAGGGGATAGGGGTTCTGGGGAATGACTGATCAATGAGTATGCTCTGGGGTGATTGCCTAATCTATCAGTCATTCCAAGATGGCTGCTTGCTTATCTAGTGAAGGAGTAGATCTGGTGATTAGTCCTATCACTCTTTACATGCATCCGAACTACCTAGGCATAGTCCTCTTTCCATGCATCAGAACTACCTTGATCTAGTCCTCTGTCTGTTTCTGTGGGGGGTAGATCGAGCTTGGTCCTTTGTTTCTGTTTGGTTGCGTGCTGTGTCTATTAGTCCTCTGTCTTTGACCATGTGGTGGTGTGAGGTGAGTGGTCCTTCATTTAAATAGCTCATAAAGTTTGCCATTTTGAAGTTAATCTGTTCAGGCACAAAATGGTAGGGCTTGTAATGTTCAATCGAAGTGTGTCCACCCAGATCACCGTTGAGTTAGGGGGCCACACATGAGGGTGTGGTTCCCACGGGTCAGCAGCAGTGAGACCAAAAAGTTTATTTGTGTGAGTGCCGAGCGTAGAGCTTGCTTGTTTAAAAAAGGCAGCTCCTTATCACCGTTTTTCCGGCGAAATCAGAACGTTTATGAAAAAAGTTTATTGCGTGATGGGCGCAGAGCTTGCTTGTTTAAAGGTGGCAGCTCATTATCATCAGTCTTGGTCTACTCAATGCCACTCAGCGTGAGAGCTCGGTCGCGAGGAGACGTCCAGCGCGAGAGCCTACGCCCCTGCTGCCGAGGGAGCCAGGGGGCGCACTGAGCATGGGCTTGGCCTTCCGTACTTTATATTATGCGTGCGGCTGGGGAGTGGGATGGAGGGAGGGTGGGACGGTACCTGATTAAAGACCTGTGGTGTTGATCTAGCGAAGGTCCGATATAATGCCTCATGATGTGCGGGGGATGTCGCGTTCAAGATTCGGACCTCTGCCATGCTGCATTTTCACGCTGCGTCAGTTGCAGTGGGCTTCTCTGTGTGGTCGATCGATAATTACCCACCTCCTGGGAAGTGGGAGCGCTTGGGCGTAGTGCGGGTTCTCAGGGGGGAGATTCAGCTCTCGCAGCTCTCTCCCGGGCCAGTGGGGAGGGTGTCGTCCTTCTCTGCTCTGGGTGCGGGCAAGGTGCTCCTGCGCTTGGACGTAGTGCGGGTTTTCAGGGGGGAGATTCAGCTCTCGCAGCTCTCTCCCGGTTGTTCTGCATTCTATCCATCAATTGTTCTTTTTGCATTTGTCACCCCGAGTGGGACGGGTATGCCCAGACGTGGGTCCCGTGCTCTCCATGCCACTGGAGTCAAGCTATCCTGGCTGATGAGGGGGTGAAACCCCGAAACCGGTCCTAGGATGCTTGTTTCCAGTACAGGGAGGACCTGGCCTGACAGTTCGGGCTGGACTGTTCCCATTGGGCACAGGGTCAAGACTGATTTGCATATGGCTGAGTCCAAACTGGAATGGCATGGTGAGCAAAAAAACAATGGATTTAGGGCCAGATCTCGGTACTGGGGTGAATATATGACATTGTTCTGTATTCTGTTCATCAATTGCTCTTTTTGCATTTGTCACCCCGAGTGGGACGGGTATGCCTAGACGTGGGTCCCGTGCTCTCCATGCCACTGGAGTCAAGCTATCCTGGCTGATGAGGGGTGGACCCCCAAAACGGGTCCTAGGATGCTCGTTTCCAGTTCAGGGAGGACCTGGCCTGGCAGTTCGGGCTGGACTGTTCCCATTGGGCGCAGGGTCAAGACTGATTTGCATATGGCTGGGTCCAAACTGGAATGGCATGGTGACCAAAAAAACGATGGATTTAGGCCCAGATCTCTGTACTGGGGTGAATGTATGACATTGTTCTGCATTCTGTCCATCAATTGTTCTTTTTGCATTTGTAACCCCGAGTGGGACGGGTATGCCTAGAAGTGGGTCCCATGCTCTGCATGCCACTGGAGTCAAGCTATCCTGGCTGATGAGGGTTGACACTAGGCCTGGGCGGAAAACTACGCTACGCTCGCGTAGTTTGCGTAGTTTGCGCAACTACGCGCTACGCGAATTGCACGTAGCACAGTGCAAAAACGCGTAGCGTAGCTGGCATTTTTTGCTTGCTCGCGGTCCTCAACGTCAAGTTGGCGAGCGAGCAAAATGACATCCCGGCGAGACTTTTTCCTCGTTCGCGATCAGCAACATCAAGTTGCCAATCACAAGCGTGGAAAATAAACCTCCCGGCGAGATTCTCAACGCGAGGAGGTCAGGTTTCTCATTGCGAGTGGTCGCATATGCTCGCAACCGCTCGCGATGAGAAACTACCAGTCCGCGTTGAGAAAACTGCCGCTCGAGTACAAATCTACTCGAGCGGCAGAAAACGACCGCTTGCACTGTGCAAGATGCCGTTTGCAATGATTGCACAGTGCGGACAAGCATCCGGCACTGTGCAATCATTGCGAACAGCATTTCCTACCGCACTACGCAGTTCGCGTAGTGCTACGCGTCGCTCGTGTAGTGTGAAGTGCACTTCGCGTAGCTACGCGTAGTGCTACTACGCGAACTACGCCCAGGGTTAGTTGACACCCCGAAACCGGTCCTAGGATGCTTGTTTCCAGTCCAGGGAGGACCTGGCCTGGCAGTTCGGGCTGGACTGTTCCCATTGGGCGCATGATCAAGACTGATTTCCATATGGCTGGGTCCAAACTGGAATGGCATGGTGAGCAAAAAAACGATGGATTTAGGCCCAGATCTCTGTACTGGGGTGAATGTATGACATTGTTCTGCATTCTGTCCATCAATTGTTCTTTTAGCATGTTTCCATGCGTGGCACATTACACAACAGACCTATTGGCTTTGTCAGTGCTTGTCTAACAGGCATGAGATAAAAATAATTATTCAACGATGGGTGAGGCGGCACGTCAAATCGCCAGGCAGATGGCAAATAAAATGGTGGGGGTAGGATGCTGGTATCGGCTATTACATCAAAAGGCCCATTCCGAAGAGATTTTGACAAAAGAGCTCCAGAAAATTCACCTAGAGACGGGTTGCAAGTTTAATGTTAAAGAATGGAAACAGCTTAGTGAGCTAGCGAATAAAGCACTTAGAGGTGCTAATTTTAAGAGAATGAATTTCTTATCTAGATGGTTAGCATATTACACACCCCAGAGATTGCATAAGATGTTTCAAATGAGCCCGAACCAATGCTTTAGATGTAACAAACAGGGTGATGGAGTATGGGTGCATATATTTTATGAATGTAATAACTTACAGCAATTCTGGGAAGAGGTCTTTGCCAAGATTTCTCTAATTATGTCTTTGACAATTGATCCATCAGCTATGCTGGTTTTATTTGGTTCCTCAGGGGAGGTGAAATGGTTAACAAAATACCAGCAGTATTTTATACTAATCTCCATAGCAGTCGCTAGGTCACTTGTCCTCCAAAATTGGAGAACCAATAAACAACCCAGGACGGAGCACTGGTTTAACAAAATGCGCAGGACTTTCAGATTTAAGGAGGCCTATGCAAAACGTGTAGGAGCAACTGTAAGACTTAGAGCTATTTGGCAGAATTTCTCTACCAATGGTGATGCGGAGGAAAGGAGATTATAAGAGCTGGGTGCTCTATAGGAGCATGTTTAATAGCGGCTGTTAGCCATACTCGTATTTTTTTTCTATAATTCTCGATAGTTGATTTGCAAATTGTGATGAAGGTATCGTTCAGATATTTGATAAACTTAGCACTTTATAATAATCGCTGCTACCAGCACAATGCACTTTAGATAGTTTGTGACCTTCTTTGTCTGCTAGGACACAGGCACATTGCACTTTTTATGGGGTTAGAAGGATATTTGCTGCTAGTCTTATATGCACTTTAAATAGAATGTTCGTCAGTTTGATGTAGCTATTCTAGAGCATAGTTGTCATTAACAATTAAGTATGGATATATGAGTTTGTGGGAAATCACTGGGAGTAAGCCTGAGCATCGACTATAGTTTAATCTAGGTTATTGAGAACTATGTGATATATTCTCTATATTATATTTTTAGGTCTCGCCCTGAGCCAGCGCTTGCGCTGGTCTGGGCGAGACATTTAGTCAGTGGGCTTTCAGAAATGCGACCACAGCTTTTTGTGTGGCATTCTGCGCGTGGTTACGCGCACAGGCACGAGTAGAGGCGCCATCTGGCTTTCCTCTCGCTCTCCCACGCGCGCCTCGCTCTGCCTCTCTGTCTTGCTCGCCCCTCCCCCTCCCCCACCAGAGCTGCCATCTGGCTTTCTCTAGACGCACCACTCGCGTGCTTGTTTTCTTTCACTTTCGCGGCCGCGTCAGTTTTGCGGCCGCGCGGCCAATGCTTGTTTATGGAATGTTTATATGGTTGTAATTAATTCAGATTTATCAATTTATCGTCATGGAATTTGGTGTTGTTATTAATTGGACATCTATTACCTGCACTTCTTGTTATTTATTCTGTGATGCCCTACAGTTTGTCTGTTTGCTCTCGTTTGTTTGTTTTCCTGTTCTAATAAAAAATAAAAAAATAATTTAAGTAATTGTTCTTTTTGCATTTGTCACCCCGAGTGGGACGGGTATGCCTAGAAGTGGGTCCCGTGCTCTCCATGCCACTGGAGTCAAGCTATCCTGGCTGATGAGGGTTGACACCCCGAAACCGGTCCTAGGATGCTTGTTTCCAGTCCAGGGAGGACCTGGCCTGGCAGTTCGGGCTGGACAGTTCCCATTGGGCGCATGGTCAAGACTGATTTCCATATGGCTGGGTCCAAACTGGAATGGCATGGTGAGCAAAAAAACGATGGATTTAGGCCCAGATCTCTGTACTGGGGTGAATGTATGACATTGTTCTGCATTCTGTCCATCAATTGTTGTTTTTGCATGTTTCCATGCGTGGCACATTACACCACAGACATATTGGCTTTGTCAGGGCTTGTCTAACAGGCATGAGAGCCCCTGCTGTGCCACCGATCTATATTTCGACATAATGGATGCGTTTACTGAAAGTGCCACCTTTGTCTTCTTTGTTTGACTTTCAATAACTGTGAGATCTTGTCCGGCGCTAGCAGCAATACTTCACTGAATCTAGAGTGACAGTTTTATGGACTGTATATTCCATTGCATCCACAATGTAACTTTTTTGTCCTCTCTGCTGACATGTTCACGAGTTTGTGAGCTCATCACAGTGAAAGCGTGAAAGCAAGCGAAATTAAAATTTCGACATAACCCACGTTTTAGCTTTTGAAGAGGAGGGGCACTTTTAAGTGCCTTGCTGAGTGCAATAACGCCACCTGCTGGCTAGAAATGCAGTGGCTGCACAATGAGTCCTCGTGAGTATGGTTGTACGAGAAAAACGTGACATCTGTTTTTGGGACACCATTCCCTCCTTCTGTGACATGTTTACCTATCGATCGATGCCTGCCCATAAGAACCGTCTCCCTTTTCCTAGCATACAACCTGACAGTTTACATCCTCAGAGCGCTATGAAAGTGTTACAATGCTCAGAAAATTATATTTTACTTGAACATGTTATCTCGCCGATCCTTGCTTTCTGGAGTTTTGACGTTTAAATATTTGACCTCAGCGACCCGAAGGTATTGGAGCGGTTTGCGTTCGTTTATGAGGCACGTGGAGGAGAAAAAAGTCTTTTGAATTTGGATACCATTAGTTCGAGTTCGCCACAGACGGACCACAAAAGTAAGTAAGCCTATTTTAAACACAACGTTTTTTCAAAAAATAATATTGAAAAGAGTGCAGTATTTAAGAATGCTAAATATAAAAGAGATGTTTGCGCCAGCGTCGTGTGAATGGCAAAGATGTGTATATATAGTAGGGGGCGGGGGTGGGGGCAGACTCCAGCGCGGTCTTTGAAGGGTGAGACACGCTCCCTTGCTCCGTGCCCTATCTCCACAGGGCATGCTACGGAGGGCGCCCCGGGCCAGGCCCGGCTGGAGGCCCTGTGTGCGCGCCCAGTGTTGTGTGAAGCGTGTCTAGTCAGCTTCCCAGCGCCAGCCTCTTGCAGGGCTCCGCCAGCCCGGCCATTACACGGAGTGAGGAGAGACCAGTCTAGCGGAAAACCAATCGCTTCTGACATTAAATGCTGCACACTTCACGGGGCTTTTCTCTGCATTATTGGGAGACAGGAGTCAACTGCGTGCGTGCCCGGCCCTTATCTCCGTGTCTTCGTCTGGTTCTTCTGTAGTTTTCCTTTTATTGCCTGCAGACAGGGAGGGTGATTGTGGATTGTGGAAGGTGAAATGGTGATTTAGTGTGATGTGACTAATGGCTTCTCGTTCGGAATAGGTTAATCACGTATGGAGGGATGGATACACCCCCAGGATAAATCACCGAGCAAGTGGTAAGTGAAAATGTAAATAATGGAGAGAGTGCATCTGCGAGGAGCACAGGAGCACTGGTGTATGCATGAGTGATTCATCAGGGGAGGCAGAGGCGCAACTAGAGCCAAATTTCGTGGGGGGGCTAAGAAACAATTTCGGGGGGGGGGGGGCTAATTCTTCCAGCAGTAGGCAGAGTGGAGATGCAGAGGCTCCAAGAAGGGGTGAAAAACAACAAGGCTCATTAACAAGCAAATGGTCTTTTAAAGACCTGTGAAGTACTCGGGTGCGGCTGTGTGTGTGCCCGGGAAGCTGTCTGGGCCCGGGCTGCCACACACGACGGGGGGGGGGGGTAGTTGGTTGAAGCCCTTTGAGCCCAATGGGCGTTGCGCACCTGATGGGAGGCATGTCTGTGCCAAGACTGGGGCGCAGGAGAGGCGCTGCATACAGGGAGGAACAGGATGGGTTGCGATTCGAATACAGCACCTCCATAGTAACATGATGGGTTGTAATTGAAATTCGAATACAGCACCTCCATAGTAACAGGATGGGTTGTGGTTCGAATACAGCACCTCCATAGTAAACAGGATGGGTTGTGTTTCGAATACAGCACCAACATAGTAACAGGATGGGTTGTGATTCGAATACAGCACCAACATAGTAACAGGATGGGTTGTGTTTCGAATACAGCACCAACATAGTAACAGGATGGGTTGTGATTCGAATACAGCACCTCCATAGTAACAGGATGATTTGCAATTGTAATTCGAATACAGCACCTCCATAGTACCAGGATGGGTTGTGATTCGAATACAGCACCTCCATAGTAACAGGATGGTTTGTAATTGTAATTCGAATACAGCACCTCCAAAGTAACAGTATGGGCCCTCTACGCCGGAATCAACAAAACCCTGCTACACAAGCTCCAAACCATCCAGAACACCGCAGCCAGACTCGTCCTCGGAACCCCGCGACACGTGCACATGACCCAGCACCTACGAGCCCCCCACTGGCTCCCCATCGAGAAGATAGTAACCTTCAAGCTACTCACCCACGCCTACAAATCCCTCCACAACATCAGACCCAAATACCTCAACGAAAGAGTCTCCTTCCACGTACCCAAAAGGAAACTCCGCTCCGCCGGCCTGGCAGAGACCCCATGCATCCGCAGAACCAGAGCAGGCGGAAGAGCCTTCTCCTACGTCGCAGCAAAGACCTGGAACGAGCTCCCAGTCAACATCAGACGCTCCCCCACTCTGCACACCTTCAGGAAGAACCTCAAGACCTGGCTCTTCGACTGATCCGGAGCTGCACCCACCCCCCCCAACCCCCCAAGTGCCTTGAGACCCTCACGGGTGAGTAGCGCGCTTTATAAACTCCTGATTGATTGATTGGGTTGTGATTCAAATAGAGCACCTCCATAGTAACAGGGTGGGTTGTGATTCGAATACAGCACCTCCATAGTAACAGGATGGTTTGTAATTGTAATTCGAATACAGCACCTCAGTAGTAACAGGGTGGATTGTAATCAGAATACAGCACCTCCAGGGTGCTTCACTTTTACACACGATTGTACATTGAGATTTGAGGAATGTTAATGTTATGCACACACATATTTCTTGTATCATGCTGCACTGTGAACTTGGATGCGGCCTAACTGCTAGAATGGTCGACCTCAGAGCTGGGGAACCGGGTTTGAGTCTCAGCAGGGTCTCTCAACATCCTGTGATTCTGGGCAAATCACTTAACCTCCCCGTGCCTAACAAAAATTGATGTGTCCGTCTGTAACGCAACTGGTGCTCATGTAAAGCGCTCTGATACCTTCGGGTCTAGTTTGTGCTATATAAAACTCCCCCCCCCCAAAAAAGAGGGAATTTGAGCTTTTTTATTTCGTACCTCACTAATAATGTATGTATATACGTTTGTTCATCCACGTGAAATTTAAGGGCTGATTTAGAGGTTAGAAGATGGACACTCTGATCTTATTTCAAGTGCATTACTGCAGTTCAATGATCAAATTCCACTTATTTTCAGACATGCACATGTATGTATATATATATATATATATATATATATATATATATACACACACATCTCTGAGACATATATATATATTCACACATATATATATATATATACACACATATATACATATATATGTATTTATACACGTATACATAAATATTGTATTGTATTTGTATTTATATAGCGCTTACTACCCCTGATGAGGCGTCGAAGCACTTTTTCGGCGAGTAGCACGCTCATCCGGAACCCATAAAGGATTAGTGTTGAATTAGTGTAGTGAAATATGAAAGTCATTTGAGTGGTGGATATGTTAGTCAGTTATTTGGATTGAGAAGGGTAGCGGAGGGATAGAAGAGGTAAAAAGGTTTGCATTTATATAGCGCTTGCTACCCCTGATATTATATACACACACACACACACACATACTCATATATACATAGTACATCACTATGTTAGCTGCATTCTCCTGTACAGAAGCTCATAACAATTTTGAATGAGTTATTTTAAGCATATAAGCACTCTGAACACAAACTAATCAGCTAATGGACTTGCATTCGATTAGGGCTTAGTGTTGTTAAGGAAAGGGAACCACCCTTAAGTTATGGGTTAGAATTTCATATGTATCCAAGAAGGTAAAACTTAGTGCACACGTGCTCGGAAATAAGCAGCACACGATGGGGCAAATGGGTGATGTTCAAAGTGAGCGTGTGCATGGTCGCTCTCCATTTTAAGTACAGACAGAAACGACACGTAGGACGTGTTGATAACGTTTTTACGTGAAGCTTTCAATATACCCTACCCAGAGAATTCGGCTAATAGTTTAGTACCATTGCAATGCCATTTACTTCACGGATTGTAGGTGTCGACTATCCACCCATTCTTTTTTCTGGTTTTAATGTTCATTATCTGCAAAAATTTGGCACAAGCACTGGGCACTTTAGGTGGAATATATAGTTCGGAGGACTAAGAAATTCAAGAAAAAGAAAGGGTGGATAGTCGACACCTAAAATCCTTGAAGTAAAATGGCATTGCAATGGTACTAAGCAAAAGGAGGCTGCTATTTGAAATCATAGATAAAGAAAAATGAATAGAATACGAGTATACCAGCTATAAGCCCAGTGGAGGGCACAAATGTGTAGCAGAACCAAAAGTATAAATGGTGAGAATCTCCAAGGTGAAAATGAATTAATAGCTATGGGAAACTCGTTAAATATCAAGGAGGAGATAATACGATCTAAGGAAATTAAAAGAACTGGCAAAATAAAAGGTTGACAAATGGAACTACGAGTCCCAACATGCAATGCGGGAGAATATAAATCGTAACGGAAGAGAACTAAAAGGATTCCTCCAGAATGAGTTGAATTGAGGAATTACAATTGACTTCAAAGTATTAATTGGACCAGCATAGTTTTGTGGACTGGACTTATAACCGCCTTTTAGTTGTAAATAATATTTATCACCGTTTTAGCAAGTATGTTTTAACACTTTGACACCATTGTAATTGAAAACTACACTTTCCAGGACTGCTAGGTGTGGTCGAACGGAAGTAACCAAAAATATTTAAATATAGTGAAAGGACAACATATTTTGAATGTAATCCCGTGACCAAGGTCCCGGTGGGGCCGAAACACATTGTGCGTTGTCCGCACCATATCATCCTTGATATTAATAAAAGAAGGAATTGTGAAACATCCACCTGTGAGTGCGCCTCAATTATACCGGCAATGGTATACTGTGGAATGTAAAGCGGCGAGGCCCTGCCACCAACGCGAAACGCACCGCCATAGAGTGCCAAGGCACACGTGAACTTGGGTCAGTGTGTGAAGAATATATATATATATACATATATATATATATATATATATATACATATATATATATATATATATATATATAGCGTGTGTGTGTATACACCTTTACAAATTTACATAGATTTACAAGCCTATTGAGTGTGTGTGTGTGTATATATGTATATATATGCACATATTTACAAGGCTATGCAGAAAACGGGACAAACCAGTTTCAGTGGCGGCTCGCATAGGGCGTGCTGCTGGGCGGTGAGGCGGGGCGGGGGAGGGGCAGGGTGGAGGGTAGTAAACTCGGACATACGACGGAACGGAGGAACGTAATAATTACTTTCCTCCGTTCCGTCGTATGTCCGAGTTTACTACCCCCCACCCTGCCCCTCCCCGCAGCACGCCCTATGCGAGCCGTCACTGGCCAGATCTAGAAGTAAGAATAAAGGCTTTAGTCCTACTTTTATGTCTAGCCTGTCCCAGTTTTTGTTTCTGAAAATCTGGCCACCCTACGCAATGGCAAGGCTGTCTAGTCTTGATTCCACCACCAGACACTTCCTGACGCTTTTATCTTGCGCTTGTAAGTTCTTTGTCATCCCTGCTTCCTCTCTTTGTAACTGTTTTCACCTTTTTCTTGCGCTTTCTTTCCTCCTGTGTTTTTCTCTCTCTGAATGAAAAAGTCTGGTGAGTCAAAATAAGTGCTGGGCCCCAAAAACCAGTGCCAGTGGTCCCCCACCTGAACCCACCGGCTCAAATTAAGGACTGCAGTGAGTGATCTGACATCATTATCAAATGTGACTAGAGTGAGGACCGCGGCTGCCTCTCACAGTAGATTGCAAACGTGCCACATTCTTAGCGGTTGGCGCCTCTTTTCGGGAGGTTTTGCTCGAATGCAGAGCGCTCTGTGGAGTCCTGTGAAGAAACTGTGGCGCGAAGAAAAATGCATCCCTGAAACCTTTGCTTCAGTTCTTTACTAGAAACTTGACCCTCGTAATATAGTCATGATTCAGTTAAACAGCACAGGACAGAAGTGTACACTATGGAGTAAACAAATCACGTCTCTGTCGTTTCCGTATGCTTTGTCTTTGAAGGAAACTACAATCCTGCATCCTCTAGAACAAAGCGACACCACACTCACGCAGTCACTAAAGCTAGTTTTGGTATCAGAAATGTTCAGCTTGTGATTAACAAGCAGTACACGGAACGCAAGGCCGCAGAATCAGAGAAGAGACACTTGCCGGTTGCCCCTAATCTCTTTTTGACTCAGACCAAAATACTGTGAATTTCGCTTGTATCGAACAAGCGAAATTTACAGTTTTTCACGCACATTCCCCTTTCAAGTTGAATACCCTTTAACCTCTTTCAAGTTTTAGGTGCTAGGAGCTGGATTTATGGCAGTGGTTTGACAGAGTTTTGTCTATGCACATCGGGGACGGCTAGATGGATAGACAGACAGCTGCATCGATGAACCGGTGGGTCCGGAGAGATGTGAAGACAGACTTGACAATAGATGGACGGACAGACGGACTGACAGGTGGGTGGGAATGCATGCAAAATAAGAAGATGGATGGATTAATGTATGGATGGACCGACCCACTAACCCACGGACAGAGAGGTGGGTGGGAATACATGCAAGAAAAGAGGATGGGTGGATTAATGGATTAATGGATGGATGGATTAATGGATGGATGGATGGACTGACCCACGGACAGAGAGGTGGGTGGGAATGCATGCAAAAAAAGAGATGGATGGATTGATGGATGAACCAACCCACTGACCCACGGACAGAGGTGGGTGGTGTAGGAAGGTGGAATCTGACTATATGGTTGCCCCCACTTTTTTTATGGTGTTTTGCTGGTTTATGACTTAGTTGGACTGGGATCCTGCTATTCAGGGCCCCAGTCTATCTGCTTTCTCTGTAAAATGGTTTCCATGTGCCTTAGGCACATCTCTGATTGGAATCTGGAGTGCCCTTATAAGTCCCTAGTATATGGTATACTATGTACCAAGGGCATAGGTACCTCAGAGGCCTACCCGGGGCTGCAGCACGTATTGTGCCACCCCTGGACGGCCATCCAAACTGACACCACAGGTCTGCTACTGCAGCCTGGGTAAGGTGGTGCATGCACCCCTTACTGTGATATAGGTTACCTATATCACTAAATACATACACACATATAAACCTATAAGTCACTCCTAAGGCAGGCCTTATCAATCCTAAAGGCAGAGTGCATGGTTCCTATGTGAGAGGGTGCCCCTGCATGAGCAGGGCCCCTCTGCAGCGTTCGGAGACCATCTCTGATGCTGTTTGTAGTGCAGCCTGACCATATACTCTTAAGCGCATTATATCCTCGCGGTAAAATGCTAACTTTGGAATGGCTGCACCTAAACATGTCGTGTTTGGTGTCAAACATCTTGGAATACTACCCCCCGCCAATCCTGGCGGCGGGGGTAGCATTCCACCCTTCTAGAGGGAAAGACATGTTAACTCTGGCTTACCCGGTAACTTCTTTCTGAAGCCCTGGCATCACAAAATGGATGCTGCTGCCACAGACACGAGTCTGGCCTCCTGCTGCTGGACGAAACTCCGGCAGGGGAGGCCTGGACAATAGGTTTCCTGTCCCAGGGAGGTGTGACCACCTCCCCAGACAGGACAATGTGTATTGGGGCTGGGCGGGAGCACTTTCGGGTGCTTTGAAGTCCTGCACTGGGGGCACATTTGGTGTCCCTGTGCATACCCCAGTTCAAACCGGATCAGGGGCTTGCAGCCCCTGCTTTGGCACAAACTGGACAAAGGGAAAGGGGTGTAGCCACCCTCTGCCCTGACCCACCCATAGGTGGGGCCACAGAGTAGTCCATCCCCTATTTTTAGAATAAAGGTAGGAACCCAGTCCCTAGGACTTTAGATTATACCTGGACGAAACTCTGAAACAGAATCCTGGACCTTCGACGCTCTACTCACGATTAGAGGACTGAAGAATCTCCCTTGGGGTCAAGGAGTGACTCCCCTGCTTGGCAGGCACCAAAGAAGCATCTGTCCGGTTCGCATCACTGAAGCTCCCGTCGGACGCCGAAGTCATCGCATCACCAGAGGTGGATTCTCAGACTTCCCCGAGGCTACCCTGAGTCCCCAGCAAAGCTGAGGCCCGTGGCTATTGTGGGTGACGTGAGACCGTGACCCCTGGACACCGAGCACATTTGCAAGTGCACCATCTTCTGGGTCTCCCAAGAAGTCGTGCTTTGGGCTCCGAATAGCCCTAGCCTCCAGCACCACCTGCACCGAAGATCACTGGCCCCCACTCCACGAGTGTCCTGTAAGCGAGCTCCACGTGCGGCGTCACGAGGCTCCTTCGCGGTCGCTAGCCCGTTGGCTAGTAGCCCTTAACGAAGGCCAATCTTTTCTTTACTTGGCAGTCTGGTTGCTCCAGGCCTGCCCTCACTTACCCTTGCTGGGTGAGTTCCCCAGACCTTGCTGGCCTGCATCATCGACGATCTACATCTTACTCGAGACTTGCCGTTGCCAAGGCTTGTTGGGTCCAATCTGGTCGCCGACACCTCTGCACTCGACAGACATCGAGCAACAGCTCCTGGTCGCCGACAACGCCTCCCGGACCTCGTGGCTGAAGAGTCAAGACGACCGTCATCGAATCTGAAGCACTCGACATCGGTGGGCATCTGTCCATCGCCTCCCTGGTCACTGGCTAGTGACCCAGACTCTGTCCCCTCTGCTTTCAGGTTCTTCAGAACTCCGATCCACTCTTGGATCCACCCGGACACTTTTCTCCTGGTCGCCAGCAGCACTTTGCAGCAGATCGCCATAAGAACCGACGACGAAACCCGACCCCGAAAGGCACCTATGCACCCGGCTTCCCTGGGTGAGGTAACACGAGTACTCCGGTGCTCCCGTGGGTAGAGACTCTTCAAAGTCCTAGATCTCAAAGGGTTTTGTCCTAGTCCTCTTCTAAGTGTCCCTCTCCTCTATTTTCCCGATCCCGACTTTCTCCATAGAAGTTAACGGCGTATCGCGGTTGTGTATTTACACTGCACGCGTCTCCCGTGGGTCCCCTGTGTCACTACCTTGGGTGGTTCCTTGTGGTCCAAGCACTTCTAGAGGCTCTAGGCCTAGTGTCTAGTTCAGTCGTGGTTCGCATACCACTTTATTGGTATATGGTTTGGTACGCCCCTAGGGCCCAAACGTGTATTTGTGCTATTACTGTGATTTAAGATCTTATAACCTATGTACTTCGAACTCTAGCCTCATAAAGAGACTAGAGGGGTGTGTTTAGTAATAAATACATATATTTTGAATATATACCTGGTGTGGTGCTCTTTCATTTGGTCACTCAAGAGATTATAGACTGGTAAAACAAGCTGCTTTACATTCCTTCAAGACTTAGCCTGAAGGCTGCTCTCCATAGCTACCACTAGGATAGCTTTCAATAAGGTTGTCTTTAACCTACCTACCATAAGTCGATTTGGACTGGTGCACGGTGCCCACTATAATTAGTGGACAGCATATGCCAGGCCAACTTCTCACATTGGTGTGCAGCATGTGGGATTCCAGCTTGCTATTGTTTTACCAGATAATCTCAATTGAATTGATCAACTGAAAACCACTAAAGGTACCTAAGGTACATATAATTTAAGCTTAGAATAACAGTAAGTTCTACTGAACTTAGAGTTGTGTGTTAAGGGATAGCACAACCCTTTCTACAACTCAAGAGAGTTTAGTAGGCCACACTAGAGTAGGTAGTGTATACACCACACCACACTAGTAATGTCTTTAAAAGCAGGATCCAAAGATACCTTGCAGGAAGCCATGGAGCTTCCACCCTCCAAGTATGACACACTCCCATTCTTGGAATTGAGAGCTTTGTGTAACGTGAGGAAATTAAGGACAGGCCAAAGTCCCACCACCCAACACCTCCAGGAGTTGTTGGTGGCTTATGATCTTAGTAAGTCCTCAGAGACTGAAGGGGTAGGAGCAGAGGGTGGGCCAGCAGATGAGGAAGGGGCCAGGGGTACCACTACCCCCAGCCCCCTCTGAAACTGACCAGGAGGGTGACAATGACCCTGACCTGGAAAACCCAATCCCTTCTGGGGAAGATGAAGATGAGGATCTGGAGAACCACACCTTTGTCCCCCAGGAAGGATTATGAGTGTGCTCAGAAAGTCTAGGTCTCCTTCTCAGGAGTCTAACCACTCTGGCACCTCAATAGGGAGCTCTGTTTCTTCTCACAGGAGGGAATCCTCTCATGAGAGAAGAAAGAGACTGGTCCAGTATGAGGAAACTCAACTGGAGATCAGGAAGAAGCAATTGGCTTTAGATAGAGAATCCCTAGATCTCCTTAAAGAGAGAAGAAAGTTGGGACTAGAGTCCCATGGTGGCAGCCATGTCCCTAGAGATAGGGAAAGGTCCTATGACCATAGAAACCTAAACAAGATTGTCCCTCCCTACCAGAGTGGGGATGACATCCACAAATGGATAACTGCACTGGAGAGGGCCTGTAAAGTTCAGAAGGTCCCCCAGAGGCAGTGGGCAGCAATCTTGTGGCTCTCCTTTGCAGACAAAGGTAGAGACAAGCTCCTCACTGTAAGAGAAGAGGATGCTGACAATTACACAGTCTTGAAGAGTGCTCTGATAGATGGGTTTGGCCTAACCACTGAACAGTATAGGTTGAAGTTCAGAGACACCCAAAAAGCTCAGACTCAAGACTGGGTTGATTTTGTAGATTGTGCTACAAAGGCTCTGGAAGGTTGGATACATGGCAACAAAGTGCATGACTTTTTAGGATTGTACAATTTGATTATGAGGGAGCAGATCCTTAATAATTGTCAAAACCAGCTTTTGCACCAGTATCTGGTGGACTCTGATCTGACCTCTCCCCAAGAATTGGGAAAGAAGGCAGACAAATGGGTCAGAACCAGAGTAAAAACTAGAAATCAGGGTGGTGACCAGAAGAAAGATTCTACTAAGTCCCAAGAGAAAGGTGGGGATAAATCTAAGGATAAGTCCCCTACAGGGCCCCAAAATTCCTCTTCTGGGGGTGGGTCCCAAACTCCTTCCTCTCCTGAAAAGAAACCATATTGCCATGTCTGTAAAAAGCCTGGGCACTGGAAAACTGATCCCAGTTGCCCCAGGATTGGCAATAAAGAAAATGTTCCTCCCACAACTACTACCACCCCTCCTGGTACTACCAGTAGTAATCCTCCAGTTGGGAGTAGTGCACCCAAAAAGTTGGGTGCTTTTGCAAGAGGAACAGAGGTGGGCCCTAGTTTAGACAGGGACCCCTCAACAGACTCCTCTGACTCTGATGGTGGTATAGGATTTGCCACCTTTACCATGGGTCCCATAGCATTGGGCAGGTACAGATTGGAGCCAATAATTAATGGTCAGAAAGCTGTGGCATTTAGGGACACAGGGGCTAGTGTCACCATGGTGGCAGGGAAACTAGTCCCCCTCACCAGCTTTTACCTGAGTTTAAATACCAGGTGACCAACATTGATGGTGTCAGAACAGATCACCCCATGGCCATAGTCAATCTCAGCTGGGAGGGGGTCACAGGCCCAAAGAGAGTGGCAGTGTCCCCCACCTTACCTGTAGATTGCCTGATGGGCAATGATTTGGAAATTTCAGCCTGGGCTGAAGTTGAACACCAAACCCATCTTAGGATGTTGGGCGTCCCTGTAAAGGTTAGTGGGGCTGTGATGGCCACAGCCCCAGCCCAAGAATTTGGAGAGATGGAGCCTGAAAGAATGGCCCACTCTCCTCCAAAAGAGAGCACAAGGGTTGAAGAAAAGTCTTCTTCCCCCAGACAGTAGGTAAGGGTCAGCCTCCTCAGGGAACTGACCCTACCCCTAGTGAAGGAACTGCCACAGAGGTAGTCAGGCCTGGCCTGGCCACACCCCTGATGGCAGAGGACCCTTCCAAGGTGGTACCCAGTCTGGAGCAGGTAACCTGCCCTCTCTACCCTGCCTCAGTCAGCCCAGGGCTGCAGAGGTCAGGGAGGTCAGTGGACCCCCCAGGGCCCCCTGTCCAGAGGAAGCCCCCATCAGCAGATTAGGGGCACCCAGGCTAGTAGCCCTAGCCAGGTGAAAATTCCTCTACACACTGAGGGATCCCCCATACCTTTATGTAGGGACCTCCCCAGAAGGACTCTGGTAGGCAAGGGCAAACCTGGGACCAGAAGGTTCCAAACCTGCCATGTCCCTCCAGTAGTCCATCCAAAGGGACCCAACCCCCAGCTGTAGGCAGCCAAAGGTTGACCCTTAGAGCAAAGTGCAACTCAGTCATGGAAAGACAGGCATACATGGTGACCAGTGATCTGAGGAAGCTGAGGCCAACATTCCTAGGGCCTCACTTCTCTACTCAGACACCTCACCAGCCTTGTACTTTACCTAAGCACACCACAGGTAGTGATTCCCCATGGTGGAGACCCTCTCATACCCTTAGGGCGAGGGATTGCTTAGTGGACCATAAGACAGGGGGCAACCATGCTAGTGCAGGTGCTTCCTTATATGACCACTTAGTCAATGAAGGCTCAACTGGCCAAGGTTAGCCTTATCTCCTTTCGTTTGGGGGGTTATGTAGGAAGGTGGAATCTGACTATATGGTTGCCCCCACTTTTTTATGGTGTTTTGCTGGTTTATGACTTAGTTGGACTGGGATCCTGCTATTCAGGGCCCCAGTCTATCTGCTTTCTCTGTAAAATGGTTTCCATGTGCCTTAGGCACATCTCTGATTGGAATCTGGAGTGCCCTTATAAGTCCCTAGTATATGGTATACTATGTACCAAGGGCATAGGTACCTCAGAGGCCTACCCGGGGCTGCAGCACGTATTGTGCCACCCCTGGACGGCCATCCAAACTGACACCACAGGTCTGCTACTGCAGCCTGGGTAAGGTGGTGCATGCACCCCTTACTGTGATATAGGTTACCTATATCACTAAATACATACACACATATAAACCTATAAGTCACTCCTAAGGCAGGCCTTATCAATCCTAAAGGCAGAGTGCATGGTTCCTATGTGAGAGGGTGCCCCTGCATGAGCAGGGCCCCTCTGCAGCGTTCGGAGACCATCTCTGATGCTGTTTGTAGTGCAGCCTGACCATATACTCTTAAGCGCATTATATCCTCGCGGTAAAATGCTAACTTTGGAATGGCTGCACCTAAACATGTCGTGTTTGGTGTCAAACATCTTGGAATACTACCCCCCGCCAATCCTGGCGGCGGGGGTAGCATTCCACCCTTCTAGAGGGAAAGACATGTTAACTCTGGCTTACCCGGTAACTTCTTTCTGAAGCCCTGGCATCACAAAATGGATGCTGCTGCCACAGACACGAGTCTGGCCTCCTGCTGCTGGACGAAACTCCGGCAGGGGAGGCCTGGACAATAGGTTTCCTGTCCCAGGGAGGTGTGACCACCTCCCCAGACAGGACAATGTGTATTGGGGCTGGGCGGGAGCACTTTCGGGTGCTTTGAAGTCCTGCACTGGGGGCACATTTGGTGTCCCTGTGCATACCCCAGTTCAAACCGGATCAGGGGCTTGCAGCCCCTGCTTTGGCGCGAACTGGACAAAGGGAAAGGGGTGTAGCCACCCCTCTGCCCTGACCCACCCATAGGTGGGGCCACAGAGTAGTCCATCCCCTATTTTTAGAATAAAGGTAGGAACCCAGTCCCTAGGACTTTAGATTATACCTGGACGAAACTCTGAAACAGAATCCTGGACCTTCGACGCTCTACTCACGATTAGAGGACTGAAGAATCTCCCTTGGGGTCAAGGAGTGACTCCCCTGCTTGGCAGGCACCAAAGAAGCATCTGTCCGGTTCGCATCACTGAAGCTCCCGTCGGACGCCGAAGTCATCGCATCACCAGAGGTGGATTCTCAGACTTCCCGAGGCTACCCTGAGTCCCCAGCAAAGCTGAGGCCCGTGGCTATCGTGGGTGACGTGAGACCATGACCCCTGGACACCGAGCACATTTGCAAGTGCACCATCTTCTGGGTCTCCCAAGAAGTCGTGCTTTGGGCTCCGAATAGCCCTAGCCTCCAGCACCACCTGCACCGAAGATCACTGGCCCCCACTCCACGAGTGTCCTGTAAGCCAGCTCCACGTGCGGCGTCACGAGGCTCCTTCGCGGTCGCTTGCCCGTTGGCTAGTAGCCCTTAACGAAGGCCAATCTTTTCTTTACTTGGCAGTCTGGTTGCTCCAGGCCTGCCCTCACTTACCCTCGCTGGGTGAGTTCCCCAGACCTTGCTGGCCTGCATCATCGACGATCTACATCTTACTCAAGACTTGCCGTTGCCAAGGCTTGTTGGGTCCAATCTGGTCGCCGACACCTCTGCACTCGACAGACATCGAGCAACAGCCCGAATCCTGCTCCTGGTTGCCGACAACACCTCCCGGACCTCGTGGCTGAAGAGTCAAGACGACCGTCATCGAATCTGAAGCACTCGACATCGGTGGGCATCTGTCCATCGCCTCCCTGGTCACTGGCTAGTGACCCAGACTCTGTCCCCTCTGCTTTCAGGTTCTTCAGAACTCCGATCCACTCTTGGATCCACCCGGACACTTTTCTCCTGGTCGCCAGCAGCACTTTGCAGCAGATCGCCATAAGAACCGACGACGAAACCCGACCCCGAAAGGCACCTATGCACCCGGCTTCCCTGGGTGAGGTAACACGAGTACTCCGGTGCTCCCATGGGTAGAGACTCTTCAAAGTCCTAGATCTCAAAGGGTTTTGTCCTAGTCCTCTTCTAAGTGTCCCTCTCCTCTATTTTCCCGATCCCGACTTTCTCCATAGAAGTTAACGGCGTATCGCGGTTGTGTATTTACACTGCACGCGTCTCCCGTGGGTCCCCTGTGTCACTACCTTGGGTGGTTCCTTGTGGTCCAAGCACTTCTAGAGGCTCTAGGCCTAGTGTCTAGTTCAGTCGTGGTTCGCATACCACTTTATTGGTATATGGTTTGGTACGCCCCTAGGGCCCAAACGTGTATTTGTGCTATTACTGTGATTTAAGATCTTATAACCTATGTACTTCGAACTCTAGCCTCATAAAGAGACTAGAGGGGTGTGTTTAGTAATAAATACATATATTTTGAATATATACCTGGTGTGGTGCTCTTTCATTTGGTCACTCAAGAGATTATAGACTGGTAAAACAAGCTGCTTTACATTCCTTCAAGACTTAGCCTGAAGGCTGCTCTCTATAGCTACCACTAGGATAGCTTTCAATAAGGTTGTCTTTAACCTACCTACCATAAGAGTCGATTTGGACTGGTGCACGGTGCCCACTATAATTAGTGGACAGCATATGCCAGGCCAACTTCTCACAGGTGGGAATAGATGTGAAAAGAGTCTGGATGAAAGAATGAATGGATGGATGGATGAAAGAATGAATGGACGGACGAACGGACAGGTGGGTGGGAATAGAAAAAAAGATGGATGGGTGGGTGGATTTGCCTGCCAACAAACTGATGATTTTAGAAGCATTGTTCTTTTGTATTTTAAGAATAACGTAATCTGGAGTGGTTTTTTGGTACACTGTTGTTTAAAATCACTGCTCTTTCCACGGTTTGACTGCACATGAGAATCATTAATAACAGAAAATACCTAAATAATGATAACAAAAACAATAATAAAAATAAAAATAAACAAATAAACAACAATTGCTTGCTTTTGATGTGGCACTTCATGTTACACTTCTGACGATTTCTGGCCCTCACAACGAGTAGCCCAGTGAATTGGTGTGATGCTACCGCAGCATTTATTACCATTACCAGAAGGCATTACTGCAACTTTTAAGGGCCATTATAAGTTAAACATCTGAATGGTGAACAATTACCGTACTAGTTTCGGGTAAAATACCCGAATGCTGACCTTTTCCAGGGACGTATTCAACCAGGTTTGGCGCAGTACATTTATCCTCAGGGTTACATGCCACACTTCTTCACGCGGTAATGCCGAATGACTCATACTTCCAATTTGGGTGGCAACTTCTGTTTCTGCAGAAATTGGAGTAAGAGGCAGTTCTTAATGAGGGCATAAGGGCTGTGATTACGAGGAGTCACTGTTTATAAATCTTACTATTACTTAAACCTAGTTATGTAAAGGTGAATTGTTTGAGTTGCTCTTTGACATGCAGGTGTGAGGCAGCTTTCATACGACTGCAGCCTTTTATGTACAAAGCCCAGAGAAATGTTTGCAACCTAATAACACTCAATCTATTAACTTTCTGAGACTGATAAAATGAGTACCATGGAGACAGGCCATAATACTAACATGTGGATTGTACTTTATCAGTGAGCAATAGTTTTATAATACATGGGATTCTGCAATCCCTGTATAAATGCACAGCGCTTTATAAATCGGCACCTAGTAATCCACTCAGTCGCCGATTATAAAGAAAAGACGTCAGAACCCGACTATTATAAGTTAATACAGTTGAGTTCTGACCTCACATTGCCTGCGGCCAGACCCAGCAGCCGAGGTGTAATGCAGAGCAAGTCACAGAGCATAATTAAAACAGCTGTTTTGCAAGAAAACAGAAAGTTGCTTTTCTTTCTTCTGCTCTGTTTTAATATCTTACAATGACAAGTAGAAAGAATTTGTTTATTTTTTGCACTCCTTACATAGAGTAAAGCTAAAATATTTCTGCATATTTCTACACATTCTGAGCTACTGTAGCTTTTTTATTTTTAAAAACCTGACTTGTATGAGACTGTTTTAAATATCTTTTTGCAACAAATATCTAACAGGTTTTGATGTATTTAATCTTGCACTACAGGTTCTATTTTTATACTTCATGTTTGCAAACATGTTCTCTCTTTCTGAAAGAGCTACTCACCAAGGTTTTAAGTGGTTTGTGGGAAAGATGATGGTGTGCCCATGCATTATATAAGATAAAGTATCCCCGGATGTACATGATAAGGATATTACAAGACACTTCGGAGTTCCATACTCTTATGAAGGAACTCAGCTTTTGGTCTTGTTCCTCCATATACTCAGTGACTTGCAATATCCTTATAATGTACAGCAGGGGGTATTTTATCCCTTATGTACTAACCATCTTTACGCCATTGTGAAACATTCTACATTTAAAATGCCACTACTTGTTGGTAACTCAACTGTCCAGTGCGCTTACATGGGCAAGTTAATCACATTGCACTCATTCAGACATTCTCCTTATTCTATATTCATACACACAAACACTTCTCCCTATAGTCAAAATAAACACCAAAATCCTGCACTCAAACACATTACTCAAGCAACACTTACACAGGCAAACTGCTCATCTTCACATAAGTACACCTTGCACTCAATGAAGGCACATTACTCCCCATACATTTACACAGGCACAACTTACACTACATTTATACAGATGCACCCTGCTCCATCAACTCATGCAGGTACCCACCATAATCTGCACTCATACAGGCACTCACATTAGTCTTCACTAATAGAGACTCTCCCATCGCTCTGCAGTCACATTATATAAGAAAACAAAATACTGTGGCACATTATTTACTCTGCACTAGCACGCAGATTGACCTCACTCACACAGCACACAGCACACTGCTCACAATGCATTCTTACTGACACAGCCCTCACCCTTTGCTCACAATGATCAACAACACTCATACACCATTCAAGCATACTGCTCAGCTTGCACTCACAGAGGCATGCTGGTCACTGTAAACTCACAAAGGCACCCCTTGCCCTGCAATCACCTACACCTACACACACACACACACACACACACATCACTCACCATGCACTCAAAAAGGCACTTATGCACCCTGCATTCACAAAGGCAAACCCTTCACACTGGAAAGACACAGGCATATGATTCATTATGCACTCACACAGACACAACCATCACCCTGTACTCACACAGGCACTCCCATCTCCCTGCACTCACCCTGTACTCATAGAGGCACATTGATCACTCTGCACTCAAACAGGCAAACCCTTTTCTCACACAGATACCCCCCTCACCCTGTACCCAAAGTATTAACCACTCAACATGCACCCCAAGAATTTACTCACACAGGCACACTGTTCACAATTAGCTTACTAAAGCCCATTTTCTCCCAGCACTTATGCATCCACGCTCCTCACCTTGAATTCACACAGGCACATCCCTTTTCCTGCACTCAAGGATGCAGGGATCACTGACACAATATTGTAGCAAACAATATCGTTGACAAAAATATAGGGGCTTATTTATGAGAGGGCTGCATCACTTTTGCACCCTGCAACGTGGTACATGCATGACGCAAACCTCTATGTCAATTTTTTGAAGCCACACAAAGCTACATTGTGTAGTTCTGAGTGGCTTAAAAAATCTGGTGTAATGCAACGTAGCGCAGATTGCTGCATTGCATTACTCTGCCCTGGGAAGGTGTTCCATGGGCTTTCCGTGGGTGTTCCCACGCAGCGCCCATGGATTTTAATGCATTCCCAGAATTACAAGAACTTGTAAACCTGGGGATGCGCCAAAATCCTACACCTTCCCAGGGGAGGCATAATGTGGAGAAATATCTCCATTTCTCCTTGTTTCTTCCTCTATGTGTGCTGCATTTTGCAGCACACATAAAAAGAGGAACATGCCTCACAGAATTGTTTTTTGGTGCAGGAAGATGACCCTTCCTGCACAGAAACAATCCTGCATGCAATATAGGCACCCTTGCACCATGGTGCAAGGATGCCTGCATTGGTGCTAGGCTGCCCATTGTGCTCCAGCGCATGGGAAAGGACAGGAATGAGCTGTATTCCATGAAATATGGCACATTCCTGCCCTTTCCCTTTCACGCAGTGCAGTGCAGCAAGGTGACTTGCTACACTGCGTCACAAAGCTCGTAAATGAGTCCCATAATGTCAAAAATATAGTTTACCACAATATTGTGCTCCTATTCTTATAATGGCAAGTACAAAAATATCAGGAAAAAAATGTTGTTGCCAATATTATCTTCAAAAATAGACTGAACGATTGATTTTTTAAATATAAATAGAGTTTAAAGTAGCAAATGATAAATATTTTAATATTATGTAAATTAAATAATAATTATTACTATATATAAATATATTTACATAAACACACAAGCACACATATATATGTTTGTGTGTGTATATATATATATATATTAATATATAATTAATAACCATATCTAGATTACATTATATTATCTTTTACTGTTTAAATGTATTACTATATACATAGTTTATATATATATATATATATATAAACATATTTTGTTTACATTATATATATATATATATATAAAACACAAACGCGCTCCTTCTGGACTACACGGGACCCATGGAGAGTGGCGCGCACGCCGGCGGAGCACACCGGCTGTTCCAATCCTTCCGTAAATGCCTCTGATCTGCGCGCTCTCAGTAAAGGAAGACTCTGTGTCAATAAATATCAACTGCTGTGTTTATTCACAACGCGTTTCGCTTTCCCTGAAATGTATTAATATGAGAAACTATATGTGGAGAAGTGTGGCTCAATGGTTAGAGCGGCAGACCCTGATGCAGAGATCTGGCCCGGGACCAGGGTTCAATTCCCGCCTCGGCGGGTCTTGGGCTCAATTTCCTCGGACCTGATAATTCTCGCCTCGGTGCCTATTCTAATCATGGGTCCCACTCTGCAACTCTGGGCAATAGCTTGCTTAATCTCCACAACGGCCCCACCAGCGCTGGGATGCCTGGCTTCACCTTGGGGGTGCCCAGGAGTGGACATCTCACAGGGAATAGCCAGGAAGGGTTCCACAGCGGTATGCGTATAGCGCCAGGACGCCTCTGTTGGGGGCAGCAGTGCGCTTTACAAGTACGAATTTCATTCATTTTCATATATAAACATAGAAATACATCTAAAATATTAATAAAATGTAAAATACATACTTCTATTAGTTATGTTAGACTATATATATATATATATATACACACATACATACATAAAAACATAAACATGTAAACAATTGAATAGGAAGAAATATATTAATTAATGTAGATAATAAATTAAAAATCTAAAAATTTAAAATCCCAAAAACACATTTACAAAAATACTATAAACATTAAAATACATTTAAAAATAAAAACAAATATATCAAATATAAAAAAATAAAACAATGCTATAAAATCTATTTAATCAATATTATGAAAACTACTAGAGTCTAATACTATCCGTACTCTAGTTTATGCAACAGTAGAAAAAGTGTTGGACTTCAGAGGGGTTAGATTTACTATTTACTATTTCTATTCCAGTGACCAAAATAATAGGGAAAGTGTTAGACTTCGGAGGAGGTAAATTTACTATTTCTAATCCAGCCAGTGCAACATTAGGGAAAGCATTGGACTTCAGAGGGGTAAACATTACTAGTTTCAGTCTAGTTTATGCAATGGTAGGGAAAGTGTTAGAATTCGAAGGGTTAGATTTACTATTCCTACTCCAATCACTGAAATACTAGGGAAAGTGATGGACTTCGGAGGGGTTAGATTTACTATTCCCACACCAGCATGCACATCAGTAAAGAGAGTGTTGTACTTTGGAAGAGTAAAATTTACTATTCCCACTCCAGTATCTGCAGCAGTAGGGAAAGCATTGGATTTCGGAGGGGTGAAATTTACCTTTCCCACTCCAAACAGCGCAACAGTAGGTAACGTGTTGAAATGTGAAGAGGTTGGTTTTACTATTCCTACTGCAGTCAAAGCAACAGGAGGGAAAATACTTCACTTCAAACACATTATGCATATGAGTACCCTTGAATGTAGATTTTTTTAAACTTAATAAAAAAACATTAACATAAAATATATATACATGTATTAAAAAACTGGAAAATATTAATCAATTTACATAATTACTTTTCAATAAAAAATAATTATCAATTAATAAATAATTGTTATTGAATCATCAATTTATTAACTCCCCACCCTGTATCCCTACAAACCTAGGAGCCCACACTTAAAATATAACAAAAAAAACCATTCCATAACTTACATATCTAAAATAAACTAAACAATTCATTAGCAATGAATAATTAATTGTTGATTAATCATTACTAAATTAACTTCCCACCCTAACCCCTAAAAACCTAGCATCCTGCAACTAAAATAAAAGGAATGAAATAAGTAATCCACAATTTACATATTTATAATTCAATTAGATAATTATATTACAAATAATAAATAGTTAATTATTACTTAGTTAACTTCCCACCCTATAGCCTTATAAACCTAGCTTCTCACAAATTAAAATATAAGTAAAATAAATCAATATTCCATATTTTACATAATTAAAATAATTTCCAATTAATAATACATTTTTAATTATGACTTTTTAACTTTCCGCCCTAAACCTCTCCAAACCTAGGAGCCCACAAGTAAAATATAAGTAAAATAAATGGGTATTCCTTAAATTAAATAAATTAAATTAATTACATAATTAATTTACAATTAATAATTAATTGTTCATTAATTCTTACTAAATTAACTTCCCACCCTATACCCCTACAAACCTAAGAGCCTGCAAATAGCACATAATGGGAAAAAAAATCTGTATTACATAAATTACACAATAAATAGCAATCATATAATTACAAACACATTAATAAATAATTCTTAATTATTTATTACCTAATTAACTACGCACCCCTTAAATCAAAGGCACTTTTGGGTATAAGTACTAGGTCTCTGACCCCCTAAAATCAGGCATTTCTGTATCTTGAACTGAACCTCTGTCAAAAGGACTGCTGTGCTGCTTAAAGGACTCAACTGGACTGCTTTTCTGGAAGGACTGCTTTTCTGCTTGTTGCCCTGCTGCCTGCTGCTCCCAGACTCTGCTGAAAGAGAGCTGGACTCTGCCTTCCCTCCAAGTGATCTCCAAGGGCTTGCTGGCTTGCCTCCTGTTTTCTGAAGGCTCAGGGATGCAAAAAACTTCCTGCAATTTTGTTGGTGCTGCTGGACTCTGCCTTCTGTGAGTCCTACCCTTGCCTGCGGTGCCCTCTCCGAGTTCTGTGTCTCAGAAGTAAGTTTTGCAGCTATTTTCTACAAAACCAACGCATTATCACCACTGCGTCGGAGGAACCGACACATCACCCTTCGACGCAAAAGCAGAAGCTGTTTGACAACAGCGGTTCCACAGCCTGCATTGCCCGATAACGAGGCTCTGCGCGAGCCTGCGACCACGCATTGCATTCACTTCTACAAAGCTCGACGACGCCCCAGTGACCAGACTGCATCGAAAAAATTGATGCATCGAGCCCGCAGCTTCGACGCTTTGCTCCATCCATGATACTTTCTCAGTGGGCCCTGTTTGGGTCCTGTAGCTGCCTGCCCTCCATCGTGGTCAGCCTGAAGTTTGGATTTGTACTGGTCCCTCCACAACCTCAAGTAGCCTTTTGACCGCAAGTGACTTTTAATCACTATTTTTGCATTTAATCTTTAAAAATTAATCTCTCGAATTTTACTGATTGGATTTTTGTCATTTTGGTCTTATTTTGCTCAGATAAATACTCCAATTTTTAAACCTGTGTGGAGTCTTTTTGTAATGTATTCATTGTGTTTCTGTGTGTCTGTTGCACAAAACTTAACACATTGCCTCTTTAGATAAACCTGACTGGTCTATGCCAAGCTACCAGAGGAGAGGCTGTGGGCTAAACTAGCGAGTTGGAAAACACCGCCTCAACTACTAGGACCAATTCAAATGCTGCATACAAATACCTGGGTTAGAATCGAAATTGGAGGAGGGACCCGCCTATCAAGGCAAATCAACGCATACTGAGGTTTGAAGTAGGGATGTGTGCTGGCACCCATATTATTTAACCTATACTTAGCAGATCTGACATCGTAATTGAACAGGATAAACTCCCACCCCCAAAAAATAGGTACACTGCAGCTATCTAACCTGCTTTACGCGGATGATTGGTATTGTAGAGGAGAACCAAAGTTGGTCTACAGAGACTGATAGACTCTTTCGATCAACATTCAAAAGAAAATGGAATGAAAGAAACCTGACCAAGACTAAGGTCATGATGTTGGGTAAAAGACAGAAAAATTAACAGAAATGGTTCTTGGGAGGAATCAGTGCCCTGATTAGAGGGAGCGGCCTCACTTGGTGCTCCCCAGTCTTAAGACAGCTGGGTTAGAGGTTTCAAAGTGTGCATGCCTGGCTGGACGTCTCAAGTCGGCCGGACAAACGGACTTGTGCACTTTAGAAAGTGCATATAGCGCCCACCCTCCTCCATGCTGCTGTCATTCAGCAGTAGCCCCGCCACCCCATCCTGATGTTCGGCTCAGGGCCAGAGGATGAAAAAAAATGGTAAAGAATTACCATTTCATTTTTTCATCTAGGGCTTTGGGGGGTTTTTAGGTCGAGCTTTCAAGACCTCTTGTATATACTATAGTATATACTTATATGTGTATGTATTTTGTGGGCTCTGGAGATCAGCCCTAGGACTTGTCTGTTTCCGCTTAGGGACTTTTTTTTCTGTTCAACTGCCTCTATTTAACTGTCTTGATAGAAAATGACCAGTAGAGGCCAGTAAAATACCAGAATTGCTTTCTGCTTGGGACTTTTTTTAATTTTTTCTGGCAACTGCCTCTATTTAACTTTCTTGATAGAAAACGACCAGCAGAGGTCAGTAAAATACCAGAATCCCTTTAGCATTCTCTAGATTCCAGTCCATAGAAATTGTCTTCCACGAGCACCTGTAGACAATAATATTTTTTCAAATCTTGTATTTTCAGTGATATGACCACCGAAAGCCCTGATTTTATATTAAAAACAGAGCTTTGGACTATACCATTTCCCGCTGAAAGGCAATAGTTCTCTCCATGTGTTCCCATACCTGCCGTGTCACGCAGTTTGGTGCTTACTTTCCCTCCATGTTAAAGAACAGTAGATGTTTCAGCACCTAGGCTAATGTGCTGCATAGCTAAATACATATAAGGTCCCAAAGGCGAGACCGATTGCATTGCAAATGCTTGTTAAGTGGGGCGACGCTCCTCCGTGCAAACAGAGGAGCCGCCCTGATGGGTGATGATGACGGCTTGATAGTAGACGTAAAAGGTACACCCGAAGAATGAGCAGTGTTTGTCCTCGTAAATAACATCTGTTAAAAATACTCCCACTGTTCGTCGAAGATAAAACTTATAAATTAATTGTTTTCCTTTAATAAAGCCGCTTATATACACAAAACTTTTAACATGTAAAGAAGGGCGCTAAATGCCCATTGCCGACAACTTTAAATTTTATTTTAAATAGCGATTACAGTACATTTTTCAATGTACAGAAAGTTAAATGTTTGTAAGGATTTTAAATAATTGTACAAATACATTAATCTGGTTCTGATACTCCAGTGTCAGTTTGAAATCACGTGGCGTGCTCCGTGTTTTATGTGTGGCAGAGCAGTATGCATTTATCGAACTTTAACCACTTGCAAAACATCTGCTTCCTAGCGATTGCGCCCCAGAGCAAGTACATTATATTAGTTAAAGCTCAAACTCATTGATATTTAGAATCGATGTTCATCCACTGCAGTAGATTAAAAACAAAATAAAATATTTCATTTCGCAAGGTTCAAGGCTATTGCACTTTAATAAACAAGTGACTAAACCGATGATTTGTAGTGTTTGATGTGGTATTTGAACAATGAAGAGCACAAGCACTTTTAACCTGCACTCTGAACCTTTCCTGGAATTAATTTTATTTTCTAGTTATGTGGCGCCACCTTCTGGCTCCATTTTATAATCCGAACAAAGTAAAAGAAAGAAGACTTACATTTACAGCAGACACAACGCTTTTGATCCTTTCGTATCACTGAGGGGGTTTGAGATCCAATTTATCACTATAAATACACGGAAATGGAAGATATAAAATATGGATACGGCATGCAAATCGAGCTCTAGAAGACTAATATTTATCTGTAACTAATAGCTGGAAATATGTAAAATGATTACAGAAATGCATTACAATAAAATAGCTATATAAAGATTTTATATATATATATATGTATATATATTTGTATGTGTATATATGTGTATATATATTTATATATATATATATATATATATATACACACACACATATATATATATATACACATATATATATATATATATATATATATATATATATATATATATATATTTATTTTTTTTAAAGCCTCATGACACCTGAACAGAAAAAAACAGTTCCTCAGCAAGTCGGGCCATTCTGACGATGCAGACAACCTTCATGCACAGTCCTCATTGAAAACCGCTTTATAAAGAAAGTGGCGAATATACTTTCAGTCTGCGACTTGGGGAGAAATGTGCATTTTGAGCATGGCCTGGTTCACAAATCGTTTTTGCTTCTGCGCAAAATACGTTTGAACATGTTCACAGAGGACACATGCAATGTTTGCACTCAGATGATTGGCTGAGGATGTATGAGGTGAACAAGAGGATGCAAAGGAGTGTGCCTACATTCGCTCTGGCCAGCCAGTCCTTAATCACTTCTATGTTATGTATTAATCAAGAAACATCTTCAGCGCTGACCTCTCTAACCACTGCACTACCTATGCCTGAAGTGAATACACCTTCTTGTCAGTATGTACATTTCTCATAGAAATGTTTCAAAGAAAGGAATTCAACTGCAGGTCGCATTTGGGTAAAACCAGGGCTTCAAGTGGGATGAAAAAACTTGGGGGGCTAGACTTGGCTTTGTCAATGTTGTTATTTCCATAAGAAAAATAAGCAACAACTATGGCTTCGTTGTATATCATTTTGAAAATGCTTCAGTTCTGAAATGATGAGACTGAAAGAACAATATACCAAGTCTCTTTGAAGTTACATCAAAGGCAGCGAAGGGTGGTACTGCTGCCGAGTTAAGATTTATTTTTCTCACCCTGAGGGTGAGGGCAAAAATGGTGAGTCCATTTGGGAGCAGCTGCTTTCAGGGCCGGACTGGCCGAAGCGGGCACCGGGCGTTTCCCCAGTGGGCCACCAGGGTGGGGGCCAGTTTTGGGCCCCTGGGGTCCGTTTTTGTTACCGGGGGCGGCAATTTCGGCCCCTGGTAACAAAATCAGCCAAAACCGGCCCTTGCACACAGCTCGGCTGGACCCCCCTGCCCCACAGGGGGGCCGGCCGAGCAGTTTGTCAGGGCTGGTTTCGGTTCCCAGTCCGGCCCTGGCTGCTTTTTAGGACTGCCGGTGCTGAGCACTGGCAGGACCCGGCCTACTTAAAGCCCTGGATAAAACTTAAAGCACTGACATTTTCCGCGATTTTGTGGCGCTGCTAGGCGGGACTTTCAGGCATCAGAAATAGTTTGTATTTAATTACAATACCTACCTCTAAAACATTCATTTTTGTTAGGCACGAGGAGATTAAGTGATTTGCCCAGAATCACAGGATGTTGAGCATTGATGCCGAGACTCGAACCCAGTTCCCCAACTTCGAGGTTGACCGCTCTAGCGGTAAGGCTACATCCTGTCAATGCTCGGAACTGGAAACCGGTTTATTTTAACAGTCATTTACAAAAGCACACTTTACTAGTTACACCATCTAACACAGGGAGGAAATACAGAGAACAGTCTGCTCAAATGCATTGAAAAGAGATTTACATCCTTATTAGATGACGTTACCCTTACGCCTTCCTCGATGCAAATACACCCCTTGGTTAATGTATTTTTTCTGTTTTCAACCCCTCTCCTTTTCGAAGTGAAAATAGAATAAAGGTATATTGTCTGTATTTGACCGCTGTGTATTATGTATCTCTTGCAGTTCTGGAGGTATGACTTTGGTGTGGAGGTAGCGGGCAACCCACTCGCATTGCCAGGGCAGGTTCAGACTCCTGCTTAGCACCCTCCGCAGATGGCCAGGAAAGTAAACAGGCCACAAGTGAATACATCGCTGTCGGAAAATATGTTGGGAAAATACAAACTTAAAATTCCCAGATGGCACTGCCTCCTATTCCAAAGGACACAGGGTGGTTATTGAAGATCAGTTCTACCAAAGTTACATGTTCCAATGAAGGAGTAAGTATGCTTCCAGAAGGGGCATGGGGAGGGACCCCACATTTAATGTGGGCATAAGTGAAAGTGTCTTCATAGTAAAAACATATTTCACTTTTACACATCCCTAATTTTCTACCTGGTGGAATTTTTGCAAGCAAAAATTGTTTGCACTGGAGTTTGCGAAGTAATCTACAGCTGCAGTCAAAAATACCACGTGGGTCTTTGTGAGTCAGGCCCTAAGTATTGAAGTTATTTTATTGGTGAAAGTGTGGCAAATGTCACTAAAACATTATATTTTCATAGGGCAGGTCCGTGTAGGAATAGGACACATTCAATAAACATTTTGTACATGAGCAGATCCTCTGACTTGCAAGGAAATTGTATCGCCTAAATACAAAGCAAGACGAGGCAGGTTACAACATACTAATATTACAAAGTGAATCAATTACAAAGCTCAGGCAACATTGAATCAAGATGACCACGCAATGGAGACCAACATTGTACAAAACATTCAACATGATACCTCTTTGAGCCTGGTGTAGTGCGATCAAGTATACCACACTGATGGAGCTACAGAGTACATTGTGCTTTTTAGGTCGAGCCTATAGGGGCAGCGCGCATGCGCTGCTCGCTTTGCGAGGCATGCAGTATTCAGTACGGAGTGGAAGCTTCGTGGAAGCTCCGCGCACTCTCCGCCCATCGGCTTGTGTCTTTGTTCTCCGTAAATGCTATCTTCTGATTCATTTTGAGGCTTGTTAGTCCCTCCTTATGATGGCTATGTCGTCATTTGTCACCTCCCATGGCTACTGGCCCCTTTACTTCGAGTGTTACACTCTCCTATAGCTCCCGCTATAGGCTCGACCTAAAAAGCACAATGTACTCTGTAGCTCCATCAGTGTGGTATACTTGATCGCACTACACCAGGCTGAAAGAGTAATCATACTATCTCGATGTAGGGTTTTTAGTGAACACAGGAGGCTTGGCACTCAGACTAGTACGCGTTATGTATGTTATTCTGAGAGTAAGCACGGTGCTGCCAGGTCGGGGGAAATACCCTGTAACCCCCGTAAATGTGTGAGTCGGGAAACCCACACCAGTAATGAGAACACAGTCCTGGGCACACGTTATGGGGATATAAGAATGGTAGAAATGTCTCGTATTGTACCAATTTTTGTGGTCGACACCAGTATATTTGTTCGAAAGTATTTAATGATGCAACAACAAAGAAACAACCAGCCGACACGTGTTTCGTCACAATAGGGAACTATTCCGTGACTCTTCAGGGCTGTGTGGCGGTGTGGATTGATCAATGCAAAAACAACAATTGATGGACAGAATGCAGAACAATGTCATACATTCACCCCAGTACAGAGATCTGGGCCTAAATCCATCGTTTTTTTGCTCACCATGCCATTCCAGTTTGAACCCAGCCATATGCAAATCAGTCTTGACCCTGTGCCCCATGGGAACAGTCCAGCCCGAACTGCCAAGCCAGGTCCTCCCTGGACTGGAAACAAGCATCCTAGGATCGGTTTCGGGCTTTCAGCCCTCATCAGCCAGGATAGCTTGATTCCAGTGGCATGGAGAGCACGGGACTCACGTCTGAGCATACCCGTCCCACTCGGGGTGACAAATGCAAAAACAACAATTGATGGACAGAATGCAGAACAATGTCATACATTCACCCCAGTATGGAGATTTGGGCCTAAATCCATCGTTTTTTTGCTCACCATGCCATTCCAGTTTGAACCCAGCCATATGCAAATCAGTCTTGACCCTGTGCCCCATGGGAACAGTCCAGCCCGAACTGCCAAGCCAGGTCCTCCCTGGACTGGAAACAAGCATCCTAGGACCGGTTTCGGGCTTTCAGCCCTCATCAGCCAGGATAGCTTGATTCCAGTGGCATGGAGAGCACGGGACTCACGTCTGAGCATACCCGTCCCACTCGGGGTGACAAATGCAAAAACAACAATTGATGGACAGAATGCAGAACAATGTCATACATTCACCCCAGTACAGAGATCTGAGCCTAAATCCATCGTTTTTTTGCTCACCATGCCATTCCAGTTTGAACCCAGCCATATGCAAATCAGTCTTGACCCTGTGCCCCATGGGAACAGTCCAGCCTGAACTGCCAAGCCAGGTCCTCACTGGACTGGAAACAAGCATCCTAGGACCGGTTTCGGGCTTCCAGCCCTCATCAGCCAGGATAGCTTGATTCCAGTGGCATGGAGAGCATGGGACTCACGTCTGAGCATACCTGTCCCACTCGGGGTGACAAATGCAAAAACAACAATTGATGGACAGAATGCAGAACAATGTCATACATTCACACCAGTACAGAGATCTGGGCCTAAATCCATCGTTTTTTTGCTCACCATGCCATTCCAGTTTGAACCCAGCCATATGCAAATCAGTCTTGACCCTGTGCCCCATGGGAACAGTCCAGCCCGAACTGCCAAGCCAGGTCCTCCCTGGACTGGAAACAAGCATCCTAGGACCGGTTTCAGGCTTCCAGCCCTCATCAGCCAGGATAGCTTGATTCCAGTGGCATGGAGAGCATGGGACTCACGTCTGAGCATACCCGTCCCACTCGGGGTGACAAATGCAAAAACAACAATTGATGGACAGAATGCAGAACAATGTCATACATTCACCCCAGTACAGAGATCTGGGCCTAAATCCATCGTTTTTTTGCTCACCATGCCATTCCAGTTTGAACCCAGCCATATGCAAATCAGTCTTGACCCTGTGCCCCATGAGAACAGTCCAGCCCGAACTGCCAAGCCAGGTCCTCCCTGGACTGGAAACAGGCATCCTAGGACCGGTTTCGGGCTTTCAGCCCTCAACAGCCAGGATAGCTTGATTCCAGTGGCATGGAGAGCACAGGACTCACGTCTGAGCATACCCGTCCCACTCGGGGTGACACATGCAAAAACAACAATTGATGGACAGAATGCAGAACAATGTCATACATTCACCCCAGTACAGAGATCTGGGCCTAAATCCATCGTTTTTTTGCTCACCATGCCATTCCAGTTTGAACCCAGCCATATGCAAATCAGTCTTGACCCTGTGCCCCATGGGAACAGTCCAGCCCGAACTGCCAAGCCAGGTCCTCCCTGGACTGGAAACAAGCATCCTAGGACCGGTTTCTGGCTTTCAGCCCTCATCAGCCAGGATAGTTTGATTCCAGTGGCATGGAGAGCACAGGACTCACGTCTGAGCATACCCGTCCCACTCGGGGTGACAAATGCAAAAACAACAATTGATGGACAGAATGCAGAACAATGCCACTGGATTCAAGCTAGCCTGGCTGATGACGGCTGAATAGCCAGAAACCGGTCCCAGGATGCTTGTTTCCGGTCCAGGGAAGACATGGCTTGGCAGTTCGGCGCTGGACTGTTCCCATGAGGCACAGGGTCAGACTGATTTGCATATGGCCATGTCTGAACTGGGGTGGTGGAGTGAGCTAAAGAATGATGATGGATTAAACCCAGATCAGTTGACTGGGGGTGAGTGTTTGATTAGCTCAAACGCTCCGTCCATCATCCCCTTTAGTATCGCTTTGTTCGCCCTAAGTTGGCAGGGTATGCCCAGACGTGGGTCCCTTGCTCACTTTGCCACTGGATTCAAGCTAGCCTGGCTGATGACGGCTGAATAGCCAGAAACCGGTCCCAGGATGCTTGTTTCCGGTCCAGGGAAGACATGGCTTGGCAGCTCGGTGCTGGACTGTTCCCATGAGGCACAGGTTCAGACTGATTTGCATATGGCCATGTCTGAACTGGGGTGGTGAAGTGAGCTAAAGAATGATGATGGATTAAACCCAGATCAGTTGACTGGGGTGAGTGTTTGATTAGCTCAAACGCTCCGTCCATCATCCCCTTTGGTATCGCTTTGTTCGCCCTAAGTTGGCAGGGTATGCCCAGACGTGGGTCCCTTGCTCACTTTGCCACTGGATTCAAGCTAGCCTGGCTGATGATGGCTGAATAGCCAGAAACCGGTCCCAGGATGCTTGTTTCCGGTCCAGGGAAGACATGGCTTGGCAGTTCGGCGCTGGACTGTTCCCATGAGGCACAGGGTCAGACTGATTTGCATATGGCCATGTCTGAACTGGGGTGGTGGAGTGAGCTAAAGAATGATGATGGATTAAACCCAGATCAGTTGACTGGGGGTGAGTGTTTGATTAGCTCAAACGCTCCGTCCATCATCCCCTTTGGTATCGCTTTGTTCGCCCTAAGTTGGCAGGGTATGCCCAGACGTGGGTCCCTTGCTCACTTTGCCACTGGATTCAAGCTAGCCTGGCTGATGACAGCTGAATAGCCAGAAACCGGTCCCAGGATGCTTGTTTCCGGTCCAGGGAAGACATGGCTTGGCAGTTCGGCGCTGGACTGTTCCCATGAGGCACAGGGTCAGACTGATTTGCATATGGCCATGTCTGAACTGGGGTGGTGGAGCGAGCTAAAGAATGATGATGGATTAAACCCAGATCAGTTGACTGGGGGTGAGTGTTTGATTAGCTCAAACGCTCCGTCCATCATCCCCTTTGGTATCGCTTTGTTCGCCCTAAGTTGGCAGGGTATGCCCAGACGTGGGTCCCTTGCTCACTTTGCCACTGGATTCAAGCTAGCCTGGCTGATGACGGCTGAATAGCCAGAAACCGGTCCCAGGATGCTTGTTTCCGGTCCAGGGAAGACATGGCTTGGCAGTTCGGCGCTGGACTGTTCCCATGAGGCACAGGGTCAGACTGATTTGCATATGGCCATGTCTGAACTGGGGTGGTGGAGTGAGCTAAAGAATGATGATGGATTAAACCCAGATCAGTTGACTGGGGTGAGTGTTTGATTAGCTCAAACGCTCCATGCATCATCCCCTTTGGTATCGGTGTGGATTGATCAGCAGAGTCACGAGGCCGGTAAAGGTACAAAAACCGGCCCGGGGGTCCCAGGGACCACGCGGTCCATGTGTGGATTCCTGTAGTGGGGGTGGCCTGGGTCAGTAGGTTCCAATGTTGGAGGCTGGGAAGTCTAGGAAAGCAGGTGAACCCTTTGGAGGTTGAGACACGTCTTGGTGTGACGTGTGGAGACGAGGGTGGAAAGCACGAGGGAGTGTGCGACACTGGGTCCGTGACGATTTCCGGATCCGGAAATCGTCACGGACCCAGTGTCTGACTGTCCTCTCTAACCCACTCAAGTTGTTCGGCGCACCCGCCTTTTGCCTACTCCGGACACTGGACGTGCTGAACACTGTCCCCTTAGGCGTCTCGTTCTCCCTTGCAGTACGGCTCACCCGCCCGAGTGCCTCCTCCAGTACCTGGACGTATTAAGCAACCTTTCTCCCAAGGCGTCTCACACTCCCTCGTGCTTTCCACCCTCGTCTCCACACGTCACACCAAGACGTGTCTCAACCTCCAAAGGGTTCACCTGCTTTCCTAGACTTCCCAGCCTCCAACATTGGAACCTACTGACCCAGGCCACCCCCACTACAGGAATCCCCACGTGGACCGCGTGGTCCCTGGGAAACCCGGGCCGGTTTTTGTACCTTTACCGGCCTCGTGACTCTGCTGATCAATCCACACTGCCACACAGCCCTGAAGAGTCATGGGATAGTTCCCTATTGTGACGAAACACGTGTCGGCTGGTTGTTTCTTTGTTGTTGCATCATTAAATACTTTCGAACAAATATACTGGTGTCGACCACAAAAATTGGTACAATACGAGACATTTCTACCATTGTTATATCCCCATAAAGTGTGCCCAGGACTGTGTTCTCAAAGAGTAATCATGTTGAATGTTTTGTACAATATTGGTCTCTATTGCATGGTCATCTTCGACACCGTCTCCCACTGCACACTCGTCGCCAGACTACACGATGCCGGCATACAAGGAACAGCCCTAGACTGGATCTGATCATTTCTCACCGGAAGAAGCCAAAGAATCAGACTGCCACCCTTCCTCTCCGACCCCACGGAAATCACCTGCGGAGTCCCACAGGGGTCATCACTCAGCCCGACCCTCTTCAACCTCTACATGGCCCCCCTCGCCGACATCGTCCGACAACACGGCCTCAACATCGTATCCTACACTGACGACACCCAGCTCATCCTCTCCCTCACCAAAGACCCCACCACTGCCAAACTCAACTTCCAGAAAGGAATGCAAGACGTGGCAGTCTGGATGACCAACAGCTGCCTAAAGCTCAATGCTGAGAAGACAGAAGTCCTCGTCCTCGGAACCAACCCCTCAGCATGGGACAACAGCTGGTGGCCGACCGCCTTCGGAAATCCACTGAACCCCTCGGACCACGCCAGAAACCTCGGCATCGTACTCGACTCAGCCCTCACCATGAACCGACAGGTCAACGCCGTTACCTCCAGCTGCTTCAACAACCTCCGCATCCTCCGTAAGACCTTCAAATGGATCCCCCCCGAGTCAAGAAAGACGGTCACCCACGCACTCATCACCTGCAGACTGGACTATGGAAACACACTGTATGCCGGCATAAACAAATCCTTACTCCGCAAACTTCAGACGATACAGAACACCGCCGCCAGACTCGTCCTGGGCATCCGCCGGCACGAACACATCAGCCAACATCTACGAAGACTACACTGGCTCCCCGTGGAGAAAAGAGTCAGCTTCAAAATCCTCACCCACGCCTACAAATGCCTACACAACACCGGACCCAAATACCTCAACGACAATCAACTTCCACGTACCCAAAAGAAACCTCCGATCCTCCAACCTCGCACTAGCCGAAACCCCGCGCATCCACAGAGCCAGGGCAGGCGGAAGACCCTTCTCTCACATTGCGGCCAAGACCTGGAACGAGCTTTCGGCAGACATCAGACGCGCCCCCTCCCTGAGCACCTTCAGGGAAACCCTCAAGACCTGGCTCTTCGGTAAAGCAGTTCTGCGGGCCCCCCCCAGCGCCTTGAGACCCTCACGGGTGAGTAGCGCGCTTACAATCCCCTGATTTATTGATTGACCGTACGTGGACTGTGAGCACTCCTTTGTGCCCCCTTCTCCCCCCGCCGGCACTCCTGTTGTCCGTGCCCGTGCCCCCACCCTCCCTCCCATTGTCCGTGAAGCAATATGCAATAGGTCTCGCGTAAATGCGAGTCCTATTGCATTGCAAATGCTTGTTTAAGTAGCCTCCTCCTTGTACTCCTTATAGCTCTTAAACACATGTGGAGAGAGGCACACTTTGCTTATTGATTGCTCCGTGGGTAAATACCACTCAAGCATTCTGGTGGTTGGTGGTGGCGGTAGTGTACAGGTGGTGGCGCGTAGAAGAAGTGAACGTGTTTTTCAAACTCCATCGGTGATAACACGAGACCTCTAGCATTCCCTCAGTAAGAGGCCGCCTGCTGCACTTTGGCCCCTCTGCGCACAGCTAGCCACGCAGTGGCACCCGTCACCACCACGCAGGTGTCATTCCTGCGCTTTTAAGTGTCTGGTGCCGTTATAGCGATTGGGCCAGGGTGATTGGAGTGACACCGTGCTAGAGCTGAAGGGGTTGTAGGAAATGGAGACGTATTTTGCAGGAGAAGGCAGCTGTTGCAGGAGAAGGCAGCTGTTGTGCCTGGGAATGCCAGCGCAGCGCTATATGAAATGTATGCCATGATTCTTACTTTTTTATTCGCGCTTTCACATGAATGGCTGACAGACTGATTACAATTACAAGGCGCTAACTACAGTTGCAAATAAATTGCTGGAAGGAAGGAAGGCATGCTGTGAAGTGCCACGCGAGACTGCTTGGTAACACAAGTGCCTTATAATAAACACATGGTTCATTAATTTTACCCTGGTGGATTAGAGCGCTCATTGGCGGCGATGGGAATGATCAATTGTTGGTGTCTTCTCAGCGCTGCCTCCGATTCACAGGTTGACATTGGTGGTCAGTGCCAGTTCACTCTGGGGAGGGGAGGCCGCCTACTTGTTTAGATGCACAGCGACAGCCTCGAACTGCTAATGTCGATGAAGGCGAATCCTGCAGCAAAGGGGCCTATTTAGCGCCTTTCTGCCTCAGGCATTCCGGTTTATTAAACATTCTCTAACCTTTACAACCCATCAGCCAATTAAAGGTTAGCTTCTGAGGCCTGTGTCTAATCTGCCAGTGACGGGTTCCAATCCTGTCTGGACTGACTTAGCTGGGTAAACTATTATTCTGTGGTAGAAAGTCACGTATAAAGCCAATTTGTAATGGTCCAATAAAGCATTAAGTAAGGGCCATCAAGGTTGAAGGCCGAGTGGTTTATAAATTTCAAAATAATCCAGTGATTATATAAATGGACAATGAAGTGCAACATGGTTAAGTATTTCATCCTATTTATAATGATGCAGGTTGCACAAAAAGATTCTTTTTTTATTTAACTGGAGAATGATCTTGGTAAACCCTGAGCCAGTACTGGGCTGTTGTGAGGGACACTGGAATTATGCTTCAGGGAAAGACCAAATTATGTGTCAGAGTCGACTAAATTATGCTGCTAAATTATGTGGCGTATTGTGGCACATTTAGTGGTAGTATTACCTCGTGATTGCCAATTTACCAATTTATTTATTTTGTTATGGAACTCCTACGGAGGTCCACAAAAACACACCATCAGATTAAAAAAAGACAAACTTTACATACAATACAAAATTCTTCCTTATACATTGCTGTAAAAATTCTTGTATCAAACATACTGAGAGATGTGCAAATAGTGCTATAAATACAATCAAATAACTGACCAATAAAATTCTTATGTCGACATATTGAGAAATGTGCAAATAGTGCTATAAATACATGAAGCAAATAAATGACCAGCCAATCGATAATATGTCATGACAATAGAATTACTGTAAAAAAAAAAAAAAAAATCCTAATAAATAGGCAGAAATGTTTTAAAAAATTGATATATCTCAAAACAAACCATTTCATTCGGAGGGGACAAAACCAAAGATTGTGCCTCCTGGGCAGAGTGAATATTAAATTTGATAAAAACTGGCTTTAAGAACACTCGCCTGGCACTTTGCAGCTTTGAGCATACAAATAAAACATGATCTAGATCTTGGATTTGCAGCTGGCACAATTCACAAATTCTCTTCTCTCTAGGTGTTTTATCCCAGATACCAGTGACATCTCTTAGAGGGAGCAAATTGAATCTCAGTAGGAGTATCAGCCTCCTAATCCCGCGAGGGATATTCCAAGTTAGATAAGGCTGCGGTTTATTCCCCAAAGCACTCCCTCTAACCGCCTCATTACTGGACCTAGACTGGCTTGAGGCCGCGTCTCTCGCCAAACTGATAGGGGATCTAGACTTCTTTAAAAGTTGTTTCAGTACAGATTTAGACATAGGAGAAGCGGAATTCAAACTAAGACCAAATGTATCATTTGCACATACAAAAGACCTAAAAAACGTTGATTGTTTTTTTAGCGTGTCAAAAATTTCTATTCTCAGGGCAGCCCTAAGTGTACCCTCCTCCCCCAAAAAGAGGGAGTTACCCCACCTAAGAACCGCTGCCAGGGATAAGGTGAAGGACGAAACTAATCCAAATTCAAGGCGCAGTACATGTGGGGCTGCCAAAGAGTTTAAATTGCAAATTTGACGCAGGATTCGTCCTTCCGCCTTATCGAAAGAAAGCCAATAATTCATGTCCAACACCTCGGCAGCATATATTAACGAGGGAGGGATTTTGACCTTAAAAACAGATAAAACTTGACAAAAATGGCGCCTCCCGCAAGTTTTATAGAATCTATTTAATGCACTTGCCTGGGAGACAGCTTTACTAACACAGTGTTTAATATGCTCCAAATCTCGGCCAGTTTTGGAAAAAACCTTCCCTAGATATAGGTACGAGTCAACCAGTTCCAGTTTTTCATCAACCAGTTCCTCGTGATTGCGAAATGTTTACCCGTTGGCACTATCTGTGCAAAGGTTTCACCTGATTAGTACCCCTTTGATACACAAATACAGAAATAAGCAACAGAAAAGTGACCAATCAACCTCTGCAAAGGGCATTCCACTGTGTGGAAAGACATGTTGCTGCATTTTTAGCAAGTTTTGGTCCGTTTCAGATAGAAATAATTTTTTCGTTGAAATCTGCATATTGTGCTGCACATGATGAATTATGTGACAAATATGGAGAATCCATATTTATGTGGAAAATGCAGCAGCCACAAAATCGCATAATTCCAGTGGCTCTGGCTAAAGTGTTGTCCTATATAATAAAAAGGTTCACTTATGGTATTAATGATGTGGGGTTTTATAGACAACATTTTTACTGTGTAAAAAGCGTGCTTTGCAAGTAGAAGTGAATGCTTTCACTGCTACTGTCTTCGATGTTCAAATTACAATGTGCTGTATTTTCAAAATAATATTGAAGTTTCATTTACGTTTCATGGAAAAAACGTGGCTTGAACTAAGAGCAAATGTAAATAGGAGCAGTCTGTTTCCGTGCTTTCATTATTTAAATGCATTGTCATACTTATGACCAATTAGATGTGTACAATTAAATCAGAATGAAAGTCATAATTCATGAGAATGATAATGTCCAGGTATTATGGAAATAATTCATGAGATTTAAATAATTTCAGTGAAACATGGGTTTTTAAACCATCGCTTCATGTGCACTGAGGACCTCATTTATGAGGAATTGGCCTTGGGCAGCGCCTCAAGTCTTCTTGCTACACTGCCCTACGCCAATGTGAAAGGGCAGGAATGCCAAGTATTTATGAAATACCGTGAATTTTTGTCCTTTCCGCCTGCTCTGGTGCATACTTTGCTGCCTGGCGCCAACGTAGGCACCCTTGCACCACAATGCAAGGGTGCTTCCTTTGCAGGCAGGATTGTTTTTGCACAAAAACAATCCCGAGAGGCGTTTTCCTCTCTATTTGTGCTGCAGAATGCAGCACACATGGAAAGAGGAAAAACCAAGGAGAAATACAAATATTTCTCCACAATATGCCTGTTCTGGGTAGGCGTAAGGTTTTGGTGCTGCCAGGTTTGCGTGATTAAGTTACTCTGGGGCTGCATCAGAAAATCCATAGGCACTGCTTGAGAAAACCCATGCGACATTTTCAACCTTTGAGACTTCTATGGTATACTCAGCTTCTGTCCTCTGGGATACTTGATTGGTTTGTGCCACTGGCGACTAGACCTGCTATAGATATAATGTATAACAAGTACTGTCTTTCTTGATAGTTCACGATAATATCTCTTGTATACGTGGTGAGTGGGTCAGTGTGACCCAGGTGACAATTTTCTGGCCACTTCACGTCCAGGGATGACTCTTAAGGCATGTATGTTTATCATGGTAGCCTTGATGAAGTCTGCTGCCAAATCTGCAGCAAAGATGAAAAACATGTTGGCAGAGAATTGAAAGATGATTTGAGAGAAATAAAGGCTGGTGGTGTGACATACTACGGAACTCAACGTTGATTTATTTTGGAGTGCTCAATATTTTTTATTTATGACCTGGACCTGATCCAACAGAAGAAGAAGTGGTGGCTCTTCCTCCTTCCTGAGCACCCATTACTTAATGTTATGTGCTGATTGGGACATTTGGAACTTTGTTGACATTTAAGTGTGTGCGTCCGCCTTCCCCAGCCACCTATCTTGTGCTTGTAGTAGGGCCTTGGTTACCTAACGGGCCTGGGTGTCTGGAGGGAGTGGGCTCTCTGTGACTACTACTGTAAAAGTGGAAGGATGTGCGTAGTAGGGACTTGGCCACCTAATGGGTCTTGACTGTCTGGAGGGAGCGGGCTCTCCTTGAAGAGTTGTGCACAAGGTTAAGTCGGAGCACAGTTGGGCCTTGTCCACCCAATGGAGTTTGGGTGTCTGCAGGGAGTGGACCTTCTGGGAAGACTTCTCTACAAGGTGAAGTGTTCGCAGTAGGGGCTTGGCCAACTAATGGGGCTAGAGTGTCTGGAGGGAGTGAACTCTCTGTGACTACTTATGTACAAGGCAAAGAGTGTGTGTAGTAGGGGCATTGCCATTGCCAACTCGGGGGGTTTGGGTGTCTAGAGTGAGTGGGCTCTCCATGAAGAGCTGCGCATAGGGCAAAATTGATGCGTGGTGTGGGCTTATTCACCTAATGGAACTTGGGTTTCTTGAGGGAGTGGGCTCTTCATGAAAACGTCTGTACAAGGCAAAGAGTGTGCGCAATAGGGGCATGGCCACCTAATGGGCCTTGGGTGTCTGGATGGTCTGGGCTCTCCATGAAGACTTCTGTACAAAGGGAAGGGTGTGCCTAATAGGATCTAGGTCACCAAATGGGCTTCGGTGTCTGGAGGGAGTGGGCTCTTCATGAAGACTTCTGTAGAAGATGAGCCGTGTTCATAGTAGTGGATTATACACCTAAGGGGCTTGGGTGTCTGGAGGGAGTGGACTGTCTGTAAATACTTCTGTGCAAGGTAAAGAGTGCATGTAGTAGGGGCATGGCTACCAAACAGGGCTTGGGTGCCTGGTGGGAGTGGGCTCTCCATGAAGACATCTGTACAAGGGGGGATGTGCATAGTAGGGGCTTGGTCACCTAATGGGGTTTGGTTTTTTTAAAGTAGTGGACTCTCACTGAAGACGTCTGTACAAGGCGAAGGGTGTGTATAGTAGGGGCTTGGCAAACTAATAGGGCTAGGGTGTCTGGAGGGAGTGGACTCTCTGCGAATACTACTGTCCAAGGTGAAGAGTTTATGCAGTAGGGGCATGGCATCTAACGGGCCTTCAGTGTCTGAAGGGAGTTGACTCTCCATGAAGAACTCTGTACAATGTGAACGGGCTGCATAAAAGGGGTTTTGTAACGTTAAGGGTATTGGTTTCTTGAGGGAGTTGTTTTTCCCCGAAGACCTCTGTGCAAGGCAAAGGGTGTGCATAGTAAAGGCTTGGCCGCCTCCTGGGGCTTTGGTGTCTGGAGGGAGTCGGCTCTCCATGAAGACTTCTGTATATGGCGATGGGTGTCCGTAGTAAGGGCAAAGCTACTTAACAGAGCTTGGGTGTTTGAAGGGAGTGGCCTCTCCGTGAAGACTTCTGTACAAGGTGAAGGGTGTGCATAGTATGAACATGGCCACTAAATGTGTCTTGGGGTTCGGAGGAAGTATGTTGTCGGTGAAGATTCTGTACATCCTTGGATGTGCGTATCTTGGCCTTGTGTTTTTTTTTTTTGTTCTAAAAACTTTTTCTTCACTGGTCCAGCAGTGCTCTCATTGGAGCCAGTGCAGACCCTATGTGCTCTTGTGGGAATCCTGTGAAAGCACACGAGGGGTTCACACTGGCGACTGCAGAAGTACCGCACGACTGGCTAAAATTGTTCTTCTGACCCCTGAGGAGCATCCCATAACTGCTAGGGAACAAGGGTGCCACTAAATTGCCCCTTGGATTTTTTTTTTCAAGATTCAATACACTGGGACTGAGTCCTGTGTTCTGTAATGGCAGCCACAACCTCTCTGGGTTGTGGCCAGCCAATGAGACTGCTTGGCTCCATGTGACTGCTCCCGTATTGCGGTACCGAGACAGATGATGGGGAAAAAAAACCCTTGCGGCCAATAAGAATGCTCTATTTGTCAGATTCTACAACCCTCTATATATCTCTGTTTTTTTAACCTTAATTTCCCATTAATGGCTGAACTGTTTTACACCAAATCATATAAAGCATGCTTTCTAATTGAGCAACTATCTTTCTGCACACTATGGAGGGACCTTTCTTTCATCTCTTGCTTGTATGTGTAAAACATGTGTTGGACCCCCCTTTTTATGTCGAGCATTCGAGACCTCTTGTATATACTTTAGTATATACTTATATGTGTATGTATTTTGTGGGCTCTGGAGATCATCCCTAGGACTTGTCGGCTTCCGCTTAGGGACTTTTTTTCTGTTCAACTGCTTCTATTTAACTGCCTTGATAGAAAACGACCAGCAGAGGTCAGTAAAATACCAGAATTGCTTTCTGCTTGTTCAACTGCCTCTATTTAACTGTCTTGATAGAAAACGACCAGTAGAGGTCAGTAAAATACCAGAATTGCTTTCTGCTGAGGGACTTTCTTTTTTTGTTTTCTGGCAACTGCCTCTATTTAACTTTCTTGATAGAAAACCACCAGCAGAGGTCAGTAAAATACCAGAATCACTTTAGCATTCCCTAGATTCCAGTCCATAGAAATTGTCTTCAACGAGCACCCGTAGACAATAATATTTTTTTCAAATCTTGTATTTTCAGTGATATGACCACTGAAAGCCCTGATTTTATATTAAAAACAGTGCTTTGGACTGTACCATTTCCAGCTGAAAGGCAATATTTCTCTCCATGTGTTCCCTCCCATACCTGGTGTGTCACGCAGTTTGGTGCTTACTTTCCCTCCATGTTAAAGAACAGTAGATGTTTCAGCACCCTGGCTAATGTGCTACATAACTAAATACATATAAGGTCCCAAAGGCGAGACCTATTGCATTGCAAATGCTTGTTTTCGGACTTACACTCTTTCAGCCTAAAACAATAGTAGATGGTCATTTGGTGAAGTTACACAGCCATCATGAACCACCTGGTGCATATCTTGGTACTGCAGCTAACTGACACATGGTAGTGGAGTGGTCTATCTCTGATGTCCTTTGAATGACAGGGAGGGAGGGAAAAACAGGGAATTTGACAACAGGTGGAGTTGAAGTAGGCATAGAAAAATGGGATTTGACTTCTTTGCAAAAGATTAGTAAATTGTGAGAATACATTGTTAGGAATGTTTTCAAATGGTGTGCTGTGCTCTATAACCCTGTAATACATTCTTAGTCTTCCTTCAGTTTGAACGAGAACATACTGGGGGAAGTAGCGCGCGCGAACCAAGGTGGCCGCTGAGCTGTAAGCTCCTTCGCTTCCCTGCTTACATGGTGATCTTTGGACGACATTGGGCCAACCTTTGGCTTTTTCTTTGGTGGAGAGTCACTGTCTGTGTTGCCAGGATCATTTTGAGTGGTACCTGGGCGTTTTTGGTGATCTGTGGGGAGATTGTGGAGACTGTGTTCAAATTAGTCCTTGGAGTTACCTCACAATGTGGGCAGTCTTGTCAGGAAGGAGGCGGTAATTAGGAAACGCCCTTTCTGTGAAAAGTATTTCTTAAAGGGATTTTCTTCTCTGGTATGCTTATTCTCTTCACTGAAATATTGTCTGGCTGATAATCAACACTGCTTATTTAGAGAAAAGGAGGATACTCTGGGAACTGCCTACTATCTTTTTCTGCTAAATTGCCTAAATACTAATAATAATTCAGTAAAGTGAAAGCTTAGAAGAACTTCTGAAAATTGTTATTTTTACACAGAAACTCAGCATAAATCCTGGACACTATAGTTAATATTCTACTGGTCACTGATTATATAAATAATATATCTCAATTTACCAGCAAATTCCTACAAATCCTCACTAACGAAAATAGGGAAACAACACCATTGTCAGCACATCCAAATAAAAGGAAACAAACTACTTCCCTACCACGCACTAAATCTAAAGTGGTGGAGTAATAACACTTATCATTAAACAAAATTCTGGAAGAAATACAGGCTATACACATCAATACTGACTCAATATGTTCAGATATAAAACACATCCGAAGAGTCATTGTCACGCTCTAGAAGGTCGTGAATAATGAGATAAAAATAAATTTAAATAAAAAGACAATTGTACCTAATATTTCTTTAATCCATAAAATCTCTCCCATGCAAAAAGTGTTGGGGGACGTAGAAAATAGAAATTAAAAATACAATCTATGTATCTTTAATGTTCTCTCCCCCCTCACCTGTGATCTGTCAATCAGTTGCTTCAGGCCTAGGTCGCAGGGCCTGCCTGACCACATATTTATGACTCGAGGTTGAGGGGGAAGTCATATCGGGTGAATTCAACAACAGAGATGCAAGTTCGTTATTATACGTACATATATATCATGGTGTACATCGACATCATATTTATCAATATTAACAAGTGATGTGTGTTTTCAATATTACAATATAGCAGCATCTCAAGAATATTATTGCAAATAATCTCTGACACACAGTCCCATTTCTCATATGTGAAGTCCTGTTTTGATCTAAATTTTTTTATTTTTATGGTGTTGAAAGACTAAAACACAAGATTTCTCTGCAATTTGAATCCCTTACATCAACCGTCTTAAAAATAAATTAAAGGAAATGGTATTTAAAACAATCTATGTTTAAGAATTATTAAAGGTCATCAGGGCAGTAACTTGTAGAGAACAGAGCCGGATCGATCAGGGGACCCCCTGAAAGGCTAGGGCGCTGGGCCAGACCCAACTTTACCCAGGCCTTAAAATGCCTTAAAATATGGTCTTTATGATCCTTCCACAATGTGTATTATGGGAAAATGATATATCTAAACCTTTTGCCTCTCCTTCAGACCTGATAGCCGGCCACGCTGCCAGTTTTCCCTTCAATCATGGGAAGAGCTTGAGTTACAGCAGAGCAAGGCTACTTGACATCGGTAAGTGCGTGAGCTGCCGCTCCCACTCAGCTTTGAACTCTGATGGCAATCTCCGCGTGCATGTATTACAACTGGGCGGCCCCTATCCCCATCAGCGAGACCAATTTGGGGATGGAGGTTAAGAGTACCCCGGTGCCTCAATCAGGTCCACAGCATTTGGAGGATGGTCATCTAAAGGCCCTTCTCCTTAATACCCGCTCCTTAAAAAAACATGATTTGTATATCTATGACCTGCTGTTGGAATCAAACCCTGATATAATGTTTCTAACATAAACATGGCTTAATGAAGGCTCAAATCCCATTATTGCGAGTGCTATTCCCCCTGGCTACCAGATCATAAGGAGGGATCGGGTAGTGGGTATAGGCGGGGGCGTTGCAATTATTTTAAAAAGATTTTTTCCTGCTCCATAGCACCCACAGAAGTGTTAGATGGGGCTGAAGGCCTCGGATTTCATTTCGTAGTGTCTGCACATCAATCCTTGGCCGGAGTACTAATCTATAGGCCCCCTGGCCCTGCCGGAAAGTTCCTTGAGTCTATTAGTGACGTAATTTCACCCCTTGTCTCCAAATACAAGCATTGCCTGGTGCTAGGTGATTTTAATATTCACATGGACAAGCCAGCCGAGCAGAAGTCCATTATGCTGCGGGAATCATTAGCTGTTTTCAATCTGCTCCCTTATGTCCATCACCCTACCCACGAGAAGGGACATACTCTGGATCAGATTTTCTCCAATGTGAAGATTGAAACAGACACGCCTCTTCCTCTAGTGTGGTCCGACCATCATCTCTTAGGTTTTAGAGTCTGTAAGGAGCCTAATTGCCCTCAATCCTATGGGAGGGTTTGCCCCAGTAGTTTTAGACCCTTTCATCAGATTACCCCGGAAGCCCTGAGTGAAGCACTTAGTCAACATCCGATTCCCTTCAGTGGCAACCTCGAGAATGATCTACTCTGCCTGGAGAATTGGCTCCAGGTACGCTCCTGGGAGCTTGCTCCCCCCACCTCTCGCTCAGCGAAATCTGCCCGAGCCTCAGCCCCATGGTTTACAGAAGCCCTCAGAACAAGTAAAAGTGCCTGTAAACGTCTGGAGAGGGCTTGCCGGAAATTTTGAATCCCAAGGATAAAACAATCTACAAACAGGCCCTTAAGGTCCATTACAATAAAATTCTTGAGGAAAAGAAAAATTTCTTCTCTTCCAAAATCGAGTCAGCGGGGAACAAAAGTAAAGAAATCTTTAAAATAGTAAGAGATTTTTCGTGCCTGAGTGCTGTTGACAGTCGTTTTACTCCCACCTGTGAATGGACTAGCCACCTTGCTTCTTATGTTTATGATAAAATCAAAACCATTCAAGACTCCTTTGAGGATCCCTCCATGGTCAAGGGAGTGAACACAGGACCTCCCCTCCCCCGTCACCCCTGCAACTGGTCCACTTCTCACACAGTTTCCTCCAATTCCCTTGGAAAAATCTTTGGAGATAATGAAAGCCCTCAAGTCAGGCTCTCCCTCTGACCCATGCCCAGCTAAAGTGTTTGTAGCAGGGATCATTAATCCAGCTGCCAATTTGATCCTCAATGCCTCGCTGGAAAATGGGCAGGTGCTAGGCAGATGGAAAAATGCAGAAATTCTCCCTCTACTAAAAAAGCCTTCAGCCGACCCCTTGGTGGCCTCAAATTATAGGCCAATATCATTACTTCCTTTTTTCTCCAAAGTCCTGGAGAAATATGTGAATCTAGTCACCACAGAATACGTGGAAGTTAACCATGTGCTCCATCATAGCCAGTCTGTTTTTAGAGTGAATTTTAGCACAGAGACAGCCCTGCTCGAAGTCTCTGAGGTCATTAAGGAGACATTAGATAAAGGAGGCAAAGCGGTGCGGATTCTGCTGGACCTCTCCACGGCCTTTGATACCGTGCCCCATGTCCGGCTCCTGCAGAGACTTCAGGAGTGCGGCCTTGGTGGCACGGTACTCAAGTGGTTTTCTTCCTTTTTGAAAGACCGCCAGCAAATGATTTGGTCTCCTCCTTTTGCTGCCCCCATTCTCCCCATGAAGGTAGGGGTTCCTCAGGGCTCGATCTTGAGCCTGACACTTTTCAATTTATATATGGCCCCCCTTGCTCACCTAGCTGAGTTACATGGCGCAACAATAATATCATACGCAGATGATACACAACTGTTGTTTACATGTGACAAGGGCGCTAATTTTAGGGGTGATGAGATTAACATTTGTTTGACGGGGGCGTTCTCCTGGCTAAGACTGAACCAATTAAAGTGCAATCCAGAGAAATCTGAGATCATCTTCTTTGGTTCTTCACCCAGCGACGTGTGGCGCCAATGGTGGCCTTCGGACATGTCCCCCCCTGCATCCTCAGTGAGTATAGTCAAGAACTTGGGGATCAAGCTAGATAACAATTTATCCTTGAAAGCCTAGATCCAAACAGTAGCTGGTTCCTGCTTTGGCCTGTTAAAAATGCTAAAGAACTTTCTCCCCTTACTACCGGTTACTCATAGGAAGACTGCAGTCCAGGCTCTTATTGTTTCGAGGCTGGACTACGTCAACGTCTTGTACCTGGGCCTTCCATAATATCTACTGAATCGGCTTCAGGTGGTCCAGAATGCGGCAGCCAGGGTGATTCTCATGTTAGGACCCAGAGCGCGGGTTGCCACACACATGAAAGCCCTGCACTGGCTGCAGGTCCGAAAGAGAATTCGGTTCAAAGCTTTGGTTTTGGCTTTTAAAGCTTTACATGACACTGGTGCCTTCTATATTAGAAAGAGAGTCCAGCACTACATACCGGGCAGAACTCTGAGGTCCTCCTCGCAGCAGCAGGTGATTATTCCCAAGTTTTCCCGCGCACGGGCGGCCGCTCCTTTCAAGTGCAGGCCTCCCGTCTGTGGAATTGCCTGCATTGTCACTCAGGCGGGTGCATGACTTACTCACCTTTAGGAAGTGGCTGAAAACCTGGCTATTTCAGCAATAGCCACAGCCCCTCTCGCCTTCAGTTATAGTGTCAGTTTTCTGCCTGGAGGTCTTTCAGCGCCGGGACACTCTTCTGAGTAGCTGTGCGCTTTAGAAGTACCAATTTACCTTACATTACATAGCATATTTACATCAATGTGATCCTATCAAGATGGACTCACAAGCTTCAGGTTCTTGTGGATCAATTGGTTCTCCAAAAGCATACTCCATGTTTTATTAGCAACTGCAGGTTTATGCAATATGTTCTTTGTTGTTTTGGTCAAATTCCTTAACTAATATGTGGTCCTGAGTTAGGACTTCTTTCTGTTTTGTTTGTCATGTTTGTCTAGTTTTATGGGTTACTCTTTTCTATTTTTATTTCTGTTCCTTTTCTCGCCATGACTCTCACTCATACCACTGTGGCCAATACATACAATCTGAAAATTATTTCTTTAAATGTTAAAGGATAACTCCATCATGTCAAGAGGCTTAAAATATCGAATATCTAAAAAAATATAAGGCTGATATGTGTTTTCTTCAGGAGACTCATAATAATGATAACAATTTAACTTTCATGTCAAAAGGATTGAAAGGCGATTTTGTTTCATTCCCGTCTGTGGAATGCAAGAATGGAGTTGCCATCCTTTTTTCACAAAGTTTTCAAATACAATTTTTAAATGATCATAACGATTCAGATGGTAGATTTGAATATGTTCTAATCAAAATTGATAACCATACACTCAATTTAGTGAACATTTATGCTCCCACAATGAATTACTCTAAACAGTTGGGTTACTGGTTGAGGGGAAGTGAAACCCTACTCAAGCAGCAACCACAATCCTAATCCAGGTGAAGTCACAAGTAATGAGGTAGATACGAAGTCTAGCATTGTGCATCAGCAGTTCCGATGAGGCTGCAATGCAAAGTCCATGCACCAGAAAATTCCAGTCAGCAGAGGTTATGCGTCTGTTCTGCTCAGGGTTGCACCGCGCAGCAGAGGAGATGTGTCAGTTCTGCTGAGTCCACAGTTAAGCTGGTAGAGCTCCTTCAGGCCCACTTCCAAGAGTCCAGAATTGGGGGCACCACTTGGAATGGTGGGACTAACAGATGGCGGAGTCCAGGTGCTGTGTTCAAGGTTGTTGGAACTTTCTGTCCCTGAAGCTGTAGTCAGGAAGCCAGCAACTAGCCCTTGGAGTCACTCTGGTGGCACAGAGTTCAAAGATGCAGGTCCAGTCCTTCTCACCCAGGCAAGAGGGTAACAGGTCAGCAGTCCTTCAAAGCACCAGTCCAGCAGAGTGGCATTCCTTCCAGCAGTACAGCAGTCCTTCTTCCTGGCAGAGTCCACAGGTCCAGAAGTGTACTAAAGAGTTGGGGTTAGAGGTCCAATATATATACCTCGTGCCCACTTTGAAGTGGAGGAACCTCTAGAAGTTTCCACCTCTCCCGGGGTATCAGGCATACCCTTCCTCCTTGTCCTGCCCCAGCTTGTCTGGGGTCACACTAGACTAGAGACAAACCCTTTGTGAGAGCTCTCAGGTAAAGTCTTTGTAATGTGCAAGTGTGGTAGGCGACAGCTCCTTCCCCTTATTAACTTAGAGTGACCCATCCTGGCAACACCTATCTTCCCTTTGTCTCACTGTCTGAAAGCAATACACAAAGACCAACTGCCAGCTACACCTACTGATGTGACCCAGGATCAGGTTGCAGGCACCAAATGGTTAGGACAAAAAAATGGTAACTATCTAAAAGTGCCATTTTCAGTATTGTGACTACCTGCTCCCATTTGGAAGGTACAGCTTATTAAATGTGTTCAGTTAACTCCAATGTCATTCTATGGGAGAGGTAGGCCATGCAGTAGTGAAAAATGTACTTACAAGTTTTTTTACTACCAGGCCATATTAAACTTAAAAGTACATGTCCTGCTTTTTAAATAAATTGCACCCGCTCTCTGGGCTGTCCAGGGCCTACCCTAGGGATGACCTATATGTATTAAAAATGAAGGTTTGTGCCTGGCAGAACGTGTTTATGCCAGGTAGAAATGGAAGTTTGAAACTGCACACACAGACTGCAGTGGCAGGCCTGAGACATGTTTAAAGGGCTACTTACATGGGTGGCATAATCAATGCTAAAGGCCCACTGGCAGTATTTCATTTACAGGCCCTTAGGACATGTAGTACTTCTTTACTAAGGACTTACAAGTAAATTAAATATGCCAATAGGGTGCAAGCCACTTCTACCATGTTTGAAGGAGAGAGCAGAAGCACTTTAGCAGTGGCAGCAGTGGTAACATGCGCAGAGTCCTAAAAGCCAACAAAAACGGGTTCAGATAACATGAGGGTGAAGGCAAAATGTTTGGGGATGACCCTGCAGAAAGGGTCAGGTCCAACAATGACCCTATCGTCTGGAGGGATATCATTACAGAAATTATAAGACCTGGTAATGTACTCCTCATTATAGGGGGTGATTTTAATCTTATTTCTTACCATCCTTTTACATAGGCTCTCTACCTTTAAATGCTGTCCCACTAAATCCTTTTGACTATTGAAATCCTTTTTTTCCACCACTAAACTAGTTGATTCTGGAGACTTGCAAACACAACAGCCAAAGAATTGACCTTTTATTCTAATATACATTCTACTTTTTCTGGAATTGATTATTTACTTGCCTCAAGGACTTTATGTAATATGATTACAAATCCAAAAATTGAACAAAATCTGATTTCAGACCATGCTCTAATCTCCTTCTCTCTAGTTTTCACATTATACACAGTCCCCAAAAAATAGAAGGAGAATGAACACTGATATAGTCCTAAATATAGTGAACTACACCAAGATTTCAAATGCAATTACGGATTAAATTTTGTGAATAATACACCCAATGAGACCTCTAAAATTATACACTGGGATGCTTTTAAACATATATTAGAGTTGTAACTATCTCTCTTACATCACATGAAAATAAAACATTACTTGCTAAATTATCAGTGTTACAGAAACAAATTGCTGAATTAGAAAGACTCTTTAAATCTTCATGAGATAATAAATTCAAATTTCTACTTAAAAAAAATAAGACGAGAACAACTACTATTTCAAATAAAAAAAAACAGCACAGCTTATAGCTAACTATTTATGCATTAAAAATATAAAAATCAAATAGATGCAATTAGAAAAACTGATGGCAGTTTACTCCTTAAGGCAGAGGAGATTGTACTGCATTTTTTATCATAGTACCCTAGCCTGTATGGTAAGCCTGCATCAAAAAAGATGTCATTTTATTAATACAGAGGATAGACTGAAACTGAAAAACTCAATTGCTATACAAGAAATACGGCTGGCAATTAAGTCACTACGTTTCAAAAAGTCACCAGGTCCAGATGGTATGACAGCAGAATTCTACACATTTTTCCAGACTCAACTTTCCTCAACTTTACTTTCATTAGTCAATGATTTCCAGCTAAATATTTCTTTGATGGTCCTTCAGACAAGCTATTATTATTATTATTATTATTATTATTATTATTATTATTATTATTATTATTATTATTATTATTATTATACCAAGACAGGACAAAGATCTTACTTCAGTGACCAATTATCATCCAAGTGCCCTTCATCAACAAGCACTGTAAAATATATGCAAAAAAATTAGCTAACATATTGACCCCCATTCTAACCTCCATTATTAAACAGGCTTTATGAAAGGTAGACTTTCTGCACATAGTGCACATCTTCTATGTCATGTTTTATCTTCTTTTTATAAAGTAATTTGGCAATTCCTGTTTTAAACATTGAAAGCTTCTATTTTGATTAAAGCACTATATACTACTCCATCAGTTACAATTTATATGTATGCATTTTCCCTTCTTTTACCTTTCAGAAAGGTACTAGGCAAGGATGCCCTCTCTGTTCTCTTTTATTTCTCATTTCCATTCTTTTATTTTTTTATTGCAATAATAAAGAATGTACTGGAATTATTATAAAATGTGTTGTTTTACAAGTTGCAATTTATGCTGATGATATTTTGCTGTATATTTATAACCATTCTACCTATGTTCCCATTAATTTAAATATTATTGTTCAATATGCTTCTGTCTCTGGTTATAAGCTAAATATTTGTAAAACTGAAGTTATTACCCCTAAATGTTTTCTGTACTTCTAATATGATAGCAGAAACAAATATTATATAAAATCCTGCTTAACTCTGACGCCTAGGTATCATATTTTCTAACTCTGTCAAAAAAGCGATTGAAATAAGTAGTTCCAACTTAATAGGTAATACTAAGAATAAACTAGATAAATGGTCATGTCTTAACTTTAATTGGTGGGGCAGTTTTGAAGCGATTAAAATGGTCATTACTCCTCCACAAATACTACATACACTATGCTACCAGATGTTTTACATTTGGATTCTATAATAATTTGAATAAATTAGCAAACAAATTTCTTTTGAACAAAAACCTGTACGCATATGCTTTAAATTTTTGCAAAGCCCAAGAAAGATGGTGGTATTGGGTTGCCTAATTTTAAGAAATACCATTCATCCTTTCTAATTGCACAAAGTTTATTATGGTTTCAAACTAATGTCCCTACCCACATCTCTAATTGGCTATTGATAGAACACATCTTATTAAAACCCTTTCCTTTACCAGCTTTTTAAACCTTGTCTAATACTAAAATTGTTAAAATATCACCTAGCATTAATGCAACTAAGCTGGTTTGTTGTCTTTTGTTGAAACATTTCACCCTGATATGATGTTCTCTAAAAAGGTCTCACATTAGTATAATCCAACATTAAAACATATATCTTTTTGGAAGTCCTGGATTGATGCAGGATTTGTTTTAAAAATAAGTGATATCTGTCATGGAGATAGGTGTTTATCATTAATAGAATTACTTTCTAAATATCATCTACCTAGGGAAGAATATCGTAAATATGAATTGCTTTGTAATTCTATCCTCAATGCATACTCAAGTTTGATACCCTCAGTCACAATGTCTGATATGGAATTATGCATAAGCATTTTTAGTCATTCAGGTCACGCAACCTCTAAATTATATACAAAATGCACCAGTAGTTCTCTTTCAACCTTTACTAATTTTGCACAGTGATGGAATCCTGAATTATATGTCCAAAGATCAATGCTGAGCTGTTTGGCTGAGCAATATAGCAAGCTCTCTCTTGGCTTCTATTTTACAAAGCAAAGTATTTCTCTTGTACAACTGTTTCTGGTCTCCAAATAAAACATTTACAGCAAAATTAATTGATGCACCAAACTGCTGGTATTGCAAAACTACACAGGGTTCAACAAAACATATGCTCTATAATTTCCATGTTATTTTCAATTTTTGGACAGAAGTATAGACAATTATTGAAAGATTTTAGTTTTCAAATACCTTTGTCATTTAAATTATTTATTTGTAAATCGGGATCTTACATACCCACTTTCTAATGATGATTACAAACTCTTTCATTTCCTTCTCTCTACAGCTGTTAAATAAATGACATCAATTGGAAAGAGGCCTGTTTATTATCTGTTCATGTTTAGTGGGAGTGGATAACTTTTCTTAGATGTGGCCATTTTTCATTGATATCTACGCATAATTATTCAACTATACTTGTTTCCATCAGGTGGAAAACTTTTGACTTATACATTCATTTCTATAATGCTTTGTAGTGTTTCAGAAAGTATTACTTAGTCTTTTATTATAATAGTCCATATCATTTTGATTTCTTTTATAGGTTTTTAGCCACTTAGTCAAATTTACTATGCTTATGTTAGTTGTCACTGTTATAGTTATTTTACAGCTTGATCCATTTTACTCTATACAGTTGCTGTACCATTTTAGGTATGTTCCCCACTCTCTGTCTTTATTATAATGAATGTACTATTTCAAACAAAAATATGGAACATAAATCAGGTTAATTGCCATTTCAGATTTGTAGGTCTGATTAATAAAAATGTGGTCATGACAAATGGCCATGGCTACTTTGTCAACATACCGGTTCCTGTCATTGAGCATGCATGAGGAGGAGCGGGCTGTGATGCCAATGTCGCACACCCCCCTCCTCGTGCTTAAGAAAGTGTTGAGCACACACCTAACAATTTAGTCCAAGGGTGCATGACGTAAGTCCAGAAGGGTTGGATCCATGACAGATTTTCAGGAAAGTTATAGGCTATGTAAATGATTACCATCCTTCTTCATTGTATGCATATTTATATTATGTGACTATTTTAAAAATACAGCAACATTTAGATGACCTTGTGGATGAGCAGAGAAGGTTAAAGTCACTGGCAGTTCTCATATCCTTAGCAGGTCCACAAATATTTCTGTAATTATTTAAGCAAATCAAGTTGGAAATCATAAACTAGGGAACCAGGTTCGAATCTCGGCAGGGAAGCTCAACATCATGTGATTCTGGGCAAATCACTTAATCTCCCCGTGCCTAACAAAAAAAATGAATGTGCCCGTCTGTAACGCAACTGGTGCTCATGTACAGCGCTCTGATACCTTTGGGTCTAGTTCGCGCTATATAAGACTCTCCCCCCAACCCCCCAAAAAAGTAACCGGAGACACTGGTGACAGTTCAGAATCCTTCCCATCTATTGATTCCTCAAAATACTCTAAACAAGTTATCTCAGAGTTCTAGGAAAAAATCCATGAAGTCAAATCTCTTGGGAATCCAGAATGGACAGTTGATTTGAAGGCCAGGCGTGTGAAGGAGAATATTGATAGAGTTAATAATCCTTGAAAAAAAGGTGATATGGCTGAACACATCAACCTTCACCACCATTGAGGGTTAAAAGCATTTTTTTTTTTTTTTACTATTCACAATTCCTAAGTAACACCCCCAAAATTAGCTGATCTATATTGGATGGAGCAGCCGCGTATGCCCAAGATGGAAATCCAATCATGCGGATCATATATGTAGGTTCATAACATGCTCATCTTCCACATTATGGCGTGAGTAGCATCTTCTTTGAAATGTAAACTGGACACAATTGGTGTTGCGCTATTACGTGGTCAGAATGAGGATCTTCATGGGTATTAATTTCATATTTGCATCTCAGTTATGGTAGACACAGCAGTTTTAAAACTAATGAGTGCAAGAAAGTAGAAAGCCAGCACTCCTATTTCCGTAGATGGGGGAATAATATTAGACAGGTTGCATGCATGGATTAACAGCCACGAAGTTGAATAAGGGAGATAGGAAAACCTCTCAACGGGAGCCGATTGAGGATAAAATACATGCTGATTAGGAGTAAGGTGTGAGGGCGATCATTGTGGATGGAAATATGCTGTTCAGCACTTTTCACTTGGGTGTGGTGTGCGAGAAATGTATTTTGGCACAGTTCTCTGCTCTTCAAGAATGTTGGCTCAACTAGTGATGGTTGAATATATTTATTGTCTATTGAAATCCAGAGATTACATGATTTTTCGGATTTAGGCCAAGATTTTGTGGTCTCAGCTCTGCCTTTCCGAAAAAGGGGGTTTCCTCCTGAAGTATGTACGAGGAGTAAAACTGAAATAAAATAACAAAAATCTGAATGGACTCCACCCACCTGGACGCATGTTGGACATCGCCTTCAATGCAAGTTGGCAAATGTCAGCTTTTTTGGGGGTTTATATTCTGGATGGGGCTGCTCATGTCAGTAGGCCCCTGGTGGTTGTTTGAACACGTCTACCTGGATAGCACTTAAAATATAGAAAATATGATTTTAGGTCTAACAGTAACTGAGTAGTTGAAATTAAATGAAGTAATGAAGTTCATCAGTTCTTCTTCCCTTAGTGAGCAATGGTGCACAGATGTGCACAGAGTACACAGGGGACATATTCTGTTTCTGTGGACATTTCCCCCTCTCATGTTGAACTCACACAGTGTTTTGGCAAATGTTAAAACAGGCATTATAACCCCGTCTACGAGGTAAGGATGTCCAAATTATAGCAATCTCTCCTCCACTGACGGTCCGGGCTTTACTTTGCCATAACACAAAGGAAAGTGAGTACACAAAGCATAGGAAGGAACGCATGGATGCCTTACTCTACACTATGTACACAGAACTGCACATCGTGTGATGTCAGTGTGGTATTTACAACGCAATTACAAATACAACTTTCTTTTTGATCTGTACTGTGAAAAACGCAGTACGGAGGTGTGCTGTTACTTAATAAAGCAATTTCAATAGAATTGTACGGTAAACCCCGGAAAACAATTTGAAATTTGACTGACAAACTTATGCAGCCTCACTGGGAGGGTTTATGGGAACCCGGCAGAGACTGTGGGCCCATTTGGTCTCTCAAATATTTTATTCAATTTTAGACATGGTATGATAGCTTGTATGAGATAAAACTATAGATGACCGATGATCAGCGAAATAGTAAAGACATTTGTAAGTAGCCCAGCCACTTCCTGCTTCATTTGTGGGTCTGGTTTGACTACCGGCGGATGGGGAGAACTGATTCAAGGTAGGGTGACCATGTCACTCCAGTCATTACGGAGACTGGCTTCAGGCCTAACATTTTCACCTCCAAATCATTGTTTTCATATGTGTTACTCTAAGTAGGTAAGTGGAATTAAGACAAAACTACAATACCCAGAATGCATTTGGCGATAACATGAAAATTCAGAAATGGAACAATGTCTGTAATGTAACAGAAATGAGCCGGTCACCCCACCAGTCAACAGTAGTAGCAATGTTGCTTTAAGTGACTATTTTGATTTGGGGTAGATTGTAGGTAATGCGTGTATGTTTAGTGGTTACAAAGCATACATTTTGCTGAGGAAGTAATGAATTGCTGAAATGAGAGGGGTGGCATGAAGAACACCTGGGGAGCTGGTGTAAATTGTCTGTTTTGTCCACAGCGAGTAGAGTGACCTGAATGAGAAAGAAGAGTCTACTGTTAGGGCTACTGCTGGAAGGGTTCTAGGCTGGCTGCTGTGTCAGTGATTTTGAAGTTGTCTGAGGCATGGCAGGAGAAGAAGCAGTATGAGATGGTCTTGGAGGCTCTGGAGCTATTGTTTAAAGGCTAAAAAGTAGGGCCAATGGTCCCGCACAAACACAAGAGCATGTGACAGGCTGAGGCATCACAACAAAGAAGCTGCAAAGAAGGTCCAATATTGAGTAAAATGCAAAGAAGACAAGTCGAAAGCCATCCTCTTGTGTAGTCTTGGTCCTTCGCCAATAGGAACAGCCCTGTCTGAACTGCCAGCCCAGGTCCCCCTTCAATAGCAGCATGTGCAACCCTGAATATTTCCCCTTAAAGGGGGTACCAGTGGTTGCACTAGATGTGAATTTTAAAGGGCCACACATTGGAAAACATACACACACACACATACACACGCAGATGTATGCCTTATTGGAATGGGTGCTTGATTCAGTACGCAGACCATCATACCTTGTTCCTCTCAATTCACCCTCTCCAAAGTACAGAGACACTGAAAATGAGAAGTTTTGTGTGAAGCCCTTTATTTACCCAAGCGGTAGATGTTGACTGGGTTGGTTACTACCCAGCCTTGCTCACAACGACTGTGTCATCTTCAATGTACTTTAAATATCACAACAACTTGTGCATTATACTACAGACATAGGAAAAAACATCTTACAACCCATAAGTATATTTTGCAATCAGGAAAAGCTTGCTCCATGCAAGTGTCTCTCATTCAGTGCTGTTGGACTTGGCCCTTTTTGCAGGGTCATCCCTGAACTTTTTGCCTTCCTCCTAGCCTTTTTTCTGACATGGTTGGTGGATTTATGACTCTGGGCACTTTTTCACTGCTGATCAGTGCTAAAGTGCATATGCTCTCTATGATAAATTGATGTATGGATTAGTGATTCCATGATTGGCTTGTTTGATTTACTTGTCAGACCCTAGTACAGTGCACCACGTGTGCCCAGGGCCTGTAAATCAAATGCTGCTGGTGGGCTTGCAGCACTGATTGTGCCACCCACAGAAGCAGCCTGTAACGTGTGACTCAGGCCTGCCATTGCAGAGCCTGTGGGCAGTCTGTGACTGCCATACCGACTTGGCAAGTGCACCCACTTGCCAGTCCCTAAACCTTCCTTTATCTTCATATCAGACACCCCTAAGGTAGGCCCAAGGGCAGGGTGCATTGTAAGTATAAGGTAGGACATGCCCTGGTGTGTGTGGCATGTCCTAATAGTGAATTACAGCCAATTTCGTTTTTCACTATTGCAAACCTACCTGTTCCCCATAGGCCAGAATGGGCAGTTTGATTATAACATCTTATAATCCTAACTGACCCAGGGAACATGGTAGAAAAACGAATTTAGTATGCCTGAACTCAGAATGATAAAATACATCTTTTAGTAAAGTTGGTTTTAACATTCTGTGTTTGAAAATACCACTTTTAGAAAGTAGGTATTTTCTTGCCTAACTGTCCAAGCCTGCCTCTGCTAGGTTGTGTATTGTGTGTCTGGCTTTGTGACTGACAGGGGCTGGGGGATTCCAGGAGACAGGGCGAGTCAGCACAGAGCTGAATAGACCTTCCTGCATATAGAGTGGTGGGAGGAGTTGCACCTGGGTCTGAATAGGGCTCTGCCTGCCTTCCACAATGCTGGCTCCACCTCCTGCCGGGTGGCTGATGACTCTGTCCCTCACTCACAAAGGGAGAAGGTGTCTCCTGACAGAATGCACCCAGAACTGGTTTGGACCAGGTACAGGACCCTCTGCCTTCAGAGGACAAAGGATTTTTGACCATAAATACTGGGGCCCAGACCTCATGAAATTAGATCACTTCTGGGAAATTAAGAAACCTGTTGCCAAGGAGAAGAACCGGAGAAGCTGAAGGAGGAGTACTGCCCCTGTGCTGTTTTGCTGATTGGGGTTGGCCTGCAGTTGTTGCTTTCTGCCAAGGACAGGAGAAAAGACTTTGCTGTGCTTTATCATCTTGAAGAAGAGAATCTCCAGGGGCTTGAACTGAGCTTGCCTCCTGCCTGAAGTCACAGGGACACAATGACTTCACCCCTTCTGTTTGCCTGCATCTAGAACTGCTGTTTTAGCTGCTAACCGAAGGAGATTGCAACACCGACGCCGGCGAGCGATGCCGTAACCTGCACCGAAGCCGTGGGCACCGCTCGTGAAGAGCACGACGCACTGCCCCGACTTGCACCGTAGGCCCGACACCTGCTGATGCCGTGCGACATCGACTCCGAAGCCGTCACCGAGGCCGCTGCCTGCACCGGAGCCGAGGACACCGCTCGTGACGCTCACGACGCACCGTCCCGACTCGCACCGCAGCCCCGACTTCACTGACGCCCGGGCTTCATCACCGCGGAGCCGATCCTCGACGTGGGTGACCCCCAAATCCATCGACAGCGCACCATTGTAAGGAACCGACGCCTCGCCGCCATCCGTGACGCCACCTCCCCAACACAGTAAGGAACAGACGTCTCACCTCCCCTGCGCTGCAATAAGGAACCAAGACATCACCTCCCCTGGGGTCGTAAGGAACCAACGCCGCGGCGCCAACGAAGCATCACCTCCCCGACTCCGTGCACCGTCTTTGTTTTCATCGAATTCCAGGTACTGTTCTTTGTGGGTCTGCTTGACTCCGGGCCCGACGCCGTGCACCTTGCGGTCGGCGCCGTACTTTGGGATTTCCACCCGTCACGACGTCGTGATAACTCCAAGTGAAGTTATTTGTTGCTACAAGCTTTATTTGATTGACTATCCTATTTTTAAGGATAACGTGAACTGTCTCTATCATTTTAAGTCTATTTTGGATTACAGTATTGTGGATTTTTGCTATTGGGTCTTGTGTTAAGTCTATATAAAGATTACTTATTTTTACATACAACCTGTGTGGTGTCCATCTGTAGTGTTTTCACTGTATTACTGTATGTGCTCACAAATGCTTTACACACTGCCTCTGAGATAAGCCTGTCTGCTCGGGCCAAGCTACCAGGGGGTGAGCAGGGGTTATTTTAGGAGTGTATCCCCCTTACCCTGACTAGAAGCAAGGGTCCCTATTTGGACAAAGGTGCAAACCATTGCCAACTAGAGACCCCCAGTTCTAACAAGTGCCCTAAAGGAGAGTATCCTCTATGGAAGATGAGAAATAATGGTCCTATGGTGGAGAGTTTTCTTGAAACACTGGAGGATTTGGTCAATAGATTCAGGATGAGAGGATACTCTGAAAAAACACTGAATGTAGACAAAAAGTCAAAGGAGAGAAAAGAGGAACAGTTTATTTTAAAGAGATAGATAAATGTAATGTAGAAAATATCAATTCGAGAAATGCATGCAGGTTAATCACAATATACATTAGGCAACATTGAAAAATAAGACTTATATTGAGCAAATATTAACATCTACTGAAGAAAGATCAAGTTATAGGAACAGAAATATCCAATAAACCATAAATAACCTCCAAAAGATCAATGTTCAATTGTTCAATAAGAAATTACGTAGTGAAACGTGATGTGAGGGATGCAGGAAGTACATGGATGAAACCTAAACAGGGGTTCACAAGCTGCAATAAATATTAGTCTTGTAAACACTAATACAGTATGCACACCTTTAAGGAAAAAACCCAGAAAAATCAATGGCCAATACAACTGTAACGGGGATTATGCAGTATGTATGTTGATTTGCCCATGTCCAAAAACGTATGTGGGAAGTACCATATTGCCAAAGCACAAGAGGATTTTACAACATATAAGGGTGATTTAGATCAAACCAGAGATACCCCCATTGGAAAGCGCTTTTATGAAAATGGTGGGAGAAAAGAACAATTGCTTGAATATGTTTTGGTTGATGGGACCCTGAGAAATGCAAGAGGGAGATATAGAGAGAAAGCACTTAGGTGGCAGGAGTCTTATATATTTTAGAATTTGATATTTATGAATCATGAGGCCTTAATATAGATGAAGAGCTGTATATAAATCTATAATTTAATGATTGTTGTCTTCTGAAATATTGATGCCTACAATAGATTTGACATAGCTTAGTGTTTTTTAAACTTTTCTTTTCTACAGAGTTATGGAATGAATGAACAAATTATACTTTATTGTTCAGTGAATTAAAACTTACAATATAACACAATGTAATCACTGAGTTTCACATAATCAATAAATAATATTTAAAAAAACTATCTTCAAAAAGTTAAAAACCTTCAGATATGATTCATAAGTTTCAAGGTGAGAGCTAATTATAAGGGCACCGATCTACATTTTTTACATTTCATAAACCTTATCGCACTTATTTAGTACCATTGCGCCTAGAGTATACTACTAACCCTATTGAAGGTTAAACAACAATTTGATTTGTGAAAAATAATCGATAAAGTACAACATGTCTTTGATAAAATTCTTTCTCATCCTAATACTTAATTATAATCATAGTTAAAACCATCATATTTAACACATTCAATCGTACATCAGAAAAGTCCAATGTGCAGAATAAAACTAGCTCATTGTAGATACTCCTCGTACATTCTGCATATGCCTCTATCAATTGCCATTACAGCTCGCACTTTGCAAATTTGCCCTCAGCAATGGATATGAATTTAAAAAACATTCCGTAGAATATCAGATCTTCCGCTTGGAGACAAACTACAACTGCTTGTCGACATGTTCGTATAATATTCTGATTAAAGATTAGAGATGTGTTTTGCTGGCTCGACTCGACTCAAGCCCAAGCCAGCAAAACACATCTCAACAAGCGGGAAGACGCCCACACATAACCCTCAGACAGGGAGTTTCAAACGGACACTCCTCAAGAACATTAACAATATGGAAGACCAAGGCACCGAGACGAGACATCTAAAGAATACGCCTCAACAGCAGGCTAGGAGTGGCGAGGAAGGCCAAAATACAGGCTAAGCCGATGGTGAGTGAACCGCAGAACTGCTACAGGGTTCCCCCCTCACAGAAAGTACTGAGTACTGGGCTCAGCGTTGCTGAGCAGAACATTTCACTGCAAGACTATATCCTTTGTTGAATTGACTAGTATTAAGAGGGTTTAGGGGAGGGGTGGGACTAAAGACCTCTCAAGCTGTACCTACGCCGGGTTGTTATGTTGACAGTTCAGGGGACAGGCGTAGGAAGTGGGAGAGAGGGGGGTGGAGGGGATGGGTTAGGGGGTCAAAAACCTTACAGTTCAGTTGTTAAATAAGTTTTTTATACAGCCAGAAACCTAAGAGTTGATATTTGCAGAGAGAGACAGAGGGAAGGAGACCAACAGGTAGGCCTGCCCACGCACGCAAGGACAGGAGACATGCACACAACTAGCGACACTACATATACAGCACTGACATGGAACGTCAATGGGCTGGGTAGCAAGATTAAGAGGGGACTAGTTGCAAGATACATTAAGAGACTTAAACACGACATTGTTTTCCTACAGAAACCTACCCGAGGGGTATGCACTGTGCCTTCATTGAGAGAGGGACATACACAACGCTCGCTCACGCTGGATTTTCCCAAGGGGCGCGAGGAGCCGGCATACTCATCAGGAAAACCCCCCATTCCACACATAAAAAACCTGGACAGATCCCAACGGGACCTTTGCTGCTGTTCAAGGGACCTGGGGACGACGAGAGCTCACATTAATTAGTGTTTACGCCCCGCCACTACTGCAGCCCCAAGCCCTAGATGCAATCGCTAAGATCCTGTTGAAATCAGGACCATCCACACACATTATTGGCGGTGACTTCCATGATGTAATTGACCCATGCCTTGACCGTCCACATATTGCTACGGGAACCCGCGTTCCCATGCTACTTGCAGACTTTGCGAAGTCGCTGAGACTGACTGATCTTTGGCGGCGACAATATCCATTGGACCACACTTACTCTTATTTCTCTGGGGCACATAGGGTTTTTTCTAGACAAGATTATTTCTTCACCCTGGTGGGAGAAATACGAATGGTGGAGAAGGTGGAATACCTCGAAAGGGGGATCTCAGACCATTCACCACTGTAGCTGACGGTGGGAGGCAGAGGGAGCAGACAACGGTTAGACTGGAGACTGAATGCCTGGGAACTCCGTGACAAAACAGTAATGGGAGTAATACAAACGGAGACCGAGCTATTCTTTCAAGAGAATAAGGTCTCGGTGGCCTCGTGTGTCACCCTTTGGGAGGCCTATAAGGCAGTATTTCGAGGTAGAGTGCAAGATGCCATAGCAAGAAATTGCAGGAAAGAAACTTGTCAAATTGAAACCCTGGAGGATAAACTCTTGGTACTGGAAAGAAGCATTACCCCAGACACTGAAGCCACTCTACTACGACAGCTAGCACTCACACGCAGGGAGCTTCGCGCCCTAACAGAGTGGGAAGTGCAGACTAAAATATGGGCCGCACATCACAGGCTCTACGAGTTGGGAGACAGAGCAGGGAGACTCCTAGCCTGGTTGGGCAGAAGGGAGAGAGAGGCGAGCTGGGTGCCCCAGATCTGGGAGTCAGGAAAACAACATGTATCCACACACAACATAGCAGGAGCCTTTGCACGGAACTACACAGAACTATACGAGGCTAGGCCACTAGCAGATGACTCACAGATAACAGAATACCTTAGTAGTATAGACACTCCCACCTTGCAGCGAGAGCACTGGGAAGCCCTAGAGGCAGAAATCACCCTAAATGAAGTACAAGACGCTATAAATAGGCAAAAGTCGGGGAAAATCCTAGGACCAAACGGACTGCCAGCTGAATTCTTTAAACAAAATGAGAGTTTGTTAGCCCCTCACCTCCTAAGTATGTTCCAGGCAGCTCGGGAGGAGGGGTCGCTGCCACTGGATCTTCGTAGAGCCACAGTGGTGGTCATACCAAAGCCGGACAAACTCCCAGAAAATTGCGGATCCTACCACCCCATATCACTATTAAATATTGAAATAAAGATCTTGGCCTCTATTCTAGCAGCACAACTTCTAACGGTGATCACATCGTTGATCCACCGGGACCAGTCAGACTTCATGTCTAGCCGAGCCACGTTTTATAATCTCTGCTGCCTTGCCAATTGGCTTGACACGGTGAAGGATAGACCTTCTTCACAGATGCTCCTCTACCTGGACATGGAGAAAGCCTTTGACACTGTCCACTGGCCTTTTATGAGGTAAATCCTTGTGAAATTTGGGTTTGGGTGAGAATTTATCACTTGGGTGGAGTTGTTGTACGCTGGCCCTAGAGTCAGTGTTAATGGAGTAAAAACGGCCAACTTCCCCATTCAAAGAGGAACCAGACAGGGCTGCCCCATCCCCCCTACTCTTTTGCACTGTTCCTGGAGCCATTGGCTTGCATATTAGGGCCCACCGGGACCTTGGAGGCTTTCAAGACGTCAGAGGTCATCTTACAGATGAACGGATTTCCCACTATGCGGATGACATTCTGCTTTACATCACCAACCCTGACAAAACACTTCCTCTGATTCTGCAACTAGTGAAGGAATATGGCAAACATGCAGGGTACAACATCAATTGGGGAAAGTCGAGTCTCTACCCTGTAGGGGGCTCCATGGACACATGATTACTACCACAACAACTACACATTACTAATGAGGGTTTCAAATATTTGGGTTTGTATATTTCAACAAATGAGGCTGATTGCCTCACTCATAACATTAAGTGAATTCTAACAGAATCCTGCCAGGACGTGACTAGAAGGCTACGGCTCCCCTTGATGCTGCTAGGAAGAGCGGCGATGTACAAATTGATAACGCTCCCCAAGTTACTCTACACACTTCAAAATATGTACCATACATTTCCTGAAGCTATCTTTAAGACAATTAATGGCGAACTCCGAAAATTCCTATGGGACGGGAGCCACCCTAGAGTGGCGCTGCAAACACTGCAGCGGAACCACTACAACGGGGGAATTGCTCTGCCAGATACCCAAGCTTATTATTGGGCTGCTCATTTAATGGAAATTAATGAATGGTGCCACGCCCCAGGAGATCACCCCACATATGCCCTGTAGAGGCTTCAATTCCAGAAGCATACCTACCTTCACTACCTCTATGGAGGCGCTGGGACACGAGATTTGTTACTCGCTACACAGCGAACAATCGAGGTCTGGAAAGGGGCGGAACGGCAGATGAAATGGGGAAAGAAACTAACCAAAGCCACACCACTATGGGAGGGCAGGCGGTTACCTGAACTGGCGAAATTGCAGGGCATCAGAGGTTGGGATGCAGTCGGGATTACGACGCTAGGTAACATAATCAAAGGAGGGGACTCAATTACTTTTGCAGATCTCCAAGCTGAATACCAATTATCACACACGCAACATTACAAATACTTACAATTAGAACACGCCTGGAGGGCACAAAAGCCTGACATTACAGATATCCCCGAATACGCACAGCTGGAAGTGAGACTACTACAGGAAGAGATACCCTCAAAGGCAGTTTCCTGGACATATAAAACCCTAATAAATAATATCCCTGATAGACTGTTATCCCTTAGGAGTAAATGGTAGGAAACCACCGGCCCGCTAAAAGACATTGATTGGGAGGCAGCACTGATGTACCCAAGAGAGTTTGCGATTAAGCTCCGTCTATGGCTAATACAATTCAAAGTCCTGCACAGGGTGTATTATGACAAGGCACGACTCCACGCAATGGGCAGGGCAGAAACGCCCAATTGTCTGCGTTGTAAAACTGACCAAGGCACCTACATCCACACACTGTGGGAATGTCAGCAAGTACAAAAAATACTGGTCACTAACAGTGAAGGAATTAAACAACATATTAGAAACACAGATCTCTATGGATCCCAAATATATCATTTTGGGCATCCCTACAGATGGAGATATCCCTAGACATGGACTCCTATTGTGCAACCTAGGGCTCATAGTTGCAAAACGAGAAATCGCTAGATACTGGGGAAGGGGAGACCTGTCCACTCTGGCAGAATGGCGGGCCAGTATGGACTTATATATTGGGCGGAGAAAACAACATACACGGCCAGAGGGTGTCCCCAAAACTTCAAGAAAATTTGGCAGCCGTGGTTAAGATACTATAGTCTGGAGATGGAGGGGAGTGGGGGTGATACTATGCACCTCAACACACAGGAGCCATGAGCTGCGGGCGGATAACCTCATTACCTAAGAAGGTGCACCTAAGGTGGGCCATACCTACCAAATGGGAGGGAGGGGGAAGGAGTACCGGAGGAAGGAATTCCATAATGTAATCTCTGTATGCTTGAAAGTAACAATCAACTGTAACAACGTTATATTTGATGTGTATACGGCTCACCTGTTGGGACTTGGCTGATGTTTAAAAATAAAAATAAAAATAGTAAAAAATAAATAAAAAAAAGACGGATTTGGTCTGGTAAAGCCTACTGAGATAAATTATGGACTTTGCCGATATTCAGACTGAATGAATGAATTTGGTTTTGAGTAAGGGCCTACAAGGTCAGATAAAAACAGAAGTTGGCGTAGAATGGGTGTTGAACCTGTCCCTTTTTTCAGGGTTATCCCCAAACATTTTGCCTTCCTCCTGTATTTTTATGGCCTTTGTTTTGTTGGCTTTAGGACTCTGGGCACTTTACCACTCTAACCAGTGCTAAAGTGCATATTTTCTCTCCCTAACATGTAATAGTAATTAGTTTCTCCATGATTAGCATATTTGATTTACTAATAAGTCCCTAGTAGAGTGCACCATATTTGCCAAGGGCCTGTAAATCAAATGCTACTAGTGGGCCTGCAGCACTGATTGTGCCACCCACATGAGTAGCCCTGCAGCCATGTCTCAGGCCTGCCACTGCAGTGACTGTGTATGCAGTTTTAAACTGCCATTTCGGCCTGGTAAGTGCACCTTTTTGCCAGGCTCAAACCTTCCCTTTTATTACATGTAAGGCACCCCTCAGGTAGTCCCAAGGTAGCCCCATGGGTAGGGTGCCATGTATTCAAAAGGTAGGACATGCACTGTTGTGTTTTACATGTCCTGCTAGTGAAATACTGTTAATTTAATTTTTCAGTACAGCAAAGCCTACCTCTCCCATAGGTTAGCGTTGGAGCTGCCTGGTAACATCTTACAAGTGTATCTGCCGATTGGGAGCTGATAGAAAATTGGAGCTTGGTGTCTCTGGACTCACAATTTAAAAATACATCTTTTGTGAAGTTGGTTTTTAAATTGCAGGTCTGAAATGGCATTTTTCGAAAGCTGGGATTTTCTTACTTTAACTATTCTGTGCCTCTGCCTGTCTCTGAATGCACATCTGGGTTAGGATGACAGTTGGGCTTTTTGTGCATTCACTCTAGACAGTCACACAGAGGGAGCTGAGGTGTGCCCTGCATATCCTGATTAGGGGTGGGCGGTGAACTCTGCTCCGCCAGCTGAGTTTTTTCAACTCTGCGCTCTGCTGGGAGCATGGAGTTCGGCAAAAAACTCCAATTCGGCAGCGTGGCGGAGTTTGCCCCGCCGCCCACCCCTATCCCTCCCTTTAGCGTCGCTCTGACTTGAGCCTTATGCTATCTGCGGAAAGCTCAGTTCCGGATGAACTTTTTCTTCCTGTGTACTCGCCTCTTTGGTAGGTCACAGCGGCACATCCAGGTGAAGCACTGTCCCTCCCACCCGCTCTTGGTCATTTCGAAGCAGATGACAATCTCGAAGAGACAGAGCAGGGTACGAGGGTGAAGGAAGTGACCCTATTAGGGCCACCCGGGCCAATCTCGACCTCCTCTAGCCTTTCAAGAATGAAGAGTCGATTATGCAGTAGAGAATACAAACAATCTAGTTTATTCACTGCAGTGGAGTCCAATCAGACCAGCCTCCTATGATGGCTGACGAGGGACTGACCGTTACAAGCATAAAGTTACATTATGTATGTTGCGGAGCCTACAAAGCCCGCCTACCATGGAAAAATACTGGTAGGTGTCGTAATACAATGGGGGTACAGAACATAAGTCTCGACTCTACAGCCTGGTACAAGCTATCTACATTTCAAGGTTGTCTGGCCTATCCTCCCCTCTAGATAGGTGGGAGAAGGCCTCGATCTCAGAAGAAAGGTATGCGCTAACGAGCTAACATGGGCATTGAAGAAACAAAACTTACCAAGAACCATTTCTCGTAAATTAGCAAAATACAGTTTCGAGTATGCAAGTAACAGTTTCGATTGCATTAGAACATGGCGTCTTTCTAACTAAAATGGCGGCACAGATGTCAACCTAACTGGCGCGATATCTGTATCAACTCATTACATATTTCACACAATACGTAAATATAATGTATTTAGCCATGTAAATGCTAACATAATATGAAGTAAAATACGAGTAAGAGGTAAAACTACGGTTCAATTCTATCAAGGGAAGTAGGCAGTGCTGATGCTGCGATGCAGCAGCTGCACCAGCAGGAAAACCACGGCCAGCACCAGCTAGAGACAGTCCACAAAGTTTGGCTTAGTGGCCATCCCCAGCAAGGCCAAGCAGCTGATTCTCACAGCTAAGAGTTGCATGTGGTCAAAGGCGCCTTGCTGTTTCACTAATCCTGGGGAAAGTACCAGCATGGCAACCTTTACTTGGCGCGAGGTTGTGATGAGAGAAGCGTGGGCGGGACTGCAGTTACCATGTGTGCAGAGCCTGCAGGCTTCTGGGAGCAATGAGACTGGCAGTGCATGGGGGGATCGGAGCACCCCGATAGGCACAGAGGACCTCTGTTTTTTCGGCAGGAGGTGGGAGAAAGCAGAGTGCCTTCCTTCGGCCGTACAAGGGACAGCTTTGCTACTCTAGACTCTGAAATCCCTGGGCTGGAAGTATCTCTATTCCCCGGGGCTCAGAGGTCACCCCTGGGGATCACCAGAGAACCCTTTACCTGGCCTGCTGCACCCACCTTCAGAGACCCCAGGGAACATCCACCAGCCCAACTATGCCCCAGTTCTGCCCTCAAAAGCTCTGGCGTGGGGGGCAGACCCAGAGCACAACCTCCTCTGGGGAGTGGGTGCTACCCATGTCTCTCAGAGTTGCCTGACCCCCCCACCCTGGGAAGTGGGAAATTGGAATCCCTTCTGGAGGCTCTGCAAAGCCAAACTCCCCGAACTGGTGGATGCAGCAGCGAACCGAGCCAAGTGCATAGAGGTGTCCAGGAGGAAGCAGAGCAACCCTGGCAGATCAAGCATGAGTACCTGCCCCCACCAGGGGTGCCTTGGGTGGGGAGTGGGGTGTCAGTGTGCCCTGTACACAAGTAGGGCAGAGAGGAACTATGTGGAATTCCACTGAGTGTTTATGCAACTCCGCAGAATTCCGTGTAGTGCAACTCCGCAAACTCCGCCCACCCCTAATCCTAATGACCGATCACCAGGCTGATGGGTCTTCCTGAGCTAGAGTGGTGGGAGGAGTTGACACTGACACCTGAATAGGGCTGTGCCTGTCCTCACATAAAGAAGTCTCCACCGCCTGTAGTATGTCTGGAGACGGGGCATGGAAAGGCAGGGTCTTGTGCACTACAAAGACTTTTCTTTGAGGTTTGGCTACTTCAAAGGCTAAAATGGGTATAAGTATTGGACCTGTGACACCATATATTCAGAACACTTCGGGATTAAGGACATTCTGCCAGGAAGAAGAACTGGATAGCTGTCAGGAGGGACTACCATTTTGCTGTTTGCTTTGCTTTGTTGGCCTGCTGCTTGCTACTTCTGTCCTGTGAGTGAAAGGACTTGAATTTGCTTTCTACATCCTTATACCAAGGTTCTCCAAGGGCTTAATTTGAGCTTGCCCCCTGTTAAGAAGTCTCAGGGCCATCAAAGACTTCACCTGAAACCCCTGGGCCCCTATGCTGAGAAGTCCTACTTGCCAAATGGTGGCAATTCCAGTTCCTGGGCCCTTGGAAGTGAGTTGGGGGTGCTAGCAAGGTATCAACACCGATCAACTTCGGAACTGGTACCTGTCTGCAACTCTGATGCCGTGTTGCTACCTGCACCAGAGCTGTGGTCCCGCTCAATGCACCGACGGCGACTTGCACGCAGGCTCTGATGCCACCACAGTGCCTCCAAAGCTCTGCCACTATACAAGTCTCGAGCACTGCATCACCGAAGTCTGTGAGGCAAAGCTCCGACTCCAACGCCTGTAGACTGTCTCGACATCGACGCAACGGAACAGAAGCCTTGCCGCTTGACTTTCGACACCTCATCGAATCCACTCCACAGTAAGGAACAGAGATACCGCACCTGCTGCCACAGCATCATCTCCCCTGCAGCAGTAAGGAACCAACACATCACCTTCCCTGCCCGGCAGTAAGGAACCAACGCCTCATCTCCCCTGCAACTGTATGGAACCAACGCAGCACCGGCTTCAGCAACGACTCCCCTCCCCTGTGTTTTGCATCGTCTTTGTTTTTCTCGACACCTCCAAGGTACTGTACTGAGGTCTGCCCGACTACGTAACTGGCCTTTGCTCCATCATGGTCAGACTGACTTTGTGGAGTCGTCAACGTCAACTGCGACAATATAGCCCAGGTTGGAGCTATTTTTGATTTCTAGGAGCTATACTTGATTTTAATCTGTAAAAAGTGATACCTTGATTTGTGTATGTTCAATTTTTGTCATTTTTGTCTTGTTGAATTCAGATAAATATTGACTATTTTTCTAAACTGGTGTGAAGTACGTTTGTGGTGTTTTCACTGTGTTACTGTGTGTGTATACAAATACTTAAAAAATTACCTCTGGGATAAGGCTGGCTGCTCTGTGCCAAGCTAACAAGGGGGTGAGCAGGAGTTATCGTAGCCCTGGCTAGATTGCTGGGTCTGCCTGGCTTAGGTGCATACCCTAGCCAAACAGAAACCCAATTTCTAACATTGATGATCAGCGGAGAGGATAGGACATGTATTTGTTCATTACATACAGTGACTGCTGTACACTACTTCCATATCGCATACCATCACATATCAGCATATTGGTTTCTCCTTTTCTCTCAATTGGTCATTTTTCAAAATGTACTCCTGCTTCATCTTCATCAACCTTGAACTCTGTGTGGTTGTTGCACCTGTGAGGCCTTAACAGAATGGAGATTAACTACTGGCACCTATCAATCTATACTATGAAAGAAATGAGGGTTTCCTGCAAGGAGAGGGGGCTGGCTGTGAAGAGAAGATCCACGAGGAGGGATCTTGAGACAGCCTTGTTTATCATTGAGTACACACGCTGGTTAGCAACACTGACAGATGACTCTCGGGAGGATCTCAAACCAGAATCCCAAGAGGGCAGTGGCCCTAAGAAGGAAGCAGAGGAGGAGAAAATTGATTTTGTAGAGGCTCCAGAGGAGAGAGGGGAGCCTACAGAGAGAGAGTCCCCTGCTGGATCTAAGCTGGGAGCAGTGTCACCTCCCACATCTTGTCCCCTGAGGAGTTCAAGGACAGGCATGCGGAGAGGGACCTGCAGCAGCAGCTGGCTCAACTGGCTGCAGAGGAGAGAGGAGTGGAGGCTGACAAAGCCCTAGCAGAGGAGAGTCTAGCACAGATGGTAGCAACAAAAGGACCTTGTCCAGTACTAAAGAAAAGTTCCACATACCCAGAGACTTGGTGCCTGACTTCAAGGAGGGGGATGACATCCACCAGGGGGTTCAGGTATATGAGGTAGCTCCAGAGGTGCTTAGGGTCCCTAAGGAGGATGAGTAACTGGCACAGGGAGTCATATTCCTAGTGGTGGGAGGTACACTCTACTGGCTCTAGAAGGGAGTCACAGGGAGAGATGTACCACCATGGAGGAAGTCCTGGTAAGGAAGTTTGGAGTCACCAGAAGAGTGTGGGTTGAGGTCCAGGGACAGTCAGATACTGACTCACCCGTCTCAGGGGATGATGTGAAGTACTCTTTCAAGGCACTGGATGGTTGGGTGAAGGGTAGTATGGTGAACACACATGAGGGGCTGTACAATTTGATTGCTGGAGAGTTTATGTTCAGTCACGGTTTTCCAGAGCTGCGCCAACACCTGGTGGGGTGTCAGTTCTCTGACCCCAGGGAGCTTGCACTGGAGGCAGGCCTATGGGAAAGAAAATTAGCTGTGAAAGAGGTGCTGTTTAAAACAATGTTTAACATGGGATCAAAGAACTCACTTGAGCAGGGTGTTGAAATAGTATTACCCAGTGAACTAATAATGGTATGCTCCTCATGGATATGCCCCCTTGATATTAATGATGTTAAAAGTGAAACCCATAAATTCAAACAATATAGCATATATAATAGTTCACAAAATATACTTCTGCGATGTAAGATGTTTTTTTAAATGTCTATGGTATAATGCACAGGTTGCTGGGATATTTAAAGTATTCCTAAGATGGAACTCGTTGTGAGCAAGGCTATGTATCAGATAACACCATAACTCTGTACATATATCACAGTAGCAGTAGCCGCTGTGTAGTTATGATTAGGTCAGAGCATGTTTTGTTTTGCTAATAACTTTGGCACCTTTTGATAAATCTGCACAAAATGTTATTTTTTTTAATAATTCACCTTGTCTCCTTCATGGAAATGTTGCTCTTTCATGCTGATCGTCTTGCGGGGGGCAAAAAAATAGGTGTCCCAAAAGTGTGTTTTCCCAAGTTAATTATCATAGGAAGTTTTGCTCGCCAATACAAAAAATATAACTCAGTGAAATGACACTAAATTTGGCAAAAAGTTGAAACTTTACTTAGAAATAGTGTTTTTGTGATTTGGTGTACATCTATTTAGCCATTTTCGAGAAATTAGCATTTAAAAGAGAAGTTCAGGATGGGCCTGAAGTGGTTAAAACTTTGGTATATATGGACTCTTGGTGACCAGTTAAACTCTGACTAGCCAGTTTCAAGGGAACTAGTCAATCCTGATTGGCTGGTCACTACATGAACAGTATGTTGTGAGACCCATTACAGGACTCAGGGATATGGTCCCTGTGACTTGAAAACAAATGAAAAAATATAAAAAGGCAGGGTGAGCAATCCCTGACCTCAAAGGGCATGTGATTGGCTGGCCACAACATGAACAATATGCTGTGGCAGCCAATACAGGACTCAGCAACATCATCCTTATTGAAAAGCATTTAGAGAAAAACAGTTTTTGAGGGCGCAAAAAGGAGTACATATAAAGGGTGATAACAGATTTTAGGCACAATATAACTCATTTGTTCTAAAGTGATTTTACCCTGTGAAAAATGCTGATCCTCTGCAGGATTTGATGGACCATGTTTGAGAGCAGGCTGAAGTAAATGAGCATTGCGATGTTAATGCAGGCATGAAACTAGAGGGTTAAACATGTGAGGGTAGGTATGGGTTTTTCAGTAATTTGAGGCATGTGTTTTTAAAGGGGCTAAAAAGAGTTAAAGAGAGAGACGTCTGCATAAATACACCATCCCCTTTTCACATCTGTCCAACAGAACCCTAATTTTAAAGTAGTAACATTCTGGTAGACAAATATCCATATATATTCAGTGAAAAAGTAGTTAGGTTAGGTGCTGAGACCTTAACTTATTTTTAAAAAACTCAGAAATTGACTTAAAAAAACAATGGTTAAAGTGACATTATAGTTAGTTGTTAGAATGAGACTCAAGCTAATAAAAAACCCACTGAAATACACCAGATAGAGTTTAGTGAACTAACTATAACTTGTGGCCCATCACACACTGCTTATGACCTCACATATTACATCACTCATGACATGTTAAATGATGCAAAAGATGACATCACACGTGGCATCTCAGTTAAAATGGAGGACAATAAAATAATGGACTGGAAGGCGACCCCAGTGAATTACCAGTGGCTAAGATTAATTCTAGAATTTTACCCATCACTTTTTTAGCTTTCTTTTCCACCGACATAAATTTTAAGCACTGGCTGTTTTTCATGGTCATAGTCCACGTTCCTGAAAGAGATATTCTGTGTCTTTGTTATTTCATATGAGAAAGAAAGACAGTAGAAATACCCACCCCTCGAAATGTGGAAACCCCCCTACCAACCACGCTGCCCACATTTCACCCCTCCCAACTGCCCTCATGGGTGTCCTGGGATTACACCCTGAGTGACCCCACTAATCCCAATCCCCCAACAATATTTTACCAGCTGATCAGTTGGCTAGCCAGCCCAGCTTATACTTGAAAAGGAGAAAACCCTTATTTCACCATATAGTCAATCTAAGAGTTTAAGCGCTAAATATTTGAAAAAAATATATATATATATAAAACCTTTTGCCCTTACCATATGGTAGATCTAAATATAAACTAAGCAAAACTTTTAAAAACAATTCAAAATTACCCATCTGTAAACACATCTCCTGTTTAAAGGATTGAAACCGTCACACCCCCCTATCACCATATAATGGTTCTATCTACACGTCAATACGGACTCCGCTAGCCTGGGGATCCCCTACAATATCTTAGGACCACTCCAAAGGCTAGCCTGCCCGACTTGTACCAAAAAGGGAGGGCATCCTTAATATTACAATTGGTAAATCTGTATATATGCGAATATTCAAGTGCTAGACCCTACTGAGATCTCCTTTAATAAGGCCTGTGCCTCTTCTAAATCCGAAAACATAAAGAACTTCCCTTTAACTAAGACTCTCAGTTTCGACTGCTGGGCAATTGATGCTTGAGCGCCATAAGCTTTAAACAAATGAAGAATTTTAACAAATTCTTTTCTCCTACGCGCGGCAGCCATGTCAGAGAATATACAACACTTATTAGTCTCATTCACAGAAAACTATCTCTGCTGGATCGATCTTGTCAGGATTCTCTCCTTAATCCGGAAGTCTACGAAATTCAGCAAGATAGTTCTTGGAATCGTGGAGTTAGGAAACGTTGTGCTGGAACTCGGTGAGCTCTTGTAATGGTGAGGTCGCCCTCAAACTCAGGCAGAACATTCTGTTTAATAAATGAGTTCACCCATTGGAGGGGTTGGGAGCCTTCTATTCCTTCAGGAACCCCGACAATCCGGAGGTTGGACCTCCGAGAATGATTCTCAAGCTCCTCCAGTTTGTTCTCAAGGAAATTTTTCTTTTTCGCAGCCTCTTTTACCTCTCCCGTAACCACCTTCATTTGATCCTCCAATACCAAAATTTTAGCTTCTGCCTCCTGTAATCTAGCGGGAAACCCAGTCATCACTTCTTCAATTTTCCCCAATCTCAAATGGAGGGCAGCGATTTCCATTTGCTGCACTTTTTTCATTTTGCGTATCTCTTCCAAAAATTAAATTCAGCATATCTCTGATGTCTAACTGATAAACCCCCTTGGTCTCAATATTTTGACAAGAGTTACTTAGCAGATCATCAACACCAATACTCGTGCTTCCCACCTTGGGATCTGCCTGTGCCGATGCAGCTTCTGGCAGTACTTGTTCTTGCGATCCTAATTGAAGTTGGGACTGTAAATGAGGCTGTGGTGACATCAAGTCCACAAAAGTTTCAATCATACTCTTGCTACCTTTATCTGCTGAATCTTGAGCCTGAGAGGGATTTAGACTGGGCATAGTCTTTTCCGCTGCGCTCAAGGAGGTTGAAAACATGAAGGGCGCTGCCAAAACTTGTACTTGAGTCCGATACTGCTGTTTCTGCTGGATTCCTAAGTGATCAGTTTCAGGATTTTGTTGCATTGCTACCTGGTCTCTGGGAGCTGGCGATCCTGGTGAGACCAGTCCTGTCTCCAGCGATGAGGCGTTGGATGGTTTTAAAGCTGTACCCAAGATTAATGAGGAGGATTGTAGGTGTGGAGATTGTGAAGGTTGTGGAATGGTTCTCTTTGTAAACAAAGAAAATTCCTTCATTTCTTTTTATACCTTTCTTCAGGCCGTCTTGAGCTGGACTAGTTGATACAACAACAGCTTCTGTCCGCTCCGTTGTGGCACTCGCCTGGTCAGCCACTAATTCCACTAATTCAGGCTGCCCCTCACTTTGTGGAAAGGCGGAGGTGGGGGTGAGCTCGTCTTCTGAACTCTCAAGGGTGATGTCAAGACCAGGGGCGGTGGAGTTATTTTCCTTATCCTTATCCTTGATAGCCTGAAGTGCAGCTTTCTTCGCCAAAGCTTGGCGTCTTTTCGCTTTGAGGCAAGCCGCAACATCTGTTTTACTAGATTTGCTGACAATATTTCCATCCTTCTGGGGTTTACCCATTTTTCTCCCCTCTTTCTTTATTTTTCAATAAATGATGAATCTTTTAATTTCTGCTCCTCCTCCGTGTCCTCTTTTTTTTCCAAGTCAGACTATATTGTAATTAAGCTCATTTGAGCCCAAACTTCCTCCCAATTCCTCCTCACCTCCTTTCCCATCTCTTGAGTTCCGTTTTTATCATCACGACAATGTATGTCAGCTTTCACGAGGACGACCACCAGGGGAGAGCTGGCTCGATTCAAAGCACCCCGCGATTTACTTCCTAAACAGCAGATGGACTCCCACTCCTTCCCAGCCAGCCTACATCCGGTCTCCCGAATTATTTTATCCAAATGATTTTCTATCACAGGAGCTTGTCCCTGCTTATGTAGCAGCCTATACCAGTTTCCCACCCCTTTAACATTAGCCCCATAAAGGGCCGCCACAAATTGGTTAGGGGTATCCAAAATACCACTGGTGTTTTTTGGGGTGGGAAGGGGGGGTTTCACAGCAGAAAAAAGAGCACGAGCAGAAGGTTCAGAAAATACACAAGGAAGAGTTAATTATGGAAACCAGTAAATGTAAGATCCTATCAGTTAATGCCAATGGTATATTAAATAAAAAGAAGTATGGTGCTCTTATTAGATGGCTATCTTCACTAAATCCCCAAGTTTTGTTTCTGCAGGAGACACATTTGAAATCTAATTCTCCTAAACTTTTTATACCCAAGGTTTTTTCTAAAGTTTTTTTGCATCTTCAGGTCTTGCGGTTAGAGGAGTAGCTATCTACTTTTCGAGTAAACTACCCTGGGAATTTTTGCAAGTACATCGGGATATACATGGGAGGTGGCTATGGGTAGTAGCTAAGTTACAGGGAAAAACGTTAAATTTTATAAATTACTATGGCCCTGTCTCAGATGATATTGTACCCTTGGTTCAAATTAATGATTTATTGATAGGATCTCCTGGGCAGGTGATATTTGGTGGGGACTTTAACTTCATACAGGATGTAAGGAAAGATAACTCGAATAAAAATAAAAAACAATTAAAACCAAATACAAAAAAATAGTGGGAGCCATTATACAAGAATATCAATTGGTGGATCCATGGCGGGAAATCAATCTAGAGAAGGAATTCTACACTTGCTATTCGCACCGTTTTCGGACGGCGTCTCGAATAGATTTTTTCTTACCTCCAGATCCCTTCAGATTCAAGATGCTGGCATAGGCTCTAACCCTTTTTCAGATCATGCTTATGTCGGGATAGAAATGGTGCTTGAGGGAGGAAGTAGGGAACGTTCCAGGTGGCAGCTGGATCATCTCCTTTTACAAAATGAGGATTGGGTTCAGAGGTTTAGAGAGTGGATTCGGGAATATTTTCAGATTAATGAGAATACGGCAGCCCCCTTCTCGGTGTGGGGGGGGTTTAAGGCGGCAGCCCGTGGACAGATAATAGCCTTTACGGCTGCCCAGTCTAATACCCGGAAGACTAAGATAGCTCAATTGCAAACTGAAGTGGATCGGGAATATGCTTTCCAACTCCAGCTTCTCCCAAACCAATATGAGCAGGCAAGATCAGCGCTGAGGGATTTTTTTACTTTAGAAGAAGTTTGCAACTCACAAATATTCCAACAGAGGGTCTATGAAGAAAGCCAGCTAATCGGTAAATTCTTGGCAAATTCTACTAGGAAAAAGCAAGAATCAGCTATAATATCTAAAATTCTAGACCCTCGGACCGGTCAAGAAGTAGTGAATGGTAGTGATATTTCACAGACTTTCGTTGACCATTTTCGTCAGTTGTATTCTACTGAATATTTAGTGGAGGAGGAGCTAATTCAGGAATATTTTTTAAATAGGAATGTTCCTAAACATTCAGATAATCGGATTGGCGAATTGGGAATGGAAGTGGAAGCAACCAAAATTTTAGTAGCTATTAAATCAACAGCCAGGGCAAAAGCTTGTGGGCAGGACGGCTTCCCTATTGAGTTTTATAAAGTTTTTTAAAGGAACTCACTACCCCTTGAGAAATGTATTTAACTTTGTTAAAAAGGGTGGTGCGGTTCCTGTAGCTTTTAAAGAAGCAATAATTGTTTCTTTTGTTAAAAAGATAGAAACCCAGAAGATGTGAATTCATATAGGCCCATTAGCCTTTTGAACTCCGATTATAAAATCTTGATGAAGGTATGGGCAGAACGTTTTTTACTTGCCGCTCAAGAGATAATCCATAGAGATCAAACTGGCTTTATAGCAGGTAGATCAATGGCGGCTAATACCCAGTTTTTAATACACGCACTGGATTACTTTAATACAAACTTCATCCCGGCAAGTATTGTAATGGTTGATGCGGAGAAAGCCTTTGACCTCGTGAACTGGAGAACCCTATTTGTCACCTTGGGTCGGTTTGGGTTTCCTGCACAGGTGGTTAATATGCTACGGAATATTTACCAGGGAGCCACAGCCCAGGTTATAATAAACTCAAATCGTGCAGGAACCATAAAAATAAACCGCGGAACCAGGCAGGGCTGTCCGCTTTCGCCATTACTTTTACCTTTATATAGAGCCTTTGGTTTTAAAGATACGAAATAATGTTGCTATCCAACCACCGATCCCTGGCATGGCTAAGCTCAAACTCTTTGCAGATGACATTATTTTATACTTGACCCCCGATAGAGAGAACCTCGAAATAGTTTTGAGGGAATTTTTAGAGTTTGAACAAATAGGCGGATATAAAATAAATGCCAATAAAACCGAGGTTCTTGCTCTTAATGCTGATCTGAATTCTTTTCCACCTTGCCTGAAGATGCACGCAACAAAAACTGACCCTATAAGATATCTTGGGATATATGTATCTAATCAGTACCATCAGTTATTTGAATTAAATTATTTAAGAATGAAGGGTAAGATTAAGAAGCTGTTGGAACAATGGACACTACTCCCCCTATCGATAGTGGGCAGAGTTTCATTGATTAAAATGTCCATACTTCCGTTGCTTATTTTTTTGTTTACTAATGTTCCGATTAAAATAAACCAGTCATACTTTAAGGAAATTGATACCCTACTTAGGGAATTCATTTGGTGTAAGAAAGTTTCAAGGGTTAAATTGAATGTGGTACAATTACCAATAGTACAAGGGGGTTAGCGTTGCCTCATCTGAGAACTTACTATGAGGCCGCTTTTTAGATTTAGTGGCTGGCTTGATGGGATCTAACTCTACCAGAGACAGCTTTTTTTAGATAAAATGACACAAGAAATTGGATCACTAACTCGAGTGTTTTTAAAAACTTCCAAATTTCCCAAAAAAACACGTTATAAGACTTTAAAAGATTATTTTTTAGACTTCAGTCTTTTTTTTTTAAAACGGGCTCGTCGGGTTTCCAGTATCTAAAACTAAGAGAATGTACTAGTCTCGGTCTCCAGTTGCAATCAAGGCATATAAATATTTGGGAAGGCTGTGGACTTTCTGAGCTAAGGCATTTTATAGTTCAAAATAGGCCGATTTCCTGGCAAGAGGTAATGGCAAGGGCGGAGACCCATCGGAAGCCGACCTTTTTGAATATTTACGTGTCGTTCACTTGTTAAAAAACACCAGTGGTATTTTGGATACCCCTAACCAATTTGTGGCGGCCCTTTATGGGGCTAATGTTAAAGGGGTGGGAAACTGGTATAGGCTGCTACATAAGCAGGGACAAGCTCCTGTGATAGAAAATCATTTGGATAAAATAATTCGGGAGACCGGATGTAGGCTGGCTGGGAAGGAGTGGGAGTCCATCTGCTATTTAGGAAGTAAATCACTGCGTGCTGCAAATTTCAAAAGGATGGCCTTCCTTTCAAGATGGCTTTCTTATTTAACTCCGGCCACCTTAAAAAAAGATTTCCTGGAGTTGAAAATAAGTGCTTTCGTTGCCAGACAGATGGGGAAGGCGGGTGGCATCATACTTTTTTTGCATGTTTAGGACTTAGGTTTTTTTGGGAGGCAGTTTTTTCGGACATTAAGCAAGCAATCGGAAAGAGTATTTTGCTTGAGGCCGAAGCTGCTTTGTTTGGAATCTGCAGAGATGAAACGATGCTATCCGAACCCGAAAAAGCCTTTGTATTTATTTCTTGCACGGTGGCTCGTTCCCTAATTTTGCAAAATTGGAAATCTAGGGAAGCTCCCTCTCATTTGAAATGGCTCAATAAAATGAAAAGAACCCGAAAATTCGAGGAAGCCTATGCTAGGAGGGTAGGAGTTACTAAAAATGTGAAAAAAAGTGGAAGTTTTTTAATGACCTAGAAAAGTGTAAAGAGAATTCACAACACTAGGGTTGGTAAATCAATGAGGCAGCTTTTATTAGAATGCATTAGCACTTTTTTCTTGTTGCACTTTTGCACTTTGTAGCACTAGCACTTTCATAGTTTTTTATCTTATAAAATGATGTATTTTGTATTTTTACCAATAATGTAAGGAGCCGCTATAGCCTAAAGTTCTCGTTTTTTAATAAAATGTTGTAATCATGATGGCTTTAGGCGACAAGATGGCATTAGTACTGTATTGGCATTGCACTTTAGCTCTTCTTCTCTTATTGCTGCTACGTTGTAAGATAAATTTGCACTTTGTTTTGTGAATAATTATATGACTAGCTGCTTTAGTTTATTGAGAGGCTCTCTTTTTGATATTTTGTAGAAACTGGTCTTAATAATGATAATGATTTCAAGTATGCTTTGTGCTTTGTGAACCTAATGCTCTGCTCAATAAAAAATAAAATAAAAAAAAGAAAGTAAGACAGTAAATGAAATGGAATTTTATTCTGAAATTATGTATATTGTTTTATTGTGTTTTATTGTACTTTTATGGCATTTTATTTGCCGAATAAAGATAACAAAATTAGTATTGTCATAGAACAGCATACATCAGGAGGATGCGTGCACCATACGTGCACCATAGCTCGCATAACTTAACATGTGCAGCAATAAGCATTGCCACATAACTGCATAACATTAAGTGCAAGCGAAGAAGCATGTTCATTGGAAGCTCAAATTGAACATCACAAATTCAAGGCTGAAAAAAAGATTTAAACCCATGTACTGTAGCATGTGTGTATTTTGTAAAACTGGCCATTAGGAAAACACAGGCAGGGACCACTGGACAGACAGCTTGGCACCACCATATAGAATACTGGAGAGAGTAAGGTGATGGATAAATGGCCCCCCATCATCTTCCACAAGCTTGTTGATGAGTACTTTTGAGAATTAAAAAAACGTAATGTGTTTGAGTGATGCACTAATTGACAAGGCAGCAGAGGAAATGAAGAACCTTATCTAGAAAGCGAAAAATGGCTAAGCGCGATCCTCGATCTTAGCAACTCATTAAAATTACTACTCATGAAAACGCGTGTATGCTGTAAGCGCCTGTCGCTAACTGGAGACGTGTTGTAAAAATGTTTATAGGAAAAATAAGATTTTGTAAGTATACTTTTTATCTCAGGGGCCTTGGCTACTTATATCGTTTGTTAGCAGACAGTGTAACATCGCTTTTTCTTTTTTATCATTTTTTTAGAACTTTAATTTACCATTATCCATTTTGCAGTAAACAAACATATGTAACAAGTACTCGTTGTAGCAGTACAGGTGGTTCAAACTTAGCATAGCAATGGTCCGAGATCTGTATTGTCCGTTGAGTCCCAATCACTCAATTTTTGTTTTTCGAAGGATCGTGGCAGTCTAACATAATGATTCTAATAAAGAAATCCATTATATACAGACCCAACTTAATAATGCGTGTCACACTAAGTTCAAAGAACATTGCTAGATGTCAGCAATGGAGTCGGTGACCTGGCACACGTGACGCCACAGGGTAGACAGAGGTAAGCCTGGTCCACAACACAGTATGACGAACGAGGCCAAGTAGATAAGGGTGAGGGAGAAATAGTGGACGGGGGCTGCTGGAAGGGGGTAGTGCATTTGCAACACAGGACACCAAATCCGGAGGAAGCTCCCAAGTGTGCACGTTCTATAGAGGTCCACCTCACGTCATGGTTTCCTGCTTTCCTATAGGAAGTCTTTAATATCCCTATCTGTGGTGACTATAATCAGTCAGAGGCAGTAGCGGCCGGTGGTGGGAGTGCCGCCGGGCGCTGACGTGGGGCGGGGGAGGGGCAGGGTGGGGGGTAGTAAACTACGGATTACGGCCGATTACAGGTAAGTACACATATAAATAAATAAAACGAATTTCGTTTCTCGCGCTGCATCGCCAAATGTGATGCAGCGCGAGAAATGAAATTCGTTTTATTTATTTATATGTGTACTTACCTGTAATCGGCCGTAATCCGTAGTTTACTACCCCCCACCCTGCCCCTCCCCCGCCCCACGTCAGCGCCCGGCGGCACTCCCACCACCGACCGCTACTGGTCAGAGGATTGCAATAGACAGCATGTCCAACAAGTGGTTGTTGCTGGATGCCAGCCCCATCTTTTTGACTTGCTCTGGTCCCCAGGGAGTAAGCTGCAGGGCAGACCATCTGACGAAATCATTGTTAGTTTACACAGTACGTTGTTGCAAATTATCAATGGTCATGTCTTCGGGAACACTGCTGCTGCGCTTTTGTTACAAGGTGCCAATTTTGCAGCACTGCTGCAAAACCGGCCTCCAATAACAAAAACGGCCCCACCGGTCAAAAACCGGCTTTCACGCTTCTGGCCTACTGGGGAAAGGCCCAGTGCCCGCTACGGCCAGTCCGGCCCTGCTTATAGTCCTATGTTACTGCCCTCGTTGTGCCACTGGATAGAGGGAGGACATTGGTTACCCCTGTTAGCCGTGAACCCTGAAAAGGAAGAAAAGACATTAACAATCAGCATAAAGCTGGGGACCAACGAGTCCGGCTCTCTCAAAGTAAGAAGAAATTTAACAGTAAATACCATGATTTTAGAACGACTTACTGAGTAGTCACAGATGGTTTCTGGACATGTGTCTGACACGAAGTGTACTTGGGAATCATAAATGAGGCTCAGATAACTTTTCTTAAGCAATTAGAAAGAAATATATGGTGTGAGAAATTGGATTATTGGTTGGAGGTGGGGTCTGAGCCCTTCTCAAGAAACAACCACAATCTCTTTAAGGGTGAACCATAAAAGTCACTAAATTAACCTGCGCTGACACCTCTGGTAGCTTGGTACTAAGCAGTCAGGCTTAACTTAGAGGCAATGTGTAATGTATCTATGCAGCACACAAACAGTAATAAAGTGAAAATACAACCTCACTCAAGACAAATCTCACACCAATTTAGAAAAATAGAGTACATTTTAATAAATTATTTGAGACCAAAATGACAAATGTCCAATCAGTAGAACCTGAGATATGCAATTTTAAAGATTTAGGTAAACATTGTGTAAAGTATTATGCAGCACACAAACAGTAATAACAGAGTGGAGAAACAACACAAGAAAAAGTCATCTCCAGTTTAGAAAAATAGAAAAAAATGCAATAAATTATTTGACACCAAAACAACAAACATCCTATCAGTAGAACCGGATATATGCAATTTTAAAGATTTAGGTAAAAAGAGTGCTTAGAAACACAAAGCACCAAATGTGGTTATCTGGTCACGTTGGACCAGGACAAAGTCACAAGTTCAGACATACCGTGATGGAGCGCAGGTCGGATACATGGACCAGGTTAGGCCCGATGAGAATTGTACCTTATATCCTTGATGCTGGATATTGCGCTGCAGTGGTATAGAGGGCAATGCGGGGTCCTGTAGTGGGTTGCGCTGCGTTGGTTCTGATGAGGAGCTGCGTAGGTGGCAATGGAAGGTCCTTGTTGAGTTGCATCATGCTGCCTCGGTTCCGATGAGGAGCTGAGGGGGCTGAGTTGGGTTTCATTGGGCTGCATCGGTTCGAATGGGGGACCACAGCTGGGCTGGCAGAGCACCTTTATCCCCCCCTTTCAAGAGTCCAGGACTGGAGAGGCACCACTTAGGGGGTTAGGGTTCACATCAGGCAGAGTCCATGTGCAGGGTTCAACATTGTTAGAGCCTATTCTGTCCTTGAGGCTCTGATCCGGAGGCCAGCCAACCAGCGCTTGGAGTCACTGGTGGTCCAAGGTGTAGGTTTAGTCCCCCTTCCTCAGGCTGCAGGGCAGTCCTTGCTGCAGGGCAGCAGGTCAGCAGAGCAGCTGAGCAATCCTTCTTGCAGCAGAACAGTCCTTTTTCTGAGTCTTTCACAGGTTCAGAAGTGATCTGAAAAGTGGGTCTGAGGGTCCTATTTTTATACCTGGCACCTCCTTTGAACTATGAGAAGTTCCCCTTTCAAAAGTGCTTGGAATGTCCTGCCTCTCTGACCTGGCACCAGTCTGGATATAGGCACAAACAATGTGTGTGAAATATTTGAATTAAGGCAAGGTGCACCCTATTGAATTACAAGTGGGGCTGTGCCCAGCTCCACGCACTGATCCTGCCTGAGGCGGCCCATCCAGGCACACCTAATCCCTCTATTGTGTTGCTGTCTGGGAGGAATATACAAAGGCCAAGTGCCACTCACACCTAGGCATGTGACCCAGGAACTAGATGCAGGCACCAAATATTTAAGATAGAAAAATGCAAAAAATTTCTAAAAGTAGCATTTTCAAAATGATGTCTGAAAATCCGACTTTACCATTAAAGAGGATTTTAAATTACAATTTCTCAGACACCAACCATAACTTTCCTACCTGCTCCCAATCAAAAGTTAGCACTTAATAAATGTATTAAGTTGAACCAATGTTATCCAATGGAAGAGGTCAGCCTTTCAGTAGTGAAAAACTAATTTGGGAGTTTTCACTAACGGGACATGTAGCAATTACAAGCACTTGCCCAACTTTTTATTTACAAAGCACCCTGCCCTATGGGCTATTTAGGGCCTACTTTAGGGGTGACATATACAATAAAAAAGGGAGTTTTAGACTTGGAAAGGGGGTTATTTTGTCAAATCGAATTGGCAGTTTAGAACTTGCTAACAGCCTGCAATGGCATGTCTGAGTCATGTTTTAAGGAGCTTCTTAAGTATGTGGCACAATAAGTGCTGCATACCCACTGAGCTAAAGAACGATGATGGATTCAACCCAGAGCTGTGACTGGGGGTGAGTGTCTGAAAAGTTTCAGCGCTCCGTCCATCATCTGCTTGTGTTTGATTTGCAACCCCACTAGTAGCATTTAATTTACCAGCACTTGGTAAATGGAATACCACTTTACTAGGGACTTATAAAGTAATTGAAATATGCCAGTCAGTTGTAAGCCAATTTTACTGTTTAAGGAAGTGAGCACAAGCACTTTAGCATTGGTAAGTAGTTGTGAAGTGCACAGTCTCCTAAGGCCAAGAAAATTGATTCCAGCAAATATAGGAGGGATGAAGGCAAAAGGTTTGGGGGAAGACCGCTCTAAAGCATATAGCTTGTATTTTCTTGTCTGTATTTATAACAGATATTGGGTGCAACTGGTACTCAATAGCAGATCTTCTGATTTAGGGCTAAGACTGATTATCGCCTTGTTAAATTCCTTTTGCATTTTACTGGTAATGTCGGCTTCCTGAAAGACTGCTTGCAATAGTGGTGCTATCATGGGTTTTATTGACCTTGTAAAATTTGCCAGGAAAGACATTGTCCCCCGGCACTTTGCCATACCACAGGCCTGATATGACTTTTGATATTTCGTCTATTCAAATTTTGGCTTCCAACAGATTCCTGTCTTTCTTCGACTACTTGGTTAGCGTTACATTAGATAAGGTCTATTTCCTCCTGTGTCGCGTCTATTTAGACGGACTATATAGGTCACAGTAGAAGTCAAATGCTTTTGTGATGTCTACTTGGTGTGTAATGAGTTTATGTACCTTGTCAAAGAAAGCCAGATTCGCTGCTGAAGAACTTAACTTCTTAAAGTAAGCAGCAAAAATACAACCTGCCTTTTTGAAATGCTCATAGAGGTGAAATTGCAACCAACTAATGGTATAATCTGCCTTTGATGTAAATAGAGGGTTAAGATCAAATATCTTCTAATTCACAGTTCTCAAGAGGTTTGGCGACTGATATGCATTGTAAAGGGCAGTAATCTCCTTGAACTCTATTTCCAGGAAAGTTTGTCTCGCCCTCGTTTTGCATTAACATAAGGTTGAATCTCTCTCATATGTTCTCCTCTTATGGTGGCCTTCGGTACTTCCCAGAGGGTCTGTGCTGAGGTTACAAAGTCTTTATTTAGGTCAACATATGTATGCAAATGATCTCTTAAAGAGGATTTTTTAATCAGTGTTTTATAGCTGATTGTATTTAGCCTTCACCTTCTCGAAGTTGGTGACTTGTTCTAGTTCCAGTTGAACTGGTGTGTGTGATCAGAGATCCCCCTTCACAAAATAGAACATTGACTTATGGTGGTAGTTGATGCTGGAGCAAAATTCATGCACGCAGAATGCAATAGTGTATTCTCTGTCTCTAGGGTGCAGAAGGAGCCATAGGTTCACAATGCCATGGCTATCCATGGCATCAGAAATCATGGCACTAACATTTGCATTATTTTTGTCTAGAGTTCCCGATGTGTACAATATTGGATGGATTGCAAGATTCATCCACCAATGATCACTCACCATCCACCAATGATCATCACATGAATCCTAGCATTATCACAGGATAATAATACTTATTTAATTAATAAATCTTACTCTTTGCATGTGGAGAGATGAGTGCCCCCACAATTCACCCCGTGGTGATGGTTCTTCTGGAAGATAGGACCTTGAACTCTGACCACTTCTGTTCTTCTCTTTCATTTCTCATAGCCCTGAGAAAGCCCCAGGCTCAAAAGCCACAGGGGGCGAAACACATGTCGCTGCTTGCAATTCTTTACTTATACATCAAGTGGTATATTGCATCCTTATCAAAACATGGAACCATCTGTCCAATAATAAAGGAGCTTATGAAAAACATTGAAAGTATGTCATCTTGGTTTACTGTGAAAGGAAGGTTAACCCTAATCTTTATTCAAACCTTTTAAAACATGTCTCTGGGCTGCCACTACAGCCTATAGTGCAGTTGTAAACTGACATTTTGACCTGGCAAATTAACCTTTTGCCAGGCCTAAACATTCCTCTTTAGTACTTACAAATCATCCCTAAGGTAGGCTATAACCACTTATAGAGCAGGGTGCATGGTATTTTAAATGTAGGACATGTGGGATCAAGTTTAACATGTCCTGCCAGAAAAAAAAACGATATAGTCGTTTTTCTCTGTTGTAAGGCTAACTCTCTCTAGACTAACACAGGATTGTATTACTGCACTTAATAAGTGTTAAATTCAGTTTGCCACCAGATTGATAAATGCTGTTTACACTTGAATTGTAATTTAAAATCCTCTTTAATGGTAATGTCGGATTTTAAATTACTATTCTTAAAATGCCAGTTTAAAATTGTTTGCATTTTTATGCCTAAACCAACTCTGCCTTTCTCCCAGAGTCCTGGGTCACATGACTTTGAAAAGCCCTCCTGTTGTGAGCTGTGTATTCCTTCCCGACATAAAAAAAAAAAAGGGTCTTGGGTGTGGGGCAGAGTGTTGCTCTCCTGAGCAGAATGTTCAGGGGGCATTGTACTCAGCCTTCCTAAACTTTAAAGGGGTAGCGTCAGGGCTTGCCTACCACTTTCCTGACTTCTAAGGGCTGTTTGTCCTGTCATGGACAAATGCAACTCACACCCAAGCCTGCCTGCCTGCCCTTTGTTACCCCAGACAGTTTGGAGTCAAGCCCAGGAAAGGGGGAAGGTTAGACAAAGAGGGAATCCTCCACCCAGAGGCTGGTTCTGGGGATAAACATGGCACCTTCAGACCCTCTCATCAGAGCAATTCTGGACTTGTTTTTAAAGATTCAGAAGAAGGACTGCCCTACTATCTGAAGAAGAAAGATTGGACCTGCTTGCCTTAAAACCAGGCTCACCAGAAGTCACTCCAACCGTCGAATTGACTGACCTCCTGTTTGAGCTACAGGGAAACAAGAAAGTTCCAGAGGCCTCTCTGCAACTGCCCAGCACCAAATGGACCTACCCGAGTCCTGCTACTGGCATCCGCTGGAGTGTGTCTTGATCCCCAAGAGGTGCCTTGCAGGTCCTGGACATTTGGTTGGCTTCAGAGTGCAGTCCTTCTCAAGAAAAGGTGAAGATACAAAGGTTGTGGGGTCCTCGCAACCACACAGTGGTCTCTGTGCATTAAGCATTGACTGCCTGTGATAACTGCCAGCAGGAAGTTCCAGTGGGTCCTGCTCTTTATGCCATCAGTGAGCATCCACTAAAACCGCCAAGGATGCTCAAGTGATGACTGGTTCTTCATACTACAGCAGTGACTGTCTACAAGGCCTGAACTGCTCCTCGCTCCAACAATGACCACCTCTGGGCCCCTGCAAACAATTGCTTTTAGCGCAAAGTTGAGAAGGTAACTCTTTAGCGGGACAAAATTGGCTCCTGTATCTGACAGATGCTCTATGGTGGGTGGCCTGAACTTGTGACTTTCTCCCGGTCCAGGGAGACTATAAAACCACGAGTGGCGCTGTTACGATGTAAAAGTTACTGTGCACGGTAAAAGACGTGTATTCCTGCCCTGAGTGCCCAGCTGTACTGCTATTGGGATCCATAATGCTGATTTTTGTTGTCATAGGCAAATACGGATCATGCTTGTGTGCAATGACAAAGGCCTGTCTCATGGATTGTTGTCTTGTTGGACCAGGAGGGGCGCCCAAAGCATTACCCTCATGGTGGTGGAAGGCTACCGCCTTCACTAAGAGTTAAGCAGCACAAGCGCAGAGGTGGAAGCATATCGTGTAGTGATCAGTAGGAGTAACAGATCCTTTTTACTCTGTATCACTGATGTGAGGCCTACAGGTTCACTCTCCTTTTTAAAAGTTCCATTGCTGTGTGCTTAATCACCCTTTGCCTACACCAGGTAGATGTAGAGTGCTGCAAGGAGCAGGATTAGTGATTCTGCGCTGGATGTATGTGAGCCTGGGAAGGGTACAGTATAGAAATAGAACAGTGCTGTGCAGTACATGTTTGGGTAGAGCATGTACTGCATGTATGTGTGCCTGCAAGGAATACATTACAGTAGGGATGTAGTGTAAAGTGGGTAAGTGTTGTTCAGTGTGCGCATGGTGAGTGTGTGTGCTAGCAGTCAGTGTGTTTGTAAATAGCTCATCATGGCACTATACAGAAAGTGTACAGCACTGTGCAGTGTGCACAGACTGATTGTGTGTACTGGAATTGTGCACCTGGGACGGCACCACACATGGAAGTGACAGTACTGACAGTGTGTGTGCTGTGTATGTAGTACAAGTGTGCCTGCAATGGCACATTACATGGAGGAGCCTTGGTTTTACTTTGGGAAGTGAAACACACAAAAGGTGATGGGAGGCTGCTTGCAATAAGTCTAACCATTTGCAATTGTTCGAGGTAGCAATCTAGCCTAACGTTCTTTTGCTCACCATGCGATCTCAGTTTGGATCCAGACATATGCAAATCAGTCCAGACCCTGCTCCTCATGGGAACAGTCCAGCCCGAACTGTCAAGCCAGGTCCTTCCTGAACTGGAACACAAGCAAACCCGGACCGGTTTCGCCCTAGTTATGGGCTCATCAGACAGGCACAGCTTGGTTCCAGTGACACATTGTGCACAGGACCCACATCTGGGCATACCCATGCCACTAAGGGCGGTACCTGAGTGATGTCATCAATGATGTCATTTGAGATGTCATCAGTGATGTCACAAAATATGTAATAGAACATGTCAAGAGTGATGTAATATGTGAGGTCATAAGCAGTTCATGGCGGGCGCAAGTTATAGTTATCTCTGAATTTCTGTGTTTTTTAGTTAAAAACAATGTTGTCACTGACAAATGCATCTAACTATAACATTACTTTAACCTTTGTTTTATTCAAGGAATTTCAAAAGTTTTTTTAAACATTAAATATTAAGCCATTCCCTCACTGGGGGTTGTTCATAGTGCCTTTTTTTTTTTTTTTAAAGGGGATGGGGGCCGCGTGGCTCCCCTCCCTGAGCCTTATTAGGCCCTGGGAACCCTATCCCCCTCAAGGTTTTTTTTTTTAAATAAAAGGGGAGGGGGCAGGGTGGCCCCTTACCGAGCCCTATTAAGCCTGGGGGACCCCATCTCGCCGATGGAGAGGTGTGGTGCAGCGGCCAGGGCAGCTGACTTTGGAGCACAGAGTTCACGGTTCGATCCCCGGCTCCGGCGGCAGCTTAGCTCAGCACCATGTGACTCTGGGCAATAGCTCACTTAATTTCCACAACGGCCCCCAGCGCCTTGAGACCCGTAAGGGTGAGTAGTTCGCGCTTTACAAATACAGATTCAGAGCCTTTTTTTTATTATTGGGAAGGGGGTAACACAGCCCCCCTCCAAGAGCCACTTTAGGCCTTGGGGAACCTATCCCAGGGCCTTTTTTTATTATAGGCGGGTGTGCAGCGCTCCTCCTCAAGCCATTTTAGGCCCTGGGGTCCCTAGGGCATTTCTTTTGTATTAAGGGTAGAGGGGCTACGCAGCCCCCTCCTTGAGCTGCTGTAGGCCCCAAGGACCCCTTCCCCGAGAGCCACTTATCTAAATATAGGGGAGATGCTGCACAGCCCCCCTCCACGAGCCTTGTAAGGCCCTGCGGACCCCATCCCCCAGGGCCATTTGGCCTTTATATTAGAGGAGAGGGAGCCACATGGCCACCCGCCATGAGCCTTGTTGAGCCCTGGGGACCCAATCCCCCATGGTTATTCCTAACAATAAAGGGGAGGGGGGCCACGTGGACCCCGTCTTTGAGCCATTGTTGGCCGCGAGGACACAATCCCCTCGGGCCATTTATTGAAATAAAGGGGAGGAGGGCTGCAATGCCCCTCTTCCTGAGCCTCTTTAGGCCCTGCGGACCGGATCCTATAGGGCTGCACTTATATGTTAAAAGGGGAGGGGGGCTGCGTGAACCCCCACCTCAAGCCTTGCTAGGCCCTGGGGACCCCAGGGCCATTTCTAAAAATAAAGGGGAGGCAGGCCGCCTGGCCCCCTGACCCATTTTAGGGACAGTGGACCTCAGCCCCTGGGACCACTTCTTTTAAATAAAGGGGAGAGGGGCCCTGAACACCTAAAGGTGGGTGCCCACCCAGGGCTCCCACCATTTAGTCGTTGGGGTCCATGGGGGATCCTCAAGGCCCCCATGGCCACAGCCTGCTCCCTTCATGCAGCGGGAACCAGCATTGCTCCTGCTTGGAGGGAGCAGTTCCTGATGCTGCTCCCTTCGGACGGGAGCAATATTTTGATCTGTTTCCATGCCCGGGGATGGGAAACAGATCAAAACTCTGCTCCCAGTGGGCAGTAGCATTTTTAAAGCTCCCGCCTGCAGGGAGCAGACTTGGTGTTTGATCCCTCTTGGTGGGAAGTTCAAAACTGCTCCAGCCAAGCGAGAGTAAACACAGGTTTCCCTGCCACGCTGGTGTAGGGACAGAAATAGCGATGTCCCGGGGGTGGGCTCCCAGGGACATAGCTTCTGTGCCAGACCACGGGGATGGGTCCTCGGGCCATTAATGGCCCTTTCCCTATTTACAGTCATTTCAGCTCCGGGGGTGGGCTCCAATGTGCCTTTAGAGGCTCATGGAGGGAGGCCCGTGGCCCTCCTCCCCATTTTCAATAATTTAAAACCCGGGGTGTTTTCCCAGGGTCCTTTAGAGGCTTATCGATGGGGGCCATGCGGCTCCCATCCCCGTTTTCAATACTTTTGGCCCCAGGGAAGGGCTCCCCAAAACCTTTAGAGGCTCAGGGAAAGGCTGCACGGCCCCCCCTCCCCTATGTTAAAGTAATTGGTCCTAAGGGATTGGGCCCCGGAGCTGCTGAGGCTCAGGGGGAGGGGCCATGTGGCCTCCTCCCCTTTTTTTCCCAAATTATGGCAACGAGGCTGGGCTTCCTGGGGCCTTTAAAGGCTCAGGGAGGGGGGCCATGTGGCCCCCCTCCACTTTTTTTATGACTTCGGCCATGGGGGTAGGCTCCCCTTTGCCTAGAACTAATGAACGTGGCCTGATTGCCAATTCTTTTTTCTTTTTGGCCCTGGAGGGTCCATTTGGGTCTCCCCAAGGGAGTCTCGGGGTCAGGATATCCCTATGTTTCCCCCTTATATTATTATTGTTTTTAACTTCAGGACAGGTGACTGAGTCCCCGAGCCCTCTAATGGCTGCCAGCAACATTTTTCTCATGTTGCTGGAAGCCAGTCAGAGTGCTCACTCCCACAAGAGTCTGACTCCTGCGGGAGCAAGATGGCCAAAGGAAAATAAAGGTCTCTGGTCAGAATGCTATATTTTCAAATTGGCACTCCTGCAAGAGTCTCAAAAGACTTGCGCTAACCCAATCGTCCAAATTTACAATTATTTTTCTACTTTAATCTCTCAAAAACTACTGAATAGATTTACACTAAATCACAAAAAGCACAATCTGTGGACCAAGATATAGCTTCCTGCCAAATTTGAGTGTTGTGAATCTGTTCAGCAGTTTTTGCTTTAGCCTTGTCTAAAGAAGTCTAAGGAAAATGCATGGGGATTTTGCATTTTGGGCCCCCCCCTTTTTTTCAGCTCTCATCTGACAGATCACGCCCAAACTTTCCATGCAGAAACTAGTCAAAAGCTGGCAACTCTTTAGAAAGTTGTGGGGATGTTAGTCAAAGGAGACCAAAGTTATTAGTAACACAAAATACGCTTTTCTTATGGATCAGCTGACCTAACTATAACTACCTAGTGGTGACCACCACAAGGTTAGAACATATATTGTCACTGAAAAAACCAAAGATTGCAGGGGAATTATAGTTAGGCTCTGATTTCGCTCCCTGCAAAACCATAGAAATTCAGCAGTTATAGTTACCTGAGCTAACTATAACTTATGCCCACACAATGCACTGCTTATTACCTCACATATTGCATCATTCATGACATGGCCAGTGACATCACTGATAACATCACTGGCGATATCTCAAACGACATCACGGATGACATCATCCAGTGATTGTGAGTGTTTTTAGAGGTTTCTGAGTGTTAAAGATATATACTAAGGTACCACAAAAGTTAAATTAGTTTAGGTTGTGTACTACTGAGTGATTCTATTTCAGTGTCTGTGTATCCATGTGTGAGTGGGTGTGTGTGTGGGTGTATGGGTGAATAAGTGGATGTGAGCAGCTCTATGGGTAAGTGGCTGTGTGAGTGCCTTTATGGGCGAGTGAGTGGGTATGCATGTGGTGTACGGGTGAGTGAGAGGATATGTGAGAGACTGTATAGATGAGTGAGTGGGTCTGTGAGTTTTTGTATGAGTGAGAGAGCTGGCGTGTCAGTGGTTGTATGAGAAAGTGAGTGGCTGTGTGGGTGTGTGAGTAGCTGTATGGGTGTGTGAGTGGCTGTATGGGTGAGTGAGTGGGTGGGTGGGTGGGTGTGTGAGGGGCTATATGGGTGAGTGAGTGGGTGTGTGAGTAGCTGTATGGGTGAGTAAGTGAGTTTGAGAGATGCTCTATGGGAGCCTATGTTATTGTCTCAGTGACTGTTTACATGACTGAGTACATGTGTTAGTATCTGTATGAGTGAGTGGGTGGGTAGGTGAGCATCTTTATGGGTGAGTTGGTGGTTGTGTGAGTGGCTGAGTGAGTGAGTGGGTGTGTGAGTACTTGCATGGGTGTGTGAGTACTTGAATGGGTGTGTGGGTACTTGCATGGGTCTGGGAATGGGTATGTGAGTGGTTGTGTGGGTGTGTGAATGGGTGTATGAGAGGTTGTATGGGGTGTGAGTGGGTGTGTAAGTGGTTCTATGGATAATGTCATCAGTGATGTGATGTCATGAATGATGCAATATGTGAAGTCATAAGCAGTGCATTGTGGGGCATAACATATAGTTAGCTCCAGTAACTATAATTGCTGAATTTCTATGGTTTTGTATGAGTGAAATCTGAGCTTTACTATAATGACCCTGTAAGCTTTGGTCTTTGCAGTGCATTTCAAATATATATCACAAACTAGCAGTACACAAGTTATACTAATTTAGCTTTTGTTGTACCTTATTATATATGTTTAACACTCAAAAATGTTTATGAAACACTCACAATCACTGGATGGTGTCATCAGTGACATCATTTGAGATGACCGCCAGTAGGAAATATATATATATATATTCACTGAAAAAACCATAGGTTTTAGGGACAGTTATAGTTAGTTGGACATTGCACTCGTACAAAACCCGTGAAATTCCCCGTTATAGTTAGTTCAGGTAACTATAACTCGCGCCCCGCAATGCACTGCTGATGACATCACATATTACATCACTCATGACATGGTCAGTGACATCACTGATGACATCACTGATGACATCTCAAATGACATCACTGATGACATCATCCATGTGATAATTTCATTCATCTTCTCACACCCTAACAGCCCCGGGGAGGTGGTGGTCCCCGAGGCTTTGGGGTCCGTAACGGACCCCCATATTCAAATCTTTAGTGCCCCGGGGAGGTGGCGATCTCGGGCAGTGTGGGGGCTGGAGCCCCCACACAGGTCAAAATTTTTTTTAAAAAGAAGCCCCGGGGTTGGCGGTCCCGGGGCTGCGGGAGAGGCCAAGAGCCCTCCCGCACCATTATTTTTTCAAAGCCCCAGGGGTGGCGGTCCTCGGGGCTTGGGGGCCTTAGAGGCCCCCCACATTAAATTTAAACCCCCAACCATGCCCCGGGACTTGGCCCACCCGGGGCAAATTAACATCGAGCGCGGAGACCGTGCTTTTTTTTTCGGCGGGATTCGCGCACCCTAAGCGCATCCCGCCGTTTTTTTTTTTAAATGCTTTTTTCTGCCCAGGGGTCCTTGTGGGACCCCTGAGCAGACCTAGGAGGTCAGGGTGTTTCTACCCTGCCCCCTTTGTGCGTTTTGCGCACTTGTTTTTGTGCCTCGGTTCTACCGAGGGACTAAATGGCTGCCAACACTTCCTGGTTTGGAGTGTTGACAGCCAGCTGACAGCCAATTAGCATGCAGCTCGTGATCGGGACGGTGCGCGCAGGGTGCGCTGAGGGTACGCGGACCCTACTCGGCCATAGATATATATGTGACTTTACTTGTGAATTTCTCAGGAACTACTGAACGGATTTACACCATTTAAGCCAAAGGCACCAGTCTGAACCAAGGGCTACCTCTTTGCCAAATTTGGTGTAATTCCGTTCAGCAGTTCGGGCTGTAGCTGCGACTAAAGGTTCCTATGGAAAAATTAATGGGAAAACGCGTTTTGGGACCCCCCTTTTTCTCGGCCCCGCTGACGAATCAACCCGAGACTTTCAGGGTAGGAGCGGAGCGCCCCAACAAGTTGGAAACTTTCGCGAAGATTCGTCAACCGGCGCCAATGTTATTTCAAATAGAATGTCGCGGATTTCCTATGGATAATAGGTCCTAACTATAACTATCTACTGGCGACCGCCAGTAGATAATATATATATATATATATATATATTCATTCTATTTGCAGGATCTCAGGGGTGGCGAAAGGTAAAAGACTTGGGGCCCCTGCTCATTTGATAATGTTTCTATCAAAGACACTTTGCACTTTACTATATTCTGCGACCATTATTTTCATATTGGCAAAAGTTTTTTAGTCCCCATTTTAAAGGGTAAGAGCTTTATCCAGGTAAGGCCAGCGTTAGTTTACTTACAGATGCTGAATTCTACATGGGAAAGGTTTAATATTGCTAGCTTTTTAGTTGCGGCGGTTAGTGAATGGAAAAGAAGGGCTATTAGGATATGATATATATTTTTAGTTTTTCTACAATTGTTTTAAAATGAATGTTTATTTGGATGTTTTTTACGCATAAGATTCAATTTTTACAAAATTCATTTTTCATAATATAAAGATGGATGTTTTTTATCTTGAAATTTTATGATGTATAAGATTATCCGGAATGAATTTTATATATGTTTTATTGATGTTTTTAGAACAGTGTACTTTTATGGTTTTTGCTAACCGATTAAAGTGAATATGACTGACTATATATATATATATATATATATATATATATATATATATTTTCTCATCGATTCAGTACCGCCGAGTAGGAGGGGTGGGAATAGAGAGAAGAAACTAAGAAAGCTTGAGACGAGATATATCATTGAGATGGCTCCAAACACCCAGGGGGGCTCAACACGACAGAGGATTTATATACTTGCCTTTAATATGTGATGTTTAAATTTCAATGTTTAATATTTAATGTTTGATATTTCGGATTTTAGATATTTTAAACATTTTTAAGGAATTTTAACATTCAACAGGCACTATTATGTATTTATCCCACCTGTGAGAGACTATGAACAGTATTTTCAAGTGGATGATAACATTGATCATACAGAGGGGTCATTAGGTATTCAAACCTAATATTTGGCATAAGCAAAAGGAGTATTAGCTGCATAAACAAAATTGTAAATAAATTAACTTAATCTACAGTAAATAAAAAACAAAACAAAAAAAAAATAAGTAATTGAACAGGGACTAAGAAAGGCTCAGTATAGCTATGCTTGTTGGCATCAGGAGCTATGGCCAAATAAATACCAAAAATGAATTTATTTTTTAGATTTGCACATTTGCACCACAACACTTTATTATATTCAGCAGCACTGAACACACAAGCACTTTAAAACGGTCGTTCGTGTATTTATACACATTATGGCAAAACAACATCAATTGATATTGGTGAAAGATGGAGGAAGCATTATACAGAGCGAGCATGTGTGTACTATATTCATAGACACACATACAATATTGCAAAGAAGTCTTGTATATGACATGATTTCCGTTTGAAAACTCGCAAACCATTTTAGGTCTTTATAATTTTATATGAATTTTAGAGGCCATGTATTCAATGTTATAAGTATTTATTTTAAATATTTTTCAAATATTTAAGTATTTATTTAAATATTTCTTAAAACTACTGATGTGCAATATTACTCGCTGTATTTATATGCAATATGTTATGTGCAAAAGATTATGCCAGTAATGTTGAAGCAGAAAACCTAAGCTTCCCTCATGTCTTATGACTGTATAACGTTACGCACTTTAAACCTATCACCAAGCACCTGTCACTTTAATAGCAAAAAAATGAAATTGTTGCGTCATGTTATGTGATCAAGGCTCAACCTGAGCCGAAACGGGTAATGGCGGCATTGAAATAAACTGAAATATCAGCACTTTATCTGGTGGTCCGTGTATGGTGAGAATCCAGGGAAACAGCGGAATGCAGAATATATATATATATGTGTACATATATTATCTACTGGCGGTCGCCAGTAGATAGTTATAGTTACAACCTATTATCCATAGGAAATCCGCGACATTCTATTTGAAATAACTCTCTTGCCGGTTGATGTATCTTCGCAAAATTTTCAAACTTTGTGGCCCGCTCCGGTCCGCTCCTACCCTGAAAGTCTCGGAGGGATTCGTCAAGCGGGGGCCGAGAAAAAAGGGGGGACCCAAAACGCGTTTTCCCCATGCAATTTTCCATAGGAAACTTTAGACACGGCTACAGCCCGAACTGCTGAACGGAATTACACCAAATCTGGCAAAGAGGTAGTTCTTGGTTCAGAAAGAACCCTTTTGTTAAATGGTGTAAATCCGTTCAGTAGTTGCTGAGAAAATCAAAAGTAAAAAGATAGTGATATCTATGGCCGAGTAGGGTCCGCGTACCCTCCCGATCACGAGCTGCATGTTAATTGGCTGTCAGCTGGCTGTCAACATTCCGATTCAGGAAATGTTGGCAGCCATTTTGTCCCTCGGTAGAACCGAGGGACAGAAACAAGTGCGCAAAGCGCACAAAGGGGGCAGGGTAGAAACACCCTGACCTCCTAGGTTTGCTCAGGGGGTCCCACAAGGACCCCTGGGCAAAAAAAAAAAAATTTTTAAATCGGCAGGATGCGCTCAGGGTGCGCGAATCCTGCCGAAAAACAAAATCGAAGCGCGGTCTCCCGCGCTTTGATTGTATTTTGCCCCGGGTGGCCCAAGTCCCGGGGGCATGGTGGGGGATCATTTAATGTGTGGGGGCCTCAAAGGCCCCCAAGCCCGGGGACCGCCACCCCCGGGGCTTTTTTAAAATGGTGCGGGAGGGCTCTGAGCCCTCCCGCAGCCCCGGGACCACCACCTCCCCGGGGCTTTTTTTTATTAATTAAAAAACCTGTGTGGGGGGCTCCAGCCCCACATGCCCCGGGACCGCCACCTCCCCGGGGCACTAAACATTTAAATATGGGGGTCCGTTACGGACCCCAGAGCCCCGGGGACCACCACCTCCCGGGGCTGTGAACTGAATGGGAGGGGGCCGCGCGGCCCCCTCCTGGAGCCCTTGATGGCCCTGGGGACCACCACCCCCAGGGCCGGCTCCTGCAGTGTCCCGGGTGCCTACCCCGGGACACTGCTGTTTGCAATGACAGGACGGGAGCCTCGCGGCTCCCGTCCTGTCATTGCAAACTGCTTGGATATTGGAAGAGAGAGCAGGAAACCTGCTCTCTCTTCCAATATCCAAAGCCGATTGCTTTCCACATGGGGAGCAGCATGTTAGCTGCTCCCCATGTGTAAGCAATGCCGGCTCCCGTAGGACACGGGAGCCGGGCGGGACTGTGGGGGATTGGGGACCCCCACAGTCCCCTAACGAAGGGCCAGCCCCGGGGGATGGGATCCCGGGGCAAGTAGTGGCCCGGGAGGGGGCCACGCGGCCCCCTCCCCCAAAAATAAAAAATAAAAATTTTAAAAAAACGGAAAGGCCGGCCCCGGGGGATGGGGTCCCCGGAGCCTTAAATGGCCTGGAGGAGGGGGCCACGCAGCCCCCTCCCTACGAAAAAAAAAAAATCGAGGCCATGCCCCGGGGATGGGGTCCCCGGGGCCAATACAGGCCCAGGGAAGGGGGGCCACGGGGCCCCCTTCCCGTTTTTTTAAAAATTTGTAATTAAAAAAAGGGGTAAGGCCCTGGGGGATGGGGTCCCCAGGGCATAAAAACTGGAAAAAGGAAGGGGGCCACAGAGCCCCCTTCAGGGGACAATTTTTTTTTTAAACGATCGGGCCCGCAGGCCCCGCCCCTTCCTTCACCACTCTGCAAACGCGCCCCTGGCGCGTTTGCAGAGAGGGAACGATTCCCCTTGAATACTGGGGGTCCCTGGGGGCCAACTAGCCCACCAGGAACCTCCAGTATGCGCCAGGGGCTGCCTTGCAGAGAGGTGTACAGAGGCCACGCCCCTTTACACCTCTCTGCAACGCAGCTCTGTGGCGCTTTTTGGAGGTATATGGTGGGCTAGTTGGACTCCGGGGACCCTCAGGATTCAAGGGGACTTAATTCCCCAACTTAAAACGCGCCATCTCAAATGAGGGAGGGAGTTTTTTCGATTGGATATATTAGCGGCCGTCCCGGGTCGCGAAGATGCCCCCCTGCGGACGAGCAGGTCTGGCGCTGTCACGAAAACAGCGCCATTGGAATGGCGTGTATGTTGCCAAGGGTGGAATAGCAACAGGCAAACTACTGAGAGGTATGCAGCAATCCACTGGGGACTTTGAATCTAAAAAGGAGTGTGAGCAGCGGTACTCATTTGCAAAAAGACTCGATGTACCAGAATGCAGTGTGCAACCACGCCCAGTTGGGCAGGATTTAAATGAAAGCACGAGTGTAATCACGTTTTCCGCTGCTGCTCCTTACATTGCCATCCCGTGAACAAGGGCGAGGACGCCCGAAACGCGTAGGGGAACTCTTGGCGAGACTGCACTTTTCCGCAAAGCTGTTTGTCACTGCTGCCTTGGCAATAAAGAAGTTTTACACGCCATGTGAGGCATCTTCAATGGAGGGAGTTTTTTCGATTGGATATATTAGCGGCCGTCCCGGGTCGCGAAGATGCCCCCCTGCGGACGAGCAGGTCTGGCGCTGTCACGAAAACAGCGCCATTGGAATGGCGTGTATGTTGCCAAGGGTGGAATAGCAACAGGCAAACTACTGAGAGGTATGCAGCAACCCACTGGGGACTTTGAATCTAAAAAGGAGTGTGAGCAGCGGTACTCATTTGCAAAAAGACTCGATGTACCAGAATGCAGTGTGCAACCACGCCCAGTTGGGCAGGATTTAAATGAAAGCACGAGTGTAATCACGTTTTCCGCTGCTGCTCCTTACATTGCCATCCCGTGAACAAGGGCGAGGACGCCCGAAACGCGTAGGGGAACTCTTGGCGAGACTGCACTTTTCCGCAAAGCTGTTTGTCACTGCTGCCTTGGCAATAAAGAAGTTTTACACGCCATGTGAGGCATCTTCAATGGAGGGAGTTTTTCGATTGGATATATTAGCGGCCGTCCCGGGTCGCAAAGATGCCCCCCTGCGGACGAGCAGGTCTGGCGCTGTCACGAAAACAGCGCCATTGGAATGGCGTGTATGTTGCCAAGGGTGGAATAGCAACAGGCAAACTACTGAGAGGTATGCAGCAACCCACTGGGGACTTTGAATCTAAAAAGGAGTGTGAGCAGCGGTACTCATTTGCAAAAAGACTCGATGTACCAGAATGCAGTGTGCAACCACGCCCAGTTGGGCAGGATTTAAATGAAAGCACGAGTGTAATCACGTTTTCCGCTGCTGCTCCTTACATTGCCATCCCGTGAACAAGGGCGAGGACGCCCGAAACGCGTAGGGGAACTCTTGGCGAGGCTGCACTTTTCCGCAAAGCTGTTTGTCACTGCTGCCTTGGCAATAAAGAAGTTTTACACGCCATGTGAGGCATCTTCAATGGAGGGAGTTTTTTCGATTGGATATATATATATATATATATATATATATATATATATATATATATATATATATATATCCAAAAACGCCCACTCCGTGAAGAACAGGTAGAGGCCACTCAGGGGAAAACAGTTGGAAGATCTTTAATAAAACAGCTAGTGCATAATGCATTTTAGCCTTTCGGCCTTCCTCAGATGCCGCTGTGTGCAAAGAATAACTCCACCCCCACCTTTGAAAGTTCAAAGTTACTCCCATTGGCGGAAATCCGCTGACCAATGGTCACTTAATTACAACTCCACTGCAGTTCTGCCACAAGTACAGCTCCCAGAATGCTGTATAACCAGGTGAGTGTTGTTTGGGAGGTGCCGTGTATCAAAATACAGAGGGGCCGATTCTGATGCGGGTTGGAAAAGCTTCCCGACCGAATCGGTTGGGAAATGGTGTCCGACCCACTCGGATCGGGAAAGTCCGACCGGCGGAGTAGGATGCATCCGGATGCTTCCAGATACGATTTGGTTGAACTCCCATTGACTTCAATGGGAACATTTGTTCCTAACCGCATCAGAATTGGGCCCTCGGTTGGGAAGACACGTTCCCGATCCGATTTGGAAGGAGCAAATGCCGTTAGGAGGCCTTCCTAACCGCATCAGAATCAGGCCCTCGGTCGGGAAGCTTTTCCAACCCGCATCAGAATCGGCCCCAGAGTCTTTGCTGGAAAGTAATAATTGATCTCCCTGTGTAAATATATACATACATATATATATATATATATATATTACTGCTCGTTTTCCGTTAGTCTTCAGAAAAATTGGCACTCTTGGGGGGTTTTATTTCATCCGTTTTTATTCCGTTAGCAAAACATGACGCGTTTCGGCAAGCGCCTTCATCATATGTTTCACAAGCACGCCATAGCTACAGCATTTTTTAATAAAAATCCAGCGTCCATTACAGATCACATGATTTCCGGGGCATTGTAATCAAAGACAAACATTTCATTTCTTCGAAACGACCCGCCATATTTGAATAGTTGAAATGCATATACATTCATTTCATAATAAAAACATTTTCTATTCTTAAAACATGTAAAATATTATTATTCATCATGCTTACTATTTACACTTTTTAACAGGAAAAGTTCCTTTTAGCCCCATTCATTTTTGCATTGACCTCCCGATGTTGGAAAACTTCGTTATTTAGCCGTATATCGGCTCATGCGAGTTCTACCACCAATAGTGGGAAAATCTCACTACTATAGCTCTTAATAAACAGTAACGCCGTGTATCGGCCTTTATAAAGTAACCAGCTTTGTAGAACATATAAGCAAAATTGCCAATAGTTTCGCTGTATATCGGCTTACACTTCGCTATTTTAGCATACGAGCAATACTCCATTCTAACCTGCACATCACGCCGTGTATCAGCTTTCTTTATCCCAACATCATCACGGAATCAATAACGTTTTGCTGTGATCTGTAATAAATATCAGTTAACTTGAACATTTATTTCATCTTATTTACTTTCAAAACTTTATTACAATTTATCTTTTTGAATTGCGGAAAAGCTTTCCACCACCAATGAAGACCCAATATCTTCAATATACTATTTCTTAGTCACCCAGATGTACCGCCATTTCCTCACCACTATTCATTCCCTTCGGATTTTTCATTTCTAAGTCAATTATGTACCGAGACTCTAGTCTTCTTAGCTTGATGACTCTGTCTCCTCCACGTATATTGGAAAGCACCTGATCCACTCCGAAAAAACGTAATAGAACCCTATTACTCTGATGCTGTTCTGCAAAATGCCTTGCCACAGGATATGTGGCGTCTTTCTTGGCTATTGCTCGCATATATTCTAAAATGCGAATTTTCAATGGGTGGATGGTGCTCCCAATATACTTCAGTCCACAGGGACATACTAGACAGTATACCGCATATGAGGAGTTACATGTCAGAAATGTTCTTATAACTTTCTGTTTTTTGAGCCTAGGTACATTATATGTCCGAGTTCTTCTACTCCCTACACATGCTTTACATTTACCGCATGGATAGAACCCTCTCATTTCTTTGAGGGTTCCAGTAGTTTTGTCAGAACTTCCAGCGTACTATGTACTAAGTTATCTTTCAAAGACTTAGGGGCCGATTCCGATCTCGGTCAAAGGCGCTCCCAATACCATTCGGTCGGGAAAAAAGCCATGCGAATGCCTGTTTCCCGACCGATCCGTACATTATTCCGAACGAGTAAGTACGATGCGCACAACAGCATAGAATCCGGCCGAGTCGTACTCACCCAATCCAGGTCCTGTTCTCCGACCGAGGCGAATCCGGAAACGCAGAATCGAGTCGCACGGAGGGGAAAATGCAGCCCCGTCCGGCCGAACAAGTACGATGCGCTTTCCGTACGCACCGAACCCGTCGCTACGTCCGGCACGTCAAAGCTTCCGGGAGAGGCGCACATAAGCTCCGATTCGCGCCACAACACGATCCACGGCTACGAGGCGAACACGCCAGCGACGAGGACGACGCGAAGCAACGAGAAAGACGAACGAGACGAACCAACCATGAATCCCTTCGTCCCGATCCTACCAATATTCTACATTTACTACCGGAACAGGCACGGACGCGTACGGCACAGAAGGTAAGTCAGACACCAACCACAAAAACATACAACACGTACACGACACATCACACACACACAGAGGGATGCAGAATTTACTTACACCAGCAACAGCAGCACCATAGGGGCGGGATGCCCATCACCAATGCCACATATGCACACAGGGGCCTGGATGCCTACCACAACTACCACCCTTACCCAGGGGGCTGGATGCCTACCACTACTACCACCCTTAGCCAGGGGGTGCCAGATGCCTACCACTACTACCACCCTTACCCAGGGGGTGCCACATGCCCACCACCACTACCACCCTTAGCCAGGGGGCTGGATGCCTACCACTACTACCACCCTTACCCAGGGGGCTGGATGCCTACCACTACTACCACCCTTACCCAGGGGGCTGGATGCCCACCACTACTACCACCCTTAGCCAGGGGGGGCTGGATGCCTACCAATACTACCACCCTTAGCCATGGGGGTGCCAGATGCCCACCACTACTACCACCCTTACCCAGGGGGGGCTGGATGCCTACCACTACTACCACCCTTAGCCAGGGGGTGCCAGATGCCTACCACTACTACCACCCTTACCCAGGGGGTGCCACATGCCCACCACCACTACCACCCTTAGCCAGGGGGCTGGATGCCTACCACTACTGCCACCCTTACCCAGGGGGCTGGATGCCTACCACTACTACCACCCTTAGCCAGGGGGTGCCAGATGCCCACCACCACTACCACCCTTACCCAGGGGGCTGGATGCCTACCACTACTATCACCCTAAGCCAGGGGGCTGGATGCCTACCACTACTACCACCCTTAGCCATGGGGGTGCCAGATGCCCACCACTACTACCACCCTTACCCAGGGGGCTGGATGCCTACCACTACTACCACCCTTAGCCAGGGGGTGCCAGATGCCCACCACCACTACCACCCTTACCCGGGGGTGGATGCCTACCACTACTATCACCCTAAGCCAGGGGGCAGGATGCCTACCACTACTACCACCCTTAGCCATGGGGGTGCCAGATGCCCACCACTACTACCACCCTTACCCGGGGGCTGGATGCCTACCACTACTACCACCCTTAGCCAGGGGGTGCCAGATGCCCACCACCACTACCACCCTTACCCAGGGGGGCTGGATGCCTACCACTACTATCACCCTAAGCCAGGGGGCAGGATGCCTACCACTACTACCACCCTTAGCCATGGGGGTGCCAGATGCCCACCACTACTACCACCCTTACCCAGGGGGGCTGGATGCCTACCACTACTACCACCCTTAGCCAGGGGGTGCCAGATGCCTACCACTACTATCACCCTAAGCCAGGGGGCTGGATGCCTACCACTACTACCACCCTTAGCCATGGGGGTGCCAGATGCCCACCACTACTACCACCCTTACCCAGGGGGCTGGATGCCTACCACTACTACGACCCTTAGCCAGGGGGTGCCAGATGCCCACCACCACTACCACCCTTACCCAGGGGGGCTGGATGCCTACCACTACTATCACCCTAAGCCAGGGGGCTGGATGTCTACCACTACTACCACCCTTAGCCATGGGGGTGCCAGATGCCCACCACTACTACCATCCTTACCCGGGGGCTGGATGCCTACCACTACTACCACCCTTAGCCAGGGGGCTGGATGCCTACCACTACTACCACCCTTACCCAGGGGGGCTGTATGCCTACCACTACTACCACCCTTAGCCAGGGGGTGCCAGATGCCCACCACTACTACCACCCTTACCCAGGGGTGCCACATGCCCACCACCACTACCACCCTTACCCAGGGGGCTGGATGCCTACCACTACTACCACCCTTAGCCATGGGGGTGCCAGATGCCCACCACTACTACCACCCTTACCCAGGGGGGGCTGGATGCCTACCACTACTACCACCCTTAGCCAGGGGGTTGCCAGGTGCCTACCACTACTACCACCCTAAGCCAGGGGGGCTGGATGCCTACCACTACTACCACCCTAAGCCATGGGGGCTGGATGCCTACCACTACTACCACCCTTACCCAGGGGGGGCTGGATGCCTACCACCAACACCACCCCCACTCATAGGATGGACAATGCATGACACAACCAGCACACCACAACCTAGGGAATGCAAGAAAAAGACATCCCCCAACACCATGACAAGCGTGTGTAGACTGTGTCAAATGCCTACAACACTGAACATGACTTTGAACATACAATGTGACCCCCTATCACATGTGCCACACATATATATGTGTGGCCCCCACAATGCAAGCAGGCCATGACCATTGTGGCAATGGGGTCCAAACCCCCATCATCACAGTGACCAAAAGGTAAGTGTGGGGTCCATAGCTGAAGCACATTTTGAACATTGTGGCAATGGGGTCCAAACCCCCATCATCACAGTGACCAAAATGTAAGTGTGGGGTCCATAGCTGAAGCACATTTTGAACACTGTGGCAATGGTGTCCAAACCCCCATCATCACAGTGACCAAAAGGTAAGTGTGGGGTCCATACCTGAGGCACATTTTGAACACTGTGGCAATGGGGTCCAAACGCCCATCATCACAGTGACCAAAAGCTAAGTGTGGGGTCCATAGCTGAAGCACATTTTGAACATTGTGGCAATGGGGTCCAAACCCCCATCATCACAGTGACCAAAAGGTAAGTGTGGGGTCCATAGCTGAAGCACATTTTGAACATTGTGGCAATGGGGTCCAAACCCCATCATCACAGTGACCAAAATGTAAGTGTGGGGTCCATAGCTGAAGCACATTTTGAACATTGTGGCAATGGGGTCCAAACCCCCATCATCACAGTGACTAAAAGGTAAGTGTGGGGTCCATAGCTGAAGCACATTTTGAACATTGTGGCAATGGGGTCCAAACCCCCATCATCACAGTGACCAAAATGTAAGTGGCGACAAAGAAAAAGCTGCAACTGCCAAACTGCATGGATGATTCCTGGTCACAGAACATAAAACACATCAGTGGCAAAGTAGTGCATGTGTCCCATTGCAACATAGATTGGGGGAGGCAAATACTGCAGTGCAAATAAGACATACTTTTGGCCATGTGCAGACAAACAACACCCATGAGGGCTGACACTGTCAACATTAATCAATGACACAATGACAGAAGTGACCATCAGAATGCAGACCCACATATTTGCACCAATGGGCACACAAATGCAGATACCCTGTGGAGACTGTAGATGTGAGGTGAACAGATACCATACCATGGCAGCAATGGGACACACAAACCATGAACATTGTGCTGACTGATGACCTAGGAGTCCCAGGGACAGCAGGGGAAACCCACCAAACAACATACAGCCAATGGCACACCTAAGATATGCCAATGCAGTGGTGCAGATGCACAAACACAAACAGGCAGACCCACACTGCACATCAAACACAACAGGTGAGGGGGGGGTGCCAGTGTCCCCAGGCAACAAAACAACACATGAGGATGCCTGAATACCAATTATACAGATGTGCATACAGTGCCACACAAAGGTAACTCATGGATCCAAATCCCCTATGTGGGCAATCAGGCATTGTCAGATGAGAGGGAGCACAAATCACACATGTCACACAGGCACGTAGGAACAGCAACTGACACAGCAAGACACAGACACACCACAGCACTACCCCCAGAGCCCCCACAATGTGGTGACCCTGGGCTGCATTACAATCCCACTGTGATGACAAAGCTAAATGTCGTTCACACTGTGAACCACAGTCATGTGTCCTGAGCAACAAACTACCATCACACTTACACAAGCACAAATCAATCAGCACGGCCAGTAAGCCAAGGCCAACATGGAGGCAGGGGTCTAGCCGTGCAACAACTCTCATCTGCACACACTCAACACCACACACCTCGACCTCCAACAATGTGCAGCAGTGAAGCACACATGCACTGGTGACATTGCACATGCACCCATGACAATCCCAGGGTGGTGGGTGGGAACCAAGGTGCAGAAACACATCACACATGGCCACTCAACAAGACTCCTGAATGTCTGACACACTGCACACTACGCTGTACATGGACATGACGGCAATACCACACCAACCAATGGGATCCCAGCCACAGTCACACACCAATGAAGAAGCCAAGGACACTCACAAAGAACACACATAGACAACTACCAACATTGCAGCCCGGGCCCTGAGGAGTGCCAGCAGTCACACACACAACGTATCACAATCACTGAAAGATAACACAAACTGGAAATCACATGACAGGTGCAAACAACAAGTGCCAAGGGGAATCCTGACTGTGACCCATCTGCGTCTGCACACAAACTCAGCCCTGACAGCAAACACACCTATGGGTGACACCCTGATGACCAGTAATGTGCCTTGCACCCACATCACAGAGAATCCAGGGAGAAGACTTGGGGGTACATAGGACAACTCAGCAAGCATCACAAACAGGTACAACACTAGGGATCCCAGCATGCACAGCTAAACGGAAGTGAACACACAGACATGCTCATATAACACACACCTTGGGCGCAGGCAATGTCACAGGAGAACACACTGCCATGAGGGGACTCCACTCCTGTGTGAGGAAAGCTGTGCCATATGTTGCCACAGTAGGGCTCCATCATGTCAGCTGAGCACTTGGTCACACACTCAACAATTAGCACCAAATGAATGCTCCCGTCACATCAGCCTGGTCATGGGAGTGCCAACGAAATCATCAGCACTGATCCAACACACTTGTATAGCAATGTTGCACTGACAACACAGATGAGTCCTTCCCCATTGATGCCCAAACCTGCATGTCCAGTGGAGATGGCTGTAGGAGAGTAGGATCTGCTTCACATGGGTACCCCCACTTTTTGCTGATGCTTCACTGTTTTTCGACATTAGTCTGGCTGGGGCCCTGCTAATCAGAACCCCAGCCTTGCTGCTTCCTCTCTAAAATGGTTTGCATGTGCCTTAGGCACATCACTGATTGGAATCTGGAGTGCCCTTACAAGTCCCTAGTATATGGTATACTATGTACCAAGGGCATAGGTACCTCAGAGGCCTACCAGGGGCTGCAGCATGTATTATGCCACCCCTGGAAGGCCATCCAAACTGACACCACAGGTCTGCTACTGCAGCCTGGGTAAGGTGGTGCATGCACTCCTTACTGTGATATAGGCTACCTATATCACTAAATACATACACACATATAAACCTATAAGTCACTCCTAAGGCAGGCCTTATCAATCCTAAAGGCAGAGTGCATGGTTCCTATGTGAGAGGGTGCCCCTGCATGAGCAGGGCCCCTCTGCAGCGTTCGGAGACCCTTCTCTGATGCTGTTTGTAGTGCAGCCTGACCATATACTCTTAAGCGCATTATAACCTCGCGTTAAATGCTAACTTTGGAATGGCTGCACCTAAACATGTCGTGTTTGGTGTCAAACATCTTGGAATACTACCCCCCACCAATTCTGGCAGCGGGGGTAGCATTCCACCCTTCTAGAGGGAAGGACATGTTAACTCTGGCTAGCCCGGTAACTTCTTTCCAAAGCCCTGGCATCACAAAATGGATGCTGCTGCCACATCAGCACTCGACAGACATCGGGTACCAGCCCGAATCCTGCTCCTGGTTGCCGACAACACCTCCTGGACCTCGTGGCTGAAGAGTCAAGACGACCATCAACGCACCTGAAGCACTCGACATCGGTGGGCATCTGTCCATCGCCTTCCTGGTCACTGGCTAGTGACCCAGACTCTGTCCCCTCTGCTTTCAGATTCTTCAGATCTCCGATCCACTCTTGGATCCACCCGGACACTTTCCACTTGGTCGCCAACAGCACTTTGCAGCAGATCACCATTCAAATCGACGACGAAACCCGACCCCGAAAGGCACCTATGCACCCGGCTTCCCTGGGTGAGGTAACACGAGTACTCCGGTGCTCCCGTGGGTAGAGACTCTTCAAAGTACTAGTTCTCAAAGGGTTTGCTCCAAGTCCTCCTTTAAGTGTCCCTTTTCTTTAATTTCCTGATCGCGACTTTCTCCATAGAAGTCAACGGCGTATCGCGGTTGTGTATTTACACTGCACGCGTCCCCCGTGGGTCCCCTGTGTCACTACCTTGGGTGGTTCCTTGTGGTCCAAGCACTTCTAGAGGCTCTAGGCCTAGTGTCTAGTTCAGTCGTGGTTCTTATACCACTTTATTGGTATATGGTTTGGTACGCCCCTAGGGCCCAAACGTGTATTTGTGCTATTACTGTGTTTAAATAACTTCTAACTTATGTACTTCGAACTCTAGCCTCATAAAGAGACTAGAGGGGTGTGTTTAGCAATAAATACATATATTTTGAATATATACCTGGTGTGGTGCTCTTTCATTTGATCACTCAAGAGATTATAGACTGGTAAAACAAGCTGCTTTACATTCCTTCAAGACTTAGCCTGAAGGCTGCTCTCCATAGCTACCACTAAGATAGCTTTCAATAAGGTTGTCTTTAACCTATCTCCAATAAGGGGTTGTTTGGACTGGTGCAAGGTGCCCACTATAATTAGTGGACAGCATATGCCAGGCCAACTTCTCACAATGGCCACACGGTCAGGCTAGTAAACGAATTGAACAATGGCAGGCACAACAGATGTGCAGGGGTGGAAGCCACAGATGTGAAATTGCTAATGTAAGTAGGAAATCCCATTGCCAAATATTGAACACATGACACCCTCAGATGCTGCTAAGGATGACATGGATACACCACAGGATAGGACACATTCCCCCTGGACCACATGTGTTCCTGCACAGTAACACTTCATTATCATGAGACCAAATATCACCATCACTGCAGCAAGGGCACGGTTAGCATCATCAACATCATGTACATCAGAATCAAAACCACTAGAGAACAGAAAGTTGCTTTATTCAGCATTTGGGTGAGAGAAGTGAAAGAAAATATATAACAAAGGCCAATGGCCAGTCCATCAAGTAAGTCAATACAGGGTGACAGTGGCAGATGTCACCCTACGCATGCCTGCACTGCACAAAACCAGGGACAATCCAATAGGAGGGGCAACCAGGGGGGCAGGCCAGGCACCGCAGGGACAGGATCAGGGCTCACCAGGAGGAGGCAGGGAAGGGGTGGTGGGTGCTGGAGAGCCACTGACAACTGCAGTGGAGGTGTCTGACATGGTGTGTGCCAGCACAACTGGGGGGCATGACTCAGATGTTGTGGGTGCCGGCACGACTGCAGTGGACCCTGCAGATGGAGTGGACAGGTCCGCCACTGCAGTGCCCAAGTCAGACAGGGTGGTAGTGGACTCCACTGCAGTGCCTACCACCAGGGGAGGAGAATGGGGAACAGGCAAGGTGGGCTGGACAGAGGGGAGGACACCCTCACCACATCAGCACAGACAAGCACAGCGGGGGTGTGGTGCCGGGAGAGCAAGTGGCAGGGGGAGAAGGCCGGATCCTCTTGGGGATGGTATATCTGTGGGTGGGGGAACCTGGGGCAGGGTGTGGTGGGGGCACCTGTGGAGTGGGGGCCTGAGGGATGGAGGAAGGAGACCTGGTGCCTGAGCTGCAGGGCGGCGGCGGGGTCTTGCTCTTACGACTCCGGGGGACTTGCGGGTGGGGGCCTCAGTCTGTCTGCGCCTGGGGAGGGTGTCCGGGGGCGAGGGGCACTCTGCTCCGTGTGGGTGGGCTTCCTCTTCCCCCTGAATGCTGTATCAGCTGGATCGGAGGGGAAGAGGCCGAGGTCACTGAGGAAGAGCCGCTGGGTCTTTGGGGTTGCAGGTGAGGCAAGGGAGGGTGCTTTGGAGGGAGAGGCAACTGAGGACTGCGCAGTGCTTGTGGATGCGTGTGTGTGTTCCAGGGCCCCATCCCCTGTGAGTCTGGTTTCAGTCCCCTGACTGTGCGTGCGTGTGCGTTTTGTTTGTGGTGTGTGTGTCTGTGTGCTGGACGTGTGTGTGCTGGTGTGTGCCTGTGCCGGTGTGTGTGTGCGTGGGACGGGTAAGGTGCTGGGGAGTGTGGATGGAGCAGAGGCAGGAGGGGTGAGGGACTGTCTGAGGAGGGACACTGCTGCCGTCAGGGAGGAGTCCATGGACCTATTGCCCCTCTGTAGGTCAGACATGCCCGATGAGATGCCCTCCATGAACGACACCAGCTGAGTCAACAGAGCGGTGTGCGCATGGAGGTCACTCAGCATGGCTGTCTGCCCTACATGGAGCTGGCGAAGGAGGTACACAGACTCCTCACTCAGGGCAGCAGGGGACACAGGGGCAGGGGGTGCGGTGCCTGGCCCAAAGGAGACACGCTCCTGAACATGGGAGCCTCCACGGACCTGGGGAATGGGAGCCGATGGGAGGGCGGTGGTGGTGCTGGTGGTGGCGGGGACAGCAACACTAGCTGGGGTGTGGTGGCTGCTGATACCCGCCTCCATAAGGGAGTCATCCTCCGAGCCGCTGTGGTCCTCAGCTGAGGTGGATGCTGCTGAGGACTCCTCGGTGTGGCTCCCCTCGCCCTCCGTGCCACTGGGTCCCTCCGACCACTCCTCGGCTGCTGACCCAGTCTGGCTCTCCGGCTCCTCCTGGTCCGTGGAGCTGTCCCCTTCCGTGGCCGTGGATGTATCTGCAAACAATGGGGAAACAGACAGACATCAGTCACCTGCACCAAACACACACACCACTGTGAGCACAGCACATTACAGAGCAAGCCCTGGCATCATTAGTTGAACATTGCTAAAAGTGCCCTAACTGAACAGGAGAAGCCAATTGTCAGTCTGATGCCAACCATGGCACTCACATCCCACATGGCCTTGCACCCATCTGTCTGGTGTCTGTTGGATAGCAACACCCCAGTGTGGACACATGCACCACCTACACAGTAGTTGGACAGTGCAGAGGACACGGTGTAGCATGTGGACATGCACACATCACAACTCTTGCCACTGAGTCAGTACAGGTTTCCGGATGAATGGGATGCCCAGAGTCAAATAGGAAATGCATGTGATGCATACCAGCGACAGACACCATGATGCACCCATGTCCTGATAGCCATCGCCACAATGGTGTGCATGTAGCACATGTCACTCCCCTGCAGGATCACCAATAAGTAGACACATGCCATGGCAGAGGCATGACTGCTAAGTCATACATCACTGTCTCAGTGATGTATGACTTGGCAGCCAGACAACAACACTCTGCACTGTGTCACAATAGTAGGTCATGGGGAATGCAAGTCCTGGAGCTGCACAAGTGCACATGTACATCCCCCACACAACACATCATCTTAACCCTCATCTGTCCAGGTCATACCGATTGGACATATGGGAGACCTGTGACACTACCCTCTGAACCTGAGCCCCTCACAATCTGCTGTGAATGGGAAACAGCTGCCTGAACTTCACATTCGCATACCCCAGTCTGCACGGGCAGCTGATCAAACACCTATGTGACACACAAGTATCGTCTCCTATGGTCACATCTCCAGTGGCATGCTGAGCCCCTACCGAGAAACACCCCAGCAGTCCTGGCAACAAATCCACAGCACACTGACACAGAGGCAGACACCTGAGGGGTCAAATCACTGCACACAACGTGTCAGCTGATACCCGGGAGTGGGAGTACAGGTGTATTGGATGGGCTGGAGTAGGCATGACTGTCCTGCCCCACATGAATGAGGGATGAGCCCTGGACAGTGGATAGCTGGCTATGTATGTGTGACACACGTAATCTGCACACTCCTGGGGCCCAAACATTGTTCCCACCCGCTGCATGGGTGTGTGCCAGATACCCCAGGCACATGTGGTGGCTCAGCTCAGCAAGTGGACCGCATATCAAAGCAACACACAGATTACATGTCCGAACACAGGCATTGTGTGAACAATGGACCTACCCATGATGCCCACAACAGAGTTAGGGAAACAGATGCTGTCCCCCACCTTGAGTGAAGCAAACTGCAAGGACACAGTCCCAAGTGACACAATTCCCTGAATGTAAGGGCCACACCTGGGTATCAGATGAGGAGTGGGCAGTGCACAATAGAGGGACATGGCTCCTGGACAACATGACTGCTGTACTGTGGCAGTTTAACCAGGCCAGAGGAGGGCACATAGCATGTAATACAGAGTTCACAGTGCAGTCGTTGACTCACCCCTCCTTGCTGCTGTCTGGCCTTCAGCTGCCCATCCAGGTCTGGAAACACCACCGCCAGGATCTGGAGCATGTGGGGGTCAGGGTCCGTGTTCCGCCCCTCCTGCGAGGAGGCAACAGCTTCAGCTGGACCCGTGCAATCCTCCGAGTCCAGCCCCGAAGGTCCTGCCACCTCTTCTGGCAGTTGCGGATCCGGCGCTTGTAGACCCCCATGGACCGGACAGCCCGAACGATGTCCTTCCAGATCTCCTGCTTCCGATGGGCATTAACCTGTCAGGATGACAAAGTGAAAAGGCCATTACTACACATGCAACATATCCGTGCATGACACAGTTGTATATACATGTCTCAATCACAGGGGCACATGATGTACACAGGCAGTGCAACGCTGCCCATGGACAGTTTGCCAGAAGTCACTACATGGTATCATTGCATGGGAAGTAAAACCTTGTTCAAATGCACTGTCACTGCACCATACCTGTCCAGTGCATGTCACTACACACTATGGGGGTGACAACTACTCAGTGAGCCTGCTAGCCAGTGGCGTGCAGACTTTCAGCCTTGCTAGTCAGACAAAATGCACATTCAGAAAGGCAGTGCACAGAACACTCACCTGCTCCCCTGGTGTCCCATACAGCTTGCTGTACTGTGGAAGTAGGCTGTCCAGCAGGGCCTGGTTCTCCTCAAGGCTGAAGGCTGGGGCTCTCTCCACAGTACGTGCCATTGCAGGGTTCAGAGGGGGCAGAGACAGCAGCAGTGCAGTGGCAGATGTCGTCCTGGACCATGTAGTGCAGGCAAGTGAGCTCTCAGGGGAACAGCCAGCAATATATATGTGCTGCAGAGGCAGATACTGTCCCATGTGTCCAAAGTGATAGGTCCAAGTCGTTTGCATCTTCTGAATCTGGCCAATCCATGGAATAGCAGCACCAATACACGCCCACAGCATCCTTCAAATCTTCAACTTCATGACATACATGATTTTGCAACATTGTTGTGGGTGACCAACTGAATTTCCAGCAACCGACTCGTTCGAATTTCGAAAACGCGTCCGTTGCCAGGCTAGGCCATTGACAATGGGTGCGCACCGATCGGTCCATTGCTGTTCAACGCGTACAGGGGTACAACGCGTACCCGCACACATTGAATGCAATGGGCCGGCCGGGCACACCGATCGGTCCATTGCGGTACAACGTGTACAGGGGTACAACGCGTACCCGCACACATTGAATGCAATGGGCCGGCCGGGTGCACCGATCGGTCCATTGCTGTTCAACGCGTACAGGGGTACAACGCGTACCCGCACACATTGAATGCAATGGGCCGGCTGGGCACACCGATCGGTCCATTGCGGTACAACGCGTACAGGGGTACAACGCGTACCCGCACACATTGAATGCAATGGGCCGGCCGGGTGCACCGATCGGTCCATTGCTGTTCAACGCGTACAGGGGTACAACGCGTACCCGCACACATTGAATGCAATGGGCCGGCCGGGCGCACCGATCGGTCCATTGCGGTACAATGCGTACAGGGGTACAACGCGTACCCGCACACATTGAATGCAATGGGCCGGCCGGGTGCACCGATCGGTCCATTGCTGTTCAACACGTACAGGGGTACAACGCGTACCCGCACACATTAAATGCAATGGGCCGGCCGGGTGCACCGATCGGTCCATTGCTGTTCAACGCATCCCTGTACAAGTGACTGGCATATGTCACCATGCCTGTCTCAGATGAACATATGCCAGCCACAGATAGCTCCCAGGGAGTGAGGGGCACACCTACAACATCACAGCCTATCCAAACTGTATCATAAGGCATGTAAGGCTGCATTTCCTATTGTGTGTATGTTGGTGTACATGTTGTCCTGTGGGTGTCACCTGGGGGCAGCCACCCCCAGGCTGTGCACGTGTTCATGGGGACAGGATCCTGGGTGTTACGTGTACATGACCACTGTGATGTGCAACTGTTCATATCTGTGCATGTGCATGGTCTCATTTCACGGTGGTGTATGTGTATGTCATGTCACATACCCTGTGAGTCCCATGTGGGACGGTATGTTTGAGCCAGGGTGTCCCAGTGGCACAATAGTGATGGTCCTCCACAGTCTGTGTGCATGTAGTGTTTACAATGTCTCTGATTTCATGTGCACAATGGGAGACAGTCTCCACATCCACGTTGTGTGTGCATGGACTTTGATGTTGTGCGTGTGTGTGTCACAGACGTCCATGTCTGTCCTGCAGAGGCAAGTGGAACCACTACCTGTGGGGGTCATGGTTGTTTTGCTGTGGTGTATACCTGATACTCCATGTAATGCCAGTGTCCATGTGGCAATACAGGGTCCCTGGGAATGTACCTGTCATTGAGCTGTGATGCCTGGGGCACATCTGTCCTCACATGTCACTGTGGGGGTGATTGTGACATGGCAGCAGGAGATGGGAACTGTGACACGGCCTCATGATATCCAATGGGCCAACCTGGGACTTATTGATGCCACTTGTTGAACCGTGATGACAGATGTTGGCCATGTATGTACCATACATGTCCTTACGGAACTGCACACTTCATGTAGTTGTGCCTCATAATGCTGTATGATGTGATATTGAGTGTGTTCAATGCCGCATATGTGGGGTGACTGACAATCTTGCTTTCTTCTCCTCTGCACTGCAGGGCTCCTGCTGTCCATAGACCATTCCCAGACCTGGCAACGATGGTGGAACGGGACAGCATCCGACGGTACCGCTTCACCAGGCAGCTGATTGAGGATTTGGCAGTGCAGTTGGCCCCACATTTGCAGCCTGGCCGGCCGTATCCTACAGCGCTGACCCACAAGGTGAAGGTGATGGCAGCCCTACACTTCTTTGCCACCGGTACCTTCCAACATACTGTGGCGACTGCTGGTGGGATGTCACAGACCATGTTGAGCTGTGTGCTCCGCGATGTTTTGGAGGCAATGTTGCTATACCTGAACCGGTACATCTATTTCCCTAGACTGCAACGACTCACTGACGTGAAGAGTGACTTCTATGCCCTGGGGAGGATGCCGCATGTCATTGGCTCCATTGATGGGACACATGTGGCTTTGGTACCACCACAGGCCCAGGAGCAGGCCTACCGTAACCGCAAGCACTACCACTCGGTCAATGCACTGGTGGTGTGTCTTGCAGATATGACCATCTCACACGTGTGTGCCCGTTTCCCTGGTTCAGCACACGATGCCTTTGTGATGAGGAGTAGTCGCATCCCCAGGATGATGGCACAGATGCAGAACCAGCGTGCCTGGCTTGTCGGTGTGTACTGACTTTGTGCCATTGTGTGTGATCTGATCTGTAGTATTCCGCCCACTTTTCCAAGTCAGCTAATGTGCACTTGTCTGTCCGTAGGTGACTCGGGATACCCCAACATGCCGTGGTTGCTGACACTCCTCAGGAACCCTGTGACACCAGCCCAGATGCGCTACAATGAGGCACATGGTCGGACCAGGAGAGTGATTGAGCGGACATTTGGTCTCCTGAAGAGCCACCTCCGCTGCCTCGACAAGACAGGAGGGTCCCTCCCATATGCCCCAGCGAAGGTGTGCAAGATTATCATCGTCTGCTGCATGCTCCACAACCTGGCAGTGCGGAAGGAGTTGCCTCTCATCCAGGATGACAATGACCAACATCCGCCACCTGTGGAGGATCCTGGCCTGGACCACGATGCCAGTGATGATGATGATGATGGTGATGTCCGCACACAGCTCATCACCAACTTCTTTAGCTGAATGTGAGTATCCTGAGGTGTCATGTCAATGATGTGAGTTGGCATGATATGTGTAGGTGGTGCTCTGGTGCTGTTGGAGTGTGTCCATGGGCTACTTGACTGGATGTGTGTAGCGATGTGTGCTTACAGGTGGTCTGTACTCCCCAACAGTGTTGACATGCTAACTTGGTTCTGGGTGGGTATCTTGTAACATGTATTGTGCATGAGTTTTGCTGTTCTGTCCTGTTCTCCATTGCTTTTGACTGTGTGTCATTTCTGTCCTTCACAGGGTACTTTCAGATTCGTTTGGTCAACTGTGTCCACCGACGACGTGATTGTACTTCCAGGGTGGTAGCTATTGTGTCCCTACAGGTGATGTGCGCCACACCCATGGACTTCCTTCCTTCTACAGTTGTTGACTGTGTGCCCGCTGCCAGGTGGGATTACCTTGCATCTGTAGTGGTTACGACATGTTGCAACTGTGTAATAAACCTGTGCTTCACTTTGTGATGTGCGTTGTCTGTGGTCACACATTTGACTGCCATTTGCTTACTGCACCTGTGGGCTACTTGACTACAACTGGGAATAGGTGTGGTGTCTGTGCATTGCACCGTCTTTCCTGGCAACATCAGTGTAGGCAATGAGTCAGATGGCCTAGGTGTGTATGTGTTGTGTAGCCCTGGTGGTGTGTCTCCCTCATATGTGTCACGTTGCCATTACTCACATGCCTGTGTTGTACTTGCTGTTGCAGTTCGCATACACAGTGTAATTTTGCAGTTCATCATCCCCATGACAGCACCCACGTTGGAATCACAACAGAGGCAAGTATGGTGTATTAGTGTGTTTATTGTGATACATTTGTGTGAATAGTGCATAGGATGGTTAGTGCTGTACATTTATATTGCAATCAGAAGTTCCTAGATGAATTGAAAGTCCTGGTAGACAAAATCCCCAGTATCGGGGCCACAGTTGTCTGAGACATTGGTCCAACTTGTACTCCCCATGTCATGTGTGGGAGTTGTGTTGCCGTCAACAGGGTGAACAGTTTGTGCACAAAGGTGAACATCCAGAACAGGTTCAGGCTTCCTGGGGGTTGCACTTGGCCATCGGCCTCTCACTTGCCCCTCCTCGGACAACCCCTCTTCTTTGGGGGGGGCCCTCAAGTACAGGCTGCTGCGTTGCAGGGGACTCTCCGCCAGAGTCATCCTCCCTCCCTGTGGCAGTTGCAGTTGTTTCAGCACCAGATGTTGTTGGCACACAGGGAGGTGTAGACTGGTTGCTGTTCATCTGGCGGAGGCATTGTAATATGTCCCTATGCACCGCCGTCATCTCTTGCAGTGTGTCCCACTTGGACTCCACGCGGGACATGTGTGAGTCCAAGCGGGCATGATGGGCAGCCTGCTGCTGTTTCATGTCTCTGAGGAGCCCCACTACCTGGCTGAGATCTCCGGTGCTGGACTGGTACGCATCGGCTATGCGTGCCAGTTGTGGGTCATCATGCACACCAGACACCTCTGCAAGCAGCGACCTCTGTCTCCCACCCCTCCCACCACCCCTGCCGACATGTGCAGTGCGTGCAGTGGCACGCACAGATGACCCTGGTCCCCCTTGGGGGTTGGTGGTGGTGTCCATGGCCCCACGTTGGTCCAGGGTCCCTGTGCTGGTGGTGCTCCTTGTTCTGTCCATGTCGGCAGGGATGGTATTTGTGGTGACAGTCGTTGGAGGGGTGGGTGCAGGGGGTGCAGCTGGTGGTCCTGCTGGTGCTGCATGTTGACTTGCACCGGAGGTGCCAGGTTGGTCTTCTTCATCCGAGGAGGGCAGAGGCTGTACGACACCAGTGAGCTCCGTATCCTCTTGAGCCTGGGACTGGGACTCCTCAGCGTCTGCTTCTGTGTCCCCATCATCACCTGTTTTTGGGAGACACACACAATGTATGTTATGTTTCTGCAGGCATCAATGGTTGACACACCTGACAGTTGTGACTGTGCCTCTGGGTGCGGGCCTGTACATTGCATTGTCCTAAGTTGTCACAGTCAGGGGTTGATATTGGTGTAGCACATTGTCCTGCATTATTTGGGCATTTCTATGTATTTGTTGGGGTGTGAACATGGTCTGCATTGGTTGTATTTGGTTGACAGCCGGCCCTCCTTCCCACCCAGCCAGTCAGTTATCCCACCATGGACTGTGCTTGCATTGCAGGGAGTGAAAGTTGTCTTTCAGGATGTCAGTCAGTGGTGTCCTGCTGTTGGTTGTTGCACAGTTGCCAGCAGGGCCTTGTGCTCCCCACAGCAGTAGCCAGTGTCAGCCATCTTGTGAGTCCTTTTCCACTCCCTGTGATGTGAGCATGGTTGTGGGTGGTGTTGATGGGCCAGTTGTGAGGCTGAGCAATATCTGTGCCTACTACTCCCATCATGCTATTGCCTCCACCCCCTTCCCAGCATGCCCATCCTTCCTTCCTTTTGACTCTGCTTCCCTGTGGGGTGGGCTGCCTGTGCTGACAGGATGGCTGGGAGTGTTGTCCTGGCAGTTGTTTGGCTAAAAGTCCCAAGAGTGTCCCTGTGCTTCACACAACATAACCCAGGGTGGTGGTTCATTGTGGGATCTTGAGTTAGGATGTGAGGCATTGCATTCTCCCAGGTGGGTTATGTGGAGTTTGTGTTGAGGGGTGTGTGAGGGGAGGTGCTTGTGACTATGGTCAGTGCTGCAAGTCCTCCTTCCCACCCAGCCAGATATCCCACCATGGAACGTGCTTGCATTGCAGGGAGTGGAAGTTGTCTTTCAGGATGTCAGTCAGTGGTGTCCTGCTGTTGGTTGTTGCACAGTTGCCAGCGGGGCCTTGTGCTCCCCACAGCAGTTGCCAGTGTCAGCCATCTTGTCAGTTGTTTTCCACTCCCTGTGATGTGAGCATGGTTCAGGGTGGTGTTGATGGGCCAGTTGTGGGGGTGAGCTATGTCTGTGACTATGACTCCCATCATGCTATTGCCTCCACCCCACTTCCCAGCATTCCCATACTTACTTGCTTTTGTGGGGAGTTCAGTGTGTGTGGGTGTGAGAGCAATGGCAAGATGGCTGACAGTGGTGTCCTGCTGTTGGTTGGTGTGCAGTTCCCAGCATGCCCTTGTGCTCCCCACGACACAGCAACAGTGTCAGACATCTTTGATGGGCCTTTCCACTCTCTGTGGGATGTGCATGCGTGAGTGTGAGCTTGCTGGGCCATGTGGTAGGGGATGTTGAGCTGTGACTACGACTCCCATCATGCTATTGCCTCCACCCCCCTTCCCAGCATGGCCATCCTTCCTTCCTTTTGACTCTGCTTCCCTGTGGGGTGGGCTGCCTGTGCTGACAGGATGGCTGGGAGTGTTGTCCTGGCAGTTGTTTGGCTAAAAGTCCCAAGAGTGTCCCTGTGCTTCACACAACATAACCCAGGGTGGTGGTTCATTGTGGGATCTTCATTTGGTATGTGAGGCATTGCATTCTCCCAGGTGGGTTATGTGGAGTTTGTGTTGAGGGTGTGTGTGAGGTGAGCTGCTTATTACTATGGTCAGTGCTGTGAGTCCTCCTTCCCAGCTAGCCAGATATCCCACCATGGAACGTGCTTGCATTGCAGGGAGTGGAAGTTGTCTTTCAGGATGTCAGTCAGTGGTGTCCTGCTGTTGGTTGTTGCACAGTTGCCAGCAGGGCATTGTGCTCCCCACAGCAGTAGCCAGTGTCAGCCATCTTGTGAGTCCTTTTCCACTCCCTGTGATGTGAGTATGGTTGTCAGTGGTGTTGATGGGCCAGTTGTGAGGCTGAGCAATATCTGTGCCTACTACTCCCATCATGCTATTGCCTCCACCCCACTTCCCAGCATGCCCATACTTCCTTCCTTTTGACTCTGCTTCCCTGTGGGGTGGGCTGCCTGTGCTGACAGGATGGCTGGGAGTGTTGTCCTGGCAGTTGTTTGGCTAAAAGTCCCAAGAGTGTCCCTGTGCTTCACACAACATAACCCAGGGTGGTGGTTCTTTGTGGGATCTTGAGTTAGGATGTGAGGCATTGCATTCTCCCAGGTGGGTTCTGTGGAGTTTGTGTTGAGGGGGTATGTGAGGGGAGGTGCTTGTGACTATGATCAGTGCTACGAGTCCTCCTTCCCACCCAGCCAGATATCCCATCATGGAACGTGCTTCCATTGCAGGGAGTGGAAGTTGTCTCTCAGGATGTCAGTCAGTGGTGTCCTGCTGTTGGTTGTTGCACAGTTGCCAGCAGGGCCTTGTGCTCCCCACAGCAGTAGCCAGTGTCAGCCATCTTGTGAGTCCTTTTCCACTCCCTGTGATGTGCGCATGGTTCATGGTGGTGTTGATGGGACAATTGCGGGGGTGAGCAATATCTGTGACTACGACTCCCATGATGCTATTGGCTACACTGACTTGCCCAGCATACACAGAATTCCTTTCTTTCAGTGGTCTTCACTGTGTGTTGGTGTTGTAGTGGTGGCTACATGTCTGGATGTGTTTGTTAGTTATATTTGTGCCACTGCCTAGCTGTAGTTGTAGTTGTGTTTGTACATGTGAAGACACAGTTAAATGTAACTTTGAGATGGCATGTGTTGTGTTTATCTGACTGACATACACATTTTGGGATGATTCTGTTCTGGTTGCTGTGTAATTGCTAAGAGTGCATGGTTTGACTCTCCCCTTGACAGTGATGTGTGTGTGTATTGTGGCAGAATATTGTGTACATTTGTTGTGTACTCACCAGGCTCTGGGATGTTTTCTAGTCCATAGACGCTCACTGGCGGAAGGATGGCCCGCACCTTCTCCTCCCAGGGCCTGAGGTATACTGGCTTGGCAGGAGGGCCACTGCCGGTGTATTGGCTCAGGAGGTAGTCCTTCTTCAGCAGCTCCCGTACCCTCCTGCGCACGTCATACCACCTGTTCTGGATGTCAGTCTTTGTGCGCAGACATGGTGATTGTGCGTTCACCCTGTTGATGATCCTCTCCCACATCTTTGTTTTCTGGGAGATGGGTGTCTGTTGGACCAGTGTGCCAAACAGCTGTGGCTCTACCCTGAGGATCTCGTCTACCAGGACTTCCAATTCACAATCTAGGAACTTGTGATTCTTCTTTGGGGGCATGGTGATGGGTGGTGATGGTGAGTAATGCGTGTGTTGGTGTGCAGGTGAAGGTGTGTGAGTGTGTGTTTTGCTGGGTGTATGTGAGGTAGCAATTGTTGGTGTGCTGATGGTGTGTGGCTTCTGTGAGGGATGAGCTGTGGGTGTGTGGTTGCTGTCTGTTGAGTGCTGGCAGTAGAATAGCATTTGCAAAGGATCATGGTTGGGATTTGTGTCCTTTATATGGGTGGAGTTGTGGGTGGGTCTTTGTTCTCTGTCCCCACCCCCCCCAGTAATTATTGGCTTTGTAATTGCTTGTTTGGCCTTTTTTTGTATATTTTTCCTTAGTACTTTCTGTGCATGTTGGAAACGTTCTTGTGACCGAGTCGGACCCTGCAGTTGTCTCGTACGGTCTTCTCCGTTTCGTTCACGCTGTGTTTGTGCAGTTTTCTATGCTGCGTACGCGTCGGTCGCGGTGTTTTGTGTTACTTCGGCTCGCAGTTTTCTATGCGTGTCGGTCGTACGGCTTGTCCTCCGTACGACTCGGTCGTGGTTTTCGCGCCTTGCATCGTACTTTGCGGTTTGGAGTTCGCGTGTACGTTTCGGTTGGATTTGTTCCGGGTGCGTGTCGGTCGGTTCGATTCGCGTGTTTTTCCGGCCGGATTGCTGTTTTCCGTGCGGCTCGGTCGTTCGGCTTGGGTTCAGTACGTGTCAGTCGGATTTTGCACGCTTTGCATCGTACTTGGCGTGTCGGGCGCCACAGGTACGTGTCGGTCGGAATTAATTCCGGCTCCGAGTCGGTCGGTGCTTTTTCCGGCCCGAATCGGAATCGACCCCTTAGCCTTTCTGAAGGTAATTAGCGGTTGGGCTAGTATGTCTGGTCCAATTACACTATCTGTTTTTAAGATGTGCCAATTTCTCTTAAAAATCATCCTGAGTTGATTGGCGTTATTTGAGAAAGGTGTTATCATTCTGAATTTAAGTTTATTTTCATTACCATTCTTTTTGGTCTTTTCTTTTAGTAAATCTTTTCTAGGGGTATTTGTGACCCTGCTTAATGTTGCGTTCAGCAGGCCTTTATCGTACTCTCTCACCTCAAATCTTTGCTGACTTTCTTGTGCTGCAGTTTTAAAATCCCTCTCTTTAGTACTATTTCTTTTAATTCGTAAAAATTCCCCATAGGGGATACTTTTAATCAGTCTTGGGGGATGACTGCTAGCAGCATGTAAAATTGAGTTGCCTTCCGTAGGCTTGCGGTATAAGGACATACATGGTTTGCCCTCCACAATGTTAATTTGTAAATCTAGAAAATTCACGGTGTCTGGACTTATCTCCCCTGTGAAAAACAAGTTGATGGTATTGTCATTTAAATCAACTTGTTTTTTACGAATTAAAAGAAATAGTACTAGTCACAAGCAAAAAGGTGAGAAAAACATTAAAAAAACAAGAAAAGCGGGCAGGGTAAAACACCCTGCCCCCCTAGGCCTGGTCAGGGGGTTCCACAGAGACCCCCAGGGCCCAAAAAAGCATTTTTATTTTTTTAATTTTCTGCCGAAGTCACGTCGGGTGCGCGAATCCGCGCTTTGTTTTTTTTAAGCCCCCGGGTGGGCCAGGTCCCAGGGGCAATTCAGAATTAGGTAGTAGGGGCCCGCGGGGGCCACCCCTGCCCCGGCGACTGCCACCTCCCAAGGGCATGTTAAAATAAATGCGTGGGGGGGGCTCCATGGCCCTGGGGACCGCCACCCCCCAGGGCCAGCTCCAGCAATGTCCCGGGGTGTCCACCCCCAGGACATTGCAGTTTGCTATGGCATGGCGGGAGCAGTACTCCCGCCCTGCCATAGCAAACACTGCTTTGCTTCATGGAAGCGAGAGCAGGAAACCTGCTCTCACTTCATTGAAGCAAAGCAGAATTGCTTTTCGCCAAAGGGAGCTGCATGTCAGCAGCTCCCTTTGCCGAAAAGCAATGCCGGCTGCCGCAGGAGGCGGGGAACCGGCAGGGACCGTGGGGGCATTGGGGCTCCCCCCACGGTCCCCAACGTTGAGGTTAGGCCCCGGGGGATGGGGTCCCCGGGGGCAAAAGTGGCCATGGGAAGGGGGGCCATGCGGCCTCCTCCCATAATAATTTTTAAAAAATGTTTTAAAAGAGGCAATGCCCCGGGGGTTTGGATCCCCGGGCCTAATAATGGCCTCAGGAGGGGGGCCGTGCGGACCCCCTCCTTTATAAGGAGTTATAAAAATAAAAATATGTGGCCATGCCCCGGGAAATGGGGTCCCCGGGGCCGAAATCTGCCTTGGGAGGGGGGCTGCAGGGCCCCCTTGCCGTTTTTCATGCAAAAAAATAAATAAAATGTCTCCAGGGCCCACAAGGCCCTCCTTCAAACAATAAAAAAAAACCCAGAAGCCGGCATCTCGCCGGATGCCCCGCCCCCTCCCTGCTGCACTCTGCAAACGCTCCTCCTGGCGTGTTCTGGGTTGGGGGATTAAGTCCCCTAGAATCTTGAGGGTCCTTAGTGTCCAACTAGCCCACCAGGTACCTCCAGTAAGCCCCACACAGTGGGATTGCTGAGAGGTGGTCCGAGGCCACGCCCTCCTTTCTCCACCACTCTGCAAACGCGCCTCTTGGCGCATTGCTGGTGGGGCGATGAGGTCCTCTTGTGTCCTGAGGACCTCAGGACTAAAGCGGATTTCATCCCCCGAGCAGCAATGTGCCAGGAGGCGTGTTTCCAGAGTGGTGTAAAAAGGGGGCGTGGCCTTATACCAGTCTCAGCAATCCAGCTGTGTGGGGCTTACTAGAGATAACAGGAGGGCTAGTTGGCCCCCAGGGACTCTCAGGAGGCAAGGGGACTTCATCACCCAACCAAGAGCGCGCCAGGAGGCGTGTTTGCAGAGTGGTAGAGAAAGGGGGCATGGCCTGTGTCCACCTGTCAGCAATTCCACTATCTGGGGCTTACTGGAGGTGTCAGGTAGGCTAGTCAGCCTCTAACAACCCCCATCAGCAAAGGGGACTTTAATCCCCATCCAAGAGCGCACCAGAGAGCGCGTTTGCAGACTGGTGGGCAAAGGGGGCTTGGGCTGCTTTGAGAACTTAGCAACCCTGCTGTGTGGGACTTACTGGAGGTAATAGGAGGGGTAATTGGCCCCCAAGGTTGTCCTTGGGGGTCAGCTACCTCCAGTAAGTCCCACACAGTGGTATTGCTAAGAGGTTTTCGGAGGCCACGCCCTCCTTTCTCCACCACTCTGCAAACACACCTCCAGGCACACTATGGGCTGGGGGATGAAGTCCACTTTACTACTGAGGGACTTTGGGGGCCAAGTAGCCCTCCTGGTACTTCCTGCAAGTCCTACGCAGCGGAATTCCTGAGTGCTGGTCGGAGGCCCAGCCCCCTTTCTGCACCACTCTGGAAACGCGACTACTATGTTATAGTTAGAAATTAGCATTTAAAAAAATCTTAGAAATTCACTGAAAAAACCACAGGTTTCAGGGACGTTATAGTTAGTTGGACATTTCACTCATAAAAAGCCAGAGAAATTTGGCTGTTATAGTTAGTTGAGCTAACTATAACTCACGCCCCTGCAATGCACTTCTGATGACGTCACATATTACATCACTCATGACATGGTCAGTGGCATCACTGATGACATCATCCACTTAATATCTGATGCACTTCCTCACACCCTAATATATAGCCACTGGTATCTGCACTCATACACCTAATACAGATACTCACACACCATCACTCACCCATAGAGTTAGTCACACACCTAGTCAGTCACCCAAAGAATCAATCACACTGCCATTTACTCATTATACAGTTATACTCACACCACCTCACTTATTCATACAGATACTAATACATACTTACTCTCTTATAAATCACTGACACAAGCACACACTTATCCATACAGCTACTCTCACAATCACTCACTCTCACATATAGTCACTTATATACTCCAACACTCACATATACTGCCTTCCACATATGTAGTTACTCACACATATACCACTGAGACATCCATTCACTCACCAAAACAGCCATATACACACTCATTCACTCATTCACCCACACAGCCCCTCGCAGATGCACTCACAAACCCATACACCCACTGAATCACCCACTCACACATCCATGCAGGGAGTCACACACCCCCTACCCACCCACACAGACACTCAGGCACCCATACAAGTACTCAGACAATCAATCATTAAGCCATATAGATACTCATGTAGCTACTCACCAACCCATGCAGCCTCTTACACACCAACTGACAGACTGATACAGACATTCACACAGTTTAGTCATTCACCCATGCATTCACTAAGACACATTTAATCACTCACTTATACAGTCAGTCACGCACCCACTAAATCATCCATTCAGACACTCATACACCCGCTCATTCTTCAATACACCTTTGCAGATCTATATATAACATTCTTAAACTTTTAAAAATCACCCATTCTCTGGATGATGTCATCAGTGATGTCATTTGAGATGTCATCTGAGATGTCATCAGTGATGTCACTGATCATGTCATGAGTGATGTAATATGTGACGTCATCAGCAGTGCATTGCGGGGGCGCAAGTTATAGTTAGCTCAACTAACTATAACGGACGGATTCCTTTGTGAATTAAGCCCTGGGGAGGTGGTGGTCACTGGGGCCGGGGGTCTACAATGGACCCCCTTAATTATTGTATATGTGCCCCGGGAGATGGCGGTCCGCGGGCCGCAGGGAAAGCTGTCGTGCCTCCCCCATTTTTTTTTATAATGTATGTGCCTCGGGGAGGTGGCAGCCTCTGGGGCAGCGTGGGGGGGGACAAGCCCTGCCCATGCATTAATATATAACTTAGCCCCGGGAACATGGCAGTCCCCGGGGATGCGAGGGGCCACGTGGCCTCCTGCATTTCTTTTGTCTTCTGCCCCGGGGAGGTGGCAGTCCCCGGGGCTGCGGGGCCCCTTCTCTCATTATATCTTAATTCCCCGGGACCTGGGCCACCCAGGGACGGAAATCAAACAAAGTGTGGGAGTCCGTGCTTTATTTTTTTCCATTTGTGGCAGGAGTCACAAAACCAACGCGACTCCTGATGAATTACTTTATAAAAAATGCTTTATTGGAGGGCTGGGCGTCAGGGTGTCTCTACCCTGATCCCTTTTCTTTTTTTAAAATCTTTTTTCTTGTGACTCGCTTCAACCGAGTCACAAGATGGCAGCCAACACTTCCTGGTTTGAAGTGTTGAGAGCCAATCAGATCTCAGGCACGAGATCAGGAGGGGTCTCAGATCAACCGCGGCCACAGTTGTATATCTGAGAAATCTTTACATTTCTCAGCAACTACTGAACGGATTTACACCATTTAACAAAAAGATCTCTTTCTGGACCAAGAGCTACCTTTTTGCCAAATTTGGTGTAATTCCGTTCATTTCGTCTTCAAAAAATGAAAATTCCCCATAGATTAACATAAGGAAAAACACATTTTGTACCCCCTTTTTTCTCTGCCCTTGCTTGATGGATCATCCCATGACTTTAAACCCAGTAGCTGAACCAAAAATCCGTTCAGTAGTTGCAGAGATAGTTAAGTTTAAAAAATATAGCTATCTAGTAGTCCAAAAAGCTACTGAAATGCTAATAAAATTTGATTGGCTGACAACACTTCAACTTGTTAAAAACACTCACAGTCACTGGATGATGTCATCAGTGGTGTCATTAGTGATGTCACTGACCATGTCATGATTGATGTAATATGTGAGGTCATAAGCAGTGCATTGCGGGGCGCGAGTTATAGTTAGCTCGGCCAACTATAACTGCTTAATCTCACTGCTTTTGTATGAGTGGAACCTGAGCCTAACTTTAACGTCCCCGTAACCTTTGGCTTTTTCAGTGAATATATATATGAACAAGGCTCAAGGGAGCCGAAACGCGTAATGGCGATTGAATAAAGCATTTTACAAATAAGCACCTACTTGGGTCCGTGTCCGTACTGTGGAGAAATCCTTGGATTACAGCGGCGACTGCGTGATATATATATATATATATATATATATTATCTACTGGCGGTCGCCAGTAGATAGTTATAGTTAGGACCTATTTTCCATAGGAAATCCGCGACATTCTATTTGAAATAACTCTTGCGTCGGTTGACGAATCTTCGCGAAATTTTCAAACTTTATGGCCCGCTCCGGTCCGCTCCTACCCTGAAAGTCTCAGGGTGATTCGTCAAGCGGGGGCCGAGAAAAAAGGGGGGTCCCAAAACGTGTTTTCCCCATTCATTTTCCCATAGGAAACTTTAGACACGGCTACAGCCCGAACTTGGCAAAGAGGTAGTTCTTGGTTCAGAAAGAACCCTTTTTGTTAAATGGTGTAAATCCGTTCAGTAGTTCCTGAGAAAATCAAAAGTTAAGTCACATATATATCTATGGCCGAGTAGGGTCCGCGTACCCTCCCGACCACGAGCTGCATGCTAATTGGCTGTCAAGTGGCTGTCAACACTCCAAATCAGAAAGTGTTGGCAACCATTTTGTCCCTCGGTAGAACCGAGGGACAGAAACAAGTGTGCAAAGCGCAAAAAGGGGGCAGGGTAGAAACACCCTGACCCCCTAGGTCTGCTCAGGGGGTCCCACAAGGACCCCCTGGGCAGAAAAAAGCATTTTTTTTTTTTTTTTTTTAATCGGCAGGATGCGCTTAGGGTGCACGGATCCTGCCGAAAAAAAAAAAAAATCGAAGCGCGGTAGACCGCGCTTCGAATTTTTTTTTTTGCCCCCGGGTGGCCCAAGTCCCGGGGGCATGTAGGGGGTGGGTTTATTGTTTATGGGGGGCCTCTAAGGCCCCCAACCCCGGGGACCGCCACCCCCGGGGCTTTCTAATAAAAATGGTGCGGGAGGGCTCTGAGCCCTCCCGCAGCCCCGGGACCGCCACCCCCGGGGCTTCTTTTTAAAAATTTTAAATACCTGTGTGGGGGGCTCCAGCCCCCACACGCCCGAGACCGCCACCTCCCCGGGGCACTAAAATTTTTAAAAAGGGGGTCTGTTTTGGACCCCCGAAGCCCCGGGGACCACCACCTCCCCGGGGCTTTGCAGATGTGGGGAGGGGGGCCGCGCGGCCCCCCTCCTGGAGCCTGTAATGGCCCTGGGGACCGCCACCCCCCAGGGCCGGCTCCTGCAGTGTCCCGGGGTGCCTACCCCCGGGACACTGTAGTTTGCTATGGCAGGACGGGAGCCTCGCGGCTCCCGTCCTGCCATAGCAAACTGCTTTGGATATTGGAAGAGAGGCAGGAAACCTGCTCTCGCTTCCAATATCCAAAGCAAATTGCTTTCCACACGGGGAGCTGCATGTTAGCAGCTCCCCATGTGGAAAGCAATGCCGGCTCCCAAGGGACGCGGGAGCCGGCGGGACTGTGGGGGATTGGGGACCCCCCACAGTCCCCAATGGAGAGGGCCAGCCCCGGGGGATAGGGTCCCCGGGGCAAGTAGAGCCCGGGAGGGGGCCACGCGGCCCCCTCCCCAAAATGATTTTTTTTTTAAAGGCCGGGCCCCGGGAGATGGGGTCCCCGGGGCCATAAGTGGCCTGAGGAGGGAGGCAATGCAGCCCCCTCCATAAGTTTTTTTTTTTTTTAAAAGAAGGCCATGCCCTGGGGGATGGGGTCCCCGGGGCCGATTAAGGCCTGGGGAGGGGGGCCACGCGGCCCCTTCCATTTTTTTAAAATAAAAACAAAATATTAGGGAGCAGTCCCTGGGGGATGGGGTCCCCAGGAACAAAAAATTAGAAAAAGAAGGGGGGCCACACAGCCCCCCTTCTTAAAAAACAAATTAAAAAAAATACCGGCATCGCGCCAGAGGCCACGCCCCTCCTTGGAGCACTCTGCAAACGCGCCCCTGGCGCGTTTGCAGATGGAGAACGAATTCCCCTTGAATACTGGGGGTCCCTGGGGCCAACTAGCCCACCAGGAACCTCCAGTATGCGCCAGGGAGCTGGGTTGCAGAGAGGTGTACAGAGGCCACGCCCTTTTACACCTCTCTGCAACGCAGCTCTGTGGCGCTTTTGGAGGTACATGGTGAGCTAGTTGGCCCCCATGGACCCTCAGGATTCAAGGGGATTTAATCCCCCAACTTAAAACGCACCACGGGGCGCGTTTGCACAGTGGTGAAGGGAGGGGGCGGGGCTTCAGGTGACATGTGTGCAAACAGGCCCCGTGGCGCTATTTAAGATGGGGAATTAAATCCCCTTCAATCCTGAGGGTCCCTGTGGGCCAACTAGCCCACCAGGTACCTCCAGTAAGCGCCACGGAGCTGCGTTGCAGAGTGTTGTAAAAAGGGGCGTGGGCTCTGAACACCTCTTTTCAACGCAGCTCTCTGGCGCATACTGGAGGTATCTGGTGGGCTAGTTGGCCCCTAGGGACCCTCGGGATTGAGGATGAATTAATTCTCCAACTTAAAACGCGCCACTGGGTGTGTTTGTAGACATGTCACCTCAGGCCCCACCCCCTTCCTTCACCATTGTGCAAATATTCCACTAAAATCAGCCGAACTACGAATTCCAATTTACTCACCCGTTATCAGGAGAGACCTCAGTGCTGCACCTTTGAGCCCAGTACTGATCCTGAAAAGTAATTTTAACTGTACTTACCAGTAACTTGAATTTCCTTCCATAGGATATCATTGCCTGCTTTTTGCTGAAAAAGTTTCTGTGTCGATTTTTGAAACATACAAATATTCCTCTAAAATCAGCCGAAATACGAATTCCGATTTACTCACCTGTTATCAGGAGAGACCTCAGTGCTGCATCTTTCAGCCCAGTACTGATCCTGAAAAGTAATTCTAACCGTACTTACCAGTAACTTGAATTTCCTTCCATAGGCTAACATTGACTGGTTTCACTTGGAAATTCTTCTAAGTGTGGAGTTTTGGAACTTTATAATATTCCTATAAAATCAGCCGAAATACGAATTCCGATTTACTCACCTGTTATCAGGAGAGACCTCAGTGCTGCATCTTTCAGCCCAGTACTAATCCTGAAAAGTAATTTTAACCGTACTTACCAGCAACTTGAATTTCCTTCCATAGGCTAACATTGACTGGTTTCACTTGGAAATTCTTCTAAGTGTGGAGTTTTGGAACTTTATAATATTCCTATAAAATCAGCCAAAATACGAATTCTGATTTACTCACCTGTTATCAGGAGAGACCTCAGTGCTGCATCTTTCAGCCCAGTACTAATCCTGAAAAGAAATTTTAACCGTACTTACCAGCAACTTGAATTTCCTTCCATAGGCTAACATTGACTGGTTTCACTTGGAAATTCTTCTAAGTGTGGAGTTTTGGAACTTTATAATATTCCTCTAAAATCAACCGAACTACGAATTCCGATTTACTCACCTGTTATCAGGAGAGAACCCAGTGCTGCATCTTTTAGCCCAGCACTGACCCTGAAAAGTAATTCTAACCGTACTTAACAGTAACTTATATTTCCTTCCATAGGAATCCATTGTCTGGTTTTCAGCAGAAAAGTTTCAAAGTGTCGATTTTCTCAAACTACAAATATTCCTTAAAAATCGCCTGTATGACTTAAACGCATTCTTTCAACTGTTTACAGGAGATGCACCAGTGCTGGAACCAGGATCCAACACTGAGTAAGAAAAAGTAACGATAACACTACTTACCTGCTAAGTGAATTTCCTCCCATAGGATAACATTGGTGATTCTATGTGAAAAAGTTTCTGTGTCAACTTTTAAAATACAATAATATTCCTTAAAAATCACTACTGTAACCAAAACGCTTTTACTCAACTGTTTACAGGAGATGTCCCAGGACTGAATCTAGGATCCAGTCCTGTGGTTAGAAAAGTAATCCATAAAGTAACTAATTGCATTTAACTAGAAATTCACATTGAGGTCAATGTTGCATTGTGTTTGAAATTGTGTTGCCCATTGCAACAACTGTAACTACTGTACTTAAAACTCTATTGCCTATTTGCAAACTATTTAAACTAAAGTAATTCATTCTGAGAAAGTATATTTTGTAATGTAATGTATAATGTAATTACAATGTAATTTAAAAAATAAAATATCTAAAAATAAATAGTTTTAAAAAATGTAGTAAATCAGTATCCAGAAAATAAATATAACAATTAATACATTTAAAAATTGTCATTTACAAAACCTTTGAAATTCACTGAAAAAAACATAGGTTTCAGACATGTTATAGTTAGGAATTAGCATTTAAAAAACCTTTGAAATTCACTGAAAAAACCATAGGTTTTAGGGACAGTTATAGTTAGAAATTAGCATTTAAAAAACCTTTGAAATTCACTGAAAAAACCATAGGTTTCAGACACGTTATAGTTAGAAATTAGCATTTAGAAAACCTTTGAAATTCACTGAAAAAACCATAGGTTTTAGGGACAGTTATAGTTAGTTGGACATTGCACTCGTACAAAACCCGTGAAATTCCCCGTTATAGTTAGTTCAGCTAACTATAACTCGCGCCCGCAATTCACTGCTGATGACGTCACATATTACATCACTCATGACATGGTCAGTGACATCACTGATGACATCACTGATGACATCTCAAATGACATCACTGATGACATCATCCATGTGATAATTTCATGCATCATCTCACACCCTAATATAACTTTTGATACACCCACTCTTATTTACAGACTGCCATTCTCAAAACCATAGACACTCCAACACCAAAAACTACATACCCACTCACTGATTCTTAGGTCTACACACACATCCACTCACTTACCCGTACACTCACTCATACTTACAGTCACTCAGTACTGGACTATCATATGCACTCATACACCTATATAAACACTCACACACCACCACTCATCCATAGAGGTACTCACACACCTAGTCAGTCATGCAAAAATTAATCACACACCCATTTACTCACCTATACAGTTATACACACACCAGCTCACTTACTCATACAAATACTAGCACATTCTTACGCTCTTATACAATAACTGATACAAGCACACACGCATCCATACAGCCACTCTCACAATCACACACTCTCACTTATAGCCTTTTAAATACTCTAACACACATATATACTGCCTTTTACATATGTAGTTACTCGCACATGTACCACTGAGATATACATTCACTCACTAACACACCCATACACACACTCACCCACCCAAGCAGTCCATCACAGACGCACTCTTCAAATCATGCACCCAGTGAATCACCCACTCACACATCTATGTACAGAGTCGCACACACCTCACCCACACAAACACTCAGGCACCCATACAGATACTCAGACAACCAATCAATAACTCATATAGACACTCATGTAGCTATTCACAAACCCATGCAGCCACTTACACAGCAACAGACAGACGGATACAGACATTCACCCAGTTTAGTCACTAAGCCATGCATTCAGTAAGATACGTTTAATCACTCACTTATACAGTTAGTCACGCACCTACTAAATCATCCATACAGACACTTATACACCCACTCATTCTTCAATACGCCTTTCCCTATATACATTAAAAATATTTAAACTTTACAGAAACACAGTCACTAGATGATGTCATCAGTGATGTCATTTGAGATGTCATCAGTGATGTCATCAGTGATGTCACTGACCATGTCATGAGTGATGTAATATGTGACGTCATCAGCAGTGAATTGCGGGGCGCGAGTTATAGTTAGCTGAACTAACTATAACGGGGGAATTTCACGGGTTTTGTACGAGTGCAATGTCCAACTAACTATAACTGTCCCTAAAACCTATGGTTTTTTCAGTGAATTTCAAAGGTTTTTTAAATGCTAATTTCTAACTATAACGTGTCTGAAACCTATGGTTTTTTCAGTGAATTTCAAAGGTTTTTTAAATGCTAATTTCTAACTATAACTGTCCCTAAAACCTATGGTTTTTTCAGTGAATATATATATATACATATATATATATTTTATTTATTTATTTATTTAAGGAGTTTTATATAGCGCTAGCTGGACCCGAGGGCATCAGAGCGCTTCACAGCAAGTAGCTTATGAGCAAATAGGCAATACAGAGAATAAGGAGGAACATAGGGGATCGTGCCGGATAAGGGTCAAACAAAGGAGTGATCGGGCAGAAGGAGCATGTAGGGGTGCAGGTCAAACTAGCATTGCATGTACAAATAAACCACAAATGTTACAAGAATATATAAGCAACAAATACAATAGATAGATCATTAAAAATGATCCTATAACGTCATAGCATGTTACAGTTCTGTCAGATTGCACAGGGAAATTATATGCAGAGTGACCTGGAAAGTTACTTGGTTATGAAAATAATAATCCACAATCCTTAAGTCGAGTAGCCAAAAGGTTTTCTTGATCCAGCAATGCGAGTATCCAAAAAGTTTTCTTGATCAGAGTCAGTGGTGTCATCAGTCACATAGTTGAAGTTAGGTGGAATGCCGGCTAAGGTACTTCCTTGGCTCCTAACGGTTTGCTCGAGAGCGGTCAAGGAGGAGGACTTTGAGCAGGTTTTTGAATTTTGGAAACGAGGGGATCGTTCTGATGTGGGGTGGGATGGAATTCCAGATTTTGGGGGCGTTTCCAGCAAACGATTTGGCCGCAGTTTTTTGTTTGCGAGTTTTCAGCGGGATGAGTAGCAGAGTGCTGGAGCTCCTGAGGTTCCTGGACTGGCCGGCCCTTTTGAGTTTGGCGGCTAGGTATTCCGGTTTGCCTGTGTGCAGGGCTTTGTGCGTGAGGCAAGCTGTTCTGAAGCTGGCTCGCAGCTCAATTGGGAGCCATTTAAGTTCTCTGAGTGCAGGGGAGATGTGTTCGAATTTCTTAGTCCCGGTGACCATTCTGGCTGCTGCATTAAAGGTTGTTTTCAGGGGTGCGAGGTGGGATTTTGCTGTACCGGTCAGGGCTGCGATCCCATAATCGATTCTGGAGAGCACCAGTGCTTGGGTGGCTTGTATCAGGTGCTTGGGCGGAAGGAAGGGTTTAATTTTGTATAGTAATTTCAAGTTGAGAAAAAAACTTCTAGCGGATCTTGTGATGTGTTTTTTCATGTCCAGTTTCGGGTCTAGGGTGATGCCTAGAGATTTTACCGAATCTGCCAGGATGAGGTTACCCTTGAGGGCATCAATGGCTTATAGCCATTCTGCAATTTGGGGGTTTTCGTCTTTGTTGGAAATGAGGAGTATTTCCGTTTTCTCTTGATTGAGTTTCAGGTGGTTACTTGAGAGCCAATGTTGAACCTCTCTAAGCGTGGCGTTGAGTCTCTGGATGTCTTCAATGGAGGAGGTTTCCAGATATAGCTGAGTGTCATCGGCATATAAGTGGAAAGGGATGTTGGATTTCCTGAGTAGAGTGGTAAGGGGTTCTATGTAAATGTTGAAAAGCTGAGGGAGAGCACTGACCCTTGTGGAACACCCCTGTTAACGGGGTGGATGTCGGACTCAAAATTTTAAATTTTTATTCTTTGTGAGCGGTTGTGGAGAAAGGAAGAGAACCATTGGAGGACCGTCTCTTCTAGACCAGCCCTTTCTTGTAGAACCTTGATGAGAAGCTTGTGATCGACTGTATCGAATGCAGCCGGTAAGTCCAGGAGGATGAGAAGGCAGCATTGGTCCGAGTCGAGTGATTTGTGTAGGTCGTCTATGACATTGAGGTTTGCGGTTTCAGTGCTGCAGCTTTTTCTGAAGCCCGATTGATGGGGATCTAGAAAGTTGGTGTTGTCCAAGTGTTGGGTCAATTGAGGAAGTACACATCTTTCCAGGATTTTGGACAGAAGCGGTAAGTTCGAGACAGGTCTAAAGTTGTTCAGATCCTCAGTGTCAAGTCCTGGCTTTTTCAGTAGTGGTGTGACTTGACCAACTTTGAGGCAGTCTGGTACGACTCCTGATCTCAGTGAGCTGTTAATGATCTTGCACCATAGCGGGGCTAGGGCGAGCTTCAAGTCCTTGGTCAGTTGAGGGGGTAGCTGATCAAGGGCGTGGGATGAGGGTTTAGCGTTGGAGATTAGTTTGACTATTTCTACTTCCTGAATGGGAATGAAGGAGGACCAGTGATTTGGGGTGTTCAAGGAGTCGCTATCGTTGGTTTCCGACACCTGGATCTCGGTGGAGGGGATGAGATTGGGGCCGAGTGAGAGATCGATTTTGGCGATTTTGTCGTTGAAAAAGGTGGCGAAGTTGTCGCATCGTTCTTTAGATGCCTGCGTTGAGGAGGTCGCTGGCTTAGAGGTTTGTTTCCTGATGATATTGAAGAGCTCTTTGGGTCTGTTTTTTGCGTTGTTTAGCGCAGAGCAAAAGAAAGAAGTCTTTTTGTTCTTAATGTGCTTTTTGTAGTTCCTGCGGGCTGCTTGGAGTTGATCACGATGGAGGGCGGTGGGATTGTTCCTCCAGATTCTTTCTGAGGCTCTTAGATGTCTTCTTTCTTCGTTGGTGTCAGTGGTGAACCATGATCTGGATGGAATGCTTCTGGGTTTTTTTAGTTTCAGAGGGGCAAGTTGGTCCAGGGTGAGCGTCATGTTCGAGTTGTAGAGAGAGGTGAGTTCGATAGTTGAGAGGTGATCAGTGATGTTGGGGAGGAGCGCGCTTATTCTTTCTTCTAGATCCGCTCGAGGGATCTGAGCTGTGTTCCTGATCCATTTGGGGGGGTCCTGCAAGGGGTGTTGAGTAAGGACCGTTTGGTTGATGTGAAAAAGGATTATGTGATGGTCGGACCAGTCTACGGGAAGGATGTGGTCGATCGTGATTGCATTTCTTTCGGCAATAATTGCGTCGAGGGTTGCTCCTCTGTGGTGTGTTTCTTCTGAGCAGTGTTGGGTCAGGTTGTTTTCTAGTAGGAGGTTGTTTAGGGATTGAATAAGCGGGTTTTTTGTTTCATTCCATCTTAGATTAAGGTCGCCAAGAATTATGTTATTTGAGTTTCCGAGTGAGGAATGGGCAATCAGGTCAGAGAGGTGTTCCCGAATTCGGAGGAGTTGCCTGGAGGGTGATATAGGAGGTGGCAGAGGGATGGCCTGATATCGCTTGTCTTGATGTTGACTGAGAGACATTCAAAGGAGCTATATAGGCAGGAGGCAGTTTCCGTGATGGAAATGCTGTTCTTGTGAATGATTGCTATGCCCCCTCCTCTTTGCACTTTCCTGTCTTTGTTGATCATTGTGAATCCAGGAGGCACCAGCATGTCCATGGTGGGGTATACACACACACATATACACACATACACGTGGTTTGGTACATATGTCTTTAAATTTATCTCTGTACACTACAATGTACAGGGGGTACTTTAGCCATATCATTATTGTGTACTACAAGACATTTGTTTCGTTATACATGTATCCATATTAACGTACATGTATATTTATTACTCTGCATAAATTTGTTCTTTTACTTGATGCAAGATTATGCATGTTACAAGATAGCCGCCATTCATGGATGGCTTTTTTACGATCCACGTGTAGTCCTTCATTTATGTCCAGACAGGAAATGTACGAGGTGATCTTTCCGTAATCTCTTTGTGAACAAGACTGTCCACAGTTGAAAACGAGTTAAAAGATTCATTACATTAACTGCATCATGACCCTCCTGAGTGTGCGCTTTTTTTGCATCGTTTGGATTCCTCCAATTGTCCGGCAAGCTACGGCAGCAGAGCGCACCACCTCTCTTCGGGCCCCGGGTGTCGGAAGGGGCATTCTTGTGCTTTGGATATATATACATACATCAACGCTCCAATGCTCCTCTTTTTCCGGATATATATATATATATATATATATTCACTGAAAAAACCATAGGTTTCAGGGACGTTATAGTTACAAATTAGCATTTAAAAACCTTTGAAATTCACTGAAAAAACCATAGGTTTTAGGGACAGTTATAGTTAGTTGGACATTGCACTCGTACAAAACCCGTGAAATTCCCCCGTTATAGTTAGTCCAGCTAACTATAACTCGCGCCCGCAATGCACTGCTGATGACGTCACATATTACATCACTCATGACATGGTCAGTGACATCACTGATGACATCACTGATGACATTAAATGACATCACTGATGACATCACTGATGACATCATCCAGTGACTGTGTGTTTCTGTAAAGTTTATATATTTTTAATATATATAGGAAAAGACGTATTGAAGAATGAGTGGGTGTGTAAGTGTCTGTATGGATGATTTAGTAGGTGCGTGACTGACTCTATAAGTGAGTGATTTAACGTATCTTACTGAATGCATGGGTTAGTGACTAAACTGGGTGAATGTCTGTATCCGTCTGTCTGTTGCTGTGTAAGTGGCTGCATGTGTTTGTGAATAGCTACATGAGTGTCTATATGAGTTATTGAATGCTTGTCTGAGTATCTGTATGGGTGCCTGAGTGTTTGTGTGGGAGGGGTGTGTGCAACTGTGCATAGATGTGTGAGTGGGTGATTCACTGGGTGGATGGTTTCAAGAGTGCAACTGTGATAGACTGTATGGGTGGGTAAGTGTGTGTAAGAGTGTGTTAGTGAGTGAATGTATGTCCCAGTGGTACATGTGTGAGTAACTACATATGTGAAAGGCAGTATATATGTGTGTTGGAGTATATAAATAGCTATAAGCGAGAGTGAGTGATTGTGATAGTGGCTGTATGGATGAGTGTGTGCTTGTATCAGTGATTGTATAAGAGCATAAGAATGTGCTACTATTTGTATGAGTAAGTGAGCTGGTGTGTGTATAACTGTATAGGTGAGTAAATGGTAGTGTGTTTAATTATTTGCATGACTGACTAGGTGTGTGAGTACCTCTATGGATGAGTGGCGGTGTTTGAGTGTCTATATAGGAGTATGAGTGCATATGATAGTCCCTGTACTGAGTGACCGTAAGTATGAGTGACTGTACGGGTGAGTGAGTGGATGTGTGCGTAGACCTAAGAATCAGTGAGTGGGTATGTAGTTATTGGTGTTGGAGTGTCTATGGTTTTGCGAATGGCAGTCTGTAATTTAGAGTGGGTGTATCAAAGGTTATATTAGGGTGTGAGGAGGTGCATCAGATTATCACGTGGATGATGTCATCAGTGATGTCATTTGAGATGTCATCAGTGATGTCATCAGTGATGTCACTGACCATGTCATGAGTGATGTAATATGTGACGTCATCAGCAGTGCATTGCGGGCGCGAGTTATAGTTAGCTGGACTAACTATAACGAGGGAATTTCACGGGTTTTGTACGAGTGCAATGTCCAACTAACTATAACTGTCCCTAAAACCTATGGTTTTTCAGTGAATTTCAAAGGTTTTTTAAATGCTAATTTGTAACTATAACGTCCCTGAAACCTATGGTTTTTCAGTGAATTTCAAAGGTTTTTAAATGCTAATTTGTAACTATAACATGTCTGAAACCTACAGTTTTTTCAGTGAATTTCAAAGGTTTTGTAAATGACAATTTTTAAATGTATTAATTGTTATATACATTTTTTCATACTGATTTCCAAATTTTTAGAAACAATTTTTTTTACATATTTTATTTTTTAAATTACATTGTAATTACATTATACATTACATTACAAAAAATACTTTCTCAGAATGAATTACTTTAGTTTAATTACTTTGCACATAGGCAATAGACTTTTAAGTACAGTAGTTACAGTTGTTGCAATGGGCAACACATTTTCAAACACAATGCAACATTCAGCTCAATGTGAATTTCTAGTTAAATGCAATTAGTTACTTTATGGATTACTTTTCTAACCACATTACTGGATCCTAGATTCAGTCCTGGGACATCTCCTGTAAACAGTTGAGTAAAAGCGTTTTGGTTACAGTCGTGATTTTTAAGGAATATTATTGTACTTTAAAAGTTCACACTTAGAAACTTTTTCTTATAGAATCACCAATGTTATCCTATGGAAGGAAATTCACTTAGAAGTTAAAAACTGTTATCGTTACTTTTTCTTACTCAGTGTTGGATCCTGGATCCAGCACTGGTGCATCTCCTGTAAACAGTTGAAAGAATGCGTTTAAGTCATACAGGCAATTTTTTAGGAATATTTGTAGTTTGTGAAAATCGACACTTTGAAACTTTTCTGCTGAAAACCAGACAATGGATTCCTATGGAAGGAAATTCAAGTTACTGGTAAGTACGGTTAAAATTACTTTTCAGGATCAGTACTGGGCTGAAAGATGCAGCACTGAGGTCTCTCCTGATAACAGGTGAGTAAATCGGAATTCGTATTTCGGCTGATTTTAGAGGAATATTTTAAAGTTCCAAAACTCCACACTTAGAAGAATTTCCAAGTGAAACCAGTCAATGTTAGCCTATGGAAGGAAATTCAAGTTACTGGTAAGTACGGTTAAAATTACTTTTCAGGACCAGTACTGGGCTGAAAGATGCAGCACTGAGGTCTCTCCTGATAACAGGTGAGTAAATCAGAATTCGAATTTCGGCTGATTTTAGAGGAATATTTGTATGTTTCAAAAATCAACACTTAGAAACTTTTTCAGCAAAAAGCAGGCAATGATATCCTATGGAAGTAAATTCAAGTTACTGGTAAGTACGGTTAAAATTACTTTTGAGGATCAGTACTGGGCTGAAAGATGCAGCACTGAGGTCTCTCCTGATAACAGGTGATTAAATCGGAATTCGTATTTCGGCTGATTTTAGAGGAATATTTTAAAGTTCCAAAACTCCACACTTAGAAGAATTTCCAAGTGAAACCAGTCAATGTTAGCCTATGAAGGAAATTCAAGTTACCGGTAAGTACGGTTAAAATTACTTTTCAGGACCAGTACTGGGCTGAAAGATGCAGCACTGAGGTCTCTCCTGATAACAGGTGAGTAAATCGGAATTCGTATTTCGGCTGATTTTAGAGGAATATTTTAAAGTTCCAAAACTCCACACTTAGAAGAATTTCCAAGTGAAACCAGTCAATGTTATCCTATGAAGGAAATTCAAGTTACCGGTAAGTACGGTTAAAATTACTTTTGAGGATCAGTACTGGGCTGAAAGATGCAGCACTGAGGTCTCTCCTGATAACAGGTGAGTAAATCGGAATTCGTATTTCGGCAGATTTTAGAGGAATATTTTAAAGTTCCAAAACTCCACACTTAGAAGAATTTCCAAGTGAAACCAGTCAATGTTAGCCTATGAAGGAAATTCAAGTTACCGGTAAGTACGGTTAAAATTACTTTTCAGGATTAGTACTGGGCTGAAAGATGCAGCACTGAGGTCTCTCCAGCAATACAACTGAACGAAGCAA